>WOAB01000761.1:0-1200000 GCA_027886185.1 Rheum nobile | reverse complement strand
TTTCACCCCCATGGTGCCATTGGACTGATAAACCCCAAGACTGGCAACATCTTCACAGTCAATGGCCACAGGCTGAAACCCTATTATGAAGGCTTTGATCCAACCCATGTTGATGCAATAAGTTTCGGAAGCCCTGAGGCTGAAACAAGGTGAGCCATAGCCTACGTCGAGCCAACGACGTTAACCAAGGCGCTGTCCAGGAGGCAACCCGGGTTAGTTATTTGATATTTCCCTTTCATTAGATTATTTTCGTAGTTTATTTTTGCTTCGTTTCGTCCGCCTGTTACTCACATTTCAGGTACGAAAGTAAATCCGAGACGAGACATGTACCCAGCTCGCGTCCACCGCCTCGCGTTGTAACCCCACCGCCCCGTGGTGGAGGTCCGGTATGATTTCTCAACTAAAAAAAAACAAGAAATAAAGGGCTCCGAAAAAACCTTAAACGGGTGAGTAAAATTTTTATTTCTTGAGTTGGATACGAAGGATTTGATGGTGTCAGTTGGATCGCCCCGCGATCCGGTATTTACTCGTACATTCATCACCCCCATAAACACTCCTGCCAAACCCTAATCCCTTTTTCTTTCTCTTCCCCGTCTCTCTCTCTGCCGCACCCCCATTCCATGATCTCAAACCCTTAACCCAAAGCTTTAGCCGCCCCAATCTCCCTTGTTCTTCGCCTTGGTAGTGGCAACCTTTAACCCAACTTTGATCTCCTCTACCCAAGCCTCCCTTTGTAACGATTTCCGAACTTCCCCGTGGTGGTTAGTAGTTGAAGGGGTGCCATTTTGTTCTAGTGGTGTGACCGGTGCAATCTGGGTGTTCCTCCGATTGATCGATGGTGTTGGAGAAGGATTCGCACAGTGACCGCCTCGCGTTGCAGTCCCACCGCCTCGCGCAAGTCGGATTTTGAATTTGGAGAAGAAGGTGAATAGTCGCCGCCCCGCGCCCACTTCACCGCGACCCGGCTACTACGCTCAGTATTCACCACCGCCCCGCGGTGACACTCGTGGTCATTCTTCAGTGGGTTGTAAGTCTTCCTTGCCTAGTTATTTCGCTTTGAGCACTTACGTCATTATACAATGTCGAGAGCTAGGAAGGTTGGGATGACCGAGGAGGAGTGTCGACTGTATGATGTGGTGTCAGCAAGACATGTCCAGCCGACTCGCTTCTTTGATAGGGGATCACTAGCCGAGTTGGGTTTGTTGGAGATGACTCAACAATGTCTAGACAGGATGGGGTTGGGGGGATTCTTAGACAAATGTGCGCCCACATTCCCTGAACTATGCTTCCAGTTTATAGCCACTGTATCTCGAAGCCACACGCGACGCATCATCGATGGTAGGGAGCAGAAGTTCATCGCTGGGATCACCTTCAAATATGAGGGTCGGAGTTATGGTATCCCTATTGAGGAAATTCGGGAGCTGCTGGGTGTGTCAAGGCCGGCTACTGAGAAGTGGAGGCGAGGTCCTGACAAGGCGGACCTTAAGGAATTTTGGACCACCGCAACGGGCACGACTGAATATCAAAAGCGGGTGGAGAATAGTAACAAACTCGTCCACCCCTGCCTCCGCTTAGTCTACACAGTGGTGCTTCGGACATTTTGTGGGTGTATGGAGGAAAGAAAGGTTTCTCTGAAGCGCCTTGGTCTCTTCTCCCCGATGATCGATCCTTTAGATGAGGAGACCCCTGCATGGATTGTCATATGGCTGCATGAGCTGCAGCAGATTCGTGAGGGCGCCGCGCGAGATATTGTTCAGGGTGGGCTGATCACCTTGGTTGCTGCGGCCATGATTTCGATGGACACCATTCCTCAGCCACTCATTCCCATTCGCTATGACATTCCATATCTGCAACGGTGTGGTATGCTGACCATATCTCAAGGGCAGTTTCTATGGTGCTCCTACGGAGGTCACCTTTTGCGCCTCCCCCGTCCCTTGGCCTACCCGCGAGTCTTTACAGGCTGGTACATTCCGTCTGATGCTGAGATTATTCCTTCTGACGATGAGGCTGATCTGTCGGCTGCCATTCCCATGCTTATAGATGTTGATCCCCCTTCTTCTGACGTTGCCTCCATATCTGCTTCGCCTTCTGAGTTTTCGTGGGATGAGATATTCATCCGTTTTGATGCCTTCACGCTGCGACAGGAGGCTGCGAACGAGGCAACACTGGCTCGGCTGCGGACTATACAGGCTGACATTGCACGTGATATCACGGACCAACTGAGTGCAGCTGAGGCCTTCATGCAGGAGCAGTACTTTGGGCGGCATCCACCTCCATCGAGCTTTCCACCGTATCCACCTTTCCAGTGAGTCTTTGTTCTTTTCTCCCTATTTTGTTTTGTTTTTGTCTTTACATTGAGGACAATGTGTGTTTCAAGTGTGGGGAGGGATTTAGACTCACTGTTTATCATAGCTAGTGTACAGATTTTAGTCTTGCATTTCGTATTTCTATTCAAAAAATAATAAAAATAATAATAAAAAAAAGCCAAAAAGAGGTAAGAGGCACCCAAAATCCTGGGATGAGCCGAAAACCCGCAAGGGCGGCTCAGGTAAAAAGCAGGTAGTCCGACTGGTATAGACCAGGGCAAAAGTGGACTGGAGTGATGTGAGCACATGTGAGACGTCTAGTAAAATGAAATGAGTGGCTTGGTGAAAACCCGAAAGGGCACCTCGGCAAGATGAGCGAAAAAGAAAAAGAGTGATTCTAGGATTTCTCTCTACCTATTGGCGAGGCGTCATAAGAAGAGGCGGTATAAGGAGTTTGGGTAGGTCACTTTGGAGCAATAAGAAGCTAGACAGGAGTTAGGAATAGATTCATCTCGCATCATGTGTTTTGGTTGTCTGGGGCTGATTGTTGAGCTGTTGTAGTCATTGGTATCATCTATTGTCACACTTCCTGAGGCCTTGATATTTGATGAGTGGAGTATGTTTGATTTAATTTACTCGGGATGAGTAAAGGTCTAAGTATGGGGATATTTGATAGGTGTCATTTCATGCACCTTAACTAGTGATTATTGACACAATTTAGATGAAGTTTCGGTGTAGAATTGGGCTAAGTATGTAACCCAGGAAAAGAGTTGAAGTAGTACAAATTTGAAGGTTTTATAGCTTAGTGAAGAGGAAAGAAGATGAAGGATGAAGAAGCTGGCCAATACCGCCCCGCGCCTGAAGCCACCGCGACTCGGCGACGTTCCTCAGAGAAGTGCAACGCAAAGCCACCGCCCCGCGTTGGAAGAGAAGGGTGCGTGGCCAGCGTGTCATTTGTTTCCATTTTAGTATATTTGGACTTTATGTCTTATTATATTTTATTTCCTTATTTTATTTGCTAGGTTAACTTTCTACGAACCTATTTAAGATCTCTTTTATTCGTTAATTTGAGGAGAGTTCGGTCCTCTCTCTTTTTATAATTCAACTTCTAGGTTTTTGAACAATGGATAGCTAAACACTTTTGTTTCACTAGACAATTGAAGCACTACAATGAATTGGTTGTGAGATTTCTATCCCGTGTTCTATATCTTATTAAGTTGGATTGATTCTCTTGATTAAACCATCTATTGATTTATGTTGATTCTTCTGGCGCAGCTAACTAGGTTTTTTGACATCTATCATATTGCTAGGATTGCATATAGGGGTTCCGAGTGCATATCTAGTGGTAAACACAATTGTGCGTGTAGGGGTTCCGAGCGTACAATTGTGAGTGAGAATCAGTTGCATGTTAAGTAGGGGAGTGAGTACTTGTACGTCTTTCTACTTGCATGTATCCTATATCCTTGTGTGCATTGCTATTGCTGTGTTGGTGCTAAGGTACGCTGACAACTGTGAGAATCAGTGGTATTTTATCATTGGCATAGTAATAAGTCTATCGACAACTGTGAGAATCGATAGTACTTAAGATCAGGGTAGGAACAATTATAAGATAGTAAAAGAACTTGTAAATATAGTTTTCAGTGATCAACCTATTGCATTTGTGGTATAGATACTTGTCTGGTGGAATACTTTCTCTCATTATATTTCTTCTTCTGTTATTACTTGCACTTTTGTTAATCTTGCGATTATTCCAAAACCCCCCTCTCGTTACTTGTTAGTCACACGTTATTGCATGCAGATAACCGACTCCCTGTGGGATCGACCCTGACTTACTTGCTATACTCTTTAGTAGGTGAATTAGGATTTCTTTGACAGGAAAACGACACCGGTTTCCGAGCCTGTCAAGGCTCTAGGAACTAGGTTAAATAGTCTAGCCAAAACCTAAAAACTAAAAGATAACAAACATAGTCTAAAAGGAAATAAAATAAACTAACCGAAATAAAGGAAATAAAATAAAAGGAAAATAAATTTAAAACAGATCTTCGGAAGAATTTCCTCGGCGCGCGTCTGATGCATTTTTCCGCGATCGCGGCAACAGCTTCCGCGACCGCGGAAAATTCACTGTTGCTTTCGTTGCTCTCGACTTTTCCGCAACTGCGGCTTGGGCGTCCGCGACCACGGATCTTCGTTGTTGCTCTTGTTGTCTTTGTCTTCCTTCCGCGACCGCGGCGGTGATATCCGCGACCGCGGACAAGCATCTGTAGCTTTCTCTTGGCTCCTTCTTCGTCTTCTCTCGTGGCTTTCTTCTCCATCTTCATTAAGTCTTCAATTAACATATTCTAAACCACCAAATCTATACTTCTTCTCCTCAACTCCAATCTCTATAATTGTGCTCTAAACATCTCCAAATGGTACCCAAAACATCGGTAACAACTCCTAGATAAGCACTACAAAGTAGCGTTGATCAGTCCCCTACCCCTTTTGAGAGAGGCGATGCTCTTGAGCCTCGTTGAGGTGACAAACTTACTCACTTCCTTAGGAGCGTTCTCCTCTATATTCATCAGCGAAATTTGGTCTTTTTCCAGTTTAGTAGTTGTGGATGCCCTGTCTCCTTTTCTCTTCTTCGCCCTCTCACCCTTCTCAATCTCATTCAGCAATGTTGCCTCCTTTTCCAGGTCCTCGACCGCCTGGTGTCCAATGTCTTTCACCTCCTCCATGGAGATGTTAGCCTTTTCAACTATCGACGTCATTGGTAGAGACGGTTCCTTCTCCTTTACCATAACCAGAGCGGTGGAAGGATCCACCTTTGGGCTTTGTACCTCATCTTGCTCTTCAGGGTCGGTCTTTTGTGGAGATGAGTCATTTTGAGAGGCTTATTGGAGAGATTGGGTGATCCGGGCTAAAGCTTTTTCGCTCATTAGAGTCGTGAGCTTGTTGGCTAGCGTTGTAAGGCTTTCAGTTTGGTCAATGGTGACAGAGGCCTTTGGGGTTGATGGGTTAGAGGCCATTTGTGAGATTAGGGTTTGAGAGTATAAGGGTTTAGTGAGAGTAGAATGCGAGAGCTATGAGCAAGAGAGTTCTGGAGCGAGAATATTGTAGAGATAGAGAGAATATATGGTACGTTTTCACTGTTTGCTATCTCTCCTTTATATCCGTTTTCAACAAGATCTGATCCTCTTCGTTTTTGGAAGTTGGATAATCCCAAAAGATATATCTTGAGGACCCCAATGTTCACCTGCAAATCCTACTCTATTTACTGCCCTTTTTACCCTTGTTTTTTTTAAAGTAACCCCTGACGTCTAAAGCACATTACCGAGAGACCAAGCTTGTCAAATCATTACTGCAACATGACTTTTTGAAGTTTTCTAGCCATTTGCACCTGTTAGTATTGTGTTTCCTTAACTTACCTCAGAAGTAGTGTACCTTGGCTATGTGTATTGTACCAGGAGTAGTACCAAGAAGAAACCAAGTATAAAAAATAATATTTTGACATGGAAACTTTATTTTTCGACCATGGCAATTAATCCCTAGTTGTGAATGACATAGATTGGCTCATAGATGTATTCACACATTAGGCAAGGATGGCTTTAGGATCAACCATCATTTGGGCTTGTATTGAGGGTTCTATATATCAAGTTGATCCTTTTAAACTAGAAGGAGAGAAGGTTTCATGTGACAAGCAATGCACTACTACAAAAAATGTTTTTTCATGTAATCATGTGGAGAAACTATAAGCACACAAATATGCCTAGCATGTTTACAAGGTTAATAACAACTAATCATGGCTTAAGTTCTATACGTACTCCTAATGTCCCCCCTAGAACTAGTGTCAAATTCCAACCAATCATCGAGGATAACATACGTGAGATGACTATGTGTCAAGGGAAATCATATCAAGCTCCATGCATAACTTTTCAAAAGGATTCCCTATTGAGAGGCTTGGTGAAGATGTCCGCAAGTTGATCAATGGTCCTACAAAAGTCCATATACACAAGGCCTTTCTCCACACAATCTCATAAGAAATGATGCCTTATTTTAATGTTCTTATTGCGAGAGTGTTGTACCGGATTTTTAGAAATGTTTATAGGAACCTTATCATACAGTTAGTTATTGAGTTGTTGCTTGATCCATAAGAGTTGTGTACAACAAGTTGTGGCGGTTACATACTATGCATCGACGGTTGATAATGCCACTAAAATTTTCTTCTTTGAGCCCCAAGACACGAGACACCGACCCAAGAATTGAGCCATGCCAAACGTGTTGCTCCGGTCTACCTTGTCCCAACAAAATCAGCTTCGGTGTATCCTTCCAAATTCACATCACAACCTTTTGGGTACAAAGGACTGTGAGTATTGGACCCATTGAGGCAATGTAGGATTCTCTTCACTGCCTTCAAGTGTGTCTCCCTAGGATATACCTATGATTCCTCGATACAAGGTCTGACCCACTCGTTTCTCCTTCATCCTTTCCCAATGAAGTGTTGGGAGAAATCAGAGTGTCAAAGAGTTTGAAACTCTTCATTCCAAACTTCTTCACACACTCTTGCAAGTAATTATGTTGATGCACCTTGGTCCCATTCTCTCCTTGTACAACTTGAAGTCCAATAAAGAATTTTAGTTCCCCCACCATGCTCATCTCAAACTCGTTCTCCATGAGGGTCGTGAATTTTTTCACTAAGGTTGGATTGGTTGAGCGAAATATGAGATTATCAACATATACTTGTGTGACCATGTAACCTAAGAATTTCCATGAAGAGACTCCAAAGGAACACTTTGGCAGATTCATCTTCGTGTTGTATTTTCTCAGGATGTTGAAAACGGTCTCTAGGTGGGCTACGTGATCCACTGCTTGCTTAGACATCACCAACATGTCATCAATGTACACCTCTATTGTGTTCCTAATATGATATTGGAACATCTTATTGACCAACCTCTAGTATGTTGCACCGACAATCTTCATTTCAAACAACATGACCTTGTACAATAGATGCCTTAATTTGTAATGAAGGCTGACTTTTCTTGATTTGTTGGGTTCATGAGAATTTTCTGGTATCCTCTAATGCATCCATTAATGTTAACATTTAATGGCATGTCATTGCGTCCACCATGGCATACAATATGTGGCAATGAAAACGAGTCTTTTGGGCATGCCTTGTTCAAATCCGTGTAGTTGACACAGACTCGCCAGTTCCTGTTCTTCTTGTTCACCACCACAACATTTTCTATCCAATTCATATACTTGGCCTCTTGAATCTTTCTTGTTTCCAGAAGCGCTTTCTCCGTCGGCGATGGCTTTGTTTGTTTCATGGGAGAACTTCCTTCAATTT
This sequence comes from Rheum nobile, assembly GCA_027886185.1. Taxonomy (NCBI): domain Eukaryota; kingdom Viridiplantae; phylum Streptophyta; class Magnoliopsida; order Caryophyllales; family Polygonaceae; genus Rheum; species Rheum nobile. The sequence continues at coordinate 1,192,368 of WOAB01000761.1, read as the reverse complement.
TGTTTCAGTGGCAAGAACTTTGGATCCACACTTAGTGTGTGGTTTATGACGTCAAGACAAATCCCTACCATGTCCTCATGTCTCCAAGCAAATAATCTGCATGGGACCGTAATTAATTGATGAGTGGACCCAGTGGCGAACCTACGTAGGGACCAGCGGGGGCACGAGCCCCCAATGGAAAAAAAATAATATATTTTTTACTTCGATTCTTACCTAAGGCTACCTTTATGGCCTTCTTTCTCCCTATTCAATGTAATGTTATGTTCAATTAAATTCATAGTGTGTGTGTGGTATGAATAGGGTGTTGAGATTATACAATTTACCTATAAGTTTTTGTTTTCTCTACATACTAAATAAATTAGATTGGGTGCTTAGAGAAACATCGTATGTTAAAAGGGGTAAATTAAATAGATATAGGATAGAATATACAAAGTTTATGTTCACCAAATATAAAGCAGATCCAACCATGCCATGTAATTCGACAAGATAAAAGAGAGCACTTCTAAGTAATATTTAGTTATCTAAATCACTGATTATTCAACTAATCTCAACTTATCATTCTTTTTCCCATGGGTATGAAGAGAATTTTTATTATAAATATGTTATGTTCATTCAATTTCGCTTAATTCTTCCTTTGTTGATTTTTTTACACATCCTCATTGCATTATGGAATCATTGTTTTTATAATCTTGTATCCTTCATGAGAAACTCTCTTAATTTGCTATTAATAATAATTACATCGGGATAGTCCTATCATATTAATTGATTTAAAAAAAAATTATAATTAAAAAAATTATTTTTTAATTACGCAGGATTTGTGCCCCCACTGGGCAAAAATCCTGCGTCCGCCCATGTGGACCCCTAATATATGACTGAGGGCCCGAGCCGATCTGGACCGTCTGTTCAGGCTTAGCAAGTGCAAGCGCCACCTGATCAAGTTCTGGCACTTTTGGCTTGGCATATTGTGTTAACGTCTTACAGTCCGTTAATTGTTATGCGAATTGTCAACGTTCTTCTTGTGAAGTTGTCTTCACTTTGAGTGACAACTTGTAACACTTTTTTGCTGCGAATTGATCTCTTTTTATCTCCTAAACACCCATTTAGTTGGGAATTTGATAGCCTGATTATGCATTGATGGGATGGCCTACATCTCGTGAATCCAAGGCCTCCCCAGGATGATGTTGAAAGGAGATTTGCATTCCAACACTAAGGACTTTGTTTATAGGTTCACCCATTTGCATAAGCGGGCAACGTGATCCCGACAATAATATGCTTGATCTTATCACTAAAGCCTACCAAATGGATTCATGTTCCAATGAGGTCATTGGTGGCCCTTAGACAAGGATCTCGATCGTGTCAAGGAGAAGTCGCCACCCAAGCCCCGCGATTCCCACCTTGGTGCCGACATCGCTCTTGATGAATTTTGTGAGTTTTGATCGAGAACAAGTTGTTAGTTTAGATTGAGATCTTGAGGGGATACGAAACTGGAAATATTTGGATGAGCACACCAAAGATAATGATAAGAAACATAGTATTGATCATGGATAAACACACCACTCTCTCGACTTCACTTGTTCGAATAAATACACCAAACAAAGGACGTCAAACCTAGGGTTCTTGAAGCTTTAATCTGAGAAAGCTCAAGAAGTTTTTATCAATATTCAACGTGCCAAACAATGGAAGCAAGCAAAACATTTTAAAAGACCAATTGTTTACTAGGCTTTAATGAAATCACTTAATGAAAGCCTCTTGGCGATCTGGTAGCAAACAACGCCAAATGCTCTGAATTTTAGATATGTGGTAGTGGACCACATATTCCACATCACCACCAAAAATGGGCCAAAAGTCATGATTCGTTTGGAAGATTCGCCTTGGTTCAAGTTTGTGGCTGCACCGGCGTCGGTGATTCAACTAGGGCATGTAATAACCCCTAAAAGTCCTGAACTGTCGTTTTGTAAGAAAGACGTGATGTGTAATTTCTGTAATCTCTGTAATAATCTTTTGAACGTATTATTATACGTTTAATAAAATCTTGGGTCATAAAGTATTTGGGAGTGCTAAAATAATAAGATTTACCATGTCCTCGAACGAGACCCGCGACCAAAGACCAAGAAACACGATCGCGGCAGTTCTGCGACCGCGGATTCGGCCAGAACCCAAACCGTGATTGCGGCTCTGTTTCCGCGATCGCGGAACTCTGTTCACCTTCGTCTTCCTCGAGCTTCCAGAAGGCGACTGATAGGGCGTTGTCGTCGTGACACCTAAACAAATAAAATCCTAACAAACCTAAACAAGTAGTAGAGGCAAGCAAGGGTCGAATCCACAGGGAGGAAGTGATCTATCTATGTATTTATGAGCATGCAAAGTAACAAAGAGGGGTTTTGATTATCAAGCAAAGTAACAAAGATGCAAGCTTTAGAGAAAGAATAAGAATGATGGGTGTAAGTATTCCACCAGACAAATATCCACACTACAAAGGAAACAGGTTGATCACTGAAATCTATTAAATCCAAGTTCTTTTCACAATCTTATAGTTGTTCTCATCCTGATCTTAAGTACTACTGATTCTCACAGTTTCCAATAGACTTATTACTATGCCAATGGTAAAATACACCAGTCACGCCTGTCACGCGGTACCAGACCGGGGTACATTACCACCAACAAAGCAATATCAATGCACACAAGGATATAGGATACATGCAAGTAGAAAAACGTACAAGTACTCACTCCCCTACTTAACATGCAACTGATTCTCACTCACAATCGTACGCTCGGAACCCCTATACGCACAATTGTGTTTGCCACTAGATATGCACTCGGAACCCCTATATGCAATCCTAACACTATGATAGATGTTGATAAGCCTAGTTAGCAACTCTAGATAAACCAACATAAATCAATAGACAATATAACCAAGAGAATCAAACCAACACTTATAAGATATAGAACAAGGAATAGAAATCTCACAACCAATCCATTGCAATGCTTCAATTGTCTAGCGAAATAAAGGTGTTTAACTCTCCATGGGTTGGAACCCTGGAGGCGGAAATAGAAACGAACTCTAAAACTGTAAAACTTAAACTTAATCTAATTCTAGGTTAACAAAGAGTATTTAACCTAAATCCTAAAAGTGATAAAAAATAATAAAAGGAAATAACAATAAAATAATAGTAGGAAAGTAAATAAATCAAAACCGGGGAAATTAATCCCGCATAGCAACCAAATTGAACAGCTGCTTCTCGGCTTCCACATCAATAGCAATTCTCTCGGCTTCTCCTTCTCTCGTTCGGCCCACATCCAGCAGCGTCTTTGGCCCAACTAGCAACGGCCCACTCCAGCAGGAAGTTCTCTCTTGCTGACGTCATGGCCCGCATCATCACTTCGCTTCAGCTTCTTCACACGCACATCGCTTCTCCCGCTTCTTCATGCGATTTGGGCCTTTTCTCAGCAATTGGGTCGAGCTTCCTCTTCACGGCCCATCTTCTATTCAATTCCAGCATCAGCACGCGGACTTAATTAATTGCTTCGCCCAGCATATGGCCGCGGGGCGGCACCTTTCTCTGAGACCCACCGCCGGGTCGCGGTGGCTCTGGCGCGGGGCGGTAACTTTTGCCCGCTTTAATGTGGTTCCTTCATGAATTTTTCTTCGTCTCCTCAGGTGGTCAACTCCTCTTCCTTTGGATGTCTCCAATTAGCTTCTCCAAACCACCAAAACCACACTTCTCCGCTCTAACTCCATAATCTCCAATTGTGCATAAAATCCAACCAAATGACGCCTCAAACTTGGTAATAATCCTTAGATATGTGCTACAAAATAGCACTTATCAAATCCCCCATGCTTAAACCTTGCTCGTCCTCGAGTAAACTAAAGTCAACCTACTCCTCCAATCAATCCCCAAGGTTTCAGGAAGCATAGAAAACTCAACCTCCAAGAATCATACCAAACAATAAACTCCAGGCAGCCATACAAATAAGTCCAGCACAACACTACAACATCAAATCAAAAATCTCAACACCCCACACAACCAAGCTAAAGGAAAGCAGAGTACTTCCCCCAAGCTTATCCCAAACACCATAGAGTGAAAAAATTCTAATCCTAGTCTCCCATCTATCTTCTTATCCCTCCAGAGTGACCTACCCGAATCCTCCTTATAACTCCTCTTCTTATGACGCCTCGCCAAGAATAATGAAAAATCCTAAAATCACTATTCTTCTTTTCGCTCATTTTGCCAAGGCGCCCTTTCGGGTTTTCACCAAGCCACTCATTTCATTTTACAATAGATGTACTCACATAAGCTCACGTCACTCTTGACCTCATATTACCCCAGCCTAATGCTGGTCCAAGCCACCTGCTTATTACCTAGGCCGCCCTTTCGGGTTTTCGACCTATCCCAGGATTTTTAATGTATGCCTTTTTTCAATTTTTGGCTTTTTCTCTTTATATTCATTTTTCTCCTCAGCGACGTAGCAAGTATAAACCCCCCCCCCATGCTTAAACATTGCATTGTCCTCAATGTAATGAAAGACAAAAGAATAAGAGCATAGGGAAAATCAAAAAATAACTCACAAACGTCGCCAAGCTGCTTGGACACTTCCGTTGTTGCTGGCGGTCTTCTCAATAAATGCCCAGGTCTCTGGTGTTGGGCGGGTGTCTTCATCAACTCTATAATCTTCTCCTACCGTGCAACCAAAAGGAACCACTTTGGTGAATAGTGATAAAATAATGATAGTAGGGTTACACGGCCTTCTAGGAACACATGGTGGAGCCCAGATATAATCATGGTGGGGGCTCTAGCGTTCCTCCTCCTCAACTGTCGAATGTAGGGCCATCATCGTTGCCAAATAATGTGTGGGGCTAAGGTTTCCTCCTTGACAACATGATGCGCACCATCTCCATGGGGAATTCTGGACAGCTGACCTTCGGTACTTTTTTTTTTTACTCCCCGTTTAAGGTTTTTTCGGGGCCCGTTATTAATTTTTTTTTTCCAGAGAGGGAGAATATACCAGCAATCCACCGCGGGGCGTTGAGCTCCACCGCGGGGCGGCGAGGGTCGCCGTGGGGCGGTGGGATGGCTGAGAATACCATCTCTCTCCATTTACTTTCGTACCTGAAATGTTAGTAACAAGCGAACGAAACAAAGCAAAAACACACTAAAGAAAATGCAAAAATAAAGAATGAAAAGCAAAGAAAAGAGAAACATACCTCGGGTTGCCTCCCGGACAACGCCTTAGTTATTGTCATGGCATGACATCCTGCTCATTCTCCTCAACTCGGGTTGCTCATAGCAACCAAACTCCTGGGGCTTGGATCAGGGGGATGCCTCTTTGTATGCTCTCTATTGAGCCTTTCCCCCAATCTTGTGCAATTGTTGATGGCTGGATCACTCGTCGTATCCATGAATGCACTTGCCATCTTGAAAAATTGTCTATCCAGCATCTCAGGGGCTGCATGTATGTCCTACCCCATATCCAGCATGTAAGAATTCACTACTTGAGTCAAGTTCTCCTTTTTGTGCTTCCCCTTCGGCTTCTTCTTGATTATGCCCAGCACCTTTAATATTTCCTTGCAGCGAGGGGTGCTGTCCGCCAGATGGACCAAAGGGGTGGTTGCCTTGCAGCCGCTGAAGGTGTCAAATAAGCTTTTGTCGCTCTCCACCTTTTGGGTGTCTTTCAGAGCCTCATGGAATGGTATAGCGGGCTGCAATGCAACGAGCGGGAAGGAATTAAGACGCAAAAACTCATCATAGGCAGCCTCTAGAGGATCGGGGACTGTCGGGGCGATTGTCTCTGGAGTATTTTCGCGAACATGGCACTCCTCCTCATCGTCGCTCCAATCCTCCTCAAATCTCAAAAAGTACTCTTCCTCAATCAGCACCGGATGTTCAACCCCGTAAGTGTCTACCCAAACCTCACCAGCATATCTGAAATTTTGGACACCGGGCTGCGGCGAGATCGCGCTAGGAGGTACTTCGTCCACCGCGGGGCGGTGAGGTCGCGGCGGAGATACTGAGGCACGTCGCCGGGTCGCGGTCATTCTCGCCGCGGGGCGGTGAGATAACTGGGATCTCACGCCGGGTCGCGATGAGAGGTGATGCGGGGCGGTGGGTGATGTTCTCCATCTCACGGTCGCTCTCTTTTTCAGCTGACTTCGACTCAATCAACGCTTGACTCAGTTGGATAACTTGGCTTTGGAGATTAGAAATCACCTCTTGCTGTTGGTAGTCATTCTGAGCCATGGTTATTTACAGTGTGGACACGTTCTGGGCCATGGTTGTTTTTATTGATGACACGGCCTGGGCCATGGTTGTTTGCATTGATGACACGGTCTGGGCCATGGTTGTTTTTATTGATGACACGGCCTGGGCCATGGTTGTTTGCATTGATGACACGGTCTGGGCCATGGTTGTCATACTTTGAATCAGAGCACTGAGCACATCGGCATTGGGTGCAGGCGAGAACTGTGGTTGATTTCCATACGGAGCTGGGTTATGGTTCTCCCTCCACCCTGAGTTGTAGGTATCCGGATAGTGCTCCTGCCTTGGTCCCTGTGAGTTCACACCTCGACGTGCATTTACTGCTGCTCTGAATGCAGGAAGTCCTGGACAATCGTCAGTGGTATACAACGTATTGCGACAGATTCTGCAGGCACTAGGAGTTGGGTAGTGTCCCCTCTCTGGCGAGAATGAGCAGGGGCCTGGTCTTTCGTGCGGTTCTCCCCCGAACTCCATATCTGTATCAAAAGCAAAAGAGAAAAACAAAAATTAGTAGCACGGGTGTGGACCGTAAGATAGGTCCACACCAAAGTAACACACACACAAACAAACACACAGAAAAATCAAATCTTGCCTCCCCGGCAACGGCGCCAATTTGATAGGACGTTGTCATCGTGACACCTAAACAAATAAAATCCTAACAAACCTAAACAAGTAGTAGAGGCAAGCAAGGGTCGAATCCACATGGAGGAAATGATCTATCTATGTATTTATGAGCATGCAAAGTAACAAAGGGGGGTTTTGATTATCAAGCAAAGTAACAAAGATGCAAGCTTTAGAGAAAGAATAAGAATGATGGGTGTAAGTATTCCATCAGACAAATATCCACACTACAAAGGAAACAGGTTGATCACTGAAATCTATTAAATCCAAGTTCTTTTCACAATCTTATAGTTGTTCCCATCCTGATCTTAAGTACTACTGATTCTCACAGTTGCCAATAGACTTATTACTATGCCAATGGTAAAATACAACAGTCACGCCTGTCACGCGGTACCAGACCGGGGTACATTACCACCAACAAAGCAATAGCAATGCACACAAGGATATAGGATACATGCAAGTAGAAAGACGTACAAGTACGCACTCCCCTACTTAACATGCAACTGATTCTCACTCACAATCGCACGCTCGGAACCCCTATACGCACAATTGTGTTTGCCACTAGATATGCACTCGGAACCCCTATATGCAATCCTAGCACTATGATAGATGTCGATAAGCCTAGTTAGCAACTCTAGATAAACCAACATAAATCAATAGACAATATAACCAAGAGAATCAAACCAACACTTATAAGATATAGAACAAGGAATAGAAATCTCACAACCAATCCATTACAATGCTTCAATTGTCTAGCGAAATAAAGGTGTTTAGCTCTCCATGGGTTGGAACCCTGGAGGCGGAAATAGAAACGAACTCTAAAACTGTAAAACTTAAACTTAATCTAATTCTAGGTTAACAAAGAGTATTTAACCTAAATCCTAAAAGTGATAAAAAAATAATAAAAGGAAATAACAATAAAATAATAGTAGGAAAGTAAATAAATCAAAACCGGGGAAATTAATCCCGCATAGCAACCAAATTGAACAGCTGCTTCTCGGCTTCCACATCAACATCAAGTCTCTCGGCTTCTCCTTCTCTTGTTCGGCCCACATCCAGCAGCGTCTTCGGCCCAACTAGCAACGGCCCACTCCAGCAGGAAGTTCTTTCTTGCTGACGTCATGGCCCGCATCATCACTCCGCTTCAGCTTCTTCACACGCGCGCTGCTTCTCCCGCTTCTTCATGCGATTTGGGCCTTTTCTCAGCAATTGGGTCGAGCTTCCTCTTCACGGCCCATCTTCTATTCAATTCTAGCATCAGCACGCGGACTTAATTAATTGCTTCGCCCAACATATGGCCGCGGGGCGGCACCTTTCTCTGAGACCCACCGCCGGGTCGCGGTGGCTTTGGCGCGGGCGGTAACTTTTGCCCGCTTTAATGTGGTTCCTTCATGAATTTTTCTTCGTCTCCTCAGGTGGTCAACTCCTCTTCCTCTGGATGTCTCCAATTAGCTTCTCTGGACCACCAAAACCACACTTCTCCGCTCTAACTCCATAATCTCCAATTGTGCATAAAATCCAACCAAATGACGCCTCAAACCTGATAATAATCCTTAGATATGTGCTACAAAATAGCACTTATCAGCGACGCTCGATTTTCCCCTCGTTTCTTCAATGCTCGTCGGTGGAGGGAAGGGGAAGCGTTTGAGTTGTCGGTGGAGGGGTGAACGGCTCCTCCTCCTTGGCTATAAAAGGGAGCTCGGACCAACCTCATTCTCCATCCATAGCTCCATCTCTCTCTCTCTCTCTCTCTCTCTCTCTCTCTCTCTCTCTCTCTCTCTCTCTCTCTCTCTCTCTCTCTCTCTCTCTCTCTCTCTCTCTCTCTCTCTCTCTCTCTCTCTCTCTCTCGTGTTTTCATCATCGCCGGAGTTCGCAGTCGTCGTCGGAGTATCGTCAGAGTTCGTGTTCCTGCCTTGTGGAGCTCGGGGAGTGGTAGTCATAGTGAGCATTCATCCAAGTGAATAAGCCGAGCTCGTCATCGTCGGTAAGCCCCGAATCCATCTTTGAGCTCTCGTCTGGATGGGCATCCGCGACCGCGGCCCATCCACCGCGACCGCGGCCCATCCACCGTGACCGCGGCTTGAGCCCAGGAAACCGCGAGCGCAAATATGCCAGTCGCGACCGTGGCCTTGCCCAACAAGCGCGATCACGGCTTTGGCAACCACGGTCGTGGCTTAGGTCTTTTCCCTTCGTTCATTTCGTTTATTCTTGTCGTATCGTATCTAACTTAGGATTCCGTCTTACATCTCGTCGTCGTCATAGGAATCCGTACTCAGATTCCAGTCTCCAGATCTCGGAACCCAACATCTTCGATTCGTCTAGACTAAGGCAAGTGGCGGTTCGCACTTGCTCCTTATTCCATGTTTCCCTTGATTATCAATTAATTGATTGTTAATTAAGATGGGATAAAAGTTATTGTTTTCTGTTTGCGAACAGATTTAATAAAATAATGTGCTTAAATATGAATCTATAATAGGTTGTATATATTGCTAGAAACAACGCTATTATACATGATATTACCGTAATGGTTTTGGTGTGGATATCTGTGTGAACTTAAATGTGTAGTTAGAACGAGTATTCATAGGAATGCTATGTACTTTGCGAGGTCTAGTCGTTTCTTTATAACTGGTATTAGGAGGATTTTGCCCTAGTACTTTCTGGTCATGACCGTACCCTTACTCAGGGTAGGTGCACTCAGCTGGTGCTAACATTCGAGATTCATTCCCATAAATATCTCTCGTATCGAGATGATGTGGATTAAAAGCCGTAACATGAATGTACGTTTTGGAATTAAATAAGATAAGTGATTTTACGCACATAATTAATATACCCTTGGGCAATGAGTACAATGTGAAAACCGCCCAGACTCTTGTTAGAGTAAGTCTTCTTTCCAATCTGGATTCGAATTGCGCGGTAAGGTTGGTCGTAGACCCAAATAATCAAGGTCGTGTTTTAAAGTTATGTGAAAACTTAACGTTCCCAAACATTTGTCATACATTTCCCATAAGACTCAATTCCTTTGGAGTCTTCTCTTGATCAATCCTTTTCTTATGTTTCTGTAGAAGTGTTGAGGTTCACTGTCGTCATCGGTTATTATTCTAGAAGCGATGGGTGTAACCTAATACGACTACATAGAACCTTTTTTATTTGTACCCTTGTATAGTCTTTCATTAGACTAACCAACCGGTTTTATTCCTTGCATGGTTGGCTGGTGTCATCCGTCTCATACGGCACATCAGGTAAACTTCCTCTCCCGTGAAGGTCATAATCCGATGTTGAGGGCATATGGTGATTTAAGTGTTTTTCCAAGGTTGAAGATCCTAGGCGTGAGATCGCTCAGATCAAAGCCCCTTTATGGCGTTTATTAATTTTCAAGACTTCCGTTGTATTAAACAATTATGTATTTGGTTTGTTAACAGTTGTAAAACCATGACGTTAGTTCAAATGTTATTTGGGTAACTTTCATGATATTTATTAAAGTTTCCAACATTATATTAGTTGTTATAAAAATGGTAAGCCTTGGGTGACCTCGAGAGTGTATTCTGAGGTCACTGGCGGTAATATTTCCAAAGGAGGGTGTTACAGATTTGGTATCAGAGCCAAAAGGTTTTAAAATGATTTAAATCTTCAAAACGTTTTATTTTAAAACAAAATCTCTTTTAAAAATCATTATTCGTTCATAGTAAGAAAATTAAATGAGTATTTCAAAAAGACGAGTTAAAGTTTTGAACAAAGATTATACTTTTGGGTAAATTTTTCTATATTTTGGAACCTCTGCCATTCAAGTCGTGCCTTCTTTTGTCTAATATAGAAAGTTAGCTTCTATATCTAAAAAGTTCTAATTCTCTCTCGTCACCTCGCAGGCAATGGGTGATGTCGTGTCGCAACTCAAGGGAAGGAGGGATGCCGAGGTAGCTCCGCCACCTAAGGCCGAGCTGGAGTCCCCTATTCTTCCTGAGTGTACTCAGGTCGGGATTCCACATAGTCCTCAGGATAAGGTGAAGAATGTCCTCAAGGAGTCGGTGATTCTCATCTCCGACAAGATGGAGGATCTCGACGAAGACCCCGAGGAAGAGTACGAGGAGGATCCTGAAGAAGATCCAGAAGAGGACCCTGAAGAGGACCCTGAGGAGGATCCTGAAGAGGACCCCGATGAGGACCTCGAGGAGGATGACTATGACCTGGGTCTGGAGCACCTGCTTGTGGATGGCGAAGATTCGGGGATGCAGTTCATCTTCTCTAGTCCGGAGATTCCACCATTCCAGGAGTACGCATCGTTGTCCCCTGCTGCATGCGAGGCACTTGGTGTGCCCGGTGTTGACAGGGTGGAGTACGAGCCTTTGGATGCGTCAGTGGGTCCGCATCCTACTCACGTGCCTGGAGAGCTGGTGATGAGCCCTGTGTCTCGTCATGTGCACAATCAGAGTGAGATGACTTCCTCTGAGGCTCGTCGCCAAGTGGAGGAGATGATTGAGCAAGCCCGTAGACAAGCGAGACCGTGGGGATCGTTTGTGGCTTCTGTGGATGTTCATGCCCAACAGGCAAGGGTCAGACCCCGAGTGCTAGTTGAGCACAGGGAGGAGTGGACGGAATCACTGTACGATATGGAGGATCGGGCTTACGATGCTGAGTCCAGCCTCTCTCTCATGCTGAATGACGTCCTTGAGCTTCAGGAAAACCTTAGGCAGGCGAGGCAACTGATCAACCCGCACTACGTGCTGAATGTGGCGGATTTTCGCCAGGGTTCTTGGATCGGTTTTGCTACCCACCTGTACTTGGAGGGGGGGCGAGTGTTCCTGTGCCCGGAGAGGGGCCAAGTGTTCTGATGCCTAGAGAGGAGCCGAGTGTTCCGGGTCTGATGTGTTCTTGCCTCCGATGATAAGACAATTGTGAAAAGGTGGTGCCTTGGGATCTAGTCTTGGGTGAGAAGTCACGTTGAACGTCACAGCAGAGAAGAAGATGGCGAACGCGTTGATGAACGCGATGATGAACGTGGTGGTGAACAGGGTGGTGGTGCGGTGGTGAACGCGGTGGAAGCGGTTGTTGGGGCGAAAGGATAGCATTGGCGGAAGCGATTTGATGAGGGATAGATGACTTGAAGAGACAAGTCGTAGCGTCTACTACGAGTGTCGTAGCATCGACTGCGGGTGTCGTAGCGTCGACTACGGGTGTCATAGCGTCGACTGCGGTTGAAGGGAGATGAGAAGGAAGACTGGCTTGAAGGTTCAAGCATTTGTCGTAGCGTCGGCAGCGGAGGGAATGGGGATACGAAGATAGAGGGGTGACGTCCGATCAAGGGAAGGAGGATAAACACTCGACTTGAAACCTTGAATTAATTTGAACGTAAGGAAATAACAATAACAAAGGAGGCTTTAAATAGCCAAAGAACTCGGCCAAGACCTAATGGGCTTGGACCGAGACGAACCTATGGGCTAGCCCATGCAAGCATGCAAAAGGCACAAACCCAAAAATAGAAAAGACTATAAAAGGAAACTATCTAAAATAAGCAATAATACCAAATATAGAAAATGTCTCAAAACTACGCGTTAAAAAGTATTGAATACGAGAATCTTCAGATAGAACGCGATCAGCATTGAAGGAGGTTGAGTCGCTTGAAGGAGATCGCGTGCAACATTGAGTCGCTTGAAGGAAGACACGTCGAGGCACGCGATCTTTGGTCTTGGGTAGAGACGCTTGAATGAGATCACGGACTCTGTTCCAAATGCGAGGAGTATGACGAAGATCGCGGTCTTCGTACTTGGCTTTTCTGAGCTCACGGTCATGGCTTCTTCCTCGTCTTGGGCCATCATGGGAGGCAGGGTCACATCACCCTCCCCCACTTGGCTGTGAAGCGTCCCCGCTTCACCATCGTTGATCTGTTGCTCGACATTCTCGTGCAAGTGCGCCCACGCGAGGTTTGCGGTGTCGAACACGAATCTTGGGCCGAAGCGTGGAGGATAGACACCAAACACCCAGTTGATTGTGTGTTGAATGCTACGCAAGGGTGGTAGCGTGTTTGGTGGCTTTGCTGGCAAATCCGATGTGAAATCTGCTTGCAACGAGGCGACAGGTTGTGGCAAAGGCGCGGCGATGTGGGAGTAGTACATGCCTCGAGTTGGCACCTTGCTGTTCAAACGGGAAATGAAGTCCTTGGGTCGTGCGAGAAGCACCTGGTGATCACAACGGCCCTGTAACGCAGTGTTCAGAGGCACGACACTCCCCTTGTCTCTGCAACGCGTGTTATCCTGGGGTGCGTCGTGGTGTGAGACGAGTTGTTGCCGTAAGGAAGAAGCTCTGGAATCTGAGGTGGGTCGCGGTGGTGTTGATGCGGTCTTTGCCGCATCCAATGTCTTGTCTCTATCACGCTCGACCTGATCCTGTAAAATCTCATGGGAATTCATTGGTAAGAGAGTCACGCGCTTCTCGTGGTAGGTAAACACATATGTGTTTAGATACCCATCGTGAAGTACGCGACGATCGAACTGCCATGGACACCCAAGCAAGAGATGGGTGGCGTCCATTGCAATCACATCACATAAAACAGAATTACAGTATTGACCTATTGAAAATGAAATTAAGCATTGGTGAGATACTGTGTTACCTGGACTAGAAGAAATCCATTGGAGGGCATAAGGCTAGGGATGAGGCGTCGTGGGCAACTTGAAGTGTGTCACGACCTTCTCATTGACAATGTTAGAACATGATCCTCCATCAAATATGACACTCAAGGAAGCCGTTTGGACGAGAGCCCTTGTGTAGAACAAGTTCTCGCGTTGGTCGCGTAAGCTCGCGTCCTTGACTGTGAGGAGACGACGCGTCACCAAGCTTAATGGTGTGCCCGCGTGCAGAGAAGCGGGTACGCAGTCATAGGCATCGTCCACCTCTTCATTGCCCTCCTCGATGGGCTCAAGGGCGCCCTTCTCGTTGTCGCATGACTCGTAGCCGGCGGCGGCGGTAGAGAACAAGACCTTGCGCGCATTGGGGAAATCCTTTTTGTAGTGGCCTCGTCCACCACATTTGTAACACTTAAGGTCGCGAGCGCGATCGGTGCCCACTGGGGGTTGTCTGGGCGCAGTCTGGCGTGGTGCGGTGTTTGGCATCGACGGCTTTGCTTCGGGAGCTTGGCTCGACGTGGCTGTGGTAGAGGCACTAGGGCGAACATTAGTAGGATTTAAACCACTAGGGTTAGACGAATACCTAGTGTAAGATTTTCGGCGAGAGATTTGGGCATGGATTTGCATCACCGTGTGAGTGAGTGTGTTCAAATCTTTGATGGGCAAAATCTCGAGTTGATCACGGATGTTGGTGTTTAAGCCACTCAAGAATTTCGTCCTCAATGTCGATGGTGCAACGGAGATATTGGCCTTGTAATACATGTTTTCAAGCTTGGAAAAGAACTCGATTGGAGACATCGACCCTTGGCGAGCCATGGCTATCTCCATTCGCATTTAATTCCTATAGTCTGGAGGCACATATTTCTTTGTCATCACGTACACGAGTTGGTGCTACTCCGTGACCCATGTCCTATGGCGTCGGACGCAGTCATCCTCGAAGCGATGCCACCACACTCTCGCGGCTCCTCAGAAATTAAGTGTCGCGGCGTCGACATGCTCCTCAGGGGGCACTCGACAATATCGAAGTGTGTACTCCGTAGCCTGCACCCATTCAAGAAAAACAGAGGGGTTGTATTCACCATGAAAATGCTCGATTTTTACCTTGACTTGGTGGCGTTGGAATCGAGGCTGGGCAGGTGCTTGGTTGAACGCGTTGTTTGGCGTGACATCGTAGAGAGGGTTCTCAAAGGTGCACACTCCATGTGGTCTATCGCGTCCAACCTGGCGTCTATCGCATTCTTGGCGATCTTCGCGGACATACTCATCCTTGGGCACGTTGGCGTCATCGCGTTGACGTCGTCGCGGCTGGGCATCGTAGTTGTCGCGTCGAATGTCTCTTTGCATAACATCGCGGCGCTCGCCGCCAATGTCACGAACGCGTTCTCCTTGGGGCTGGAGACGCGGTGGAGTTATCCAATCCGAAGGTCGATCCTGCAATTCTAGTGGATCTCCAAGAGGGGGTGAAAAAAATTAGGGTTGACCATACCTGAGTCCTCGATCTCTTTGTCGTCATACTCATCGAAGTCGTCGTGGACATTGGGTGTGATCGATGCGTAGCCATCAGATCCATAACGCGGCATTCGAACACTCTGGTGACGAAGGTGATCGCGTACATCATGGCTCTGTGGCTGGGTAGTTGGTGTCCTCAAGTTGGTCTCATCGCGTCGCATATGCCCACTTGGTCGGCGACTGGGTCTCCTTGGCATTGCGTCGGCTGGCTCGGCGAGGGCGGCCTTCGCGTGGCGCTGAGTCCGGTACGCATCTCTGGGTTCTCCTAGAGGCATAGCGATCATCAAAGTTGTATGGTTCAGAATACTCACCTTGAGTGCCCTCGGCGTCGCGGTCGTAGTCGGAGCCGTTGTCGAAGCCAGCGGTTATGGCTCTAGGCATGTAGCGGTCCGCGTGGTAAACGAAGCCTTGAAGACTCTCGATGACACTCTGCATACGATTGAGTTGTGGTTGATGATGAGATGTCGAAGGCATGATTCCTTTACCTTTGTCGACTCTTGTCTTTGATGGACCGGCGTCGGTGGCTCGTGGTTGAGCTGGCGTGTCCATTGTACTCAGGGGAGTTGGGTTGGGCACGAGTTGTGCATCGCGTTGTTGGGCTCTCAAAGCTGCGTTCTCTTGTCTAAGGGCTTGGATCTCCCTTTGCTCCTCGGACAATGCGATGAGAGGGTCCTGTTGTGGGGGGTCAACCAGTGGTTGGTCTTGGGGTAGATCCAACGATGGTTGAGGTGGGTTGTTGTTGTCGACTCCAGGTTGGTTTTCACCGTGTTCAATTATCATGGTACCTGTTGGGCCTGGCTTCCCCTGGGAGAATGGGTCGAGTAAATCAAGCCCAAGCCCACGATAGATCGAAAGAACAAGGGAAAAGCCCAGAGGAGGCATCGAGACTTCTCTGGTCGAATGCCCTCCGACAGGATCGCAAGAATCTCGCCATACATTAAATGCCCAGATCACGCAACGGCCACAACATTCAAGCCACCGTAATTACAATGATTTAATGGCATAATCCCCGCCATTACTCTCAGCATTGAAGATAAAATATACGATCAAGACATAACGGTAAGAAGAGTAAAAAAGACTTATCATATTTGGACGAAGAGGAAGATAAGAAGGATACAAACACAAATTACGCCACACACAAGCATTCTCGCTCAGAAATACATCAGAACAACATATCTGCTCCAAGCTTAGCTCTCCGAGAGTCATCCACGCTGATTCGTCACCGGTCGCAACCTGAAAGCCACCGGTCGAGTCCTACCCGATCTCTTGTCTTACTACGATAAGTTGTATCTCGATTCGATCCGATTAACACGACATCTAATAAAATCATCTCGCTATTCTACATTTATTCTTTGTTTGTCAATTATTTATTTGGTTTGGATTGTTTTCTATCACCCGATCGACTAGTTACCCCGTCTAAGGCGATTTAGGTCGTCCGATCTTTTCGCCCCAAAACAATTTGGCGCCCACCGTGGGGCAACTTGCCGATCACCCTTCCGAAACTTTCCAACCATGACTATCGACCCATCTACCAACACCGAAGAGCCAAGCCTCAGAGACAACACCCAAGTTCAAGGAAACATGACCCCTACTGAAAATCCTACTCCGACCCAGTTCCAAGAACTTTCCCAGAAAATGGCCACCCTTCAAGATGAACTAGCCCAACAACGCCAAAAGACTGAAACCTTAGCCGCCTTGTCAACCCAATCCGAGGCCGAGATCGCACAACTAACCCGTGAAAATGAGTCTCTTAAGTCGCAGGTACAATCGATGGCATCAGGGTCCAGGAACATGCCAATCCATGACAGCGTTCGAACACGCCTCAACATGGACAACGTCGATCCGGCACCTCCGAGTATACGACGGCCCAAACACACAGAGGGTACATCTCGAACTCCTTTTTCTAATCCGTTTTCGACTAACAATGTCACCTTTTCCACACCGATTGGGTCGGCAGGGGCCCGAATCGACGAACCGCAGGTTACCAATCCGCCAAATGTCCTAGCCCTTTTCCAGTAGACGCTCGACCGACACATGAAGACGATCGACAATCGCTTCAACAGGCTCCCAGGAGTCCCACAACCGATCGAGAGGGAAGCGACCGACAGATTCGAAGAATCCCCGTTCATTGAAGAAATCACCAGGGTTGAGATCCCCAAGAAGTTTCATCTTCCCAGCATGGAGACATTCGACGACACCAGCGACCCAGAAGACCATATTTCTATATATAAACAAAAATTAATGGCTGTATCTGTTTCAAGGGAGAACCGCGAGGCCGTCATGTGCAAAAGCTTTGGCACGACCCTCGTAGGTTCCGCACTAACTTGGTTTATGCGTTTGCCTCAAGGAACGATTGCATCGTTTGCGAATCTGGTCAACTCCTTCAAAAGTCAATTCGCTAGTAGTCGGAGGCTCGAAAAGCAGTCGAGTGACCTCTACCGAGTCACACAAAGGTATAACGAACCCCTCAGGAATTATCTCAACAGGTACAATAAGGAGAAAGTGGCGATCCCCCACTGCGACGTCACAACCTCCATCGAAGCCTTCAGACAAGGACTGATCAAAGACAGCAACCTTTACGACGAGATTACCAAGTACCCATGCAAAAGCTTCGAAGACGTCCAGGCCAAGACCATGGCCGAGGTAAGATTGGAAGAGGACCGTGAGTCACGTAAATCCTCACAGCGGATCCGATCCATCCGATCGAAAAAATCCCTCCGACAACCGTCGAGACAGGCGTCCTCATCCCTATTCTCGTAATCGAAATGAACCAAATCAGGTAAACTCTTTCCAAGACAGGTCACAAGATTGGAGAGACGGTCCGGCGTTGCCTCCTAGAGTCCAGTCTTATAACTTTAACGTTTCCGTGTCGGAGCTCGTCAAGAGTTTCGACAAATATGGAAAAGAGGTAAGATGGCCCCGAAAGAGCGACCGATCGGACGTCAAGAAGGACATGAGCCGATGGTGCGAATTCCATGGCGACCACGGGCATTCGACCGACGAGTGCATCGCCTTGCGAAAGGAAGTCGCTAGGCTGCTCTCACAGGGGCTCCTGCGCGACGTAATCTCGGAACGGGCAAAAGCTACCATGGAACGACGAGACCAGGTAAAACAGAACAAACCCCCATCTCCCATTCATACAAAAATTGTCAACACTATTTCAGGTGGATCGGACATATGTGGAAACACATACTCCGCGGCTAAGCGGGACGCCAAGGAAAGCAAGGGCGACAAGCCCGAATCATCAGAATTCAAGCTAAAGAAGACTTCCAACCTTCCGACGGTCACATTCGACGAGTCCGACTCCGACTCCGACTCCGACGGGTCGGATAGGCACCACGATGGTCTGGTAATCTCTTTATCCATTGGTAATTGCTTAATACGGAGAGTACTAATCGATACAGGGAGTTCGACCAACCTCTTGACCCTTGCCGCTCTTAAAGAAATGGGTCTAACTGAGAACGACCTAATCAAGAAGTCGACCCCATTGGTCGGGTTTAACGGTGAGGTCAAGCATACGACTGGCGAAATCATTCTAACCACATACGCTGGAAGAATCAACCAACAGGTGAAATTCTTAGTCCTAGACTGTCTGTCTCCCTATAATTGTATTCTTGGCAGGCCATGGATACACGCTATGAAGGCAGTACCTTCAACATATCATCAAGTCATCAAATTCCCCACTGAATGGATAGTCCAAGAAATCAAAGGAGATCAAAGGACCGCTAAGGAGTGCTACGTCGCTTCTATGAAGAGCGCAGTCAAACACATACCGCATAGCAACCACAGAGCGGCGAAGGACCTAGTCGGTACGTCGAACCAGAAATGGAAAAACTCGACGAGATCGCACTAGATCCTTCAAAGCCAGATCAAACGGTAAGGGTCGGGTCGGACTTGGACGACTCGACCAGACAATAACTCCTTGACTTTCTCAGGACCAATGCCGACTGTTTTGCATGGTCGCATGAGGATATGGTCGAAACATCTCCAAACATTATTACTCATAAATTAAATATGGATCCATCTCATCCTCCTGTCAAGCAAAAACGCAGGAAGTTCGCTGATAAGCGGTATTTTACATAGCGCAACTGGTAGTTATTAGCATAGTTTTGTGGAGATTTTGGCTCGGTTTTGGAGCTAAGTCGATGCTTGAGGTGCGGAGCTATATTATGATTATTTGGAAGCACTTGCATGTTGAGGACGAGGCTCGAGGTTTCCTTGGCGAGAAGACGCTCGAGGAGCCGGGCTGACATGAAGAGACGACATTGAAGCTAGGAGAAGCAGCTTGACGCGGGCCATGGCGACCCACCGCGGGCCGACGCGGGCTGGGCTGGAGCTGGCTGACGCGAGCAGGCGGCGGCGGGTGGATGCGACTGGCCGCGAGTGGCGGCGGGCGGCGGCGATCGCCGGTGGTCGCATTTTTGCTCCAGGAAGTTCTGATCTTTGGCGAGGCGAAACGGCGAGCGGAAGCGATCGCGTCCGGTCGCGTCTCTGGCGTTTCTGAACTTTCCCGATTTCCTTTTTGGCTTGACGTTTTGTTTTCCCTTAATCAATTCAGACGTTTTGTTTGTCAGTTTAGGTTAGATTAGCACGTTTTTGGCAGACATTCATCGATCCATCACCATTCCCTCTCTCTCCTATCATCATCTATCTTTTCCATCTCTTTTCTTTCTTTGTTTTTCTCAAGAACGTTTTTCTAGTTTTCTCCATGGTTTTGGATTTCGTGAAGAACATGAACCGGAACTAAGACCCTTGTTTTGCCTAGCGTGGAAGCACTCGATTAATTCAGTTGTAAGGTTTTATCTCTTGTTCGTCCCTTTGGATTTTTGTATTGATTTCCTTGAGCATAATTCGGATTTCTATATTGTTGGCTAGATTGACATCCTAGTTCGATTTTATAGTTTTCTAATTGTTAGAATAGGGATAGACGGTGGAATCCCTAATCACTTGTAGCAACCACAATTGTATGAAATTGGTATATTGAATTCAATTGTGAAAAGGAAATTGATTTGCATGTCATACTTGCGGTGTTGAGTCTTTGCTTGCAATCCATTATTTCTTATGCCCTATGCTATTGATTGAATCAACTTAGGAGGTCTTCTAGATTTTCAATTAGTAAGTATTAGCAAGACCGGTTGGATTGTTAATATACAAAAAATCAGAATTGGGACAAATCCATAGGATTATGATGAACATGAAATGAACCGAATTGCAACTTGGTTAATTAATGTGTGGAAACTTGCTAGGTGAAACTCTTTCTCCCATTGTTTAATCTGATTTTTGTGCTATTGCAATTGAGTAGTTTTAGTAGAAAACCAAATCCCCCCCCCCCCATTTGTTCTTTAAAGTTGATAAATTAGTAGTTACATTGAAATTGACATTTTAACTCCCTTGGGTACGATTCCCTACTTGCATGCTATACTCTAGTTGCATTTTAGGATTTCTTTGATAGTGTACAACGACTGAAAATACGCTATCAAATTTGGCGCCGTTGTCGGGGAGTTATTTGTTCTTTTCTTTGTAATTGTTTGTTTGTCAACCCTTTGGTGTGAACCATTTGTATGGTTCACACCCGTGCTACTGATTCTTTGATTGTTGATTGTGATCCAGAAATTGAGCGGACATTTTTGAGGAACCAAAGAGCAGCCCGTCAACGTCTGAACCATATTGAGATGGGTGATCGGACGTTGAGACAACTTACCGCTCCTAACTTGGAGCAACAGCCTTTGGCTATAACTATTCATGAGTTAGCCGAAGGAGTGAATTTTGAGTTGAAGGCAGGATTGATTCATGAGTTGCCTCATTTTCATGGTCTTGCTGGAGAAGACCCGAACAAGCACTTGGCGCAATTTCATGCGGTGTGTTCTAGCATGAAGCCAAGAGGTGTCACTGCCGATGCCATCATGTTGAGAGCATTTGGATTCACCTTGAAGGATGCTGCAAATGATTGGCTATATTACCTTGCTCCGGGAAGTATTACGACATGGGCTGAAATGAAGAAGGCTTTTCTCGAAAAATACTTCCCGGCCACGAAGTTGAATAGCTTGAAGAGAGCCATTGCCACCATTGAACAACAAGGAGGCGAGAGCTTGTACGAGTATTATGAGAGATTCAAGCGGCTATGTGCAAGTTGCCCATATCATGGGTACAATGATCAAGATCTCATTCTATACTTGTTCAACGGACTCTCGGATGAGGAACGAAGAATGGTGAATGCCGCTTGTGGAGGTAATATTCTGAACAAAACTCCTCCCCAAGCTTTTGAGATGTTTCAGGAGCTATCTGAAGGCTCCAGGCAATTTAGCAAGAGAGAGAGTCTCAAGGCTGTGGGTTCCTCCTCAAAGATTGAGTCTGATGTGAATGAGCTGAAGGAAATGATGAAGTGCTTCATGCTGAATGGCACTCCGTCTCAAGCCCGACCATGTGGAGTTTGCAATGAAGTGGGGCATCCAAATGATCAATGCCCTACTCTTCAAGAGTCAAGTGCTGAGGTGAATGGTGTTGGAGGATGGCAACCAAGACCCAAGTATGATCCATTCTCTAACACCTACAACCCGGGGTATAGAGATCATCCAAATCTGAGGTGGAGTAATCAGCAAAATGTTCAAAATCCTCATCTCTTGCAACCACAAAAACAACAACCGAGGCCACAGTACAACCCTAGACAAACCATGTCAGCTGAAGACATGATCAAGTCATTGGCTCAGTCGGTTATGCAGAAAGATGCTGAAATAAAGTCTTCCATTCGGAATCTTGAGAGACAAGTGGCACAAATTGCTCAATCCGTGAGTAATCTAGAGGCTCATGTATCGGGAAAATTACCGTCACAAACGGTAGTCAACCCGAAGGCGAATGTGAGTGCCATTACCTTGAGGAGTGGGAAGCTATTGAACCCTTATGCTGAACAGGGTGAATTGCAAGACGGTTCTGAGCCGTGTGAAAACAGGAAAACGCGATCTCACGCGACCTACCGCGATCGCGGTTTCGACGATGAAGAATCACTGGAACAACGCCGGCGATCGCGGTCACCCGCCGTGACTCGCGGTTTCATTCCAGTGAGCAGCCAAGAGGAATCCACGGAGCGCCGGCGATCGCGTGGACCCGCGTCCACTCGCGGTTCAGCGCCAGAAACCACCAAGGAGCCCCGGCAATCGCCCTCACCCGCGTCCACTCGCGGTTTGGCGGCAGAACTCCCAGCTCAGGAACGGCGATCGCGTGGACCCGCCGTGGCTCGCGGTTTGAGCCCAGATCTTGTCGACGAGTATGTTCGCCCGAGCTTTCCACCGCTTTGCTCTCAGAAGCCGGTCCCACCTTTCCCTGAGGCGTTGAAGGATACTAGAAGACCGGAGAGTGACAATGAGATGTATGAGACCTTTAGCAAGTGTCAGGTAAACATTCCTTTGCTAAAATTGGTTAAAAGTATTCCTAGATATGCTAAGTTTTTAAAAGAAATTTGCACTATCAAAAGGAATCAAAAATTAAAAGGAAAATAAAAGGTCAAAATTAGTGAGCATGTTTCCGCGGTTTTTCAAAAGAAAATGCCTAAAAAGTGTGGTGACCCGGGTAGGTTTAGCATTCCATGTGTGATTGGTGATACTAAAATTGAAAATGCTATGCTTGATCTTGGTGCATCTATCAATGTTTTGCCTTTGTCCTTGTATGAATCCCTAGGATTAGGACCTTTGCATGAGACCGGTATTGTTATTCAACTAGCTGATAGGTCTAATGTGTATCCTAAGGGAGTAGTTGAAGATGTACTTGTTATGGTTGGTGATTTGATATTTCCCGCTGATTTTTTTGTGTTGGATATGGAGCATGACAAAGATGCGGCCCCTATGCTGTTAGGTAGGCCTTTCATGAAAACAGCACAAACTAAAATTGATGTTAATAGTGGGAAATTGACTATGGAATTTGATGGGGATGAAGTTGAATTTAACATCTATGATATGAAGCCCGTTGTTGATTCCTCTTTGAACTTTGTTGATGTAATGACTCCTAACCCTTTGGATGAGTTACAACCTATGATTGAGGATTCTAACATGACAGCTTTATTGGATGAGAAGGGAGAGTCCCCTAACTCTCTTTTGGGCATTGGCCCCATTGTGCTAACTCCGAGCAAGAAGCTTTTTTCTTCTTCTTTTGTGCAGGCCCCGGAAGTTGAGTTTCAACACCCCCCTGATCCATCGAAGTATGGGGGGAAGGCAACCAAGAAGGTAAGGATGGAGGAGCCACCGAAGGAGTCAACTACCAAGAAGCATGGTCTAAGGTTTAAACCTTTCCATGAATGGTTCAAGAAGGAGGTGCTCAATGAGAGGGTTCCTAAAGGACCCGATGATATAGATTGAGGTTGTGTGAGTAGTATGTCGAGCCACGACAATAACTAAGGCGCTTCTCGGGAGGCAACCCGAGGTTTGAGATGCTTTATTTTATTTTTTCTTTTTGTTTATTTTTTTAATTGTCATTTTTAGTGTTTTTGTGGTTAGGGAAGGATGCTCGAGGCACAGGTTCAGCTACAATCTGTAGCCAAAACCGCTGTAAGTCTTTCTTCCTTTATCAAAAAAAAAAAAAAAAAAAATCCTTGGATGTGCGGAAAACCCGAAAGGGCCGCATAGGTAATAAGAAGGTGACTCGCTCAACCCCAGGTTGAGGCAAAAATGAGTCTTGGAATGATGCGAGATTGGTGTTCCCCGAAGAAGAGCTTGTGATTGTAGGTTGCAAACTACGATCACGGGTTTGTGCTTAGCAACCTTCCGGAAGTTGGTGATTTGCTGAATTCGCCATTCATTTTTCTTCTTCTGTGGATCTTCAATTTCGGCGTTCTTCCTTGTTACCCATTGTTTTGGATGAGCTGGACATTATTGGATCATCATTGAGCTCATCCCACTTCTACTACACCTTGTGCTTCATTGGAGGGAGACCATCCGGTCTCGTATGTGAGTCTTCTGTTTTCTTTCTCCCCGTGCTTTTACCTTGTCTTTCATTCCATTGGGGACAATGTCATGTTTAAGTATGGGGGAGAGAATGTATTCACATGTTTTATGGTGTTGTGCACTTGTGTATGGCTGATGTGTATGAATTTTTGAAAAATTTGAAAAAGAAAAAGCCAAAAATATGAGAAAAAGGCAATCAAAATCCTGGGATGAGCTGAAAAGCTCAGGTAAAAAGCAGGTAGTCCGACCGACTCTAGGTTGGTGCAAAAATGGACTTGAGTGATGTGAGCAACATGTGAGATATCTAGCAAAATGAAATGAGTGGTTAGGTGAAAACCCGAAAGGGCGCCTAAGCAAAATGAGTGTGAGTGATTTAGGATTTTCTTGCTTGGCGTTGGTGTCATAAGAAGAGGTGTTATAAGGAGTTCGGGTAGGATCACTCATGGAGCGATAAGGAGATAGATTGGAGTTTATGCATTGCTCATTTTTGATTGTTTGGAGGCGAAGTGTTGAGTCTTGTAATTGCTAGTTTCATGTTCTTCCTTACTTCCTGAAACCTGTGTGCTGATTGGAGGAGTGAGTTTTCTTTTAGCTTACTCGAGGGCGAGCAAGGTTTAAGTATGGGGGATTTGATAAGCGGTATTTTACATAGCGCAACTAGTAGTTATTAGCATAGTTTTGTGGAGATTTTGGCTCGGTTTTGGAGCTAAGTCGATGCTTGAGGTGCGGAGCTACATTATGATTATTTGGAAGCACTTGCATGTTGAGGACGAGGCTCGAGGTTTCCTTGGCGAGAAGACGCTCGAGGAGCCGGGCTGACATGAAGAGACGACATTGAAGCTAGGAGAAGCAGCTTGACGCGGGCCATGGCGACCCACCGCGGGCCGACGCGGGCTGGGCTGGAGCTGGCTGACGCGAGCAGGCGGCGGCGGGTGGACGCGACTGGCCGCGAGTGGCGGCGGGCGGCGGCGATCGCCGGTGGTCGCGTTTTTGCTCCAGGAAGTTCTGATCTTTGGCGAGGCGAAACGGCGAGCGGAAGCGATCGCGTCCGGTCGCGTCTCTGGCGTTTCTGAACTTTTCCGATTTCCTTTTTGGCTTGACGTTTTGTTTTCCCTTAATCAATTCAGACGTTTTGTTTGTCAGTTTAGGTTAGATTAGCACGTTTTTGGCAGACATTCATCGATCCATCACCATTCCCTCTCTCTCCTATCATCATCTATCTTTTCCATCTCTTTTCTTTCTTTGTTTTTCTCAAGAACGTTTTTCTAGTTTTCTCCATGGTTTTGGATTTCGTGAAGAACATGAACCGGAACTAAGACCCTTGTTTTGCCTAGCGTGGAAGCACTCGATTAATTCAGTTGTAAGGTTTTATCTCTTGTTCGTCCCTTTGGATTTTTGTATTGATTTCCTTGAGCATAATTCGGATTTCTATATTGTTGGCTAGATTGACATCCTAGTTCGATTTTATAGTTTTCTAATTGCTAGAATAGGGATAGACGGTGGAATCCCTAATCACTTGTAGCAACCACAATTGTATGAAATTGGTATATTGAATTCAATTGTGAAAAGGAAATTGATTTGCATGTCATACTTGCGGTGTTGAGTCTTTGCTTGCAATCCATTATTTCTTATGCCCTATGCTATTGATTGAATCAACTTAGGAGGTCTTCTAGATTTTCAATTAGTAAGTATTAGCAAGACCGGTTGGATTGTTAATATACAAAAAATCAGAATTGGGACAAATCCATAGGATTATGATGAACATGAAATGAACCGAATTGCAACTTGGTTAATTGATGTGTGGAAACTTGCTAGGTGAAACTCTTTCTCCCATTGTTTAATCTGATTTTTGTGCTATTGCAATTGAGTAGTTTTAGTAGAAAACCAAATCCCCCCCTCCCCCCCCATTTGTTCTTTAAAGTTGATAAATTAGTAGTTACATTGAAATTGACATTTTAACTCCCTTGGGTACGATTCCCTACTTGCATGCTATACTCTAGTTGCATTTTAGGATTTCTTTGATAGTGTACAACGACTGAAAATACGCTATCATAAATTAAATGTGGATCCATCTCATCCTCCTGTCAAGCAAAAACGCAGGAAGTTCGCCCTCGACCAGACAATAACTCCTTGACTTTCTCAGGACCAATGCCGACTGTTTTGCATGGTCGCATGAGGATATGGTCGAAATATCTCCAAACATTATTACTCATAAATTAAATGTGGATCCATCTCATCCTCCTGTCAAGCAAAAACGCAGGAAGTTCGCCCCCGAGCGGAACAAGATAATCGACGACGAAGTCAAAAGCTTATTGGAAACAGGAAACATAAGAGAGGTCCACTACCCTGAATGGCTAGCCAACGTGGTTGTAGTTCAGAAGAAGAATGGCAAATGGAGAGTCTGCATCGACTTCACAGATCTCAACAAAGCTTGTCCCAAGGATTCATTCCCACTACCCCACATCGATGCCATGGTCGACGCCACAGTAGGGCACGAAATGCTTACTTTCATGGACGCTTTCAGCGGCTACAATCAAATCCTCATGGAACCCGACGATCAGGAAAAAACAGCATTCGTCACTAGCCAAGGTATCTACTGTTACAAAGTAATGCCCTTTGACCTAAAAAATGCAGGGGCTACCTATCAGCGACTAGTCAACAAAATGTTCAAATATCAATTCGGAGACACGGTGGAAGTCTACATAGACGACATGTTGGTCAAGTCCAAAAAGAAGGAAGATCACATAAACCATCTACGCGACAGCTTCGAGGTGCTCAAAAGGTACAACATGAAACTAAACCCTACTAAATGCTCCTTCGGAGTGTCGTCAGGAAAATTCTTGGGGTACATGGTGACACAAAGAGGAATAGAAGCCAGCCCAGAACAAATCAAGGCTCTCGTCAACCTTCGATCCCCCCGATGCATCAAAGACGTACAGAAACTTACAGGTCGGATAGCAGCTCTGAATAGATTCATCTCCAAATCGTCCGACAAGTGCAAACCCTTCCACGACACTCTCAAGAAGAACAAATCCTTTCAATGGACGGGAGAACACAAAGCAGCGTTCCAGAACTTAAAAGAGTACCTGGCCAGTCCCATGTTGCTGACCAAACCTAAAGGCGACGAGCCCTTATTTCTATATCTTGCAGTGTCAGAATCAGTCGTAAGCGCAGTATTGGTCAGAGAAGAAGATGGCAAGCAGTCACCAATATACTACGTCAGTCGGACGCTGCTGCCAGCCGAAACGAGGTATTTGTCACTTGAAAAGCTCGTGCTATCATTGGTAATGGCTTCGAACAAACTCAAACCGTATCTCGAATTCCATACTATTACTGTTCGCACTAATCATCCCATGAGAGCTATCATGAGGAAACCTGAGTTCACAGGACGAATGACTAAATGGGCTATACACCTCAGCGGTTACGACATCGAATACGAGCCCAGGACAGCGATCAAGTCGCAAGCCTTAGCCGACTTTGTGGCCGATTTCAATACGACCCTAGAGCAAGAAGCCACAAGAGAAGCGACGCAACTACTCGCCATGAATGACACGGGCACATGGGAGCTCCACACAGATGGAGCGTCAAACGCCAGAGGATCGGGGCTAGGGGTCGTACTGAAATCGCCGCAAGGGGACAAGATAGCTCAGGCCGTCAGATGTGAGTGGGACGCAACTAACAACGAAGCTGAGTATGAGGCACTCATATTCGGACTCATCCTGGCTCGCGACCTAGGGGTCCGAGAGATCGAAGTCATTTGCGACTCCCTTCTAGTCGTGAACTAGATACAAGGGTCGTACATCGCTAAAGACATCAGAATGATAGCCTACCTCGAGGTAGCAAAGAAGCTGATCGGACAATTCCAAGCATTCGACATCAGACAGGTACCCAGGGATCTTAACTCCCAAGCTGACGCACTCGCCAACCTAGGGTCCGCCTTAGACCCGAAAGAATTTCCGTACATACCATTGGCCCACATCATGACGCCAGTCGTCCCAAGGACATCCGTCGAGTCAACAACACCGCTTGAAGAACTTGTCGCCATGGAAATAGGCGACCGACCAGAAGAAGACATCGTCGACACCAATGACGACTGGATGCTACCTTACATCATATGGTTAAAAGACGGCATTATGCCTGACGACAAGACAGAAGCAAAAAGGCTCAAGGTACAAGCACTCTCTTACGATATCATAGAAAACATCTTGTACAAAAGATCTGTTATAGGGCTACTCCTACGATGCCTCAAGACCCCAGAAGTCGGACGTATCTTGCAATCGTTACACGAAGGAGAGTGTGGCAACCACACCGGCGGACGAAGCCTCTCGGGAAAAGCCCTACGAAACGGATACTATTGGCCAACGATGAACAAAGACCTATGGAATACACCAAGAAGTGCGACGCCTGTCAGCGGCATGCACCCGTCCATCATCAACCCTCAGAGCTCCTCCATCCGGCTCTGGCTCCATGGCCCTTTATGAGGTAGAGAATGGACATTGTCGGGAAGCTTCCGCCCGCATCGGGACAAAGAGTTTTCTTCCTTGCCATGACGGACTATTTTTCTAAATGGATCGAAGCAGAAGCCTACAGAGAGGTAAAAGATCAACATGTCATTTCATTCATAAAATGCAATATCTTGTGCAGATTTGGCGTCCCATCATAAATCGTGTGCGACAATGGCTCCCAATTCATCAGTCATACGACTCGAGCCTTCTGCGACTAATGGAACATCAAATTGGTCACGTCCACACCTCGGAATCCGCAATCCGAGCCCGCTTCACCTCTTCCTCAATGCCTGACTGGCACTCTTCAAACTCCTTCCGACATGCGACCAACTCCCCTTGACAGCTTTTTAACTCCCTGGTGAGGCGACGCTCAATCTCACGGCAACGACTCTCCGCTCCCTCCAGCTTGGTCCTCAAGGATGCAAGGTCAGACTCTGACCTAGCAGCTCTATCCTCAGCCTTAACGACCATTGCCTTGACACCGGAGTATGCCCCCAAGAAGTACTAGAAAGACTGAAGTCTCACACAACAACACGACACACAATCAGAAAACACGGTCGAACGAAAGAAAAAGAAAAGAGCACAAACAAAAGGCAACTCACCTTCCATGCGGAGCACCCCGCTTCACCAATGCAATCAAGAGGGGAGACGTCATCGACCTCCGACTTCAAAGTCGGATCCTGAGCGTGAAAAAGGTCGGCGATTGATCGGAGGCAATATTCGCCGTACCCCTGATCAAAAGTAAATCCTAAAATCCTCACTAAACAAAGTATAGTAAACAAGTCAGGGTCGATCCCACAGAGAAGGAAGAAATTCAATGGTGGTAGCATGCAATGTCACAAAGGGGGGGTTGTATGGTTGGTTGGTCACAAACGAAACAAACAAAACAAAGTAGAATGGATGAAATATCAATAGAGAAAAACACTTAGCCAAGTAATGTCCACATAAGTCATTCAAAGGTTGTTCATTGATTAAGTCCTATCTTCCTATTCGGTTATTCCTGTCCCGATCTTATGTAAATTCAGAGGGAAACCTTCCACAAAGAACCCTTACCAATGAATAACCCTAGTACCACTAAAGGTTCAACCCAAAGGCAGCAATGCATATAAGAATTAACCAGGATACACAGAATGCTCGCTCAGATGCATTTATCATGTAATCAATTCCCACATAGATATAATCCACAGATGTAGATAACAATCAATGCTTGCTACTTATACTAGAGCGTTAGCCCAACAGTTCCCTAGTATTAGCAATAAGAATGAAAGCAATAAACCTAGGTGATCAGTCTAGATAAACCAACAAACATTCAAATATGAATTTGCTCAGAGAAAAGATATAACTCAATAGGATAGATAGATAGATAGGAACAAAACCTCACAACCAGATGAACGAACTCATGCTTCCATTACCGGACTAAGCCAAAGAGGCTTAGCTCCTCATAGTCATGGTAGAAACTTCAAAGGAAAAGAAAACAACGATGAATGAAAATTGCAACTAAAGTGTGGATAAGAGTGTGGACTCCTAAACCTAATGCTAAAAGAAAGTATTTATAGGGCTCTAACAAATGACCTAGCCCATTAAGAAAAATAACTGAAATAGAAATAAGAAAAAGGGAAAAGAAAACTAAAAAGATAATTCGGAATAAGTCCGAGCCTCTGCCGTGTCAGACCCGCGATCGCGGGTGGTGGACCTTGATCGCGGCCCATGTGGCTCCGCGCCCTTCAATTTCTCCGCGCCCGCAGAAAACTCTCTACATGCTCCGAGGCCCGCGATCGCGGCACCCATGCCCACGATCGCGGTTAATGCTCGGCATTCTTGTCCTTTGCCTTGCACCAACCCGTCTCATCTTCACTCCTTGGCGTCTTCTCTTGATGGCTTCCTTCCTCAGTGTCTTCATGATCTCCAAAGTAGCTCAAACACCTCCAAAAACACCAACTTTGCCTCCAAACACCATACACAAGAATGTGTCTAAATCTACCCGAATGGCACCAATAAAACCTCTAATAACTCTTAGTTAAGCCCTATAAAGTAGTGCTTATCAGCGATCGATTGTCCGACGGCACCGATCTTGCCGATCCCCTCGGTTGTCGCCTCCTTCTTCCTAAGGATCTCCTACACCTTGACGTCTTCAGGGCGAGCGCTCGCCTTCCTCTTGGAGCCAGCTTTGACTGGAGCCGTCAGATCCACCAGAGCCGGTTTGCTTGATGCAGCTTTGGCCGCCGCCTTCCTTTGCTCGATCAGGCCTTTCCCTGACACTACCCTCAGACGAGCACTCGTTCGACCACCAGGGGAACCTGACACGACAGAACAACAAAAAGGAGAAATCCTAAAGTACACGACAAAATGAAAAACAGTAAAGGACTCCTAGAGCTGAGAGTCTACCTTTTGCACGAGACGATGAAACAGTCGACATGACTTCCGAATCAGAAGGGGATGTTGACAACAGATTGACGTTGGTAAAACTCCTCTCCGACGCTGGGACAGCTAGGACAATCTTGGACAAACCTTCCGATCGACTGCTCACTTCCAAATCTTCTGGTTCGGGAACTACAAAAAAGAAAAGTTAAGACAAAGAGTTAAGACGCATAAAACAAGCAAAAGGGAAGAAAAATACATACTCTCAACTCGCCACTCCGTCAACAAGAACGGACATTCCCCCTCCTTCTCCAGAGAAGAACGTTCGACAAAAAAGAACTTCGACCCCCATCCGCGGTCGTTGACATCCAGATTCTGCACCAAAGGCTTCCGACCATGTCGGATACGCAACTGAACGCAAGAGGAACTCTTCGATCCAATGAAGTAGTTATACCACAGAGCGTCAAAATCAAAATCGGCCCCAGATCGAACATTTACAAGGTCCAAGACCCTTAGAACTCTCCACGCCTGAGACATTACTTGGCATGGCGCCAACGCCAGAGTAGCTAAAAATCCCTAACAAGGGGAGAAAAAGGAAATTTATGCCCTATTCGAAACGGGTACGCATAAAAACAAACCCATCCTTCATAACGAGCATCAGCCCTCTCATCTGGATGAGGCAACCTAGCGATCGTCTCTGGGGGAAAGCCCCCAACTTGAAGAATCTGATCTAGTTCTGCCTGAGACAAAATGCTAGTCAGCACATCCGACTCCTTCAAGATGAAACGAGGAGGAGCTTCGCCTTCATACGGATCAGAAAGAGTCTTCGACTACTCAGAAGCCTCGCTAGAAACCATTTCGAGAATGGAAAGAGAGGGGAATCGAAGAGCTATGACTAGAGAAATCAGAAAGCTATGGCGAGAGAGATCGAGAAGCTTACCAGAAGAAGCTTGCAAAGGAAGATGAGATGAAGACTAATCGATTCCCTCTGCTCTGAATTTATGGAGGGAAGTGAAGATTTGCAGAGGCGTCGCATCATGCCCCGATCACATGCCACGTAGCCCTGAACAAACGCACCAAAAAAGGATGGTGGAGATCGTGTTTACGGAAGTTGCCTCGGATTCCACTTTTCTTGCTTAAACCGAAAGCCCAAGGCAACTTGGGGCTATTGTTGGGCTTGGCTTCCCCTGGGAGAATGGGTCGAGTAAATCAAGCCCAAGCCCACGATAGATCGGAAGAACAAGGGAAAAGCCCAGAGGAGGCGTCGAGACTTCTCTGGTCGAATGCCCTCCGACAGGATCGCAAGAATCTCGCCATACATTAAATGCCTAGATCACGCAACGGCCACAACATTCAAGCCACCGTAATTATAATGATTTAATGGCATAATCCCCGCCATTACTCTCAGCATTTAAGATAAAATATACGATCAAGACATAACGGTAAGAAGAGTAAAAAGACTTACCATATTTGGACGAAGAGGAAGATAAGAAGGATACAAACACAAATTACGCCACACACAAGCATTCTCGCTCAGAAATACATCAGAACAACATATATGTTCCAAGCTTAGCTCTCCGAGAGTCATCCACGCTGATTCGTCACCGGTCGCAACCTGAAAGCCACCGGTCGAGTCCTACCCGATCTCTTGTCTTACTACGATAAGTTGTATCTCGATTCGATCCGATTAACACGACATCTAATAAAATCATCTCGTTATTCTACATTTATTCTTTGTTTGTCTATTATTTATTTGGTTTGGATTGTTTTCTATCACCCGATCGACTAGTTACCCCGTCTAAGGCGATTTAGGTCGTCCGATCTTTTCGCCCCAAAACAGTACCTATAATAATATGGCCAGACATGGGAGTAAAAACGAACCAAAAGACAACGAAGAACAACAACCAAGCAAATCACTAGTCAAGTCACAAAGTTCACGTAGGTAGGGCTAGTTTGGGCTTGTCGTGAGGGCAGCTTGGCTTGACAAGAGATGGTGTACAAGCAAGTTGCAATCAAACAAACAAGAACAAATTGAAACCCTAAAACAAACGTAAACAAAGCAACCTAATAAGCAAGAAAGTACCTTCTAGGAAGCTTGACCTAGACGGCGGAGAGAGATAGAAGATGAGCTTAGACCGAGAGTGGGTTAGGGTTGCCTTATTTTGGCTTTACCTAACTTTGAGGGAAAAAAAATTGAATATCTTTTCGATATTTTTATTTTTTTAATATCCGAGATCTTATCTTTTGATCTTTTCGGATTTTGCAAAAGGAAACAAAAATAAAATCGGTCCAAGTAACAAGAATATCACAAGTGTGATCTTAGATTAAGGAGAGAGAAGATAAGATTTGATAGATATCTTATAAGGAAATTCGGTTAACTTAACTAAAAAGCAAAATCTAGCAAACTAGGAAACTCTATCCACGCGTGAAATAAGGAAACAAAATATTCTAGCATGCAAGATAACAAATTACCTAACACACCAAAACTTAGGAAACAAGAAAAAAAAAATTCGGCCAAGATAGCATCTTGTAGAAACCGAAGGTGTTGCAAAGATGGAAACTTTTGGTTTTTCTCTTCTCTTTTCTCGCGAGATGTTACGAAAGCAGACGATGGGGGGAAGGAAAAAATTGTGAACAAGATGCAAACTTCAGTTCGTGACTTACAAGACTACTGGGCTCTGATGCCAGTTGATGTGTTCTTGCCTCCGATGACAAGCCAATTGTCAAAAGGTGGCGCCTTGGGATCTAGTCTTGGGTGAGAAGTCACGTTGAACGTCACAGCAGTGAAGAAGATGGCGAACGCGTTGATGAATGCGATGATGAACGTGGTGGTGAACACGGTGGTGGTGCGGTGGTGAACGTGGTGGAAGCGGTTGTTGGGGCAAAATGATAGCGTTGGCGGAAGCGATTTGATGAGGGATAGATGACTTGAAGAGACAAGTCGTTGGTGTCATAGCGTCGACTGCGGGTGTCGTAGCGTCGAATGCGGGTGTCGTAGCGTCGACTGTGGTTGAAGGGAGATGTGAAGGAAGACTGGCTTGAAGGTTCAAGCGTTTGCCGTAGCATCGGCGGCGGAGGGAATGGGGATGCGAAGATAGAGGGGTGACGTCCGATCAAGGGAAGGAGGATAAACACTCGACTTGAAACCTTGAATTAAATTGAACGTAAGGAAATAACAATAACAAATGAGGCTTTAAATAGCCAAAGAACTCGGCCAAGACCTAATGGGCTTGGACCGAGACGAACTTATGGGCTAGCCCATGCAAGCATGCAAAAGGCACAAACCCAAAAATAGAAAAGACTATAAAAGGAAACTATCTAAAATAATCAATGATACCAAATATAGAAAATGTCTTAAAACTACGCGTTAAAAGGTATTGAATACGAGAATCTTCAGATAGAACGCGATCATCATTGAAGGAGGTTGAGTCGCTTGAAGGAGATCGCATGCAACATTGAGTCACTTGAAGGAAGACGCATTGAGGCACGCGATCTTTGGTCTTGGGTAGAGACGCTTGAATGAGATCGCAGACTCTATTCCAGATGCGAGGAGTATGACAAAGATCGCGGTCTTCGTACTTGGCTTTTCTGAGCTCACGGTCATGGCTTCTTCCTCGTCTTGGGCCGTCATGGGAGGCAGGGTCACATCAGGGTCCTAGTAGCTCGAGGAGGCCGACACCGGAACCCGAGGACGGTCCACCTCCAAAGAGAAGGTGCCAAAGGTCTGATATGTACAGGAATCTCTTCAAGGCACCGCGAGGGGGACAGTAGCATGTCTTAGTGACTCTTTTCTAGTTGTTTTGTTTTTTTGTCTTAGAGCCTTAGCATCCTAACAATTTTGTCTTATCGCTTAGGAGGATAATTGTAAACCTATCAACTTTGGTTTCAGTTCATTTCATCAATAAAGTTTGCCAGTTTGATCTACTTCAAATCAATTTCATGTATTGTGCGTCTTAAAGTATGATATTAATGTTGTGAAGTACTTGAATAATTGATCGGCAAACAGATGGTGAACACAAGAAACACAATCTGTGCTGGTGCTGGGCCGAGTAACAACCCAAGGCTGAATCTGAGAAATGCCGCTAATCAGGGGGATGAGAGCGAGTCTGTGTCTCACAATAACCCCGTAGGCAATGTCCAAGTTCAGGCTAATCCTTAGGTGGTGTTCGACGCTGCGGCCATAGAGGCCATTCGTGGGATTGTTATACAGGCGGTCACCGACATAATTCGGCCAGTTGTACCACAAGCACAAGGTGGTCTAGTTCCTCAGGTTATTCCTGAATTTAAAGAGCCAGTGGATCATGTACCTCAGGTCGATGCCGTCAGGAACATATGAAATTACGGTTGAGCCATAAAGGCAATAAGCTCAATGAGGCCTGGCAGCTATGACGGTACTGGAGAACCAGTCAGAGTGGCGTATTGGTCTCGCATATGGAACGGTTGTTTAGGAATGTCGATTGCACTGAGGCTGAGAAAGTGCACATTGCCTCCCTTCAACTTAAGGATATGGCTAGCGAATGGTGGGAGAGCACTGGTTTAGCTGATCATCCCGGGTTGAACTGGGGTATGTTCAAAATAAAGATGACTGACCGTTTCTTTTCCCGTGCTATGAGGGAGGAGAAACATAAGGAGTTCATTTACCCTAAGACCGATGGGTTGAAGGTGACTGAGCTTGCAGCTAAGTTTAATCACCTGTTGCAATATGCTAGACCGGAAGTGTCGAGTGAGGAGCAGAAGATCTGGCATTTCCATGAGTGGATGAACCCAGACATCAAGCCGTTGATGGTGCGCCATGGCTGCTCTACTCTGGAGCAGTATTTGGACGCCGCTTACAAGCTTGAAATAACTCTAGAGGAGTCGACGAAGAAGCGCAATCGCTAGAGACCGGCGCAGAGCCAGCCTCAGGCTAGTGGGTTTAAACGACCCGTGCCACCGTCGTATTTTGCCAAGTCTGGCCGAGCTAGAACTGAGGTGACGCAGTCAGGCCCTACTCAATGCTCGGGCCAGGGCAAGAACCTGATTCAATGCTATAACTGCGGAACGCCGGGGCATAAGAGCAACGAGTGTCTGAAGGGCAAGAGAACGTGTTTTACATGCGGAAAGGAGGGGCACTTGCAGACTTTTTGTCCTCAGAGGAGGAAGAAGGCGGCTGAGTCACGGCAAGGGTTAGTTAGCCATAACAACCGACCCCGATTCAGGCCTGTTGGAGCTCCGAGTACCTCAATGCAGACTGCTGCTCAGAACAAGGGGAAAGCCCCAGCTGTTACAGTGGGTTAGGGTCAGCGGTTGTATGAGATGAGTGAGGCTGACAGACCCAACGCCACAATTGCTCAAGGTACTCTATACCTTCACTCTACATTAGTTTGCATATTGTTTGATTCTGGTGCCACTCATTCATTTATTTCGGAAAAGTGTGTAAGTAAGTTAGGGTTGAAATGCAATGAATCTTGCGAACCTTTTGTGGTGAACCTTCCAAATGATGAACAATTAGTAGGGACCAAGCATCTGTCGGAATTTCCAATTACTATTCAAGGTCGGAAGTTCGAAGCAGACTTGATCTGTACAGTCATAGCTCCATACGACATCATTCTCGGGATGGACTGGCTGACGCGTCATGGGGCGGTAATCAATTTCAGCTCAAGGACAGTGACAATTTCATCTAGTGTCCAGTTTGTATGCAAGTTCAAGGGTCGTAATGACGATGATAACGGAAAGCTCATCAATGCGATGGCTGCGTGTAAGCTACTTCGATAAGGTTGTGTCGAGTACCTGTGCTATCTGGATAAACCCAAGAAGGATGAGACTTCAGTTCATGATGTTCCTGTTATATGCGAGTATCCGGATGTTTTCCTGATGAGATTCCTTGTTTACCCCCGAATCGTGACGTGGAATTCACTATTGATCTCGAGCCTGAAACCTCGCCGATTTCGAAAGTACCTTATCGGATGGCTCCAACGGAGATGCAAGAGTTGAAGAAACAACTTGAGGACCTACTTGAGAAAGGATATATAAGGCCGAGTGCATCGCCTTGGGGCGCTCCTGTCTTGTTTGTCAAGAAGAAGGATGGCTCGTTCCGACTTTGTATCGACTATCGAGAGTTGAACAAGGTCACTATCAAGAATAAGTATCCGTTGCCTAGGATAGATGATTTGTTGGATCAACTGCAGGGAGCAAAAGTCTTTTCCAAGATCGATCTGAGATCTGGTTACCA
The DNA here is from genome assembly GCA_027886185.1 of Rheum nobile. Classification (NCBI taxonomy): domain Eukaryota; kingdom Viridiplantae; phylum Streptophyta; class Magnoliopsida; order Caryophyllales; family Polygonaceae; genus Rheum; species Rheum nobile. Next base: position 1,155,366 of record WOAB01000761.1, on the reverse strand, counting down.
TCAGCTCAGGATTCGTGAGGAAGATATTCCGAGGACTGTATTTCAGACGAGATATGGGCACTACGAGTTCGTAGTCATTCCATTTGGGCTTACAAATGCTTCGGCAATTTTGATGGACCTGATGCATAGATGTTTCCATCAGTATTTGGACAAGTTCGTGGTGGTCTTCATCGATGATATTTTGATCTACTCTCCGAGCGAGAAGGCTCACGAGGAGCATCTTCGTATCACTTTGTCAGTCCTTAGGCAGAATCAGATGTATGCAAAGTTGTCTAAATGTGACTTATGGATTAAGGAAGTGGCTTTCTTAGGCCATGTGATTAATGAGAATGGGGTTATGGTCGACCCTCAGAAGATCGAAGTGGTAGCCGACTGGAAGTGACCTCAGAACGTGAAGGAGGTGCGTAGTTTCTTGGGACTTGCAGGATATTACAGACGGTTCGTGAATGGATTTTCGAAGATCGCTCTACCCATGACTGGGTTGCTCCGCAAGGTCCATAAGAAGTTCATATGGGACGACAAGTGTGAGGCAAGTTTTTAGAAGTTGAAAAAGTGCCTGACGTCCGCACCAGTTTTGGCGCTACCGGAAGGAACTGATGGTTATGTGGTTTATAGTGACGCTTCAAAGCATGGGTTAGGATGTGTATTGATGCAAAAGGGAAAGGTGATTGCATACGCATCTCGGAAATTGAAGATCTATGAAGCAAACTATCCGACGCATGATCTAGAGTTAGCGGCTGTGGTTTTCACGTTGAAGATTTGGAAGCACTATCTCTATGGTGTTAGGTGCCAGATATTTACCGACCACAAGAGTCTCAAGTATGTGTTAACTCAGAAAGAGTTGAATATAAAGCAACGTCGCTGGTTAGAGCTACTCAAGGACTACAACATCGAGTTGTTGTATCATTCGGGCAAGGCTAACATGGTAGCCGATGCATTGAGCCGGAAGACACCGCACGAGACCGTGGTAGCTCTGCTCACTGCTCAGACCAAACTGCACCAAGGATTGTGCGAGATTTATGTCTTGTATGATCAACGTCGAGGATGCCTGAGTATGTTGGAGATTCAGGCTACGCTACTTGATCAGATCAAGGAGAAGCAGGTTGATGATGTGATCATAGTGAAGTTAAGCAGTGAAGTGATGGATGGGAAAGCTCCGGGATTCGTGATTCAAGATGATGGATCACTCTGGTTTCAGGACCGAATCTGTGTGCCTGACGTAGATGGCCTTCACCAATTGGTAATGAAGGAGACCCATTCGTCAGCTTATTTTGTACATCCAGGATCTAGTAAGATGTATAAAGACCTCAAGAAGAAATGTTGGTGGCCCAACATGAAGTGGGATGTAGCAACATTTGTGGCGAAATGCTTGACTTGTTAGAAGATCAAGATTGAACACCACAGACCAGGTGGTGAATTGCAACATTTCCTAGTGCCAGAGTGGAAGTAGGAGGATATTGCGATGGACTTCGTCACAGGGTTGCCGATGACTCAGAGTCAGAAGGATTCCATATGGGTGATCATTGACCGGCTCACGAAGAGTGCTCATTTCGTGTCCATCAAGTCAACTTGGGGAACCCAGAGGCTATCAGAAGTTTTCCTACACAAGATTGTCCGATTGCATGGTATGCCAAAAAAAAGTATCGGTTCGTGATGGCCGATTTATGTCGAGACTCTGGAAGGAACTCCACAAGGCCATGAGAACTGAGTTGAGGTTTAGTACTGCGTTTCATCCTCAGACGGATGGACAGTCTGAGAGGACCATCCAGACACTAGAGGATATGGTAAGAGCTTGTGTACTAGATCGTCCGACCAGCTGGGAGAACAACTTAAGTTTGATTGAATTCACGTACAACAATAGTTGGCATTCTACCATCAAGATGGCTCCATTCGAGGCTTTGTACGGTCGTAAGTGCAAATCTCCGATTTGTTGGGATGAGAATGCCGACATGATTCTGCTCGGACCGGAGTTAGTCGAAAGGACTGCCTCGGATATTGCTCTAATCAGACAGAGGATGCTTACAGCTCAGAGTCGACGGAAGTCTTATGTTGATCTGAAGCGCAGGAGTGTCGAGTTTGAGGTTGGTGACAAGGTGTTTGTCAGGGTGTCACCATCCAAGGGTGTGTTCAGGTTCGACAAGCGTGGGAAGCTCAACCCTCGCTACGTGGGACCGTTTGAGATCCTTGATATAGTGGGATCTTTAGCGTACCGTTTAGCATTGCCGCCGTGGGCGCATCTAGTGCATAATGTGTTCCACGTGTTTCTGCTAAGGAAGTATGTGTCAGATGTGTCTCATGTGCTGAGTTATGAGGACATCGAGGTTCAGGCAAATGGTACCTACGAGGAGAGACATATGCGTATTCTCGAACGCCGCGAGAAGCACTTGACGAACATGGTGGTCCATTAGTGCGGATCCTCTGGTCCAAGTCGGGATCTGAGGAGGTAACTTGGGAAACTTGGGAGACTGAGTCTGATATGCTTAGTCATTTTCCCGAGCTATTTTCGGCCTAGTTTCGGGGTCGAAACTTTTTTTTAAGGGGGGGGGTATTGTAATAACCCCTAAAAGTCCCGAACTGTCGTTTTGTAAGAAAGATGTGATGGGCAATTTCTGTAATCTCTGTAATAATCTTTTGAACGTATTATTATACGTTTAATAAAATCTTGGGTCATAAAGTATTTGGGAGTGCTAAAATAACAAGATTTATCATGTCCTCGAACGAGACCCGTGACCAAAGGCCAAGAAACGCGATCGCGGCAGTTCCGCGACCGCGGATTGAATCTGTGGGCGCGGTTTTTCCCAAAACCCAAACTGCGATCGCGGCTCTGTTTCCGCGACCGCGGAACTCTGTTCAGCTTCGTCCTCCTCGAGCTTCCAGAAGGTGACACTCGATTTTCCCCTCGTTTCTTCAACGCTCGTCGATGGAGGGAAGGGGAAGCGTTTGAGTTGCCGGTGGGGGGGGGGTGAACGGCTCCTCCTCCTTGGCTATAAAAGGGAGCTCAGACCAAACTCATTCTCTATCCACAGCTCCATCTCTCTCTCTCTCTCTCTCTCTCTCTCTCTCTCTCTCTCTCTCTCTCTCTCTCTCTCTCTCTCTCTCTCTCTCTCTCTCTCTCTCTCGTGTTTTCGTCGTTGCTGGAGTTCGCAGTCATCGTCGGAGTTTGTGTTCGTGCCTTGTGGAGCCCGGGGAGTGGTGGTCGTAGTGAGCATTCATCCAAGTGAAGAAGTCGATCTCGTCATCGTTGGTAAGCCCCGACTCCATCTCCGAGCTCTTGTCTGGATGGGCATCCGCGACCGCGGCCCATCCACCACGCCTGCGGCTTGAGCCCAGGAAACCGCAACCGCGGATATGCCAGCCGCGACTGCGGCCTTGCCCAGCAAGCGCGATCACGGCTTTGGCAACCACGGCCGTGGCTTAGGCCTTTTTCCCTTCGTTCGTTTCATTTATTTGTGTCGTATTGTATCTAACTTAGGGTTTTGTCTTATATCTCGTCGTCGTCGTAGGAATCCGTACTCAGATTCCAGTCTCCAGATCTCGGAACCCGACATCTTCGATTCGTCTAGACTAAGGCAAGTGGTGGTTCTCTCTTGCTCATTATTCCATGTTTCCCTTGATTATCAATTAATTGATTGTTAATTAAGATGGGATAAAAGTTGTTATTTTCTGTTTGGGAATAGATTTAATAAAATAATGTGCTTAAATATGAATCTATAATAGGTTGTATATATTGCTAGAAACAACGCTATTATACATGATATTACCGTAATGGTTTTGGTGTGGATATCTGTGTGAACTTAAATGTGTAGTTAGAACGAGTATTCGTAGGAACGCTATGTACCTTGCGAGGTCTAGTCGTTTTTTTATAACTGGTATTAGGAGGATTTTGCCCTAGTACTTTCTGGTCATGACCGTACCCTTACTCAGGGTAGGTGCACTCAGTTGGTGCCAACATTCGAGATTCATTCCCATAAATATCTCTCGTATCGAGATGATATGGATTAAAAGCCGTAACATGAATGTACATTTTGAAATTAAATAAGATAAGTGCTTTGCTTTTACGCACATATTTAATATACCCCGGGCGAGGAGTACAACGTGGAAACCGCACGGACTCTTGTTAGAGTAAGTCTTCTTTCCAATCTGGATTCGCATTGCGCGGTGAGGTTGGTCGTAGACCCAAATAATCAAGGTCGTATTTTAAAGTTATGTGAAAACTTAACGTTCCCAAACATTTGTCATACATTTTCCATAAGACTCAATTCCTTTGGAGTCTTCTCTTCATACGTTTCCCATAAGACTCAATTCCCTTGGAGTCTTCTCTTGATCAATCTTTTTCTTATGTTTCTATAGAAGTGTTGAGGTTCACTATCGTCATCAGTTATTATTCGAGAAGCGATGGGTGTAACCTAATACGACTACTTAGAACCTTTTTATGTGTACCCTTGCATAGTCTTTCATTAGACTAACCAACCGGTTTTATTCCTTACATGGTTGGCTGGTGTCATCCGTCTCATACGGCACATCAGGTAAACTTCCTCTCCTGTGAAGGTCAGAATCCGATGTTGAGGGAAGATGGTGATTTAGGTGTTTTTCCAAGGTTGAAGATCCTAGGCGTGAGATCGCTCAGATCAAAACCCCTTTATGGCGTTTATTAATTTTCAAGACTTCCGTTGTATTAAACAATTCTGTATTTGGTTTGTATTTGGTTTGTTAACAGTTGTAAAACCATGACGTTGGTTCGAATGTTATTTGGGTAACTTTCATGATATTTATTAAAGTTTCCAACATTATATTAGTTGTTATAAAAATGGTAAGCCTTGGGTGACACCGGGAGTGTATTCCGAGGTTACTGGCGGTAATACTTCCAAAGGTATTTTGGGGGTGTTATAGGGCATGATCCATCTCCAAGTCATTGGGCACTTTGCTCAGAACTCCAAGGCTCACTTGGCTTGTTTGGACATGAGAGACTTGTGGTAGGAATTTGAGCTCTTTTGGATCAACTTGGCCTGGAGAGTTGCGAGGACCTATTTGTGGCTCAACGCCCAGTGTCAGGGAACTTCCTTGCACAAGAGCCAACACTAGGCCTTTGGACATTTGGCTCGGCGCTCCAAGGGTCAAAAGGCCTCCCTTGAGGTCCTTAAGGATTTTCTTGGCTCGAGCTCTCGTGATTACCGTTTTGGCTTGGTCAGCGCCGCAGACCTCATCTTTTGCACGCCTAAGTCCTCAGGCGCCAACACGAGTGAGAGGTTTGGTCGGCGCGGGCCACACTTGCTTCGGCGTACTTGGGTTAAAATGGTCCACCTTGTCATGGGGTACACATGGTCCAGTGGGGCGTGTGCTTGAGTGAAGTTCACTGAGCCGATTCTCGTGCCCTATTGTGGATGTCGTGGGCATCGTGGGCGCGATTGCAGCCGCGGGCGTTGAGGCTTCTTGCAGGGATTTGGCCTTGTCTTTGCGGCCTTTGGCTTTGTCTTTATGGTCTTGATGTGTGTCAGCCTGAATAACATCATCCTCCCTCTCTTAAAAAGGATTCAACCTCGAATCAAGTGCACATTCTAGCTCTTCCCCGCCTTCCTTTTGTTCAACTACAAAAAGGGTTAGATCGGACACATTGAAAACATAATACACACCATAATCGTTAGGCAAGTCAAGTTAATTTTTCTAATTGTCATTTAAATACCAAATGTGAGTGAGAGAACATAAACCAACACTTTGGTTTTGTATTACTTTAGTGTATCTACTTGAAATAACACATATGATAGTGAATGTTTTACTTCTAGATATAAATATACAACTTTTGTTATAAAGTTCACAAAGTGATTTTGTTTGATCTCATTTTACTTTAATAAAAAAACAATTAATAAAGTATGATGAAATATCTTATATATATCGTTTCTCTATTTAAAACTCGATCTTAAACTACAATAACTTTGATTGTACGGATTTTATAAAGTACACCAATATATATAAAAAATCTCAAATTATAAATAAAACATAAAAAATATATGAAATTAAACATGTCATGGACCGTGCATAGCACGGGCGCATATATAACTAGAAACGATACATAATCAAGTGTTATATAATCATTATAAATACAATTGATATTATTTTCCCAAAGACTACATAGATAAATATATATGAGATTATAGATAGATTCTTAGTTTATGTGTATTTTATTTAAAAACTATCATTTTGAATTAAAAGAGACCCGAAATAATCAATTAAACTAATTAGTGTCGGCATAGATATCGTTGCACATACAAACAATGGCGAGCTTAGTACGTAGGCTCTGTTTGGATTACATTACTTATAAATCACTTACGCTTTATGATAACTTATTTTCACAACTCATTATAACATTATACGATAAAAGTTGTGTTTGGAAGCATTTGATTAAATCCAACCTATCCGTACGTTAATTTTCTCTATTTTTGTCACAAGCTTCTTCTCCTACCGCCGCTCCGTCGATTGTCTTCCTCTCCGACGACTCTCTTCCTCTCCGACCGTTGTCACTGCCTCTAGTAGACGTACCACTAGATCCGACAAAATTTGGGGGTTTTTTTTGGTATTATTTTCGCAGATTCTTCAATAGATTTTGAGCAATTTTTTGTTAGGTTTGAATCACTATGGCTTGTCTTGTGCACGTTTGGCTTCAAAACTTGAATTTGATGTTTTGAATTGGGGTTTCGACGTCTCAAATTGAGGATTTGAAGGTCAAGTTTGTTCCTCGGTCTTATGGTTCATCGTTTGTTTGGGGTTGAAACTTGAAACCCTAGATCTGAAAATTGGCTATTTTTTGTTCAAATCTGGCATTGTACCTGGTTGGGTGAAAAGTCTACACATAAAAATCTATCCAATCCCCAAATCATTTGAAGTTTTTGTGATGTTTTGATATGTGATTTTGATTTGGGTTTTTGATGGATTGTTTGAAGAATATGGATACAAGTAAATAGAGAAGAGGTGGTTTGAGTGGTCAATAAGGTGCGAGGAGAGTAGTGTATGTTGGCTGGAGATTAGTAGTCGGAAAATGGTGGCCGATGAGTTGCATTGTTGCTACTGATTTGGAGGTTGAACTACTGATTTGGATGTTGAATTGTTGCAAACTTGCAGCGTGCTACTATTGGAGAAGAAGAGTTGATAATGCTTATTTATTTTAGAAAAAGAAATTTTATATGTTGAAGCATGTGCACCAAACACACATTAATTTTTTAGTGAATAAATTGTTTTATAAAACATAATAAATGGAGAATCCAAATCCTAATAAAGCTCCCCCACTGGAGACCACAAGAAAAAATAGAGGAATTAAAAAAGGCCGATAAACCGCGCAGTCGATTTTTTTTAGCCGCGCACTTCCTCCTGGGCGGCTCTACATGCCGCCCAGAATACCCTTCCAAAAACCCGGTTTGCACATAGGCGGCACCTAATGCCGCCCATGCAAACCGGTTTTTATGAACCCGATTTGGACATGGGCGGCATTATGGGCCGCCCAGTTTTATTGGTTTTTGTAGAACCCGGTTTTATAATTTAATTTATTTATTTATTAAAAAAAATATGGTTTTCTGGAAACCGAGTTAAACCTCGGCGGGACTGTAAGCCGCCGAGTGTAAACCCTAAATTGTGGGCGGCTCAACAGGCCGCCGAAAGTGGAATTTGAAATTAAAATGTGGGCGGCTTAGTAGGCCGCCCAGACCCTAAACCGCCAAAAAATTCAAAACGTCGCTGTTATATAAGGCCGCCCAGGGTCGTCTTCTCCGATGCGATTTCCAGCGTTCGAACAAAAATGGAGCCGGGGGACGAATATTCATTGGACGACCTATTTGCGATATTGGACGAGCAAGAGGCGTTGGAGGCGGCGGCGGGAGTGCTAGGCGGAGACGGCGGCGATTCGACGGCCGATTCGACGTTGGCGGCGGCGGCGGCCAATCTCTGTGTGACGGGGGGAAGCAGCGACGATTCTGGGCCGCTTGCGGAGCCGCCCACTATGGGGGAATCTGGGCTGCCTGCGGAGCCGCCCACTACGGTGGAATATGGGCCGCCCAGGACCGAGGGCGAGGAGGGCGATATCGCGGCAGAGAATGCCTTCGACGTCGCGTGCGCGGTTGGTCAGGAGGCCATTTCAGACTTGGGTGAAATTCCAGTTTGCGAAAAGCGAAAATATGAACGGAGGGCAACTGAAAAGGTATGGTGTTTTTTAAATTTGTAATCGTTAAATCTAATTTATTTAATTAAATTGTTTCTGCACTTGTAGATTTATATACTTGGATTTTAGATTATTAAATCATTATCTTATAAAAAATAGTATAGGTAATATGCTCAATTATACTGTTAAAAATAGTATAGGTAATATGCTCAATTATACTGTTAAATAATATTTAATATATCATTGTAATGAAAATTGTAATATATTATTTTGTTTGTATGAAAATAATATTTGGACATATGTAAATAGGTTATAGTGGGTAAAATGAATATAGTTATATTTGTAAATTTGGTTTTTATTGTATTTAATCATTATAAAAAATAGTATAGGTAAATTGCGACAATTATATTGTAATATTAAATATGTTATTGTAATGAAAATTTTAATATATTGATTTTGTTTGTAAGAAAACAATTTTCTATATTTTTAATGCAAAAATAGGAAGTGTTGTGTAAGATCGCACGGTCCGATCGAGATAGTCGCCCTACTACTGCATCTGCTCGCAAGAGGAGGGTTGACGGTGTATCGCAGGGCCATAGTAAGGCCGATATTGAGGGTGCTAGTGAGGACGATGTTGGTCCCGTTCGCTCAGATGAGGACGTGGTTATGGAGGACCCACCTCAGCAGTCACATCAGGAGGACCCACCTCTTGAGGACTCGCCTCAGCAGCAGCTACACATGGAGGAGTCACTTGAGCCATCTCAGCAGGCCCCGTCTCAGCCTGAGTCAGCCACACAGGCCCCATCTCCCACTGAGCCACATCAGGAGACTCCATCTCAGCAGGCCCCGTCTCAGCCTGAGCCAGCCACGCAGGACCCACCTCCTCCTGAGCCAGTTGAGCAGTTTCCTTCTTTGTTGAGGAACTTTGACACGCACATTGCAGAGCTGATATGGACGAAGGCGTCGTTGGACCCACCCGAGGACGTTGTTAGGAATTTGAGGGTCCAGACACTCCCTTCACAGTTTGCATTTTGGAGGGATCGTATTCCCAGAAGGGTCCCTGCGGAGGGGTCCTGGTTTTGGATTGCGCAGCAGACGGGGTTGACCGGTTTACTTGATTTTCAGTTCGGCCATGTTGATCACAACCTTATTTCAGCGTTCGTTGAGAGATGGCATCCAGAGACGAACACCTTCCACTTTCCCTGGGGTGAGATAGGTCCTACGCTACATGACGTGCTGATGATTCTAGGGCTGCCGATCGAGGGATTTGAGGTGACGTCGCCATGGACCGGTCAGGATATCGAGCTGGCGGAGTGTGAGGCTTTGTTCGGCTATTTGTTTGGGATAGATTCGGACTACAGCTTTGATGAGGATGATGCTGACATGGTCTGCGACCTTAGGAAGGGTTGGGTCAAGCAATTCCAGCTTGGGAGGCATGTGATGAGGATGATTGAGGAGGGTGCCCACCCAGAGGATATAGCAGCCGGTTTCTTATGGCACGCCATGTCGGCTAGCATCTTCGTTGACAAGTCAACGAACGAGCTGAAGACCACACTGCTACCTCTTTTTATGGACTGGGAGCGTGTCGTTCATACTACTTGGGGTACCGGAGTTCTGGCTCTCCTTTATAGGAACCTCAGAGAGGGTTCTCGAGCCGGAGCTGCACAGTTCGCCGGCTGCGCACGTCTTTTGGAGGTAGGCCTTTAATATAGTTAACTCATAATTTAGATTATTAATATACATTATTGACTTGTTTATAACTAGTGGTTGTCTTTCTATGTACGTAGGTTTGGATTTGGACGTACTTTGTATACTTCACGGGCAACCCTAACCTCAAGGAAGGTGCGGACGACGACATACGACGCGCTGGACGATACTGCATTGGCCGGACACCTCTCCGGTCGCTCCATGACCAGTCACGCTACAGACGAATTCTGGACGAGTATAGGCCAGAGGATGTACGTATTCTTTTTCAATTTTAATTTACAGTAAGAAAGCGTAATGAATTAATTTATGGTCCATCGTGTTTTGTTAATTGCAGATACGGTGGATTCCGTACGAGGGTCTTGATTTTCGAGGTCGTCACAGGTCCTCCACTTATCGAGGGACTATTCGTTTTCTCGGTGTAGAGGAGGCCTACATGCCAGATCGGCTTACACGCCAGTTCGGTTATCGACAGAGCAGGCCGATGGATATCATAGAGCCTCTGGTTGCAGTGCGTCCTCTTAATTTCAGGGGGATGAGGTGATACCAGTTGCACTTTGACCCGCGTTGGCACAGGTAGGACCAGCGTGAGCATCATCTTTGCCCCCACATCTTGGCGAGTCCTCCTGCGACGATGGCTTGGGATGTCCACGACGCATACCTGGACTGGTATCTACAGGTGTCGCATCCTTACGTGAGTCCGCATGCACCAGTCTAGCCTCGTATCAGTAGAGGACCACCTCCGGCTATCAACTTGCAAAGGGTATGTTTTTTTCCCATTTTATTCTTTTAAATTATTTTATGAAAGTCTATGTTTTTAAAATGTTTGTTTTCATTTGCAGCGTCATGCGATGAGCCAGGCCTATCTTCAGGAGCTTATGTCTAGAGGAGGTTGTTTAGGGTGTAGGGAGCACTTTCAGCATTTGCATGACATCCTTTTCAGTGACGTCATTCCTGTAGCTCCACCGCTTGTACGGGCTTCACAGATGCCTTCCCATGCATATAGTGCAGACGCTACTATATTTGAGAGAGCCGAATCATCTAGGATGGCGGAAGAGCATGCAGCAGCTCAGCAGGCATTGTCTCAGTCGACCTCTTCTGTTCCTCCAGTATGGGCACCGGGCGTGGGTTCGGGTGTAGGTGTGTCCTTAGCTAGTGCTTCCACTCCACATCTAGATGACTCATCTGATAGTGAGACGGAGAGTTCGTAGTATGACTTTTGACTTTTGTGTTTGTATGTTTTTGGGAATTGAAATTCCAGTAAATTAAGTATGACTTTTGGCTTTATTGGTTTCGTATTTAGATATTTGTTCCGTCGTTTCTAATTTGTTCCATCGTTTCTAGTTTTAGTTCTTTGCTTATTGGTTTGTTGGATTTTCGTGCGTTATTTCTAAAAAACACATGTATATTCTTAAATTACATACACATACTAAAAACACGTACAAATTCTAAAAACACATATACATTCACCGATGGCTTAAATTACATACACATACTAAAAACACGTACAAATTCTAAAAACACATATACATTCACTGATGGCTTACACACTTAAAAAAAATACATACACACTGGAACAAATGACATACACAACTCTTGCACTATACATATACATTCACTCAAGAGCCCAGGATGAACCTCCTAGGACCACGGCATTCATGCTGATATGCTCCTTCTCCTAGCTGCATCACAGAAAAACTTGAAATCCTACAAATACTGAAATATGGAGATCCCATGTTTTTCTGTGCTGCAGCCAGGAAAAAAGAGCAGATCAGCATGTACGCCATGGCCCAAGGAGGTTCGTCCTAGGACTCTTGACTTGGTCAAGAGGAACACAAACAACCGCCTTTTCCACCTTCACTAGTGAGCTTAAACCGAACTGTCTTGTATTCATTGTAGACTCACGTCATGTTGTGGTCATTTCCAACAGTGCGTTAAGATGGATGCGATTGCCTTGTGGACATTATCCTCTTGACCGAGTCAAGAGTCCTAGGACGAACCTCCTTGGGCCATGTCGTTCATGCTGATCTGCTCTTTTTTTCTTGCTGCATCACAGAAAAACTTGAAATCCTACAAATACCGAAATTTAAAGATCCCATGTTTTTCTGTGCTGCTGCGAGGAAAAAAGAGCAGATTAGCATGCATGACATGGCCGAAGGAGGTTCGTCCTAGGACTCTTGACTCGGTCAAGAGGATAATGACCACAAGGCAATCGCATCCATCTTAACGCACTGTTGGAAATGACCACAACATGACGTGAGTCTACAATGAATACAAGACAGTTCGGTTTAAGCTCACTAGTGAAGGTGGAAAAGGCGGTTGACTGTGTTCCTCCGGGACCGAAGTTCTAAAAATGCTAGACGACGAAACCCACGATATTGAATTCTTGTATCTGAAATAAAACATTATTTAATTAGATTCCAACGAATACTACAACCTAATAGTGTAACTAATCAATAAAATACATATATTTATTTTTCTTACCGCGATCAAACACATCCCTTCCTCTTGGATGTGGAAGCTTGCCTCTTTGGGTGAGACAAGCTTGGTAGAAAGGGGACCCCGTATGGCCTATTTATAGGCATCTTGGGCGGTACGCTGTACAGCCCATGGGCTGTACACTATGCCGCCCATGGGCTGTACAACATGCCGCCCAGAGTTGTGGTGATGAAATGATATGGGCGGCGTGTCACGCCGCCCATGCTAATACAATATTTTTTGGTGTTATAATAGTGATATTCAACATATGACAAAATTATTGGTTGTTTTTAGTATTAATTAATGACCCAAAACAATACAGAACGTTATATAACCGTACATTCATATTCTTCGCTGGATGAATACCATCAGAGTTCTTGCTTTCGCAACTAGCCATTTTATCGGCTAGTTGCGTTTGAAGAAATTAGGATAGTCTTTGGTAAAAGTTCGCGGCATATCGTATCTCTGCTTTGATAAAATGGCTTGCTCCCTACAAAGTTTGATAGTACGTAAAGAACATTATACAAAAGATACGACATCAAGACAGTATACGATGTACATCATTATATAGTTTGCGGTTATACCTACGCATCTTACCCAAATCTTGTAAAAGTTTTTGATTTTGCTTAACAAGATCTTGTTTTTCCCGCCACTGTTGTCGAATAACCGCGTGTGCCCTATCCTCGTACATAGGATCAATATACTTCATGTATAAACACTGCTTCCTCGGGCATCCCCAATACCTCCTTCTGTAGTTCTACTGCAAATCCCAAGTACAGACAACGGGTTTCAAATTACACTCGCATAGTTGATGTGGGGGGTTTGTTGATGATTCAGAAGAAGATGCCATTATTTGTTGTAGTGTTTGGTTTCCTACGAATGTAATGAATCTATCAACAAAAGTTCTCCTTATATAGTAAAAAAACTGTCTAGGCGGCTCATAGTGCCGCCCAAAGGGTCCAGAATTTCACAAGTACCCTACTGGGCGGCACACAGTGCCGCCCAGTACCCTCATGGGCTGCTCTGTGTGCCGCCTAGTGAACCCTCATGGGATGCTCTGTGGGCCGCCCACAATGGTCCTATTTTAGCCTATAAATACGGCCCCAAAACCCCTCGAAATACACACAATTTTCACTCCTCACAAACTTTTCTTCGGTTCTATTTAAGGTAATGGCGCCTTTGGTTCTCGAAGTTTACGAAAATGGGCGAATCACCTACAATCGAATGATACGCCAACGAAGTGGGATGGACATGTTTTTCCATGGCTACGAAGGTGGCGAGGTCCGCACGTTGCGGATGGGGGATCTCGAGCCTGGAGAGGGGGGGTTGTCATTAGGTTTCTTGTACTTGGCGTTATTTTACCATCTCGTGCCTGGAGACGGGGTTCCCCCTGGTCGGATTTTTTACTTTCCAGCAGGCGTGGATCCTCCACGACTCTGTGAGGTGGTACACGAGGATCAGATAGCTAAAATTATGGCTCTTTACAGACCTGGTATTCCAGTTCCCATTTACACAGAGTCTGCATACCCGAGACGCCATATCCCCGGTCTTTTAGAAGATCCGGAATCTGTGGTGGACAACGACAGCTATGATGATGGCGGGGAGGCCGATTCGGACGAGGATTAGATAGCTTTTTTATGTTTCATGTTAAACTAGTGTACGCTTTAATGTTTTCGTGAACGTGTTTTTGTTAATGATTAGTAATATTGTTGTCTCGTATAGCATTTTCCCGATTTTTTTCAATTCTCAAAAACAAATGATTAAAAACACAATATACGATCAATCTCAATCAAACTTTCACACAAAAGGAAATACAATATCATATATAAAGTCGATTACAATCCAAAAAACCTAGGTAAGTATGTCAGGTCGCCCATGATATGTTCGCTCCTCTACATAATTCTTGAACCTATCCTTGAAGCGTTTATGACTATCCCATCCATCAACACTTGGATCCTTGTAAATGCGCCACTGTCTTGGAGGCGGTGGAATGGGACAATGGTCATTAACAAGCCAAATCTGTACACGTAAACAATACAGTTACTAAAAAAAATTATGAAAGAATAAGTAAATACGAGAGAGTAGGACTCCACGTACCGGTACGTAATGGTCTCTCCTGCCTACATGTGCTATCGCATAAACCTTTGTCGGAGGCTCGGCACCCGGGGGGCCCACAATGGAATACATGTGTGCGGTCCGAACCATGATAAGACAACAACAGCCACTTGGTGTTCCGTTGCAAACGCCAACCCAGTAATAGGCATTATACACCAGAAGTTTGCCGTGCACGGTGAAGGAATATAATTCAATTTCCTAACAAATTCTTCCAACGTCAACGCTTCCTCCGCAAGCATCGCTACGTAGTTCGCTCCATGTTCCTAGACGTGCTTCGAAAGCCCTAACCGGACATCAATGTACTCGTCTTCTTGGCGACACAGCAAAACGGCAAGAGAACGGAACCCACAATGACCATCACCTTTGATATTTTGAACTCCAGAAATGTAGGCGAGCATGAAATGATCAATATTCTCGTGCCCCCAGTTGAAGCCGAGATACTTGACCGGCTTGTTTGAACCCGACTTGGACTTGGTTGAAGCAGATTTCGGCTTTGCAGGTTTAGTGGCACTCCCCTTTGCTGTTGAAACTCCACTGTGAGGCCGTCCGCTAGAAGGGCATCCTTTCGATCCCGGGGATCCAACAGACGATTTCACATTGGTCGTATCTTTCTCTGCAGGCTCATCCTCCTCATCCACTCCCAGCTCCTCATCCTCCATCTTCATCTTCTGCTTCTCCTTCTTCATGTTTGCATCCACATGCTCGTCCCAACACATTTTCCTCTTCGTACCGGTCTTTCTCGCATTCATCCTAGGCCTCCCCTTCTTGGTCTCACCACGTGGCGGGTCTTGAATATCGCACGATGTAGGGTCCTTTGACTCACGCCACTTTTCCGCCATCTTCT
Source organism: Rheum nobile (assembly GCA_027886185.1). Classification (NCBI taxonomy): domain Eukaryota; kingdom Viridiplantae; phylum Streptophyta; class Magnoliopsida; order Caryophyllales; family Polygonaceae; genus Rheum; species Rheum nobile. The sequence continues at coordinate 1,140,082 of WOAB01000761.1, read as the reverse complement.
TCAAATCAAATCCCTCAACTGTCCCACATAAGTACTCTTCAACGAAGTCATCCACCGTGACATTGTCCGCTGTCAGTGAAACACCATCATCGACATCAAGATCCTTAGCATCCACCCCTTCCCATCGGATCTGCTTCCAGAAAATATCAACCTCTTCAGGCACTAACGGATAACCCGTCTCCACGTAGACCTTAATTGTGTGTGGGCAAGGCAGCCCCAGTGTGGACCTCCACCAAAAATCAGCACATTTGTTCCCAATTTTCCCCTCATTTGCTAACACAGCTTGAGCATACAACATCCTCAGGCATTTTTCAGAGCACTTTTCAAGGATGCGCTTGAAGAATACCTTAACCCACTCAGGGCCTTTCACTATCTCCATGGGAAAGGCAGTGCAGTTCTTGGTCATCTCATATCGGATCTTCCGATGCTGATCAACAAACATGTTGTCGATGTGCTGCACAAGTGTGTCAAACCCTCCGACGGATGTCTCAATCATGTCCTTAAGCATAGAGTGCTGACCCTCAACCCTGAAAATAATATATTCGTATACAATTAACTAAATAAATTTTATAACCCAATTTGATTGCAAATGTTTGTATGAAAGTTACCTGTTTGATGTTCTTGTGGCAAAATGGAGAACATCATCACACCATGCCGCAACCAGCTTCTTCTTATGCTCATTAAACCAAGTTTGCTCCACATATCGCACCAAGCCTTCACTCCATATCCCCTTAAAGTGAGCAAGCCGCTCTCTGTACTCCTCCTTTGTGTGAGACCTCATCACCCGACGAACACTTCCCGAGAATTTCTTCTCGTCAATCTTCATCGTCTTAGCATATGCCTTCACATTACGGTCTACATGGACCTGACACAAGTGATGACGAACCTTCAGAAACACCAGTTTGGCAGCCTTGATCAGTCCTAGCTCTCGATCAGACATGATGCATACGGGATTTTTCTCCCCGTACAACCACTTCAATCGTCTCAGCGCCCATGCATAGTGGTTTGTCGTCTCCCTTTCCATGAACACAAGAGCAATGCAATATGTGTAGTTGGTGCAAGTAAACCCAACAATCTGGAACAGAGGCATACCGTACCTATAAATGCAACACACAAAAAAATTAAAACCCGCAGAAAATACCATTATCTACACATAATACAAAAAAGACTAAGGTTTACCTGTTGGTTTTGTAGGTCGAATCCATAATGACGAAATTAGGAAACATGCACAACAAATGTCGAGCGTCTGGATGAGAAATAAACAAGCACGCCAAAACCTCCTTCCCATCTTCCCTCGTCTTAGTAGCAGTGTCCAACAAATAGCCTTTCTCATTCAAAAATCCCAATGACCATTGTGTCACATTCAGATTGCCCAGGGATTTCAACCTCTCCTTAGCCCTAACAGTGTACACCTGATTCCTCGAACTCGTTGCACTCGAATATTCATTCCTAAGTTGTGTAGAAATAACCTTGGGTCTTGCACCCGCCGCAGTATCAATCATCACTTTCCTACGCTGCTCCTTCGTAAGTCGGGTAGCAAATGCATGGCCGGTCAAGGTGGTAGAAAGCATATGGTTATGGGATCCACTAACAACCGATAAGGTCCACCCAGGATCTCTAATAACATTTTCTTCCCTAAAAGTACCATGCAGCAAAAAGGGACAACCCTTCTTTTTTGACCTAGTTTTATTCACTCGTATCGGGCTGACCTTTATACCATCGGCTAACACATTCTTCTTGCCGGACCTAGGTAACCCGAATCTCTCACAGTGAAGTATAATCTTTTTAGGATTTGATGATTTAGTAGTGATCACCATAAAAAGACTAAAACCTACCCTTTGCACTCAATCTCTCAATCCTTCCTTACTAGGAAATATCTCAGTAGTAGTAAAATGGGATGAGAAGTCGATAGCTATAAATCCATCATCACTAGAATCACCCTATTTATATACAAAAATTGCCACATTAGAGACTAATTAATAATTAAATTTCTAAAAACTAATATCAACAAATTAAATATTATTTCAAAACAGTTTAACATTTCAAAGACTAAGTACATTTAAGATCTAATTATTTTATACAGTAAAAATTACAATATTACATACCTTGAAGTACTCGGGAGAAATTGGCGCCTGCAAATCACCCTCATCATCTACAAATGTGTTAGCGCTCGAAGAGGACTCCGACAATCCCCTCCAACCAGAACCGCTTGACGACGACATTTATTATGAAAATGAGTTTCTAGATTTGGATAAAATACAATACCACCATCCCTAATTTATATAGTCGGCTATACCTGTACTGGGCGGCCCTACGTGCAGCCCACAAGAAACCGTGGTTGTGGGCGGCATTTCATGCCGCCCACAACCACGGTTTCAATGAACCGGTTTTTAAAAACACATTTTTATTTATTTCAAAAAAAATCCCTAAACTGAACCCATTATGGGCGGCTCCTCGAGCCGCCCATGGAATTCGGGTTTTCTCGGCGGCATGTCGAGCCGCCCATGGGAAAGTGCGCGGCTAAAAAAAGCGACTGCACGATTTTACGCCGTTAAAAAACAAGCCACCTTCAATTAAACTTACATATATATATTGTATATAGGTTAATCTTTAATAAGTTTAATACTGTCATTTTCTAATTAATGTGGCCCCTTTTTTGCCTCTAAAATTATGCTTTAATTCATATCACATTGGATCAAGGTTTCCTTTTTTTAATTGTCTGATGATGTTAACCCTTGAAAATAATTTAATTGTCCAATCTGTATTAACTTGCAATTTGTGACATTCAAAATTTGTATAAATTAATAATAACTAAAATAATAAAAATATGCATTATAAAATATAACTAAAAAACTTACCCTAACGCATCCCGTGGCTTAAAGACCTTGTATTATAATAAAATTGTGAATTTTGGAGAAGTTACGTTTTTCACCATCTTCATCTGCATAAATCCTTATCTATACTACTCCCTCCGTTCCAAAATATAAGTCTCATTTGACCAACCGACACTATTCACAATTGAAGGGAATCTTCAAGATTTCTTCCAATATATAAGAAAAAACATAGTCATGTGGGGTCTTGTTTGATTCGTCTCAACGAGTACTTTGATAATATCAAAAAATTATAATTTTTAGGGTTATATAATTAAAGATATTAACGATATAAAACTCGTCTCGACATTTAAACCCGGTTAAAGTGGGACTTATATATTGGGACAGAAGAAGGAGTACTATAAAAACAGGAGTTTCCTTATCTACAGTGAATTTTTTGTACTATTCGAATTACATTTACATCTATTAGACTAAACAACACGTACACGCTACAACAAACACGCCACTTTCAGTGGCCGAAATTGGCCCAGCCCATCTAATGGCCCAATCTCTTACTCGTTCAACCCTTGAAGCAGAAGGTGCTTTGGATTTGCATTCCTCACCTCTGTGACAACCCTTGAAGCAGCTTCATTCCGGCGGCGCTTCCTTCTTCGGCGCCATGTCCGAATCAGACCACAGCAGACGGAGAGAAGCTTGTTCGGGTGGCCCGATCTGATCGCGATGAACATCCCGCGTAGCTGGGGAGGCCGTCACTCACCTCGAACGAGTCTCTCGCCGCCACGGGCCATCAATAGCCAACCACATCTTTCGTATCACTCGACTTCCAGCAGCCTCTAACCTCGATTCGCCATTGATTCGCCGGAAGTACTACCGCCTGCCTTACCGACCACTAGAGCCGCCACCGACCTGCCTTGCCAACCGCCACTACACTCGAAATTTCTTATATATCTTCGTACCAAACCCTAGCCAGATTAAGATTCACCAGATTAGGGTTTCTTCTTGGTGGTGTCCACTATATATGGCAGATCTCGTCGGCGGTGAGGAAGGACGGCATGGCCTCCGAGATTGTCTCCGGTAAAAAGAACTGGTATGTATTTAATGAGTAAATAATATTCTTCTTGGAATGTGAAATATGTTGAGCTTTTATTTTGGACTTCAGTATTCTTTTTCTAAATTGTAAATCTTTTAGACAACACTTACTTGTGTCATCCCTTTTTTTAGTTCAAAGTTATCCAGCTTCAAACAGAAATTACATTTACCTTTTTTCCATTGTACTATTATTTTCTTCTTATTTTATATCTTTTAAATAGCACAATTTTTCTACGACATAGCTATTGCACGTGTTAGGCCACTAGCAGGTTCAATCTGTGCCTTATCTCTGCAATAGCACCGCCTTTGTTATGTGTTGCCTTTTTTTGGATTTACATGTTCCGTTCATGTTATTTTCTTTCTCCATTCCGTTAGTGTTTTTCCTATAGCTTCAAGTCGTGTTTCCAGTAGCTAGAACACGTGTTAGCCATCTGCGCACTTGCTCTTACCTAACCTTACCTGTGCTCTGGCTTTTACCTTGGCTTATGTCAGAATATTAGGCTTAGTGCATCTTTAATGGAGTCTCATAGGATGAGTCTTATAGGGGTTTTTTGAGAGAATTATTTGCTATAAGACTCACGGTGTATTTGAGGCTTTTATTGGGTTTTTAGATGAGTTTTTTAGATTTAGTTTAAATTACAATTATATCATTTTGTTTATATATTAAATTATCAATATATCCTTTTATTATATTACAATTATATATTTTTATTTTATTTAAACTCTCAATAATAATAATAAAATAATTTATTTTTACTTCCTTAAACCTATAATACAAAAAAAAATTAAAATTTATCAAATATATCCAAAATGAAAGTCTATGGATAGAGAAAAATGTAATTAGAATTATGGTATTTTTTTTAATTTTTTAATGCACCAATTTTAAAATAAATCATTTAAAAAAAAAAAAAGGATGGCCAGTGCGCGCCAATGAAATGGCGCCACGTGGCACTCTCCCCCAACCTTTGATAAGGCTGCGTTTGCTTCCATGTACGAAACGACGCCGTTTTGCTTTTAACGGAGGCAAAAAAAAATTATGCGACAAACATCCCCTTATGTTAAATGTATGGGACAGTCCCCAATTCAGCCAAATCTTGGGACCTTTGCTGGGTCTTATAGCCCAAATCCATTATTTTAATATAAAAAGCCTATAAGACCCAATTAAAAGACCCGGTTAAAGGTACTCTTATCTCCTTCACTTTATTTTCTGCCTTATCATCATCTGCAACTCGGTCATATAAAACTCCAGAACTGTAATAAATTTCTCTGCTTCCCATCGGTGAAAATCTCTCTGTTTTCATTTCCTATCATACTCCTGTAATATGCTCTAACGATGTTCCAAATCTATTCTTACCATAGACAAGATTACTATGTGTTTATTCCGATTACTGATTTGTGTTTCTTACCTTTTACAGATTTCATTAGCTCTAAGGATCTCTACAGGAGGAGAATTACATCAGTAAGTTCAGTACCAAGTTGAATGGCTATTATCCAATTTGTCTTGCCGGTTACATCTTACGCTTTACCTCTTTATATTTTGTTGTGTATGCAGAAGAAGTTAGATAATTCTCAAAATTGTGAACAACTTCTCTTTTGTTCAAACTTTGATATATAAATAGATTTTGGCCATATATACCCATACATTCTCTTTCTCTCATGATGGAGATTTAGCAGATTTTGCTCTCTACTTTATAACATCATGTCCTTTATTTTTTCTTGCTAATATGTATATGTTGTGAGAAATCCTTATTCATGATGGTAATTACAACCTCTTTTATCTTCCTGACAATCATATCAGAATCATGCTTTTTGAAGCCATGGGATTTGTTGTTATATGGGTGACTTCTGCAACTTCTCTTTTGTTCAAACTTTGATATATAAATAGATTTTGGCCATATATACCCATACATTCTCTTTCTCTCATGATGGAGATTTAGCAGATTTTGCTCTCTACTTTATAACATCATGTCCTTTATTTTTTCTTGCTAATATGTATATGTTGTGAGAAATCCTTATTCATGGTGGTAATTACAACCTCTTTTATCTTCCTGACAATCATATCAGAATCATGCATTTTGAAGCCATGGGATTTGTTGTTATATGGGTGACTTCTGCATGCAATGTTAAGTTTGGGTTAGCATTGTGACTGAGAGGTAGAAAGAGGAATCATGATGAACATTGCTTAGTTGAGTTGCACAGGTTGGCTTTTTATGTGTGTAATGAGATATATAACAATTTGATGCCAATTCTTAAGGTTATAGAAATTCTTAGATGTGGAATAAGGCTGACATAGAGAGTATGATAACTAATACTGGGAGCTTGGGTTGAGCGGGTAGACACTATTAATAATCCCTCTGCAAGTTGAACCAATTTTATTTTCACTAATTTGATATCTGAATTCCCCACTTCAAAGTGGGATGACATGAGTAAGGAACACTATAAGCAATTAACAATGTCTGAGATTCTCACTATGTTGGTATGTCATACAATTCGGTAAATGAGATTAGTGATTACACATGAAAGTTGCTACTTCTTTCACGCTAGCCTAATCAGAAATGTTCTTTGCATTATTAGTGGTTCTAATGGCTATAATTTTACGCCCTGCAGCTTCAACATGAATATATGATAAGGAAATTTCTATTCAAATTCATGAAGTTGCTTATGGTAAAAGACCAGCAAGTTGTGTTTTTCAGCCACTGCTTTCATCTTCGATAAACAAAACTTTTCAAATGCAAACTCGCAGCAAAGATTTCAAGGTACAAAATCAATGAATTTGCTCGCTCCTCTTTTTGGCAATATATGTTCATATTCAAATCAAACCGAGTACTTTGATTTCCAAAACTTCTGTATATAATGTTGTTATCAGTTTCAATTACAGTGAATTTCGTAGTTTCTTGGGATCGTCTTACAGCAGCAGGAAATTGTGCGAGTTTGAAGGAACGAATCTCCGTTCGTCGGGATTCGAAATTCTTCTCCGGCCAGCTTGTTTCGTGCTGGAGGTTTGATCTTCAACTCTCAATCCTTTCTTTTTACTGCTTTTCTCAGACATTTACATTTGGGGAGGGAGGCGGTAGAAGTGTAGAAATGTTCGCTTTTCTTATTCGTTTCGATCTTTGCTCGTCTGGATTTCTATTATTTCATTTCGCTTTCGTTGAATTTCATTAGGTTTTTGGTTTTGAATGAATAATTTTCTTTGTTGCAATTCTTTCTTTTGGCGAGCTTAGTAGGATAATCATCATGTAACATTGTACATGATGCTGATCTTTTTTTTGGCAATTATAGTTTACTTACTTGATAATCAAGCGAACTACGGGTCCATGATGCTCTGCTGCAAGCTACACAAGCAGCGACGTGACATAACAAGGTGAAACTACGAAATCCTTTTCTTCTTCTGTTATTTTTTGTCCTGCACCTTGCATGATATATCTGAAAATTACCCATGTGTGTTTTGCAGGCTGTTTTCAGTTTTACTATCATGTAACTGCAACTTCGCTCTGTCTTCTTCAAATTTTGTCCTGCACCTTGCATGATATACCTGCTCAGTGAGCGACAGATTGGCATTAAAGAATGATGACGACTAGGATGATGATGACGACTACTACTTTGCTACAATAGCGCCTCCTCGGGCTGTTTGGAGTAGTCAGGACGCTCAGGGGAGCAAGGAAGTCGCTAATGCAGCAGAGGTTGGTGATGCACTTGCTTATTCATCATTGTTGATGCTTGATTGTTTTGGTTAGTGATGCTTTTATTTAGTTCTAATCGTGCTGTCGAGTTCATGTAAGGATATATTTTGGTCTTAGTTGAATCTGTTATTCAACTAATGAATTTCTGGACCATGTTTCCTCTTCTCCAAGTTGTTTGTAGTTGATTGTTCACTTTATTTTGTCAAGATTATTGTCAGCATTTTGCCAGATCTTTCCAGTTGATCTGCATCTTAAAATTGTTCCTTTTTCCCATTTTATTTTCATTTGATCCATTTCCACCTTATACTTAATAAGGAGAGTAGGAATAGGCATATTCTTTTGATGTTGGGTGAACAAGCAATGCCACACAAGCCCTTCATTGTTTTTAGGCTGAAATGATAATAGATGAATGATGTCCTTCGATTCTTTTTGGGCGTGTTTTGCTCCTGCCTATTTTGGTATACAATATTGTTTTCTCTTTTTTTATTCATGGTTAATAAATTTTCGTTTGAGTGCATTAGATGATCGAGTTCCAACTGAGCTGAAAAAGGCCATCATGCAAGCTAGATTGGAAAGGAAAATGACCCAAGCTCTGTTAGGATTTGAACGTAGTAACGATAAGAAAACGACAAGAAAACAAGACAAAAAACACAAGAATTGTTAACCCAATTCGTCAAGAATGACTACGTCTGGGGGCACTACCAAGCCATGATACTTTTTCTCTTTTTTAATGTGATGAACGGCGACTTAAGATTACAATTGATCAACTAGGGTTTAAATAGCAAGACACGGATTAACCTAATGGGCCTTAAAACACAATACGTGATAACTGGCCCAACGCCCACCGCGGGGCGGTGACTCCCACCACGGGGCGGTGACCCCCACCGCGGGGCGCCAATCCTACCGCGATCCGGCGGTAACTCTCAGTTAATCCTCTCAGGAGAATCGGCGTCTGACGAGGGACGTCCACTTCACCGCGACTCGGCGACAGCCCTCAGTTGTCTTCTCTGCTTGCTGTGCAAACCTTTACTCGTTAGGCTCCATAAATCCAACAATCTCCCACCTGGAGACTGACTCTAATCATAATCTTTCTCCTCTTCAACCCATAGCTGGTAGTAGTGTCAAGCCTTCAACTCAGTTATCAAGGCCAGTTGAAGCCATACAAAGCTTCAACTTCTCTAAGGTCACAACCTTAATTAGCATGTCTGTAGGATTCTCAGTTCCACGAATCTTCATCAACTGTAAGGCCTTACGAGTCTTTCGCGTCACAACCAGCCTTGCTTTGTAACGCTTCCTTCTATTCGCCTCCTCCTTGAATCTGTAAGCCTACTTGTTATGCAATGCCTTCTTGCCTGGTGGAAGCTCAACAAGTTCTCAAGTTCCGTTGGTCATCAACGAATCCATCTCATCATCCATGGCGAGCTTTCACTCGCTCACATGTTCTTCACGAGATGCCTCTGCATAACACTCTGGCTCACCACCATCTGTCAGCAACAAATAGTAGTTTGAAGGCGAATACCTATCAGGCGATCCACGCTCTCTAGTGGACCTTCGTAGCGGAATCACTGGGGTACCCGGCTCCTCCTCAGTCACGGCCTCCTGGTCAACACAGACCGACTTGCTCCTACCCGAGTTTGAGATATCTAGCTCCACAATCTCAGGTTCATAATTAGTTGTTTCTGATGCGCCCAGACTATCCTTGTACATCACCTGCTCATTGAACACAACATCTCGACTGTGAATAACCTTCTTGTTCTGCTCATCCCAAAACTGGTATCCGAAATCATCACCGCCATATCCAATAAACGTGCACTTGACAGACTTTGCATCCAGCTTGCTTCTCTCAACATGAGCAATATGAACATATGAGACACACCCAAATATCCGAAGGAAAGACAAATTTACCTCTTTGCCACTCCAAGCTTCCTCTGGTATCCCATTCTCCAAGGGAGTTGATGGCCCTCGGTTGATCAAGAATGCAGTAGTGTTTACTGCATCCGCCCAGAACATCTTTGGAAGCCCACACTTCAGCCTCATGCTCCTAGCACGCTCATTCAGGGTCTTGTTCATACGCTCAGCGACGCCGTTCTCCTGAGGGGTTCCTTTCAAGGTCTTCTCCATGCGAATTCCATTCTCAGCACACAAGTCCTTGAACTCGCGAAGCTCATACTCCCCACCATTATCAGATCTCAAGCACTTCACCTTAAGACCTGTCTCGGTCTCTACTAGAGCCTTCCACTTTCTGAAGGAATCAAACGCATTAGATTTTTGCTTCAGAAAATAGACACATACCTTTCTTGTAGCATCGTCAATGAAAGTCATGTAGTATGACGTTCCACCCAGAGATGTCACAGGTGCTGGTCCCCACAAGTCGCTGTGGATCAACTCCAACTTCTGCTTTTTCGGGGTTCTGCCTCCCCTCGCAAAGCTCACCCTTTTCTGCTTCCCGAGCACGCAGTCTTCGCACAACCCGATCTCAACGGACTTAAGACCTGGCAGTAAACCCTTCGAGCATAGCACCTTCATCCCTTTCTGACTCATGTGGCCCAGACGACAGTGCCACAAGTCTGCATCACAGTTTACTCCTGCAATGACAATGCTATCACGGACGTTGCTCGTCATGTACATCGTCCCCTCCTTTCCTTGAGCTACCACCATAGCTCCTTTGGTTATCTTTCAGCTGTTACAGCCGAAGGTTACTTCATAACCCTCGTCATCCAACTGTCCAATAGAAAGCAGGTTTCTCTTCAAACCAGGAATGTGCCTCACTCCATGCAATTGCAGCACAGATCCGTTCGGCGCCTTGATTCTGACATCACCCTTCCCTGCGATTTTCAAAGCCTCATCATCAGCAAGATAAACCTTTCCAAAATCCCCAGAGGTATAGCAATCCAATATATCAGCACTGCTGCAAGAATGAAACGAGGCTCCAGAGTCTAACACCCAAGACTCCAATGGACTGTTCGCGCTCAGAATGGATGCATCTGCAGTGGTTCCTGTCGTTGAATCGCTCAGAGTCAACGCGTCAGCAATATCTTCACTGGCTGAATTTGCTGACTCGTTCTTCAACGGCGCTTTACATTCACTCTTGTAATGACCGTTTTCATCACGATTTCAACACTTGATCTTGCTCTTGTCCTTGGGCTTATCCTTCCCTTTAGACTTTGATCTGCCACGATTCGATTTCCTAGAGTCTGACCTCTCCCTGCTATCCGTATTCAAGGCTGATCCAGAAGTAGAACCTGAAGCCTTCCTGCGAATTTCTTTGCTGATAATCAGATCCCTCACTTCATCAAACTTGATCTTTGCCTTTCCCGCCGAAGCACTAACAGCAGTAACTGTCCCGCTCCAACTCTCTGGTAAAGAAGACAACAAGATTAAGGCTTGTACCCATCGTCGAAATCAATCTCAACTGAACTCAGTTGTGCGATCGTCATGTTGAATTCGTTCAAGTGATTGGTCACTGTTGTACTCTCCGTCATCCGCAGATTGAACAACCGCCGCATCAGGTGAACCTTGTTCACCGCAGAGGGTTTCTCATACATCGCGAAAAGAATTTCCAGCATGCCCTTCGTCGTTTCTGCCTTGACCGTGTGATGTGCCACGTTCCTGGACAACGATAGGCGGACCACGCTCATCGCTTTCCTGTCCAGCAACTTCCACTCGTCTTCCTTCATGTCTTCCGGCTTCTCACCCAGCGGCAAATACAAATCTTTACCATACAGGTAATCCTCGATCTGTATCTTCCAGAATCCGAAGTCCGTTCCATCGAACTTCTCCACCGGTGATTTTCCGCTTCCCATCGTTACTTCCTGAACCTGCTCTGATACCAGTTGTTAGGATTTGAACGTAGTAACGATAAGAAAACAAGACAAAGAACACAAGAATTGTTAACCCAGTTCGTCAAGAATGACTACGTCTGGGGGCACTACCAAGCCAGGATACTTTTTCTCTTTTTTAATGTGATGAACGACGACTTAAGATTACAATTGATCAACTAGGGTTTAAATAGCAAGATACAGATTAACCTAATAGGCCTTAAAACACAACACGTGATAACTGGCCCAGCGCCCACCGCGGGGTGGTGACTCCCACCGCGGGGCGGTGACCCCCACCGCGGGGCTTCCACCGTGGGGCGCCAATCCTACCGCGACCCGGCGGTAACTCTCAGTTAATCCTCTCAGGAGAATCGGCGTCTGACGCGGGGCGTCCACTTCACCGCGACCCGGCGACAGCCCTCAGTTGCCTTCTCTGCTTGCCGTGCAAACCTTTACTCGTCAAGCTCCATAAACCCAACAAGCTCAACTTGCACTGGTGGATTTTTTTTTCTACGCTTGTTCATTTTATTCATTTCTGTTATATAGCCATATATTTCTTAGTTTTTTAGCTTCATATTTAGTACTTCCCTACTGTGTTCTGTTTCATACTGTGGAAGGTTGTGGGGAGTGCTATGTTTTCTTTTGCAGCATGTAGGACTAAAATGTTTCTAATGTTTTGACTGCGCAGTTGATCAATGAGAAGCCTCAGATAATACATGAGTATGAATCCGGTAAGGCGATTCTAAATCAACAGATCATAGGCAAACTTGAGAAGGCGGTCCCAATTTTCAACCTCTCTTCCCATCTCTCTGTTATCCCAAATTTTTAACCTCGTTGTTTTTTCATTTTGTGTCCAGTCGCCTAGGGCTTTCGGTCTTGAATATGTGTGAAATCTATCGAACGATGGAGGTCGTCGGGGAAAATGGAAAATTGGCCGTTGGTTGTCAATATGAGATGCCGACGCCGTCCGAAGGTAAAGGTTTACGATTTTTGGTAATTTATCTTTTTGTTAGTTTTTTGTTTGAGAACGAAGACCATACCAAAGAACGAACTTTGAATCTGATTAGTGAAGGTATTTTTGGTTCTGTAGATTAAAGCTTGATTCATTTTTGTTTTTCAGGGCCAATTTGTAGACAAATTGCCCGGCAACAATGGTTGTTTTATTCAATTCGGTTAAGAAAGCTTTACAAGTTTTTCAATGGTTTCCATATCCTTGATTTGTTTTTCTAGGGTTCATCGTTCACCTTGATTTTCTTGAAATTGGCTTTGGAAGATCGTTTTTATTTGAATTAGTTGTTTGTGTTATGCTTCTGTTTGTCTCTTCCTTGGCATCATTTTGAGAAGTAATATTCTTGAAGTTGGGGGTGTCTTTAAGGTTTTTCCTTGTGAATGATCTGTAATCCCTGATGTTTTATTTGGATGTTTCAAATGCTGCTAATGAGTGCAAGATAATCTTAGTTGTAGATGAATCTGCATTACCTAATGGAGAGCACTCCCGAAGATGCCAGATTGCAAAAGATGTGCAGAAGGATCTTGTAGTGACATTGTCTATTTTGTGGTGTTTAAAAAGCCTTCCTCTCCAGCTACATGTATGGTGTCCAACTACTCAAAAGAATATTCTCGAGGTAGCAATGGTTTGCATTTGTCTTTGATGTTTATGTGTCCTTTAGACTACTGCATCGTAAATTTGTGGTTGTTTGACTTGTTTCTACACTGGTAGTGGCTTGTTCGCTTCTAAAATTTCTTTCTATATTGTAGCTTTCTTCTCTGTTCTATTTTTCACAGTTGTAAATTATGAGGCAGGATGAGGTACTTTGCATCACACTAATCTTGTTTTGTTTGCTGAATCTTATTTTTTTGTTATCTTTTTTCGATTTCAACCTCTTTGAGAGCATGCTAATTTAAATATGACTTCATTATCACGACTGAGAAAGTTACTTTGTTAATATTAGTGGTTCTTAATTTAAAAGATGATTTCTTCTCTGTTCTATTTTTTCATGCCCCCCTTTTTACTTTATTTTCTATCTTTCTTCAAATCAGTAACTTGGTTGCCATTCTGTTAATTTTTATGTACATGATTGAATTATTTTATATAATAGATGCAAGACAGTGTACACTTTTGAAAATCACTCATCCCAAATGGCTACATTAGACTATCTTGTTTCACTCGAGAGTGACATATTTGTCCCTACATATGATGGAAGCATGGCTAAAGTGGTTGAGGGTCATCAAAGATACGCATTTTACTGTAAAGAGCATTCCTATCAGTTCCTTTCAAATAGTGTATTAAGATGCTTAGATCAAACTGTAAAGAGCACATCCAATTCTTGGATAATTCGTTATCACGACTGAAAAAGTTACTTTGTTAATATTAGTGGTTCTTAATTTAAAACATGATTTCTTCTTTGTTCTATTTTTTCATGCCCCCCTTTTTTACTTTATTTTCTATCTTTCTTCAAATCAGTAACTTGGTTGTCATTCTGTTAATTTTTATGTACATGACTGAATTATTTTATATAATAGATGCAAGACAGTGTACACTTTTGAAAATCACTCATCCCAAATGGCTGCATTAGACTATCTTGTTTCACTCGAGAGTGACATATTTGTCCCTACATATGATGGAAGGATGGCTAAAGTGGTTGAGGGTCATCAAAGATACGCATTTTACTGTAAAGAGCGCTCCTATCAGTTCCTTTCAAATAGTGTATTAGGATGCTTAGATCAAACTGTAAAGAGCACATCCAATTCTTGGATAATTCGTTCTTCAAGTGTCTTATTATTACTCTTCTGTCGTATATAGTCCACAATGCACCAGGAATTTCCACCTGATGTGAATATTTGGCCTTGTTTGTTGCAATTCAGATACCTTGGTTTTAAGCAGACCATCTTATTGGATAGGAAGTTGTTGGTCGATTTGATAGACAATGGAAGCTCGTATAGGTGTTATTTGCAGATGCAGGCAAGTAGTTCTACATCAATACCAAGTGCCCTCTCCAGTTATGATGTAGAACTACTTGCCATTGATCAATATATATATATATATAATTTCTGCAGCACTTTAATCTGGATAATAAAATGAGAATTACACTATGCAGTTGATCTATACATATATGTAAAATTTCCGCAGGGCCTCGTTCTTTTACTTTATACGCAAGAAGGCTCCCACCGCCGCCGCCAAGAAGGATGAGAAGGCTGTCAACGCCGCTCGTCGTGCCTGCGCCAAGACAGAGACCGTCCGCAAAGGTCACATTCAGCAACTTTCTTCCGTATCTATCCCTTTTAATCGGTATGTGTTCCTCATTTCGGATGAAAGATTCACCTGTTTTCATTTGGTGGAAGAATCTATCTTCTTTCTCAGTTGCGTTACCAGTGTCGCACTGTCGCTTGATGCGAACGCAATGCTGAACATGTTTTCTTGCTCTGAATTCGCTTTCAGTTGTATCGTGAATTAGGGATTTAGAGAAGCGTGATCTGTTGAAAGAACGGTGCAATGACAATCTACGGTTTCAATTGATCTGGATAACATGATTTAATTCCCTGTATCATATTTTCCGTTTATGCAAGGGCTTTTAGTTCTTGTATTTGCACAGTAGAATTAGTTTTGCCAAGACATGCCATAACAACTCACTTACAACCCTAGAATGTTTATTTTGCCCTGTGAGATTGTGAAAGCTTATTGTAGCTCATTGTGCTATTAATGTGTTGTCCTGTCTTTATGACTAATTGCTCAAATTTGGTACTCTAATAGGCCAGAAGAGATTTTTTTTTATATAAGAGAAGAGAGTCTCAAAGTTGAAGGTCCAAAGCTTGGACTGAAAAGGGCAACAACTGCTACTGTTTTGAATGGTATTGTAAAGAATTTTCTTGCACTTGGCTGCTATGTTTTATCATAAAAGAATGTTTTGGACTGATATTGTTTGTAATCTTGCTTGTGAAGGTCACTGCCAAGGATTTGATGAACGAAGGCGATAAAATCTTTTAACAGTTGTGGCGCCACCCACCAAGAAGATTCAATATCATTTTCATCAAGAAGAGCTAGACTTTATCAATAGCCTTGTGTCGTAAAAGGTTTGGAACTCAAGTTTGTGACTGTAACTACTACCTTGTGCTTCTGGCAATATTATGACATCTTGGTAATAATGTGCATCAGGATTCATCAGTTATTGCAATTACCAAACCTCCTACACTGCCTATTCAGGTGAAAGGCAATGTTTTTTTTTTCTTTTTTTCTCCTTTCTAATTCTACTGCTTGTTTTTATCCGGAAAATGATGTCACTCTTATTCATATTCCCGTGCATCTTTCTAAGTTATACAGGCTTTGCTTAGGGTGGAGTTAGCATCAGAATGAGTTTAGACGAGTTGGTTGCTTCTTGTTTTAAGTACGAGTAATCAGAATCCCCTAAGCTCCTGAGTTTAATAAATGTGCGAGTCTGAGTGGTATAAACTCTTTGAGAAGTTTTCTTTGTGCATAAAGCAAACTTCTCAAACAGTTTCTTTTTTGCTTGAGCTAACTTTTGAACAGAGCAAACTCATCTTTGCAGGAAGAGCATGAAGTTGTACATGATTTTTATACCTCAGACCTTCTTGTTGCTGCCCCCCTTGGGTTGATCACTGTAAGCATATACATTGTCATTATGCAGCTTTAGTATTCATTCTTCGATGAGTATTTGATCTGATATTTTGTTCTGGCAAACTTTAGTATGCAATAGTTTCTAAAAGGTTCCCTTGAAAAGGATGAGGATGTTTATTTTCTTTCGTCAATTAAGGTTTTCTAATTTCTGATAATTGCAGTAGTGTTTTGTATGAATGTTTTCAATCTTGACAGTTGGGTATTAATTAATATGCACAACGACGTAAGATTCATTGTCCTAAACTTAATCTGATTATTCAATTTGTGGGTCCCTATCAACCGCTCTTGAGTCTCACCTGCAATCACACACATGTGAGCGCCTTCAAACGTGTGAGTCACTATTCTTCTCTGTGCCTTTCTCATACAATTCTCTTCCCGAGCTAATTGTTACTTGTAAGCAATTAATTGGTAAAGCTTTGATTTGGTTGAAGTAGTTGCAATTGTATCACTCTTATCAGTAAATACCCAATCTTGAGCTCAGAAATCCGATTTTGGGTTTCTTCTTGTTCCTAAAGGCTGCCTTCAATCAGAAGACTGATGTTATGTTAAGTGAAGAGAAAAAGCAAATGGATTGTTGTATGGCTATATGCAATTATTCTTTTCTTCTTATGGCTCGCTTCTTAATCAGACTGCAAAGCTCCTTGTCAATGTTGTTGAATCTTCTTTGACGACGATTCTCGATACCCTTTGGTATATTTTTTGAAGTGAAGTTTCAATACCCTAATAAATTTGCACTTTCTGAACTCTAATTTGAATGGATATATGATTTGTTGTTCAATTGTGTCATCGGACTTGTGCAATATGTTGTATTTAGAGTTGTCTGAAATGCATTTTGCAGGAAATCAATCATGCTGGAGCTGGTAGATTACGGGCTGAGCCTCTCAACAATAGAGGACAATTGATTTAACTTTTCCTTTTACTGCAAACCCTACTTGGAGCATTAAAAATATGAAATGAAGCATTAAAAATATAAAGCTAGCTAATTCGAGTTACTACTGAACAAATTTTCTCACAAACCTCTCAATTGTAAGTGTTTGTTTAAATGTCGAATGTGGTAACAAGATTTGAAGCAAGGGGGCTTCACACTCCCTCCAATATTGATCACTTGTCTGTGATTGGGGACAAATCCACTATAGAGGTCTCGACAGAGCTTTCATCGTGTTTTCAGTGTAACAAGGTTGCACTCCGAATGGAGGTGCTTTGTGATGATGATAGCGAAACCGTTTGTCCAGCAAGTGGAGTTGGAATCTACAATCCTGGATATTGGGGCACGGTACGAAGTATTGCATCGCTCTTTTACTCTATAGAGTTATTCCAGCTCTAATTATCCTGCATGTATGGCTATACCGAATGCCATTCATTATGACAAAATTACCTTGAAGAGGGTAATGTGATAACTTATAAAAATCAAAGTAAAATCACTTATGTGGATAACTGTAAAGCTACTACAGATTTGCTTGTATCAATGTTCCCAGAGCAAATGGGATTACTCTCCACTCTCAAAAATCAAAAGGTAATTCCATTTTCAATATGTTAACAACAAATTTACATTAATTTCGTAATTCTAAGAAAGATATGATCTTCTCAGATATATGATGATACACTAGGGAGGTCCTCTTTAGCTAAAATTGCCCCTGACTTTTAGGAATTTTTAGCATGTTAATCTAGGACAATTTTTGTGATGCTATTAGGCAATTTTTAGAATGTTAAAATACAGTACTTCATGCTGTTAAAATTTTTATTATCTTAAACTCACCATAAGAAAAATATACGTAACTTCAAATGGTGGTTGTTTTATGGGTGGTGGGTATTCTAAAATTCCTGCATTAGTATTTGGCATTCTCACTCTTGATCTATTTTGTTGCTAAACATTCTTTCCCCTTTTTCCCAACACCAGTATTCAACCTTATTGAGCAAGAAGGGAACACATTACTAATGAAGACATAATTGATTACATCCACAAGGCATGTACCCAAAATTTCACCCATCATTAATGAGTTCTTTCTATTGTGGTTTTCTTCTTATCTGAATTGTCAGTCTCTAGGGCCACATTCTACTTCCATGAACAAATTGGCCAGACTTCAGCCAACAAATTACATGTCGATTGAGCTCTTAGAAGGAACTGGTCTGGTATCCTCTATGAGTTGTGGTAGAGCACCTACAAGAAGTGGTCCATATCAGCAGACTATGACCGCCACCATCTACATCACATATCTATGTATACTACGGCAGACAAATAGTCAACTGGAAAATTATAAATCTAACGCTAGGACCTCAACGTGTAATGAGTCTTCTTCGACTTGACAGAAGATGTACTCAATGTCAATCACTCAGACATAGGCCTACGTCACTTTTGCTCGGATGATGTGGTTTTTCTTGGATTTGTAGTGAGCAAGGAAGGACTCAAGGTGGACCAAGAGAAGATCAAGGCCATACAAGAGTGGCCGGTGCCCGTGAGCATGACTCAAGTTAGGAGCTTCTTGGGCCTCGCCGGTTTCTACCGCCGGTTCGTGAGAGATTTCAGCTCAATTGCCTCACCTCTCACTGAATTGACAAAGAAGAATGTCCCTTTCCAATGGGGGCCCACGCAAGAGGAGGCGTTTAAGACACTTAAGGACAAGCTCACACATGCTCCTCTCCTAGTGTTACCCGATTTCTCAAGTACATTTGAGATTGAATGTGACGCTTCGGGAGTGGGGCTAGGATGCGTGCTCATGCAAGGAGGAAGGCCCATTGCCTACTTTAGTGAGAAGTTGAATGAAGCTGAGCTCAAGTACCCCACCTATGACAAAGAACTTCTCGCTTTGATAAGATGCCTCAAGGTATGGCAACACTACCTCCTACCTAAGGAATTTGTGATTCATTCTGACCATGAGGCATTGAAATACCTCAAGGGTCAACATAAGTTGATGAAGCGCCACGCCAAATGGGTTGAATTCATTGAGTCTTTCCCTTATGTGATCAAACACAAGAAGGGAAAGGACAATGTTGTGGTGGACGCTTTGTCTCGGAGGTATGCCCTCATCACTTCTATGGATGCTAGAATATTGGGCTTTGCTTTCATTAAGAAACTATATGTCTTGGACGAGGATTTCAAAGACATATTTGAGGCATGTAGTTCTTTGGGAAGCAAAGACCAATATTATTTGCACGAAGGATACCTTATGAGGAAAGATAGATTGTGCATACCTAGTGGTTCAACTAGGAAATTGCTTGTGCAAGAAGCACATAGAGGTGGCCTCATGGGTCACTTCGGCGTTGCTAAGACGTTGCAAGCCTTGAAGGAACATTTCTTCTGGCCGCATATGCTTAGGGACGTCGAACGTTTGTGTGCTTCGTGTGCCACTTGTGTTCAAGCTAAGTCCAAATTGAACCCTCATGGTTTGTACATGCCTTTGCCCATTCCCCAACAACCTTGGGAAGATCTATCCATGGACTTTGTTTTAGGTCTTCCTAGGACCAAAAGGGGAAAGGATTCTATATTTGTAGTTGTGGATCGGTTCAGCAAAATGGCACACTTCATTGCGTGTCACAAAACCGATGATGCAACTAATGTGGCTAATCTCTTCTTTGACTTTGTGGTTCGCTTGCATGGGATTCCAAAGTCCATAGTGTCGGATAGGGACGTCAAGTTCCTTAGTCACTTTTGGAAAACCTTGTGGACCAAGTTGGGTACCAAGCTTCTCTACTCAACCACTTGCCACCCCCAAACTGATGGGCAAACGAAAGTGGTTAATAGGACGCTTGGTACCTTACTTCGTGTTGTGCTTAAGACTAACCTCCTCAGGTGGGAAGAATGCCTCCCTTTCATAGAGTTTGCCTACAACCGCTCCACACATTCCGCCACCAAGAAGTCTCCTTTTGAAGTGGCCTATGGTAAGAACCCTACTACTCCCTTAGATCTTGTTGCTCACCCCATTGTTGCTTCTCTTAGCAAAGAAGGCCATGAACTAGCGGAGTATGTCAAAAGGATGCATGAAGAAACTCGGCGGCAGCTGGAGAAGCGCACGGCCCAATATGAGAAGCAAGCAAACAAAGGCCGCAAGGAGTTGATTTTTGAGCCCGGTGACTTGGTGTGGGTGTACCTCCGCAAGAAAAGGTTTCCCCTACAACGAAACTCCAAGTTGAAGCCTAGGGCGGAAGGACCATTCCAAGTGCTCGAGCGGATTAACAACAATGCATACAAGATAGAGTTGCCGCCCACCTATGGAGTGCATGACACCTTCAATGTGTCGGATTTGAAGCCCTACTTGGCACAAGATGAGGAGGACACCCTAGCTGAAGATTCGTGGTCGAATCCTCTCCAAGAGGGGGAGGATGATGTGAATCCCTCACATCTTGAACCAAGCATGGAAGCCAAGCCATTGCCAACTCAAGATCCAGCACCAAAACGCATCACTCGGTCTAAGGCCAAGGAACTACAACAACTTCTCGACTTGGGCCTCCTCTCCACACAACTTGGGGCCGAGCATGACAAAGGCCCATTTGTCATCTTGAAGGCCGAAGGAGGCCAACCCAAACCAAGCCCATGAAGAAGCAACTTGGCCATGTGAAGCCGTGTGGAAATGGTGTGAATGCCGTGTGGAAATTTGAAGAGTTATGCATTTGGTGCATTCACCTAGTTGTCTTAAACACTTGCTTTCATTTTGCATTTAATCTTAGTCTTTTCCTATGCATCTAGTTCATGCATTCCAACCCTTGATATCCCTCTTGGGACGTGGAGAGTTGGCTTTAATTGCCTTGCTTTTGCTTTCGGTTTTGGCTATATAAAGCCTTGTAATCCTTGATGTAAAACTCAACTTTTGATCAATCTAATTCACTCCTTTGAGAGCATTTGATCCAGAAGTTCACCCGTGGTTCATGAGTCATATTGAACCCTTATCTATCCCTCCTCAATCTTGGTGAGTCATATCCTTGGTTGAGCCCCACGGTTTTCTCTTGGTGGTGTGTAATATCCACCTAGGACAGCCGATATCCTCCACCACCACCACGCCTCACTCCCGCCACCACCACCACTCAGTAACACCCCCCTTTGGGCCCTCCAAAGCCACCATCTCCGCCGCAGAAAGAACCACCCCCAAGAAGGCCGCCTTCCTTCTTGCCGCTTGCTCCCTTTGGCGACACCATCCGCTAGGGCAGCCCGTTTCTTCCACCACCACCACGACTGACCCCGAACACCACCACCACTCTCTTCCACCCCAGTTGTGCCAACATCTCCCCAAGAACCGCCGCAGAAGTCGCCGCCTTCAAGGAGAACGCTGACCCACTTCTTCACCTTCGTCGGTTGTCATTGCCTCCAGATTGTGGATCAAACCTTGCACCGCTCCCAATCCGATCAAGGGTCTATCAGAGAATGTGTGTTGATTGCCGCGCTATAAACCAGATCACCATCAAGTATAGGCATCCTATTCCACGCCTCGACGATATGCTTGATGAACTTCATGGCGCCACACTTTTCTCCAAGATAGATTTGAAGAGTGGTTATCACCAAATCAGGATGAAAGAAGGTGATGAGTGGAAGACCGCGTTCAAGACGAAGTATGGGCTCTACGAGTGGCTTGTCATGCCATTTGGGCTCACGAACGCGCCAAGCACCTTCATGCGCGTGATGAACCACGTCTTGAGAACCTTCCTTGGCAAGTTTGTCGTCGTTTATTTCGATGACATACTTGTGTATTCACGGAGCCTGGAGGAGCATGTCGATCACCTTCGCCAAGTGCTCGAGTGCCTTCGACGCGAGAGCCTATTCGCTAATCTGGCCAAGTGCTCATTTTGCTCCGCGTCCACCAATTTTCTGGGCTATATCGTGAGCAGTGATGGTCTATGCGTCGGCGAAGAGAAGATCGCGGCCATCAAAGAGTGGCCGACACCGACGACGCCGACACAGGTGCAAAGCTTTCTCGGCCTCGTATAATTTTATAGGCGCTTTGTTCGAGACTTCTCCTCCATTGTCGCGCCTTTGCATGAGTTGATGAAGAAGGGTAGCACTGTCTTGTGGCTTGAGTCCCACGAAGAAGCCTTCTCGGCTTTGAAGCGGGCCTTGTGCCAAGCACCATTGCTCCAGCTTCCCGACTTCGCCAAGCACTTCGAGGTGGAGTGTGATGCCTCAGACATTGGCATTGGTGGTGTGATACACCAAGAGAAGAGGCCCATTGCATATTTCAGTGAGAAGCTCACAGGGCCACACTAAATTATCCCACCTACGACAAAGAATTATATGCCCTAATACGCGTGCTAAAGACGTGGCAACATTACATTTGGCCGCGTGAATTTGTCATCCACAGCGACCACGCAACCTTGAGCTATTTGAAGAGCCAAGCCCACCTCAATCGACGCCATGCTCGTTGGGTGGAATTTCTTGAGACATTTCCTTATGTCGTAGTCCATAAGAAGGGAAAGGAGAACATTGTCGCCGACGCGTTGTCTCGAAGGTATGTTCTCTTGACTCATGTGAAAACTAAAGTTTTGGGTTTTGCTTTGATTAAAGAATTGTATGCTAGTGATCCTTTCTTTGCCCCTATAGTCGAGCATTGCCTAAGATTTTGAGAGTTTGAGTCATATTTCCTTTCTGAGGATTAATTATACAGGGCTAGTCGTATTTGCATCCCTAGGTCTTCCATTAGGATCGTTTTGATTCAAGAAGCACACGAAAGTCGTGGACACTTTGGGATTAGTAAGACCTTGGCCGCCCTAAGAGAACATTTCTTTTGCCCTAAGATGACCCATCAAGTGACTAGGTTTTGTAGAAGTTGTGTGACATGCCAAAAAGCCAAAGCTAGATCCAGCCTACACGGCCTCTACACACCTTTGCCCATTCCTAGTGCCCCTTGGGAAGATTTGTCTATGGATTTCATCACGGGTTTGCCCCTCTCTAGACGAGGTAAAGACTCTATTTTTGTGGTCGTAGATAGATTTTCTAAGATGGCACATTTTATAGCTAGTAAGACAACCCATAGTGCTAGTGAGATTACCGATCTATTCTTTGAGCATGTGGTGCGTCTTTATGGAGTCCCACGTACCATAGTGAGTGATAGGGATTCTAAGTTCGTTGGTCATTTTTGGAGAACTCTTTGGGATAAGCTAGGAACCGAACTCCTATTTTCCATTAGCTACCACCCCCAGACCGATGGCCAAACGGAGGTCACAAATCGAACCCTAGGAGCCCTCCTTCGCACGATGCTAAAAGCTAATCCTAGGCGTTGGGAGGACTTACTTTCACTTGTAGAGTTTTGTTACAATAGATGCAGGCACACGGCGACCAAGTTGACACCTTTCGAAGTGGTGTATGGCATGAACCCATTGACGCCGCTTGATTTGTCATCGCGACCACTGCGAGACCCAGTGCATGTCTCCGCCGCCAATCGCGCAGAGCAAGTACAAGAGCTCCATCGACGAACCAGGGACCAATTGGAGAGAAGGGCCGCACAGTATGCCTCCCAGAAGAACAATGGCCGACGCCGCATCGTTTTTGCACCCGGGGACCTCGTCTGGGTGCACTTGCGAAAAGAAAGGTTCCCCTCGCGGCGCAAGCACAAATTCGCACCGCGTGAAGATGATCCATTCCGCGTGATAAAGGCCATTGGGGACAATGCCTATCAACTCGAGCTTCCCCCAGATTTTAGAGTCCACGCGTCCTTCAACGTCGTGGACTTGACACCATATGTTGAGCCTGAGTTTGATGATGGTGCGCTTCACAGCCAAGTAGGGGAGGGTGATGTGACCCTACCTCCCATGAAGGCCCAAGACGAGGAAGAATCCATGATCCTATGCTCAGAGGGCCCAGTGACAAGGTCTAGGTCCAAAGCCATCGTCGCCGCCGTCGCGTCACTTGTCGCATGCGTCGTCGCTGGCCAAGGGAGCCCAGACGTCAACCCAAGACTCGTCGTCCTCGCCACCATCGGCATCGAAACATCGCGATCATCGCAGCCAGCATCGCGTGCACCCACTCGCGAGGCCATCGATCCTTCGTCGCTGTTCCTCGCGGTGTTTGCATCCATGCCTTCGCCGTGTCGTTTTGATGCGTAGAGGTTTATTGCCTTTGTTTTGGCATAGTTTTGAGACACTTTCTATATTTGGTAATATTGTTTATTTTAGATAGTTTCCTTTTATAGTCATTTCTATTTTAGGGTTTGTGCCTTTTGCATGCTTGCATGGGCTAGCCCACTAGGTTCGACTCGGCCCATCCGATGTCTCGCCCTAGTATTTAAGTCAAACTATGTTATTGGTTTTAGTACGTTCAATTTTAATCAAGGTTTTAAGTAGAGTGTTTATCCTCCTTCCCTTGATCGGACGTCACTCTCTATCTTCACATCCCCATTCCCTCCGCCGCCGACGCTACGGCAATTGCTTGAACCTTCAAGCCAAGTCTTCCTTCGCATCTCCCTTCACCCGCAGTCGACGCTACGATACCAAAGACTTGTCTTTTCAAGTCATCTATCCCTCATCAAATCGCTTCCGCCATCGCTATCCATTCGCCCCATCAATCGCTTCCATCGCACCCACAATCGCCACCAATTCCATCACGTTCGCCATCGCCTTCGCCATCGACGTCGTCTTCGTTGTTGTGACACTCATCGTGACACTCAGTCTCGCCGACGCCGCGATCATCCAGACCACCTCCACCAGGTTCGCTTTGCCACCATATTGTCAACCTTTCGTGCAAGACAACGCGGGTTTGCACCCAAGGATTCCACGACATGTTTGACAAGGAAGGAGTGACTTCTCGCCCAAGACTAGATCCAAAGGTGTCGCCTTTGACAATTGGCTTGTCATCGGAGGCAAGAACACATCACTTTAGTAGAGAAAATGGCGTATGATCGAATTTTGAACTTTTGCTTGTATACTTCCAAATTTCAGATATGCTTCAAGGAGATAAGGGTAAAGATAATTCTACTTTGAAAAAAAGCTTAGCAAATAAGCAGAACATATTCACTCAGGTATGTCCTCTCCCCCTGAGTGGCTCACTTTTCATTCGTTTTAGTTCATTGATATTTTGTATGAACAAGTTGTGATGTTAGTTGCTGGTTTTGATAGGTCAAGAGCCTTCTCAGAGATCAAAGTGGCCTACAATCTAATTCAGATTGGGTCACTCATCTGAATGGAACTGGATAAGGTGCTTACAAGTGGGTAAGTTGAGCCTTTGCCATGGGTTTTGCATTTTGCTTGTACCATTACTAGACCTTATAACTAATGCATTAAATAATTTATGCTAAAATAGTATGTTGGAACCAAAATATTATAGCACTCACAACTCTTGTTGATAGTTATGTTTCATCTTGCAACAATTTGACGTGTCAATTGGTCAAAGAATATCTAACTATTACATTATTTAATTGAAAGGTGACTACAAACTATCTATTGGGAAATTTGGGAAAGAAATACTCAAGTATAGTTAGTGTAGTTGATCTTGGAGGCGGCTGTGTTCAAATGGGATTTCTACTTCCACCGTATGGAATTTTGGGTCCGTTCGTTTGGGTGAACGGTGAGAGAAACCGTTTGACCAATTTTTAATTTTTTTAATTTTAAAACGGTGTTAACCACCGTTTGGCAAAAAAAAAAAAAAATTTGTAAACTCCAATTTTTGTTTTAAAAAAAAAAAGTTATCCGGTTTTTTAAATATAAACGGTGTTAAGCACCATTGGCAAATTTTGTTTTTTAAATATAAACGGTGTTAACCACCGTTTACGAATTTTTCTTTAAAAAAACAATAAAATAGCGAATTTTGGGGATTTTAATGGGGGTTTATGGGATATTTGGATATTATTTTTATGGGGTTTATGTAATTTATTTAAAAATATAATAAAATTTATGTATTTTACTTTTTTTAAAAAAAATTAGCAAATTTATATTATATCAAATAAATTCAAATCATACAAAATAAAATATTAATGAACTAAAGTCAATAAAATTTAGATTAAGGTATTACAAAAGATTTATTTAATTGTTCTCCTAATTTCTTCTCTCATACCCTTGTCCATAACCTGTCCCGTACGGTGGATGATACCCTTCTCCGTATTGTCGGTACTCTTGGACAGATCCAAGTAAATTCATGAATCCACTCGTTTCCCCGTACTGCCCCCTGAACCCTGTCAGCACTTCGAACGGTTGCCCTTGCCCATAGCTTGGACGTCCTGTAGCTTGTGCGAACGGTGGGCCTTGGAATGCTTGCTCCCCGAACCCTGTCGGCACTCCGAACGGTGGCCCTTGGAATGCTTGCCCATAGCTTGGACCTCCTGTTGCCGGTGCGAACGGTGGGCCTTGGAATGCTTGCCCAAAGCTTGGACCTCCAGCCGACGGTGGGACTTGATACCCTTGCCCTGTACTTGGACCTGTGGATGACCCATATTGTGTCTCGTGCTCCTCGTATTGTGTTTCCCGAACTGATACATACCCTTCTGGTTCAGCAGCCTCTGCAATTGGAGCTTCAACCAGTTGTACATTCACAAGCGCATGGATCCGTTGAAGCGTCGTTTTTGCGATTTGCAAGTCTGGCATTGTATCCAACTGGCGAAGGGTCTCGTTGACTATCCCTTGTATATGATTAATTTTGATAACAGATTCTATGTATGCGGGCATGGGACGTTCGTTTTCCATCACACTCTTGGAATCCGCATACATGTAAGGATGGGAAAGACGTTGCAACCATGAAACGTAGCCATCCACCGTTTGCGTGCTTGTGATACAATTGGATAGCCTCAGAATCGGGGATTGGTAGTTGGGCAGTTCATCCCAATGGTCGTCCGTGGAAAAGAACACTGCCTCGTAATTATATAGCATCACGTGTCTGGTTCTACTCTTGGGGCGAATCGGGTCAATGGGAATCGGTTGAACCTTACCGAATTGACGAGTCACTCGATCAGGCATGTAAGGTTCACTGAATTTCATGCACTTCAGAGTTCCTCTGTACATCGATATGCGGTAGTGTTGAGGTTGAACATTGTCCCACGGCATCCATACGACCTATACACATAAGAGTTTGAGCATGTGTTGCATAAATTTAAATGAAAATTAATTAATGTAAAATGAATAATGAAATTGTAGTACCTCGTCGGGTCGTAATAAGTCCAGTGAAAGCCTCATTTCCTTGACCCTGATGCTACAATCTTCTTTTGGCGATCGAGGATCGATGTGGGCCGCCCGTGGGCCCTCATTTCTTGGGTCGTTTG
Source organism: Rheum nobile (assembly GCA_027886185.1). Classification (NCBI taxonomy): domain Eukaryota; kingdom Viridiplantae; phylum Streptophyta; class Magnoliopsida; order Caryophyllales; family Polygonaceae; genus Rheum; species Rheum nobile. Next base: position 1,112,863 of record WOAB01000761.1, on the reverse strand, counting down.
GAGACAGATTTAAGTGGCCCCTAAACTTAGGAAAGTAGCTCCAAATCCAGTCCTACACGAAAATAAGCAAACTTTAGGCAAGTAAACTTTGAGAAATAATTATTTGAGATGACAATAAAAGAAAGAGTTTTGGATCCTTACATGAAGGAGCAAAAGGCAACCAGAAATTTGAGCGGCTTCTGCACGACTTGCCATACCAAGCTGTCTATACAAGTAGGCAAGCGTAGCAGCACCCCATGCATATTGCCCTGTCTCATTGTGTTCCCATAGCAGCTGAAATAAAGATAGCTTGATTTTGTTGCCCGACTTGTCGGGAAACAACGTGCTACCAAGCAAAACGGCCAAAAACCCAGAGGCTATAAGACTGTCGGATTTCCCCGTCATCGTCAAAAATTCATTGAGCCATTTGCAATTAAAACCAGATTTCGTCTTTGCCGCTTTTAATGCTTGTATTGGAATGCCCATCCTCGAGTTGATATCCATAATTAATTCGACATCTTCGAATGGTGTATGTACAACACTGCCTTGGATTGGCATATTCAGGATCTGAAAGACATCGTGGAGTGTAATGGTAATTTCACCCCATGAAAAGTGAAAACTATTTGTTTCTGGGTGCCATCGCTCCACGAAAGCTGAAATGAGTGCACTATCCATCCCCTTGTACTTGAGATTCAAAAGTCCAAGGAGGCCGCTGCGAGCTGCCAACCTATACCACTTTGCTTGGTTATCATTCGCGATTAGGTCTTTCCAAAAGTTCAGGGTCTTTGACCGTGTTAGCGCCCTTAAGCATTTATTTTTCTGTAACATAAAGGTTTAAATAAAATTAAAAACGAACATGTGCATAAATAAAATATTAAGAAAAGTACTAAAAAAATGCATATGATAAGCGATGAAGTTGACACTTACATATTTTCCATTATCGTTATCGGCATACACAAATCCAGCTATGTGTGTGTCGTAATCCCATAGGAGCTGACGTTCCAGAGGCCCGCCGTATGGAATGTTACCCTCCTGAGGCCCGCCATATGGAATGTCACCCTCCTGAGGGCCGCTGTATGTATCGTCATCCTCCATATCTCCTCCAGTTACACTGTCAGTTGCATTGGAGGCGGTTGCACGAGAGGAGGATGCACCAGCGGACGAATGATCGTGTCTAGTGCTAGCAGAGCGGTGCAACCTTGATGTTGATGGCGTCCTCGTACTACTACTTGAGGGAACGACACTAGTGCTGGCTCGAGGGGCGGTCAATGAAAGTTGGGTGGGTTGGGGGGGATGCACTTTGGCCATGAGGGAGGTCCACTTGCTCCTCATGTTCCCTCTCTTGAGCCCTTCGCGAATCGTTACGATTACGAGCCGATTGCGTGACTCCGCATTCTGAAACGTGTCGGGAACCCCCGAAGCCAATGCCTCTTGAAAATAATTTCTAGCAAATTTATGACGAAATGACGATAACATTAAAATGACGATAACGGAAATTAATACAAATTAAATATATAATCTCTATCAATTTAAGACGAGTATTAAACGACAACTATTAAAATAACGATAACGGAAATTAATAGAAATTAAATATATAATCTCTATCAATTTAAGACGAGTATTAAACGACAACTATTAAAATGACGATAACGGAAATTAATACAAATTAAATATATAATCTCTATCAATTTAAGACGAGTATTAAACGACAACTATTAAAATGACGATAACGGAAATTAATACAAATTAAATATATAATCTCTATCAATTTAAGACGAGTATTAAACGACAACTATTAAAATGACGATAACGGAAATTAATACAAATTAAATATATAATCTCTATCAATTTAAGACGAGTATTAAACGACAACTATTAAAATGACGATAACGGAAATTAATACAAATTAAATATATAATCTCTATCAATTTAAGACGAGTATTAAATGACAACTATTAAAATGACGATAACGGAAATTAATACAAATTAAATATATAATCTCTATCAATTTAAGACGAGTATTAAACGACAACTATTAAAATGACGATAACGGAAATTAATACAAATTAAATATAAGTATAGAATAAAATATACCCATAATGATGAGTGTTCTTTCCCTTGATTGGCGTCTTTTGGAGGCGTCTTGTATTAGGAGAGACTAAATAAGTGCGTAAAAAATCCTACGTTGGCAATCCGAAAACGTGGCAAATCCTACGTTGGCAATCCGAAAACGGTTTTGGAACACGTTTGAGAGGAGAAAATGAGAGTTGAATTGTGAGTTTGAGAGGGGAAGGGTTTGGGTATTTATAGGAAAAAATGAGAGGTTAATCCGAGGGGTGATAAATCGGGCCGTTAAAATCAAATACGGGATATCAAAGGAAAGGCGTCAGCCAGTCGTCGGATTTGCCACGTTGGCAATCCGAAAACGGTTTTGGAACACGTTTGATGAAATCGGGGTAGGGAGAAAACGGTTCTGGCCCCCGTTTGCCACCTTGGCAATCCGAGCCCCCGAAGCTCCCGAATCGCCTCCCGCCACGATGGCAACCAGTTGGCCCTCCGAAAATAAACGGTTTTGGGCCCCGTTTTGCTCCCTTCCCCTTGGCTCCCGCCTTCCATTTTGGTTTGAAAATTTAGGCTTTCAAAAATTAATTGTCTCCCCCGCGTTTATTCGGGGTTATTCCCTCCCTCCTTCCATTTTTTTCCCATTTAATTTATTATCTCTTACCTTCCATTTTTCGGTTTTTATTAATAATAATTTTTTACATTATTATTAATTGTATATTTTACATTTTTTTCGTATTTATTTCTTCATATCTTTTACATGTTCGTGTTTAGGGGAAAATAAACAGATTGATTTTAATAATATACTAAATGAATAATAAATCAGTACACTTTAATAATCGAGTAGGATATATAACCATTTTTCGAAAATGACAACAAACGAAGTTACAATATTCATTACATTATGATCCTAATTATACGAAAATGACAACAAACGAAGTTACAATATGATCCTCATGCGATAGGACGACCATTCTCCATACGATATCGTTGGAAGTCTGCTATCCGCTGCTGAAATGCTTGATCCCAATTATCAACACTAGAATGGTGGTAGTTCCTCCACAGACCAACAATGGGAGGAATTGGGGCGTCTTTATACAACCATACCTACAACATATGATTAATTTGATTAAAATGAAAACAAGTAGGAAACGTTAAATTAAAGACGAGTGACAACATTCTTGCCGGTACAAAATGGTTACAATCGCCGACTAAGGCGACTGTAAGAACGTCTGTAGGAGGGCGGTCGCTGGAAAGGTGGGAAATCATCGGTAGACTTGTATGTGCACCGCTCCATGACAACATCACCAACGCTTTTTGGTACGCTGTAGCAAAAATCAAGCCACACATCGGCATCTCCATCCATTGATGTTGCATGCAATTATCACCAGTGTAGTTTATGTTGTGCAACAGATCAGGCAATTTGGTGACAAGTATATGCTCCATTGCTTTGTACACATGAATGTTTCTTTTCAGCTCTGTCGACATCGTCCTTCGAACCTACTTCCATTCACCCTGGCCCAACCCAAGTAACTCAGCAAGTGAACGGTAGCCACAATGGTCGTCTCCCGCAACGTTTAAGGCTTTGGTCATGTATACGAACATGAATGAGTCCACATTTCGAATACCAAAATTCACCCCAAAAGCTTCCTCTTGTTTTTTCTTTTCGGGCTCGAGCACCGACCCGCTGAGTGGTGCCTTATGACGTTCGCGTTTTCCCCGACTACTCTGACGCTTCAATGTTGAGTCGCCCATCGACTTGGACTTCGTTAATGTGGCTTCTTTTGCGTGCTCCATCCAAGTCTTATCCCTTTTTGTTGAATCATTTCTTCGCCTCCCCTTTGTTATAAATGAGCTACTGGGCGGCTCCTGAAGTGAGGACCTTCCTGGAATTTTCCCGTCATCGTATGTCGAATTAACCCGGTGCAGGTCATCATAGCTCATCCTGCTTCCCAAAAAATCACTAATTACGGAACAAAACTTAGATTCCTCTTCCGTGAATGCCATGTTGACCCCTTGGATCATTTTTACATCTGTAACACCTTCCCATTTCACTTGTTTCCAGAATAGGTGGATTTGGTCAGGCTGGATAGGGGTGCTGTTTGCCATCGCTTCGAACAAATCATGTCCGCATGGAAGCCCTCTAACCACCCTCCACCAACCGTCATTGCAAACAGAGACATCAAATTTATATTTCGGGTTCAAGATTCTATCTACCGTGCCCAACATTGTGTCCAAACACAATTTTGACACTTTGTTCAGTAGCAGACTAAACAGATTCTCGTAAGGTGCTCGTAGCCTCAACACTGCGGTTGGGATCGTATTACGATCCATTTCCATGTTTCCTCTCACTACACTAACCTGGTCTACTGTGAGTTGATGGATCTTCTGTGCTAGTGTGTTGAAACCTAATACGGGTCTGTTTTCAATCCAATATTTAAGCACAGAGTGCGCGCCCTCAACTTTGCAGACACATGAAGAATATTTTATAAATAAACACATTGATACACTAACAACCTATACACAATAAACTTAAATCACTTTACCTGTTCGTGGTCCTTGTGATCAAATGAAGTTTGGTATCAGTCCAGGCTCTGACGATACGTTCTCTATAAGGCCCAAGCCACGTAGTCATAAGGTAACCCATAAAACCAGTGTAGGTCTCTTGCATCTCACGGAGGCGCGCGTAGTATGTATACTCGGATTTCGAGTTGAATAGTAACCGACACGCTTTCATGAATCCATCTGCTAGACCGCCATTATGCATCACGGTGAGGACAAAGGCCCTGCAATTGTGCAATATATGTATCCAACACAATAGATGTTGGGCATCGGGGAATACATGGCCTACAACTTTGACCTCAGCCAAATCTCGATCCGTGACTATCGTCGTTGGCCTCTTGCCGACTTGAGCGAACAAGTGTGCCAACTCTCTGAGTGTCCATTCGTAGTGGTCGACATTCTCACGTGCCATGAACAAATAGGCAATGTTGAAGGTATGTCCCGTGCACGTAAAGCCGACGATCTCAACAAGGGGCAAATTGTACCTATAATCGGTTTATAAGAAAGTATTAAAACGACTCTAACCATGCTACAGTAATGAGTAAAATTTCTCAAAATTTGTAATGTCGGAACTACTGACCTGTTTGTCTTGTATGTCGAATCCATGATGACGACGTAAAGGAACAAGCTCAGCAGATGAATGGAATGAGGGTGAGCCCAAAACAAGTCTTGAACCACATCGTCATGTCCATGTAGCCTTCGGGGATTGATATAGTAACCAAAGCTAAATAAATATGAGAGGGTGTACTGGGTTACAGTCATACCATCCATCTCTTCAGCGTGAAACTATTGCCGAATGTTGTAGATTTGCTTCCTCGACGTAAAGACCCTGTTATACGTCTGTCGTAAGAAGGTCATAATCATCTTCGGCTTTGCGGACGCTTGCGTCAATGTCTTGACAATGCTTTTTTGATGCTCAGTCAGGCGTCCGACATAGGCATGACCCTCCAAGCTCGTCGCAAGATCATGATCATGTGTACCGCATTCCACATACAACATCCATGACCCATCCTTATGCATCACCCCGTTCAGCACGAATGGACAATTGCTCTTCTTTGTACGCGTCTTTCGTATCAATACATCCTTGAACGGCCGATAGCTTCCCGACTTCTCGCACGCCAGTATGACTTTTCGCTCCCAGGATTTCTGAATAGTCAACACCATGTTAAGTCTAGTTCCTTGTTCGCGTGCCCAGGCTAACATGGACTCACGATCCGACCACTTGTAGCTCGTTTGGAAGTACGAGGTAAAATCCTGTCATTAATTCCATATATTTTAACATGTATTGGTTTAGTATAATAAACATGTATAATCATAAATTTTCAATGATGTATAAAATATAATATTTATAATTCAAAGTATTTTAAATATTCATGCTTTTTTTGTCCAATTCTAACTTTCCAATAACATATATATTAATTTTACAAATAAAATAAACATGTATAATAAAATAGTGGAAATTATATGCAAAACAAACATTATTTAAAAAATACAATTGTTTATGACTTTAACTTTTACAAATTATATATGTGATATTAACTTTTATTTGAATAAATGTACATACACTATAACAAGTTTCAAACTATTTACATTAAAATAATGTATACACTTGAATCTAATCTATAAAATCATGGAAATTATATGCAAAACAAACATTATTTAAAAAATACAATTGTTTATGACTTTAACTTTTACAAATTATATATGTGATATTAACTTGAATCTAAAATATATACACTTGAATCAATGACATTAAAAAAGTAACATAATATATAATTACAGTAAATGAGAGTGGAGTTTATATGCCTTAAGGAAACATATAAATTACAGTAAAACATATAAATTAAGCAAACATATAAATTAAGATATTATAGTAATTACATAATAACATAATATATTTACATAATATATATAATTACAGTAAAAAGTAACATAATATATTTACATTACAATAATACCATGGTAAAATTCCTTTTTAAATTCAAATGATAAAACAACCTACCATGGTAAAATTCATTTTAAAATCCAATTACAGACCAATCGTTCGTTCCAACCAAACATGCCTCATTCACATTAGGAATAACAATCATATTTACGTAAATTAAAATCTACAAGTTATTACTCTTGTTATTTAATCTATAAATTAAAGATATTATATGTCTTAAGTAAACATATAAATTAAGCAATGGCAACATAATTAAATCAACTATCATAGTTAAATAAATGAGAGTGGAATTTTGCTATATGATTAATTACAGTAAATGAGAGTGAAATTAACATAGTTAAATAATTAAATAAACTAACATAATTAAATCAATTTATATGCAATTTACAGTTAATGAGAGTGGAGTTTTGGTGTATGATTAATCATGCACATGCAATTTACCCTAAATAAGAGTGGAGTTTTGAACGATTTGATAAATTAAACATCTGATAAATTAATCATGCAATTTATAAAAGTTTAATTTATATGACATTAAATAAATAATAATTAATCCAATTTAATTTACATACCTCTTGAATGGATTCTCCGACATCTTCATTTGACCACGACATTAGGATAATATCTCCTAATCCACCTTTGATTTCTTCTTCTTCTTAAGCACCTAATTCTTTCTTTGAAACTCAACTAACAATTTCAAAAAATTTACCATACCCCCTCTTCTCCTCCGAATCCATTTATAGAAAGCTAAAAATTATTTTTTTTTACCCAATCTATTCTGCATCCCCCTTACCCTGCATCCCCTTACCCGATTGTCCATTCTGCATCCCTACGAGCATCTCCCCTAGGAGCATTTTGCAGTTGCAGTCAAATAAAATTCAAACGGTGATAATCCCCGTTTTAATCCAATAAAATTAAAAAAAATCAAACGGCGATAGTCCCCGTTTTAACAAAAGAAAAAAAAAATTAAAACGGTGCTAATCACCGTTTTAAATTCAGGAAAAAAAAAAAAAAACAACTACCGAAATTTAAAAAAGAAAAAGAAATCCTCAAACGATGTTTGACACCGTTTGATCAGACGGCCTTGCAGTGGTGTCTGCAGCACCACTGCAGGTGCAATTAACCCCTGCCGTTCAAATGGCATATGCCATCTCAAATAGTGATGCTGCGGAAGCGCCGATATCGTCTGATGGATGGATTCATTATGTCAAGGATATGTGTCAAGGGTAGAAAATATCACCTATATGTCCACATGTTAAATCCTATATGTTGATCAGTTGGTTTAGCTGGCATTTTTTGATGCAAAGTTGTTATTGAAGATTCACTTGTGTCATTGTATATGTTGAGTAAGATATTTGAAGTTGCGGAGTGTTGACTACTGTCTAATATACGTGTTCTTGCAATGCTAATTCAATTGATTTTATGTTCCGTTTTGCTGGACTTAATAAAATTCTGGTTTTGTTGTCTTTGGTGAAAAAACAATGACATAACAAAAACATATATAGGTTGAAATGTAATCACTTCAGTGTAGTAGACAAATGAGAGAATCTAGCCTGTTATGATTTCTATTTGAATTATGTGCTTGCTTATCAATACAGAGCAATACTACGTCCAATAAAGATTTGGGCAGATAACATTGCATTGCTACCTTTTACTGAGGATCAATGGAGATCTCACCAAGAGAAAAGCATTCAAAAAGTTACTAAAAACATGATGCATTTATCTCAGCTTCTCTCAAAATTGCCTCTTATTAGTGTGTATTAATTCCCAAAGTTGTGTAAGAAAGCTTGGCTTATGTCTTCACGTTGCAGGTGCGCAACAACACCGTGAAGTTTTACATGCCTTACACCAACAAGACTCAGTGTTACCAGTGCACTAATTAATCTCTTATTTGGTTCGTTTTTCAATACTATTGAGATGTAGTAGATTGTGGTTCCTTGAATTCAAGGTGCTATTGTTTATTACTTTGTCACACTGTACAATATTTTGAAGTTGCATGAGATTTTGTAGGCTTCATTTCATAAATGTATTTGTAAAAGAAATAGACTAGTGGCTAAAATTATTTGACTAAGTAAAATGAATTGACAATAGAAGTCTGATGATATGCAATATCATCAGACTTGTAATCACATTAACATATCTTTATTCACACTTGCAGCATACCTTTCCACTAAACTGAGTAGCCCTGCATTTTCATTTTCCGATTTTACGCACTGCAATTAATGAGGGTGATTATGACGTTGCACCTTTAATATATAATAAGAAGATTCAGGGTAAGGGTATTCTCATGATTAACACTCCCATCATCGTCCACAATATGTAATGTACAACCCTGCCTTCATGCTTGAGCGGTGATAAAGGAATTAGACCAAAATTTATCTTATGCTGTGTGGGCAGTCTATCACGCTACATTCCTACATATTCTGGTCAAAATACCATATCCAGGTAAAATCTTGACATATTTTTGTTTTCTCCCATGTAAGAACCTGATTTTTACGCTCCCCTCATACTTTCAGTGGGTGACTGCTGGAAGTGTTTGGAATCATCTTTCTTCATGGATGCCACAAAGGGATGCCTCTTCTTCTCAGGTAGGATTTGGAATCATTTTCTGTATAGTGTTCTACTTGTGTTATGCAAGTAATTAGAAGGTATACTAAATAATTCATACTCATCATGTTAAGATTCATCTAAATCAGTCCCTTATGTAAATGATTCAGCATGTCAACTATTAAACAACTTAAACTTTTTGTTTCTACTCTCGGTCACTGAACTAGAGGGATATTAAATTGTTGTGGGGTGGGATCACTTTGCGTAGATTGACTGAACGCAGAAAGCCTTCCACTGACAAGCGATCGTGTTTTTCACAGGATTTCTCGTTACTCATGTCAGCATTCTCACTTCTGATAAATATGGAAACACCACTTCATTTAGTTGCTCCAATGAGCAATCAAACACGCACAGAAAGATTCTCAAAATTATGAAAATATCCATGACTCCATGGTTACAAACTGACTAACATCCCTCAAAATGGCATATTTTCTTGGTAATTTTCTCGTTTGATAATTTTCCACAAATCTGTAAGTTTAACATAAAATATCAATAGAATTCAAAGCTCTCCAAAACTCCAAATCCAAACCAAGTAACTTCAATCCCTAAAATTATATTTTTCTTCATACGAACCACGAAAACCTTAATACTAAAAAAAAAATACTATGACTTAAACATTCTTTTTAAGAATTAGTTTTTAAAAAATAAGATAATGTTTCATACTAACATTATTATACCTATTAAATCAATTTCAATAGATGGTAACTCTATTAAAATTCCTTCACCTACAACCTAGTAAAGAAAAAGGAGTAAAGAACCCTTCTCCATTGGCACTGCTAAGCCAGTAAGCCCATCATCTATTCGCACCTGAGCAGTATTCATCAAACGGGCTCTCCAGAATTCGTTCGCACACTCCTCAATCTTCCTCCGTCTATTTCAGTCGCCATTTTTTTTTGTCTCAATCGAGACTTATTTTGACATTTTCAGCAGCGTAGACGATCAATTGAGGATTCTTCGGAGGCAGTCTACCTAATTTCTAGGGTTTCGGATTTCTCCGCCGCCTGATTTTGCTGTTACAAATGGAATCGGATGATGACATGCATGACGCCAACGATGTCGAATCGCTAGAAGACTTCTACAGTGGCGACACCGTCGATTTTGATGATGCTGCCGACGGCGATTACGAGTTTATCGACAATGATTCCGAGGATTCCGATGATTTCACTTTGCGCCGCCATCAGGTTCCGTTTTTGTCTTTTTAATCGAGTTTCTCAATGATTTTGTTATTGAAATTATTCAAATTTTGGTTGGGTGGTTGCTGATATCAGGTTGCTTTGTGCTCATTTTTCGTTATTTTTGGGCTTCAAGTTAGGTATAATATTTTTTCTAAGCCGAGTATAATTCATCAATCAATCTACGCCAATCTTAGCTTTTTGATAGGATCGCGTGAGCTTGAAGCCTAGCTTATGTGCTTGTAAAATTTCCGTTGTTGTTTCAAAATGGACTTCTGGTAACTGTATATCGAAGATGTCTCACTGACTCGCCTGGTAAATTATTGAAGTTTGAAGTTCAGCTTTCCCGAGTTAGAAGTTCTGTTTTTGTATTTAGTCGGGCTTTTATTAATTTTAATCAGTTCCTATATGTTCCGTTGGTGGAAGATGTGTTCTTAGGAACAATTTCTTATTTCACATTTTCTTTTGTTGATAGGAGTTCATTGCTGTTTTATAAATGCCATTAACTGGAGCGTATGATCTGCTCACTTAAGCTTGTTGCTCTATCAGGCATGTGATCTTAGGTTTTTAGTACTCAGAGACAAAGTTTCAGTTGATCAAGGGATGTGCTCCTCGTTAATGCTAATTAGTAGCATATAAAAACTGGAGTTGCTTAAATTAAGCAGTGCGATTCTCGTGCAACCATTGTTAGTAAAATATTTGTTGTTCTTGTATCAAATGGAAAAACTAGCAACTGTACTCAATTCCTAGATGTAGATGTAAAAGATGAATGAAAGGGCTCTTTCCTTTGTACATTTTTTTCTTGTATGGATTTTAAAAGTATGTTTTATCTTCAGCCAAGCTATACCACATTAAGTGAAGTTGATATTCGTCAATGCCAAGAAGAAGATATCACAAGGATATCTACAGTGCTTTCCATTTCAAGGGTTGAAGCTGGATATCTTCTCCGGCACTACAACTGGTAAAGCGCTATCATAGTTCCTCAAGCGGATCTGTTTCATATGATCACAACACATTCATTTATTTCTCTTGCTTTTTTTTACGGTTGGATGCTTTTATTTTGTTCCTACAAGGAGTACAAGCACCATCTAACTTTTAAACTGTCTGGCTCATGAGACTGAATATGATTTAACCCTTCATTGTGGTATATTATTTCTTTTGATTGACCTGTAGCTAGTTGACCATGTAGGAGTGTGAGCAAAGTGCACGATGAATGGTTTGCTAATGAAGAGAAGGTTAGAAAGACTGTTGGTCTGTTGGAGAACCCTTCTGTAAACCTATCCAATGCAAGAGAAGTAAGTATTAGAATTTTGTATTTTGGCACATATTTTATCTTAGAGATGAATGCTCATTATTGATATTGGGTGTGGTTCATGTAAACTTGTTTTTTTTTTTTTTTTTTTGATATTAATGAGTTAACTGGGACAGGTGGCATGCGGCATCTGTTTTGAAACCTTTCCAAAGGATGACATCTATGCAGCAGCATGCGGACATCCATATTGTAATTCTTGCTGGGCGGGTAATTTTCTCCCTCTTGACCAAGCCAATTTTAGCAGCATTTTTTCAGAAGAATATAGAAATGATACTTTATAGGCCTATTACCCTCTAGTTAGCTTTGACTAAATTCTCCTGGAATGGAAGTTTATAATTCCTAATTTTTCACCTAATCCTTGTATGGATTTCCCATGTACAGGTTATATAACTACTGCAATTAATGATGGACCTGGATGTCTAATGTTGCGATGTCCTGATCCATCTTGCTGTGCGGTTGTTGGTCAAGATATGATAGATCTGTTGGCTTCTGAGGATGATCGGAAGAAGTATGCCCGTTATTTTTTAAGATCTTATATTGAAGACAACAGGAAGGTAATTGCAGATTGGCATTGAAGCAATTCCATCATGAGCATAGTCAAAGTGCAAATCGTTGGTGTCAGTTGATTTACTTCAAATAGTACCTCAATGGTTCCCCTGTAGACAAACAAGATTCTAATTGCTTGCCTTTGGCTGTCTGTTTGCTTTTGCAGGCTAAATGGTGTCCTGCCCCTGGCTGTGATTATGCTGTGGATTTTGTTGTTGGCAGTGGCACCTATGATGTTACATGCCGTTGCTCTTATAGCTTTTGCTGGAATGTAAGTTTTCCCTCTTCTAGTCTTTTCATTGGATGCCCCCTCCTTGCTTGACAAATGACAAGTGATATAACTATAAATATACAGTGCACAGAGGAAGCTCATCGACCGGTTGACTGTGGGACTGTGGCCAAGTGGATTTTAAAGAATAGTGCAGAATCAGAAAACATGAATTGGTATGTAAAGATTGGTATAGAAACTTGTTCCCTGCTTCACCTTTATAGCAAGTTCAATCAGCTGACACAAATTGAATCTGCTATTGCTTGTAATGGTTAAGCTGGTCTAAGATGGAAGCAGGACACAATAATCTCAGTATGATACTATTTTAGTGGTAATGGTAGTATTGATGTCTGAGGCTGACCAGCTAATCATAGGAATGGAAGAGTCAAAGAGGGAGGCATGTGACTAGTGAAAATATTCTGTTTTTATTATCCTATTGGCTGCTGCTTCTTATCTTTTCACTAGGTCATAGAATCATAGTTCAATAATATTTTTTAGGCTGTCCACTACCTCTTTGATTGACATTGGCCTACAAATGATGCAAACTGAATTTTGATAAACCAATTTGGGCTTTATGACTTTGGTATTTGTCGATGAGTTCAGCTCAATATATCAACCACTTGAGGATTCTTCATCTGATGCTTATTAAGCACTTATAAGACTAAAGTTAGGCTGGTCTCCCCCTTTCCCCTTTTCTCCTTTTGATGCCGCTCTCCTTTCATTGTTCAAATGCAAGATCTTAAAAGGTAGCCCCCATAAAATTGGGTTTGGGACTTGAGACTTCTCCTTGGAGCTATGCATGTATCTTAAACATGACTTTTTATGGATCATTACCAGCTATAGTTTTTCTGGCAGGATACTGGCTAATTCCAAACCATGTCCCAAGTGCAAGCGCCCAATTGAGAAGAATCAAGGATGTATGCATATAACCTGCACACCACCTTGTAAATTTGAGTTTTGCTGGTAAGTTCATGCTGTGCTGTTTAGTTGCTCCTCTATTCAGGCATTTGTTACTCATCTGTCTATATATATTTTGAGCATTGTGTATTATACTCATTTTCGATGAAAATATTCAGGCTTTGCCTTGGTGCGTGGTCTGACCATGGGGAGAGGACAGGAGGCTTCTATGCATGCAATCGATATGAAACAGCAAAGCAGCAAGGAGTTGTAAGATGATGTGTCTTATTCTATAAGCAACTTGATTTATATTATTCCCAATCTTATTAAATAAGGAATCTTTCCTGATGGTTCTAGTATGATGATGCTGAGAAACGAAGGGAGATGGCCAAGAACTCCCTGGAGAGATACACTCATTACTATGAAAGATGGGCGACCAACCAGTCAGTATGTATTAGTTCAGAGTTTGACTAATTTGTTAATAATTTATGCAATTTCCTTGCCTTTCTAATTCCCCTTTGTCAACTGTAGCTTGGTGTAGTTTCGGCTGTCTGCCACACAGTCAGTCATGTTTATTTACTTGTCTGCATAAAGTTTCTCTTTTTCATATTCTTTCCTGCAGTCTAGGCAAAAGGCAATTGCTGATCTTCAACAGATGCAAAGTGTTCATGTAAGCAGATCCTCATAGTCGCTATAATTTTAACATGCTTATCCATGAACATTACAAACTGAACTGCTTCTGGTAAACCTCTCCTTTCCAGATTATTGACCTTTCATTATTTAGTTTTTCTGCATTGCATGATGTTAGGAGGTTTTATATATACATTGTGTCGGGTATGGGGCTGGAGGGATGAAGAAAGTGTCTTTGGTCCTCATGGAGACTATACAGTTGCATTTGCATGCACATAGACTGTAGAAGTAAATAAGCTAAGAAACCATGTAATATCATGCCATGTTGAATTGTCCTGACTCTCTGTATGGCATTAGCATTAGCATTAGCATTAGGCATTTGTAATCTCTGCTGGCATGAGGTCATGTTTAGTTGTTCTTCTTGGATTTCATTTCTCTTATGAATTCTGGAGATTGAGGTGTTAACATGGATTTTTCCAGTTGGAGAAGCTAAGTGATGTACAATGCCAGCCAGAGTCGCAGCTGAAATTTATTACAGAAGCATGGTCACAGGTGAATTTTCATACTAAATTAGTTAAGGTAATTTCTTCAAAATAGATCTAGTTCCTTGAGTGATCTTTTGAGGTTTGCAGATTGTGGAATGCCGGCGAGTCTTAAAGTGGACATATGCATATGGTTACTATCTACCCGAACATGAACACGGGAAGCGACAGTTCTTTGAATACTTGCAGGGTAATGTCGTGTGAATTCTGATCATATAAAATATATTTTCTCTTCCAGTTGCTGATTTCTCTCTTCCACAGGTGAAGCTGAGGCTGGTTTAGAACGGCTTCATCAATGTGCAGAGAAGGAGCTGCAGGCATACCTGACTGCAGAAGGCCCATCAAAGGACTTCAATGAATTCCGTACAAAGCTGGCGGGTTTAACCAGGTGCATTATTGGTCTCATCTTCCATGCTAAGTGTTTGCTTGTCTTGATCACATCTAAATATATCACTACTTTTGGAAGCAGTGTGACCCGAAACTACTTTGAAAACCTAGTGCGAGCTCTAGAGAATGGTCTGTCGGATGTGGATTCCCATGGTGCAAGCAGCCGAGGTGCAGGCTCGAAAACCTTGGGAGGAGGTGGTGGTGGTGGTGGTGGTAGTGGCAGTAGCAGTAGCAGGGGCAGAAGCTTAAGAGGAAAGGGAGCAACTTCAAGATCTAGTGGACCAGGCAGGGCCGTGGATGATTCAGATTACTGGTCCTGTGACCGTTGCACATATGCAAATGCCATGTCGGCATCAGCTTGCCAGATGTGCAATCAACGAAGGTAAGCATATATTCCTGAGCTTTACTTTGAAAAAACCTAATGACCTGTCATGAGTGCCTAGAGATTTCAAATTTTGGCGAACTTGATGCTTCATGGAATCTCCTCTCAGGCCCGATTAATCAATGGCTGGGAAGCTAAATAGAAGCCCGGAAGTGGTGGATTAAACGGGAAGAAATAGGAGGGAGGAGGAGAAACAACATTGTTTGTTGCAAGTGTGGAGTTATTTCACGGGAAAGAAACGGAGCTTCTTGCTGTATATATGTTTGTTGCCTTCAGGATCATGCATGCTACAATTACATGTGCCTAACTTAAATTGGTAAATTTGGATAGGCCTTTTTCAGGCGCCTTTGATGTAATAGTGGAAGATTCAAGTAATGCTTCCCCCTTTGGATTGTACGTTAGCTGACTTTGCCTGCTCTTGAATGAACTGTAATAAATACGACTTAAACGAAGTCTCGTCTAAGCGTGCTGGTCATGTGAAATACCAAGGGCTCGTTTGGTTTGATTCCTGTGGAATGATGAATCGGAACGAGGAATGCTCGATTTTAAGGTGTAGGTTCTTTTCTCCTCTACCGCTCCTAAACTTCTACTAGCACAACCTTGATCTCGAGTTCTTCCCGGCGTCCTCCTGATGCCGTCCCCGCTCGTATTGATTTCGTCCGCCCTCGAGACATTTTCCTCAAATTTCTTCCTTGTACAAATCAATGATGAACAACTTCAAAAAAATTCAGTGGATCGGCCTTCTCTGTCTACTATTTGGATTTCTTCATGTGCTTCTTTAACCTTCAATTCGTATTTTCCTCATATAGTCATATGTATCAATTCACCTATTTTTCTACTCTTTGATTGTTAAACCTATTTGAGTTGATCTTTTTTGGTGTAGAAATGTTTAGGGTTAATATTGTTTAATTGCATCAGTTTGTTCTTAATAATAGGCAGTTGAACGTTTTTTCCCTTAAATTCTTTCAATAATCTATTTGATGTTTAAATTATAGTTTCCAGGTAGGCTTTAACCCATAATTTCAAGGCCTTCTATCAAGCACTATAGTTATGAATAAGAGGCCTTTTTGTGTTTTGTTATATAAAATGGATTTAATTCCTCATTCTAGATGTAATATACAACCAAATAATATTTTTCAGAAATGACTCATTCCAGCATCTCCAAACACTACATTAAAGGAATGGTTCATTCCCACAACAATACCAAACGCCAAACTATATGAATGATTTATTTTGATTTTCGATTCCATTCTGATTCCTTATTCCAATCCGATTACAGAAAATATACCAAACGAGGCCTAAGCTTTGTTACTTTTAAGGAGGTTCGGTCTAGGATATCAATCAGCTGGGGATTCCATTCATGCGACGGGGTGGGGATTCCTCATCCCCTACTTCCCTATGTTCTGTATGGGGATATGCGTTTGTTTCTTAGTTTTTCATGAAAATAAGATACAATTGATTTTAAATGAAGGACTCACCATGAAGAACACAATGTTTGGGAGGATTTTGCCCCCGTGATCTGTTGTAACCCAAAGATGGGTAACCTTGTTATGACAAACTTACGGATCCATCAGAAACTCTCAATTAATGGATCTAAAGTCCAATGTTTGGGTGGTCGTGCTGAAATGGTCTTCATGGATTCACTACAACATGTTTGGGAACAATTATCTATTATACATTCCAATTAACTATGTCATATAGACAAATTTAATTATCCAATTACTATTTTGCCCTTTATTGTTTTTGAATATATCTGGTGAGAATGCATTTTTGGACGAGAATGGTGAGGAATGAACCGTTAGATTCGCGACCCGGATGAGAAATACGGCTCACTTTCTTTGCTTTTACAAATGGGCTTAATAATACAAGAGTTAAATAGACCATATATAATTAACTAATTAGGTACACCAATTACAATAGATGGTTCATGCATGGAAAGGGAACTGCTTTCTACTAGGTTCGAATCCCCCCCACTATCACCTCTTTTCTTCATTTTATTTTTTAATTCCTCTTTTTTCTTTAATTATCTAAATGATTGTAAATATGCATTAATCGCAATTTTGGCACAAATGTTTTTTTCCCACCCAAAATACCTACGAATTAGGTTACAAATCGAAAATATAATTATTTCAAACTTACATTATGTATTAGTTTATACACATACATAATAAATTCAAAATACACATATGATACAATCTAAATGCACATATAGTCCAACCTAAATTTTTACTCCTTAACCAACTTGTTTTTGTCTTAGAAATTCAAAATGCACACAGTGTCTAATACACAAGTACATATGGTTCAACCAAAACCTTTACCCACGACTAACTCGTGTTTCTCTTAGAAATACACATACGATACATTCCAAATGTACATAGTGTACAATACAAAAACATATATAGTTCAACCAAGACTTTTACCCCTAATGCAACTTATATTTGTCTTTGAAGTTCAAAATGCATATACGATACAC
This sequence comes from Rheum nobile, assembly GCA_027886185.1. Taxonomy (NCBI): domain Eukaryota; kingdom Viridiplantae; phylum Streptophyta; class Magnoliopsida; order Caryophyllales; family Polygonaceae; genus Rheum; species Rheum nobile. Next base: position 1,095,103 of record WOAB01000761.1, on the reverse strand, counting down.
TCTAAATGCATATAGATTACAATACAAAAGCACGAATAATTCAATCAATACTTTTAGGGTGATGCTATATACACTCCATTTTTTTCTTTTAAACTCCAAAAGGGTATGCACCTTTGGTGCACACCTTGATCGCTAACGCCTACATATACCACATCAGATTTAAAAAAATAAATGGGTCTTTGAAGTGTACCGACCTGTTTTAAGAAAAAAAAATCAAAGGGGTACTCGTCTTAGATGTGTCCCGGCCTTTTTTTGAAAAATGAATTAAAGCAGTACGCGTCCAAGAAGCGCACCAGACTTTCAAAAAAAAATTCCAAAAAAAGAGGTACGCATCCCGTCTGCGTACCTCTGTAGGTTTAAAATTCCGCCACATACCTTTCTTCTTACTCGCTCGCCTGCCGCCGCTTGCAATTTCTTTCCCCTTCTCCTGCCGACGATCTCTTCTTTCTCTCTCCTTTCTTCTTCCTTCTCTTTTCTTCTCGCCTCCTCCCGCAAATTTCCCCCCAAAAACAAAATCATGGTTGACACCGGCGACGATGGCTCCTCTAAGGTGATAAGCACGGCGACTGACAACGTTCACGGTGGCGACTCCGCGGCGGCGACAAGTGCGCATGCTGGCGGTGGCGGTCCGACCGACAGTGGTGGCGCTTCGACTGGTGGCGACGCTTGCGAAGGTGCAGCGGTGGAGCCCCTCATGATCGTGAACCAGATGACGCATGGAAGACGACCCGATGGCGCTCGGGGCGAACTTAATGGAGGTCGCATACACGGTGATTCGTCGTGGGGTGCTCTTGAGGTACGTAAGTTCAATTTAGTTTTTTTTAATAAATACCAAATTATTTATGTATTAGTTAAATTTTGAATTAATATTAATTTAGTATTTTTTATGAATGTGAAATTGTTACATTTTGTTCGTATGCATGTGAATTTTGTTCCTAAAATTGTAAGAATGTCAAATTCAATATGATCATGTGGATTCGTTACAAAATTAATTTAGTTAAATACCGAATTAGTCATTTATTAGTTAAATTTATATTTTGTTATGCATGGATATTTCGTTAATGTAGTTATTTTATGATTTTAAAATTTTATCATGTTTAATATTGTGATATTTTGGCATGTTCAATATTTTGATATTTATGATTATCAAATTGTTACATTTTGTCATATTAGGTCAAATTATTTAGTCATAATTATAATTGCCAAAAACATAATAATGAATTGTAAACTTAGAAAAAAGAGTGAATTATGAAATAACAAGTAGAAAGTAAACACATAGTATAATAATGATTATTACTAAATAAAGAAAGAATAGTAATAAGTCTTAGATAAAAGAAGAATTAACATAAAAAACAAATATTTAATACATATTAGAGAAATAAGTAGAGAAAATAGATAAATTGAATAAGAAATAATTATAAAACAATGCCCCTAAAATAATTATAAAACGCATATAAATAAATATTAATTAAGAATAAGAGATGATTAATGAAAAATTAGTTAATTAATAATTAATATTAAACAAATACTAGGATTAAATAAGAAATCATTATTACAGAATGAAAGAAAATATAAATATGAAATGAAATAATGAAAAATATAATTACTAATTAAAATAATCATGAATATCAGGATGTGGTCGCCTAGCTAGTGATACACATCGGGCTGATAGAGAGCGCACCCGTCGTGTAGCGGAGTGGGGTGTTACTGCATTTGCTCGATGCTGATCTTCATGTGGCCAGAGCTCTAATTGATGAGATCCAACAGTTGCGATCGGACGCGCCCATCCCCGACGACCCTGTGCCGATGGAATTGGATTTCGAGCAGACGTGGTTGCATTTCAGGTTCGACAATGACATTGTGACACATGCATCCGCCGTTGATCCAGAGGCCCCCTCCGCCACTCACCGCTCGTACCTCGAGGACGATTTTGACCCGGTTATGGAGACTATTCCAGGCAGCTCCGCCCCCGCACCCTCCTTTGCTTCTGCCTTTAAATACCCATTAGCACCCCCATCCTCATCTGCTTCCGCCTCCGCCCCATCTACACCCCCATTTGCCCCCGTCCCCATCTCCATCCCTGCCCCCTCCGTATTCTCCCCTGCCTCCGCACCCCTATCCTCCCCCGCATTCGCCCCCGCCTCCGTACCTCCATCCTCCGCCGCATTCGCCCCCGCCTCCGCACACCCATCTGCCCCCGCCTCCGCACACCCATCTGCCCCCGCATTCGCCCCCGCCTCAACACCCGCATTCGCCCTCGCCTCCGCACCCGTATCCGCTCTCGCCTCTACACCCGCATCCTCCCCCGCACCCTCCACATCCCATCCTCTCCCGCCTCTGCCCCCGTAACCCGCTAAGCGCGCACTCAACGAATTCCGATACCATGTAATATCCCACTTAAATTAGAAGAGTAATATGGTAATTTTAATTTGATAAAAATAAAATTTATGATTTTTTATTTCTTTTGAAGGAGTAATTTAAAATTTTTGTTAACTTAAGTTCAAAGTTAGGTTAAGATAATTTTATACAAAGTATGAAATGGGATATAATAGTTTGGTGTAGAAATAAATAAATAAATAAGTATAACAATAAATATAGTTTTAGAATTTTAATAATAAAGGTTATAAGAATTATTATGTTTATCCATGGGAGGGATAAAATAATAAATACCTTAAGTATGTTATCTCAATATGTTATGGATGGTCTAAATTATGATTAACCTTATGTTAATTATAATTTAAATAAACTTATCAATTTTAACTTAGAATGCTTGAGCCAATTTAACAAGTGTTAAAAAGGGGTTTAGGTATGGTTAAAATTATAAGAAAGGGGTAACTTAAGGTTTATTTTAACCTAAGTTAATTTTACGTTAAAATAATATTAGAAACTTAGAACTATTAATAAAATAAGTTTGGCTATTTTTTGTAATTTTTGAAAAGTTATTCAAGGGCATTTTTGTCATAACTTTAAAAGTTGGGCAAATATTGCAAATAAGCCAAAAATGGAGGTGCCCGATTTTGTTACTGTTCATCTCCTCCGTCCCAACAGCCAATGAGCTCAGCCAAGCTCATTGGCGGATTTGGGTCGCGTTCTTCCTCGTTTAATCCAATCAAGTATTGGGCCTTATAGGTTGGATTAAAATTAGGGCTGTTCAAAAATGGACCGGACCGGACCGGAAATGACCGGACTGGTGAAAATACGGTCCGGTCTCTGGTCCAGATAATTTTCTTAATCCGGTCCGGTCCAAATCCGGAAAAAAACCGGTCCGGATCGGTGGATCGGGTTTTTTTAATTTTAATTTTTTTAATTTATATGTTTTTTGGGAGATTTATGTGTATTTTTTTATAGATATTTTTTTAAATTTAATAAGTTAGGAGTATATATGTTTTTTAGATATTTTTTTTATAGATTTTAAATAAGAATTTAATTTTTTATTTTTTTTAAATAAAATCCGGTCTAACCGGTCCTGGACCGGACCAGAATTGGACCGGACCAAATAGGTCCGGTCCGGACCGGATGAACACCCCTAATAAAAATGCGCAAGATCTCCATAAAATCGGGATGTATAAGCCAAAGACGAGATCAAATTTTGTTATAGAAGGCAAGAATATCATCGGAAAACGCGTCATGGAAACTTGAAGAAATCAGGGGCCAATTCTAGATCGTTTCCATCGTTATTTTATATGATTTTGAAGATCTTTCCGAACCCTTTCCAACCCCTATAAATAGGTCTTCAATCGTTGAATTTTTGTCATCCAATTTCATCGATCTTCCTCACGAAATCTAAAATCCCAAAGCCTCTGTTCTTGGCTAGAATTCGAGCAAGTTGGAGCTTAATCCTTGCAATTGCCTACATCTTTAGGATTAAGCGGGGGAGGATAGGGGTGCGGAGGCAGGGGAGAATACAGAGGGGGTACTCGAACAATAGACTTTGAGGCAGCTAGAATTCGAATAATAAACTTTGAGGCAGTTAACTGCACCCGTCCCACATCGACGCCTAAGGTTCCCCGACGAGCCCTAATTTGGAGTTATTTCGACGAGTACCAACTGCGAGTCCGGTGACGTCTTGGTTTGGTCCGATTTGCGAATTTGGGTATTTTGTTTTAATTTATTTTGGCTTAATCTTGATCAATTTAATTAATCTGGATTAATGAAAAATATGTTAGGATTAATTTAATCTTATGAATATTAAAAATTAAATTAATTTTAATTTTTCTAAAATTACCTTATATTATGAATGGGTAAATTATAACTCTTCATTTAGGCAATATTTTGAGTTAGAAATTTTTTGGATTATAAATAAATCATTGGATCAATTTATTTAGGATATGATTATTTAGAATATACGACTAATTAATTTTTAGTATCGTATAAATGATCGTTTTATTAATAAGCCTTGAAAATTGATTTATTTAGAGTTAAATAAATTCAATTAGAAACCGAGACATTTTATCCTTCAAGTTTCGATATTGAATAAATTATATATTTATAATTTATTTATTGTGTGTGATTTGGGTACGTCTCGAAATTTCTTTTGGATTGGAAATAAAGCAGGGAGCCAATTTGATTTTCAAAAGCAACCATTTTCGATACGCCGATCAACTTTCTTCGTGATTCAAGGCAAGTGGCGGTTTGCTCTTGCACATTTATTCCATTTTTATCTTTTTTTTTTAATGAAAAGGTAAGAATTTCATTCAAAGGTAAGTAGCAAAACTTACAAAATCCTAGGAGATCCTAGGTGATACAAGGAAGATTTCAAATCCCCTCTCTTTCAAGCCAAGTTCTAGCCTCTCTTTTGTCTTTTTTCCATTTAGTTCTAGTACAATTTTTGATGTGATTGATAATAATCTTAGAACATTCAGTTGTGTTGTGACATGGCTTTTGTCGTATGTACCTATCAAAGAAACTTTAAAAACCCAACTAATGTAGTCTGGCAAATAAGGGTCGAACCCACAGAGAATCAAACTATCTATCTTGTTTGCAGAAATCGTTTACCAATCATCAACAGTAACAAAGGGGGGTTTTGGTTTGAGTTCTAAAGCTACGAAATTAACTAACAGAAGTAACAAAGATGTAAACAGATATTGACGAAAGAGCTCAGCCAGACAAATATCCACACTTCGGTTTGATTGGTTGATCATCGATTATCTCCAGTTCTTTAACCCAATGAATGTTCCAATTCCTTTTCTTAAGTTTATTAACAGGACAATCAGACCCTAATAATACTAACTATCAAACAATCAAGAAACTATCAAGATTCAATTCAATAGCAGAGTAAGTTCCAGGAATTTTAGTAGATACATGCAACATAAAACAACCAATTTTATTTAGCATGCAAATCAATTCTCTTCTACAATAAACTATCACAATTAGTTCTAGAAGATCATAGTTGCTACTCTGACTCAGATATTTCAACTAGAAATAATCCAACTCTAGCATAAGAGTAATACCAATGGCCATATAGCAAAATTCAAAGGGATTAAGTTCAAGAGAATCAATAACATTCAAAGAAGTAGAACAAGAGTTATAATCTTATAACCAAATCAAACGAAGTCTTCAATCCTCTAACCAAGTAAAGGAACTTAGTTCTTCATAGTCTTGCAAAAACTCCAAAAAAAAATTGAAACGATCGTTCTCCCAAAAACAACATAATGAAAACTAGGTTTAGCAAAGTATTTATATCCTAGGCTAAAGATAACAATTTCCATAAAAAACGTAATTAAAACAATTAATAAAAACTGATAAAATAACTAGGGAAATCCGAAAAAGCAACTCTGCTGATTTTTCTTCAATGGACGCGATCGCTGCCTTATTGCACGCGATCGCGGCTTTGCTTGTCTTTGACCTCAACGAATTCTTCAATGGCCGCGATCGCTGCCTTGTTGGCCGCGCCTGTGGCTTTGCCTTCCTCAGCTTCTGACGCTCCAAACTCACTAAAACCCACCCTTTCTGTACTAATCGTCCCACTCTCCTCAATCATAAATTAACTCCTAAACTAGTACAAACATCCCTCATAGCGTACTAACAATTCCTAGTTACACACTATAAAGTAGAGCGTATCAAATTCCCCCATGCTTAGACCTTGCTCGTCCTCGAGTAAGCTAATGGAACCCTACTCCTCCAATGTAATACCCAAGGTCTCAGGAATCACAAACAAAATTCTCCACTAAGAACTGCACCTACTACGAACAACACTCCAATAAACACAAACGCATCTCACCAGCATTAAGGAAAGTAGAGTACTTCCCCCACGCTTATCCCGAACTCCAGTATGTGAATGAAAATTTATAATCCTAGCTCCAATCTAACTCCTTATAACTCCAGAGTGACCTACCCGAAACCTCCTTATAGCTCCACCACTTATGTTGCCACACCAGAAGAATGAATGAATCCTATTAATCACTCTCTTTTTTTCACTCATTCTGCCTAGGCGCCCTTTCGGGTTTTCACCTAGCCACTCATTTCATTTTTCTTAGACGAGCTCACCAATTCTCACATCTCTTTACAGCCTCTTATTACCCCGGCCTAATGCCGGTCCGGGACCCTGAATTTGGCCTAAGCCGCCCTTTCGGGTTTTCAACTTAGCCATGATTTTCTGTTTTTTTTAATAACCAACAACAAGTACAAATCTCTCCCCCATGCTTAAATATTGCATTGTCCTTAACGTAATAAAAGACTAAGCTGAAAATCTGGGGAAGACAGAGAAATACTCACTATTGTCGTCGAGGTGGTCCTTGGCTCGGATGTCGGGGTTGGCGTGGCAGTGGAAGATCAACAAAGCAAGAGTCTCTGGCGCCATGGCGGTCCTGCTCAAACAGAATCTGAGTGCAATCAAATAATTCCACTTTATGCTAAGTGGGCATATCAAAGAAGCGGGATTGCACGATTCCTCTACGAACATAGATTCGAAGCCCTAGTGTAATTGTGTTGCGGGTTCTATCGCTCGCTGCTGCAGTCGCTGCTGAAATTCCGACGATTGCAGCGAGTAGTGGTCGCGACAAGAATAAAAGATCTGCAGCGAGTAGGAAGGAAGTGGCGAGCAGCCTTACATCAAAGAGAGTGAACAGAGGGGACTTGAGCGGCGACTTGGATCGGAAATGATGGATAGTGAGGAGTTATGAAAGGGAGTTTTGATATGTGGAAGCGGCAACTTGAACGAATAAGGTGAAAAATGTCGAGCATGAAGAAATTAAGGGGTGTTCTTGCTTCCCAGTAGGGCCGCGATCGCGGTGTGGTGGGCAGCGATCGCGGCTTTCTCTTCGGCACTTTTTTTTTTTAAACCAAGGGCAAGGCCGCGGTTGACAGGCAGCGATCGTGGCTTGCACATGGCGTCCCTTTTTTTTTCCAAAACAAGATCGAGAAGGCCGCGACCGCAGTTGCATCCTTCTCGTACAAGGCAAGGTCATGATCGCGGTTTTTAGGCTGCGGTCGCGGCTTTGCCTTCGAAATCGTCTTTACCTACAAGTTAGTCTAGAAAACGAAACAAAGAAAAATAACAACAGAAGAAGGAGAAAAATGACAAGTAAAACTTCATACCTCGGGTTGCCTCCCGAGAAGCGCCTTGGTTAATGTCGTGGGCTCGGACATAGTGCCTTATAGATCAACTGACATCAAAAGTATCTCGCTCTAGAGGTGTAATCACATCAATAAAGCACAAGGAATGATCAACATGAAGGTGTTTCATAGCATCATAAATGTTATACTCTACCCTTTCCATATCAAATTCCATAGTAAGTGCACCACTACTCATATCAATTTTAGTGTTGGAGGTCTTAAGAAATGGCCTACCTAACAAAATAGGGGTTGCATGCTTATCCTGTTCCTTATTCAACACAAAGAAATCAACAGGAAAAATCAAATTATCAACCTTCAAAAGTACGTCCTCAACTACCCCCTTCGGATATGCAGTAGAACGGTCAGCTAATTGAATAACAACCTTAGTTTCATGCAATGGTCCAAGTCCTAAAGATTCATATAGAGAGTAAGGCAACACATTAATGGATGCACCTAAATCTAACATGGCTCTTTCAAACTTGGTTTCACCAATCACACAAGGAATGCTAAACATGTCAGGATCGCTACACTTCTTAGGCATTCGCCTTTGAAATACAGCCGACACATGCTCACTCACCTTAACTTTTTGCTTACCCTTCAATTTTTGGTTCCTTTTAATTGTGCACAATTCCTTAAGAAATTTTGCATAACGAGGAACACTTTTAATCAACTTAAGCAGGGGAATGTTTATCTCACATTTGTTGAAAGTTTCAAATACCTCCTTGTCGCTTTCTAGCTTCCTTGCGTCTTTCAGCACCTCACGGAATGGTGGGACGGGCTTGTATGAGCTGAGTGGTGGGAAATCCGGCCTAACATACGGCTTTTCAACTGCTAGGGCAAGGCCACAATCGCGGTTGACAGACAACGACCGCGGCTTTGCCTGAAACTCGTCTTCTGCTGCAGAGTCTTTGCCTCTTTCAACGAAGGGAGCACGACTCTCAACCGCATCATTCAGCTTCTTCCCACATCTCAGAGTGACAACGTTGACATGCTCCCTTGGGTTCAACTTCGTTTATGACGGCTGTTTACCCGAATCCTTGGCTTCCAATTTACTCAATGCCAGCGAAATATGCCCAACTTGATTCTCCAAGTTCTGAATGCTAGACTTGGTCTCATGCTGAAATTGCGCTAGATTACTCTGCATCGTGATCATGTTCTGCGCAAGGACCTTGATCATGTCTTTTGTAGACATAGATGAACTCGAATTCTACCCCTGAGGTCTATGATCATATGGTGGTCTAAATTGTTGTTGTTGTTGACCTCCAGTCTGTTGAAATTGCTGGTTTTATGGGTTCCCATATCTCAAATTGGGGTGATCTCTCCACCCAGGATTGTAGGTGTTGGAGTATGGGTCATATCTTGGTCTAGGAGGTCCGAAACCTCCCACAACATTCACTTTAGCTATAGGCTCTTGCAGTTGCGGGCATGCATCAGTAGGATGGAGTGTGTCATAACAGATGCCGCAGGCCTTAGCTTGTTGCGGAGTACCTTTCACCATAAAACGCTACATAATCTCCTTCAACTCGTTCACATTAGATTGCAGTGTAGATGATGGATGAGAGTCGGCTGTTTTGGCTGCGTGAGAGCTTGCTCTCTTGCTGAATTGCCTTGAGCTTTCAGATAGCTCAGAAAACATCTCAAATGCTATAGCAGGCGTTTTGTTCAGAATGTTACCTCCACAAGCTGCGTTCACCATTCTGCGCTCATCATCAAGAAGTCCTCCATAAAGATATAGAATGAGATCATGATCAGAATAACCATGGTACGGACATCTTGATATTAGCCGTTTTAATCTCTCATAGTACTCATACAAAGTCTCAGTAGCATATTGTTCAATGTTGTTGATATTCTTCTTTAGGCTATTGAGCTTTATTGCATGAAAGTACTTCTCTAGAAAGGCTTTCTTCATCTTTGCTCATGTATCAATACTTCCCAGGGCTAGATAGTAAAACCAGTCATTGGCTGAATCCTTCAAAGAGAAAGGAAAGGCCCTCAGCTTGATTTGGTCCTCTGTCACTGCCCTCGGCTTCATGCTAGTGCAGATAGCGTGAAATTCAGATAAGTGCTTGTTGGGGTCTTCTCCATTCATCCCATGGAAGTGGGATAGCAAGTGAATTAACCTAGATTTCAACTCAAAATTCACACCATCAGCCAGCTCAGGAAACTGCACAACAAGCGGTTGTTGCTCTAAATTCGGTGCAGTTAACTGCCTCAAAGTCTATTGTTCAGCCATCTCGAGTTGCTCACGAATGATTCTGTGGTTCCTGTAAAGTGTCCGCTCAATTTCTGGATCAAGATTTAAAATTGAAGAATTAGTAGCACGGGTGTGAACCATAAGACAGGTTCCACACAACAGTTGGTAAACAATCACACACAAACACGAAAAGATCAAAACTTTAGATTTCCCGGCAATATCGCCAAATTTGATAAGGCTTTTGTCGTATGTACCTATCAAAGAAACCTTAAAAACCCAACTAATGTAGTCTGTCAAGTAAGGGTCGAACCCACGGAGAATCAAGCTATCTATCCTGTTTGCAGAAATCGTTTACCAATCATCAACAGTAACAAAGATGGGTTTTGGTTTGAGTTCTAAAGCTACGAAATTAACTAATAGAAGTAACAAAGATGTAAACAGATATTGATGAAAGAGCTTAGCCAGACAGATATCTACACTTCAGTTTGATTGGTTGATCATCGATTATCTCTAGTTCTTTAACCCAATGAATGTTCCAATTCCTTTTCTTAAGTTTATTAACAGGACAACCAGACCTTGATAATACTAACTATCAAACAATCAAGAAACTATCGAGATTCAATTCAATAGCAGCAGTAAGTTCCAAGAATTTCAGCAGATACATGCAACATAAAATAACTAGTTTTTATTTAGCATACAAATCAATTCTCTTCTACAATAAACTATCACAACTAGTTCTAGAAGATCATAGTTGCTACTCTAACTCAGATATTTCAACTAGAAATAATCCAACTCTAGCATAAGAGTAATACCAATGGCCATATAGCAAAATTCAAAGGGATTAAGTTCAAGAGAATCAATAACATTCAAAGAAGTAGAACAAGAGTTATAATCTTACAACCAAATCAAACGAAGGCTTCAATCCTCTAACCAAGTAAAGGAACTTAGTTCTTCATAGTCTTGCAAAAACTCCAAAAAAAATTGAAACGATCGTTCTCCCAAAAACAACATAATGAAAACTAGGTTTAGCAAAGTATTTATATCCTAGGCTAAAGATAACAATTTCCATAAAAAAACGTAATTAAAACAATTAATAAAAACTGATAAAATAACTAGGGAAATCCTAAAAAGCAACTCTGCTGATGTCGAGGCCTAAGGGGAGGAGTTCAAGTCAACTACGAAGCTTAGGCATAATATTCAACGTAATCATAAACAAGTACAACGAAGGCTATATATAGCCAATATGCACGACCAAGACCCCTAAGGGGCTTAGGCCGCAAGTCATACGAATGGGCCGGCTTCTCTAGCAAGAGAAAGTCACACGCCCGAAATAGAAAGTGCAGAAATAGACAATGCTTTAATTGGCAACATGCCAAAACGGGAAACAACAGAAAATAGGGAATAATATGATAAAATAGACTAAGTCTTATGGCAAGGGGGACTCCATGGTCTTGGTTGCCTTGGGCTGGTCGTAGCCCGGATTGGGTTAAGCTCGGAGCACATAAATGAATATCACCATCCAATTACATGAATATCACCACTCAAATCATGAATATCGGTCACCACTTAATTATATGAATGTCATCACCTAATTACATGAATATCACCACCCAATTCGTAAATATTGATCACCATCCAATTATATGAATATCATCACCTAATTACACGAATATCACCACCCAATATCATGAATATCATGTATAATATTGTGAATAACATCCTTGACTCGATTTAGAATCGTCTGACTGCTGGTGTCGCCAACCTTAACAACTTTGACACCCCATCCCTGACTTGGAGCTCTTCGTTTGCGACGACCTCTACATCTCTTCCTCTGATCACGAGTTCTTGTTGCCGGTAGTGTTAAGAAAGCCATCATCATCACCAGATTCAACTCCACCATTATCACTAGAATGAAAACTAGAATATCGATGATGAAAATGGCATTAGCTACAATAAATCCAAACAAGGCAGGACAATAGAGCGCCAATTTTGAGCATCAATTAACTCAAACAAAGTCTGAAACCCTCAAATTCAAATCAGATAACAAGAGAGAAGAGAGAAAGGCTACCAATAATAGTGCATGAATGAGAAAAAAGAGGGCCAAGGATCCTCAAATCCCTAGCAGGGATAGCAGCATGATTGATAATCACAATTTTATCCCACTCGGCCACCTCGCATTCGCCGTTTCGATCAAGCTTCATCCACAACCTCGCTCTTGCCTTCTTCTTTTTCCTTCCAGATATGCGCGCGTCGCTTAGGGCTGAGAAACAACCCCGATTTCCGGCGAAGGGAACACCTCAATCGCCTTCTTGCTTCCGCGGAGACGGACAATCGTGTGGAGTCGGGAGGCGGAGTTGGAGCTTCAATGGAGGTTTAGGGAGATTTGGCAAAGAAGGTTTTGGAGCGGTCTTTTGGGAGAGAATGGAAGTAACTGTATATGTGAGATTTGAGAGATTTTGAATGGAAATAAAATCCCATGAAATCAGGATTTGGTATAATCCGGTGCACCTAATTCCATTTCTTAAATTTGCACTCATTAGGATTAAATCTGAGCCATTAATTCTCTCCTCATCCAACGCTCCTGATTAGTACCTCTATTTTACCGTAAGAGTTCGTTTCACCAGAACCTAATTCTATATATATATATATATATTTAGGCTCTAATGAATCAGGGTGTTAGGGTAAAACGAGTGTACTAATCTAAAACGTTGGATGAGGATTTAATGAATGAACCAGATTGAATCATAAGAGGTGCAGAAAATTTAAAATGGAACACGTGTATCTGATTAAATCACAATCCTTATTTTGTGGGATTTACTTTCCCCCAAAATCACATATGTGATTCTCTCTCCCAAAAAGAAACGATGCTTTTTCTCCCAAAAAAAACGTTGCTTTCTCTCCTCTCAAAAATCGTCCTCAACCTCCATTGAAGTTCATCGTGAAGCTTAAAGTTCTGAAGTTGTCTCCCTTGAATCATCTTCGTCAAGAATTATCAATATTTGTGTCGGTTTGTCATCTTCCCAAAATAGGTATTCATCTTCAAACTTGGATTTTCACCATTAAATTTTAGGTTTTTTATGTTGATTTTTTTGTTTAAATTCGATTGTCTTCTCCATCATCTCTCCTCCCTTCTCCATCTATCAGAGGAGATTCTGCAATTTTCAATATTAGGTTTTTGATGTTGATTTTTTGGTTTAAATTCGATTTGCAGGTGTGGTTTGTTTGATTTGTTCATGAATTAGGTTTTTCAAAGTTGTTTCGAATAATCAACATTAGATGTGTATGGTTGTAGTTGAGATGAACATTGTTTCATGTGTGAATCCTCGTACCTCGAGTACTATTGTGATATTCAAATTCTCTTGTCGATATTCGTGTTGTCAGTGTAGATATTCATGTGTGTATTTCATCTCTTTATAAGTATCGTCAACGTATTTAAGTTCTGTTTGATATTCACGCTTCATATGTTGATATGCAAAAGATATTCATATATGTGATATGTACCTGTATTGGTATGATATTCACGCTTCATGTGTTGATATGAAAAATAAATATTGAGTTTTTAATGACCTATGCATTGATACTCACTCACTCTTTTATATGATATTCATGTTTTGAAGTATTAATTGTTATTCATGTTTAGGTTTCATGTCCTTAGTTTCTTATATTCAAGTTTGCCTACAAGAAGGTCGGATGATGAGTCTCCACAAATTATTCAACACACTGAAGTTGATAATGTAACTGAGCTAATTGGGAACACTGAATCTCCACAAGCTATTGAGAACACTAAAGTTGGGGATGGGTCTCCACATGTTACAACCACTCGATTGATGAATAAACGTATGAAGCTCGTGGTTGGTTGTGAAAGGGATAAGACCAGCTGTTAGATGTGGTCTTACGTTTGCTCGTACTGTTAGATGTGGTCTTACATTTGCCCGTATTGTTAGCTACATTATTGAATCCTTCCCTTGTGCACACAAGTATTTGATTTTACTAGGATATGAGCGGTAGAACCACTTTCTATACGATGTATGTGATATTCACTTGTCTGCGTATGATATGCACACTTCTTTTTCTGTTATGCAAACTGTATGTTGAGATATTCATGAACTTGTCTAAGTGCGATCCTAATTTGAGAATTTAAAAACATGATGAATATCAATATCAACGAAGTGCATATCCATTCAACAATGCAATCAGTATATAAGATAATAAATATCAATGCAACACGAAGCACATGAATATCATATAAAAGAGTGAATATTCAAGACAATGTGATGAATATCATTTATAGTATCATGTATATTCATGAATATCATTACAATGGCGTGAATATGCCTTAACGATTCTTGAATATCATTAGTAATTTCTTGTATATCATTTCACAAGTATCATTACAGTGGCTTGAATTTACCATAACGATTTCTGAATAACGGTTATAGTACAATGCATATCAGTTTCCGAATATATCTCCTCTTCTCTCATGTGAGATTGCAATCATAACAAAACTACAATTCTTTCCTTTTTCGAATATCATCATAGCATTCTGAAGATTTTGGATGCAGATTCTCGTCTTCTCTCTCTAATCTTGGTGCAAATCTTCCCTTTTTAATTTTATTAATTAGGAAAATTCCCCAACTACGATTGTGATATTCACTCTCATGTTACACTCCCCACTACACCCAAATATCTCTATTCAAATTCATCCGCCCATCACCCTTAATTTGACGCTCCAAGATTATTCACTCAATTTACCACAGACTCGTTTTACCTAAGTTTCTCTCTATATATATAAGAACATGATCATATGCTGACGCCCAATGGATGGTTGTCGTGCGAACTGTGTGTATTGTATACAACACGTGTGATGTGGTGCACATGCATACTGTAGTTCATTTTAATGTGTAATAGTACACATGTGCTTCACAATTATTGTACTATTATATTGGTCTTCGACATTGACCCATGAGTCTTCACCGTTGACGAATGTTGACCAATCGTTGACCGCGAGTTTGGTCAGTGCACCAAAGTTACATATAATTGTGCACTATTATATGAGCGTGCATCATATTACACATACATGTTGATTAGAGCTTCAAATAAGTGTGCATCAACATATGAATGTGCATCATGTTACAAATACATGTTTACAGAGTTACAAATAAATAAATGTGGATAATGTTACAAATAAATGTGGCACAAAGTTACAAACAATAAATGCGTACTATGGTACAAATAAATGTGCACCATGTTACAAAAACAATATGTGGATTGAGTTGGATGTACACCACTGTCATATCAAAACGTGCACCATATTAGAAATAAATATACACTAGAGTTACAAATAAGTGTGCATCGACGTATGAAGGTGCACCATCATATAAATAAATGTGCACATAGTGACACAAAATGTGCACATGAGTTGAATGCCAACCAATGTCATACTAAATTGTGCATGTTGTCCGCACGTTTGCACAAAACGCTTGTCCGCACCTAAACAACCTTATATATAGGAGGCTCATCGGGTGACAACATGTGCTCCCGTGCGGACTCATCTCAGCCACCTAGATTTGAAAACAAATGGCTCATATTAGTCATTTATTAAAAAACAAAGAAACATCACTACCTAATTCAATCGTATAATTTGTGTTTCAAATTCATTGGGCACACTTAAAATTTTGTGCACCACGTTGACAAAATTGTGTACCAGAATGATATTGAATTGTGCACTAGTATTTTATTTAAAGCATGTGTATCGGTGTATTTACATGAAAAGTTATAGGTTGAGATTGAATTTTCATTAAAATGATCATGTGATTAGCACATGTTTCATTTAATATAGTATTCTCCTATACAAATAGAAGAGAAACACACACAATTCATTGTAATTTTAAAATGTGCACCAAATATGGTGTAACCCTAGCCTCGAATGATGCTCAGTGTCAAGGTGAAGCCGCCTCCAAGTTGTGCTTCACATGCCTTGGAAATGGATCTTCTTCTCGGAAGATCTTGATGTTGTTTTGGAGATCGATTTGATCTATTTAGTGGAGGGTTTTCTCTGGGTTTTAAGAGGAGGATAGGTGAACAAGAAAGTGTGGATGAACGCACCATAGTTTCTTGAGCAATTCGCCAAGTTAAGGTTGGATAAACACACCAAGATTAACTTAAGCATTCTTCGATGAACTCACGAAGAAAGAGAGAATTTTGTTGGAATCACTCCAAAGAAAACTCGATTGATAACTCTTGTTTTTGATGATGAACAAGATGCCTAAGCAATAGAAACAAGGATATCTTATAATGCTATGAAATTGAAGAGAAAGAACCTTTGAGCTAGCCTTAGTAAAGGCAAGAACAACTCTTCATTATTATGAGATTGATGCCCAAGGAACCAATTTGAATTCCCACGAATGATCTGGACACATTGAAGAGCAGGAATTGAGCCACCTCCCTATTAAATTTGAGAGGAAATGCATGAGGGATTTGCAAATGCGCCTTTAGGAAGTGTCAAGGTGTAGGCTGGTGGTGACAACGACGAGCAAATTTGAGCTTGAATCAGAACCACCGAGCCAAGATCAAAATATTTTGGCACACTTGGGATCATTAGGCTTCTTTGGAGGTATAAGGATGGGGGGAAATTATGGCTCGAGTAAAGTCTCCTAGAAGTGGGAGAAAGTTGAGAGGGGAAAGGAAAACCCTATATGTGGTTTGGCTTGTGGGCGCGATCCTTGGGATGAGGATTTTCATGGGAGTTATTGACTCCAATGAGCTATTAGGGAGCCTCGGAACATGTGGTGATGGTAGCTTAGTGATAAGATCAAATTAGCTTGAGGAGTTGCAAAGCCCTTGTTGTAATCCAACACCCAGCCTGGGCGGCTTGGAACTTGGAGGACTTGGGGACAACCTTGGTGGTCCTTGTGTGACCCTTGGTGAGATTGGTGAGGCCTGATCTTGACGGACTTGATGGTGCACAAGCGTGATCACATCATCCTCTCCCCCTTTGAAAGGATTCATCCTCGAATCCGAGTGGACTTCTGGAAAGAATTCTAGAATGCATGAACCTACACAAGGAAAATTATTGAAGCGAGGAACCAACAAAGAATATCCAAATAAAGAAGGAAATATTAGAGCAAACCTTCCTAGATCTATATGATGTCCATGAATGAATGTCCAAGCATAAATGTTGCCCAAACTCTTCCTAAGTATGTGTCTAATCATGGAGCATGTCTGCACATGACAAACTTATCAAAAAAATTAATGCAATGAACTAAATCCATCTCATTTAACAAGAATTGAGAATGAGAACTATGATGCACACATGAGTATATGGTTCTACATGCAAAAACTAATTTTAGCACATGTGATTCTGTACCCCTTGATATATGATAATTTTCAAACAAATGGAAAGGAATTGACAAAGTTGAGACAAGTGAAACTTCCCTAAAATGAGTCTTCTTCTTTTCATGGTCCTCAAATAGAATTTGCAAAAGAGTGTTCGAGATGACATCAAAAAGGATGGACTCCCTTTTCTTACTTGAAATCTGGCTTCGAGAAGACAACATATCATTGACCACTTCATTGAATTGAAATGGTAAACATAATGGAATCATAGGTGTCGTATCCAACCATGGAGTATCTGTGACACTTAGGAATCTCGGAACATTCGTGGGAATTCAAATTGGCATAACCATACCAAATTGAATTGAAATGGTAAACATAATGGAATCATAGGTGTCGTATCCAACCATGGAGTATCCGTGACACTTAGGAATCTCGGATCATTCATGGGAATTCAAATTGGTATAATATAGTTATATACTATGTTTATATCCTATAGTTATATTCTACGATTCATTGAATTTGAATTCCCACGAATGATCTGGACACAACGTTGATGATTTGAAGGTGTGGAGGAAATTAATGAAATCTCCAAATATCCCTTCTCCTTAGGTGTAAATAAAGTGACTACCTTAGATTCATTCTTTCATTCAACTTCAAGAATGGAAGAAGATTTGGATTGAGATTTCTTGAACTTTTCCCATATTTCTTCAAATGCTTTTTCAAAACTTTTAATTCTTCTTTTTTATGTTAATTTGAGCTTTAGCTTCCAACACCACTTCTTTACTCATGGGATAGAAAATGGCGTTCTTTCTTGGATAGTTCAAGGTGTATTCAAATTAATCCTGGATCCGCCACTGCCGGTAGTGCACTAGTTTAATTAAATCGTGCATGGGACATGCATTATGTTAGTAGCATGAACAAAATAAAAGGTATAAGGATTTTTTTTGATGAAAAAAAAAGTATAAGGATTAGTAATGTGAAACGGGGAGAATGTTCGCACCGCAAAATTCTAGTCCCGCAACGCTCTTTGGGCGCAACCAGATTGCGCCCAAAAAGCGATTTTTTTAAAAAATAAAATCCTTGGGCGCAACTAATGTCCGGGTGAATTTTTTTCATTTTGAAAAATATTTTTTTAAAGATTATTGAACCGGTTTTTTATCTGAACCGGTTTAGTTGGACACAATTACGTTGCGCCCAGGGAAAAAAACGAAAATTTATAGTAATACTCATCGCATTGTATTTAAATCAACAAATTTATTTCATATTTAAGATAAATTTACTACATACTCATCGCATTGTATCTATCCTGTGGAAATTCAAATATCCAGTAGATTTGTATACTTGTGTGCATTTGACTATAGTAATAGACATTTTCAAGTAATCAGGGTTACATGGCTTTAAATTCATTTGTATCATGAGGTTTTAATATACTTTTATTCATCTAAAATTCATGTGCATTTCTCCACCAATTCGTTTGATATTAACTGTTTCTTATTATTATTCTCGATATAACTATGGTTATATCCTATAGTTATATACTATGATTATATCTTATAGTTATATCCAATTTGGTTATATCTTATGGTTATATTCTATGATTATATACTATGGTTATATCATATAGTTATATACTATGATTATATCTTATAGTTATATCCAATTTGGTTATATCCTTGTAGTTATATCCAATTTGGTTATTACTATAGAATATAACCAAATTGGATATAACTATAAGGATATAACCAAATTGGATATAACTATAAGATATAATCATAGGTTATAATATACTCTGTAGGATATAACCATTGTATATAACTATAAAATATAATATAGGATATAACCATAGTATATAACTACAAGATATAACGATATGGTATAATCAAATTGGATATAACAATAGGATATAAACATAATATATAACTATAGGATATAAACATAGTACATAACTATATTATATAATATATGATATAACCATAGTATATAACTATAGAATATAACCGTAGTATATAACCATAAGACAAAGCCAAATTGGATATAACCATAGTTATATGTGATTTTCGAAGGATATAACCATAGTATATAACTATAGGATATAACGATATGATATAACCAAATTGGATATAACTATAAGATATAATCATAGTATATAACTATATGATATAAACATAGTATATAACTATATGATATAATATAGGATATAACCATAATATATAACTATGGAATATAACCATAAGATATAATCATAGTATATAATTATAGGATATAACCATAGTATATAACTATAGAATATAACCATAGTATATAACCATAAGACATAACCAAATTGGATATAACCATAGTATATAACTATATGATATAACTAAATTGGATATAACTATAAGATATACTCATAGTATATAACTATATGATATAATATAGGATATATAGTATATAACTATGGAATATAACCATAAGATATAATCATAGTATATAATTATGGGATATAACCATAGTATATAACTATAGAATATAATCGTAGTATATAACCATAAGACATAACCAAATTGGATATAACCATAGTTATATGTGATTTTTGAGAATAATAATAATAAACAGTTAATAGCAAACGAATTGGTAGAGAAACGTACATGAATTTTAGATGCATAAAAGTATATTGAAACCTCATGATACAAACGAATTTATTGCCATGTAACCCTAATTACTTGAAAACGTCTATTAATATAATCAAATGCACACAAGTGTACAAATCTACTAGATATTTGAATTTCCAAATCATATAAAATAGCAGGATAGATACAATGCGATGAGTATGTAGTAAATTTATTTTAAATATGAAATAAATTTATTGATTTAAATACAAGTGTGGGCGCGCCCAAATTTTAGTTTTATTTTTTTTTATTTTTTTGGGTGTAACTGGTAGGGATGGCAACGGGGCGGGTTCGAGGCGGGGAGTACCCTCCCCGTTCCCGTCCCTGTTTACGGACCCATGCCCCGTCCCCGAGCGGGGATAAAAATCTCCCCTCGTCCCAGCTGGGCCCCCGTTCCCCGTCGGGGATCCCCGTCTTCGTTTTACCACTCACAAAAATATTTAATTTTGTTTTAATGCATATATATTAGGGTATATGAATTAGAGGGTTTAAGATTTAAGGTTTAAGTTTAAATTATACGAGATTTTGGGACTAAATTGCATAAAATTTAGGGTTTAGGGGTAGAGAAATTACAAAAATAATGCATTCGGCGGGGAACAAGACGGGGACCTCTATCCCCGCTCCCCGTCCCCACACGGGGATTAAACTTTCGCCCCGTCCCCGTGACGGGGATTCCCCGTAGGGAATGGGGAATCCCCGCCCCGTTGCCATCACTAGGTGAACCGGATAGTTTTTAATTTTTTTTTATAAATCTGCCGGTAAGCGGGTTTGGTTCATTCACTTTATTTTATTTTATTTTATAAGGTAAAAATTATATTGGAAACCACAGAAGAGTCGGTTTCTCAATCTATAGCATCCTTGCAGATGAGAATTACAAATTCTAGACAATCTCTAAAGTCTTCCAAGGCAACATGTTGTACCTTCTTCGCGATGAAATCGGCCACGAAGTTGGTTTCTCGGAAGACGTGAGAAATCTGCACTAAAGAAAACAGTTGTAAAATACACAGGATATCATAAATAAGCATTTTTATATCCCATGGGCAGTGCTAGATTTGGTTAAGGACATTCACGATGGTAAGGTTGTCACATTCAAGATGAATGTTAGTAATGCCTAATTCATAAGCCTTTACCAGGGCATTTCGTACTGCCATAGTTTCTGTTTTAAGCGGAGTTGAAATACCACATTTCTCCCCATAGAGGAAAAATGGTTTTCCCTTGTTGTTCGTGAAAATGTAGCCAAAACTAGATTCACCATTGGTTTTGGTGGATCCATCTGTGTTGATCTTAATTATGTTATCCGGAGGCTTTTTCCATTTCTTTATTGGTCGTTTTACAATGTTCGTTTTATAAGTTTTTTTATTGTCTTCTGTAAGACAGTCCGGGTTCCAATTTTTCGTTTTATTCCAGTTTTCTATTTGTTTCTTAGTGTACATTGGTACGTCCTTAATGGGTCCGACATCATCATTTGTTCTACCAAAACTCAGTTGGTTTCTATAGAACCAAATGCTCCACCAAGAGACCATTAGTTCTGAGAATTGTGATCTATCAGTTTTTTGTCGAATTTCTTCAATGATTTCAGTAATTGTTTTATTTCCTATGTTTAGGGATATGATTATGCCAAAAGTGTCATGATTCAACTTTTCGATGTTTTTTAAGGTATGCTTACATTGGAAGAGGATGTGGTTCAAATCTTCCAGCTGAGCATTGCAGCGTATACAACCCGAGGGGGTAGCTACTCCTTTTTCTGCTAATCTTGCTTTTGTTGGGATTCCATTTTTTATTATTTTCTAGACAAAGTTTTTAACTTTGGGATACGTGTCCATTTTCCAGATCCAAGAGGAATCATAGGCAGTGTAGTTCTTATTTTTGTTAATTAGTTTCATAGCAGAATTTGTAGAGAACCAGCCATTTTTGCTAGTTTTTCAGTACATTCTATCATGGATCTCATTTAAGGGAATTGAGATCGAGGTTACTTTTTCGGTTAAATCATTTGGTAAGTATTGTTCAAGTAAGACCTTATTCCAGGTTTTATTTGGCAGCATAAAATCAGCTACCAGGGCATCTTTATTCAGGATTGGCTGTGAGTTTATGTTATCACATAAGAGGGTGTTCAGAACCCAGTTATTTGTCCAGAATTTGATAGTTTTTCCATTACCAACTTGTCAAATTAGTCCAGATTTGAACTCGGGAATAAGTTCAATCATTTTGGACCATTTCCAGGAGCAGGTTCCTTTTTTTCTCGTAATGAAGTATATGGTTCGTTTTCAGATATTTATCCGTAATAACTCTCACTCAAAAGTTATTTGGTTTAGCTAGGATTTTCTATAGTAATTTGAATTGAAGAACTTTGTTCATATTTTTAACTTTTCTCAAACCAAAACCTCCTTGATGAATTGGTTTATAATTTTTTTTTCAACCTATAAAAGATTTATGGGAGTTGTCTTGGTTCATTCACTTGAAAAAGAATGAGAAATAGCACCCAATACCCCATTTCCCTAATGCCTTTGCAAATCTACCCTACCCTTTTTGTTTTTTTGCAAAACTACACCTTTGACTTTATTTTTTCTTGTTTTTTGAAAAAATACCCCACAAATAAAAAGGTAAACTAAAATCCGAATTTTCTTTTTCGTTTGAAAAAATAAATATAACATAACAATAAAATAATAAAAAAGTTTCAATTTTAAAAATTTAAACTTAAATAAAATTTGATTAAAATTTCAAAATCTAAAATTTTCATTTTTCAAAGTTTTAATCTGACTTCTCTTTTCAATTGATTTAGAATCCTAAAATTTTTGAACTCAAGCACGAGCCCTATCAAATTTTCTACAGTTTCTCTACAATTTCCGCCTCTTCTCACGACTCTATCTCCTCAATTCATCTTCCGCCGCTTCCGAAATCGCCTCCCAATCCAACGAGCGGCCGACGGAGAGACGAATTCGCTCCCCCTCATGCCTCCTCCGCCGCCGGAGAAGCTTCTGGACCCTCTGATTCCACCGCCGACGAACATCTCACACCTTGTATTCGGCATTGCCGCCTCCTTCAAGCTCTAGTCGAATCGGAGAGAATACCTAAAAATCTGGTACAAGCCGGAGTCCGGCATGAGAGGCGCCGTCTGGAGCGTTTGGCAGGGGAGGGATTGCGATTAGTTATCCGTTGGCGGTGGCACTCGGGTCGGATGATCGGATGTAGGCTTGTATAGTTGTATGGTGGAGCTCGGCGTACCTCTCACCAAGGAGCTTCGTCCGGCGATATCTGAGCGCAAGGTATGAATTCGTCCTCCTTCCAGCTTGTATTCTGGGTTTAATTTTGTTTTATTTTTCAAATTTGGGCTATAATTTGTTACAGGTTGGTGTAATGGAGGTGGCTTGCCTGGAGATAAGATTGGTTTATATGAGTGGACTACTGTATTAGTATGTTGTTCCACTACTGTGGTATTATGTTCTCAATGGGGGGTTTTCACCTAAATGTGAGCTTTTCAGCTGTAACACTAATGGATTCTCCTCTCTGTGGAGGAGAATTGCTACTGGTTATAAGAATTAAGTTGTCCAACTCTTTGATTTATGCTCAGTTCTAGGGCATTTTGTATTGGATATGCTTTTGTTAAAGGGTCACTTGTGTTGAATTTGTTTGTTGTTCTTACAGAGGAGTTATTTGAATTTTTGAATCTACAGCTTGAAACTGATTTGCAAGTAGATAGAAGTAAGCCTCTTATTTATATTTCTTACATCTATATTTATCTATGCTATTTGATGTTTACTTGTTCTTGGATGCCAACTGGGAAAGTGTTCTTGTTAGTGACTAGCTCTTGTTCTTGTCTGTGTTTAGATTTAACTCTTGATTAGCATATTCTTGGATATTGTTCATCCATTCAGCACACCATCATCCTGTCAGTAGGATCTGCAGCTCATACTAGTAATTCCTAATCCATATTACACCAACACAAAATGAAAATAGTGCAGCAGGTAGTCATCTATGATTTAACATGTTTCTTTGCTTCAAAATATGTATACTTAGCATAATTTTCATCATCAACTGTCAGAATCAGCTGAGTTGTGTTTTTGGTATTGAACAGACAAGGTACTCTGGTGTTGGAGCGGCCATTGAGTACGCCGTCTTGCATCTCAAGGTGCACTACATATACATGGCCTTGTAGATCCTACATTTCCTAATTAGTTGTTAGAAGCATTTGGTTGAACCAGCAGCAAATCATGATTGTTACAGGTTGAGAACATTGTTGTGATTGGACACAGTGCTTGTGGTGGAATCAAGAGGCTTATGTCCCTCCCAGAAGATCTCTCCGAGTCCACGTAAGTATCTAGCACACTAGTTTCATACCCGGCCACATGTATAAATATATATATATATATATTGTTTGAGTGTGTGTGTGTGTGTGTGTGTGTGTGTGTGTGTGTGTGTGAATTAATACAATAGTGACTTCAATTGCTCTATTGCCTATGAATAATATTTGTCTGTCTTGTGTAGTTTGTTAGTATATTTATATATCAATTTCTGTCATGATATAAATTGGAAACAAAATTATAGCTTGCGAAGGACGTGGAGATGCTCTTTGTTCCACCTGCAATCCAAATCTAGAACATGGTTATTATAAGGAAAATCAAATGGCTTCATGTCCTACTTGTCATGGAAGAGGTTGTATAGGTGACATGATATTATGCAGAGTTTAATGTTGTCTTATTTCCTTAGTACTTATTGTCTTTAATGTTGTATAGGCACTTTAGTTGCAAAGAGAATTATTTTGTTTTGTTTTAATATTGTAATCCCTCATTAATGAAGTAATGAAACATATAGAATTATCATGTCATATATTAAGAACTATCCTGTCACCAATACTCATCCGCGAAAATAATTACAAACTTGAAACATTATATTTCAGTGAATTAGAGAAAAAATAAGTGACAATAACTTGTTTTACTTGAGTCGATGAAAAAATTATCACTTGGTGACAAGAGATGTAAGGTTTCAACTAATATTACTCTGGTTGATAGGATAATTTTTAGTTTATGACAAGGGTTTTAAGGTTGAAAGTTCTAGTTATAACGTTTGTGACTTTTCGTCAACACATTATTAATGCACTTGCAATTTTAGTAAGTTTCCGTTCTATTGACAACATTCTTTCAGTAAGTTTTCGTTCTGTTGCTGATATTAAAATCTTACCAATCTCATCTCATCATGTCATTACTTACTCCTATGTTGGTTAACAGAATGTTGCAGCACAAATATTATCTTGCATCAAGTACTATTATAATCATGTCTCCAGCATGTTAATTATAATTAAATGAATGCCCATATTGTGAAATTTACTTGTATGAGAGTTTGCTTTTGCTTTTATTTGAGTTGATTAGTTCAACCACTAATTTTTTGATAATGGCAAACTTTTGTTGCATTTGTATGCAGAAACCTATTGTCCTTGTTGAGTTATATAGAGACGTGTGTGACTCGCAGCTTATTGGAGTGTCTGGGTACTCAAGAGAGGTTTTCACTAATTTATTTTACAATCTTTTTCTCGGATTACAACTTTGTATAAGCAGTTATGGTGTGTAGCACAAAGTGTGATACCCCGTATTTTTGTAAGGCTATTTTGGGAATTTTGGAATTTTCCCGAGTACCCGTTGTGTACGTCGGATTTAATTCAGGTAGCTTGAGACATTCTGTAATGTGCTCTGTATCTGTAATATTTTTCTCAGTGAAATAAAATACAGACGACGTGCTTCGAATGTTTATACGCGTTCGCGTACGATAATTTTTATCCCGGGTTAAAGTTGTTGTCATCCAAAAGGTGAGAAGGGCAACGCCACAGTGGCGGCGACCGCCGTAGGTAAGGCGGCGACCGCCGCGAAAGGCTCGAGGCAACAGTGCCCTCGCCTTCCAGCTGGGTGCAAAGACCCGAAGAACGGCGACCGCCGTAATTACGGCGCCCGCCGCGGCCCGCCGTAGGCAAAATTGCGGCGCCCGCCGTGATTACCCAGGGGTCATTATCCGTTGGTCGCCGGAGACGTCTGACAAGGCGCCGTTTTAGCCTCGCCACGTCTCGTTTAGACCATCGCGGTGTCCACATGATCTGTGGCTATAAAAGGAAGAGGATTGGGGTCAGATTCATGCACAAATCAAGCTGAAATCCTCAAATCTTCCTCTCGCCGGAGTTTGTGCCTCTCGCCGGAATTCTGAAGCTTTCGACGGTGGCCTTTGGTGTTGTTCCAGTAGCCCTTCGAGAAGCTTGTGGTTGCCTTTGGAGGTCAGAACCCAAACAAGTCGAAGGAGGCCGAGTCGATCGTGTTTTGGGGTGAGTTTTCTCGCCATTCTGTCGTCTGAGTTCTTCACGACGACCGCCGCCAAGAACAGCGACCGCCGCCAGTGCCCAGAATGCCTTCGTGGCTTTGGCTTGGTTGGTTGTGGTCGTGGCGTCTTTCCTTTCATTCTCTTTCGTCGTTTTTAGATTCGTACTACGGTTATGTCGGATCTAACTTAGGGTTCCTTTTATGGGTCGACTCAAAGGTTGTTGTGTTGTCGGAGCTATACCCGTGTCGAGCCCGGAATCCAGTTGTCGTCGTTAGGCTATTCTGCGGATTAAGGCAAGTGGCGGTTCGCTCTTGCTCGTTCGTTCCATATTTACATTAATTATCAGTAGTTTATCTGAGTAATTAATTTGGAATGAATACTTTGTTTGTCTGGAAACGGTTTTGATAAACTGTTTTGAAAATCATATAATAGGTTGTATATCTGTTAGAACAACGCTATTATCTGTGATCGCCTTTCGGGCCTTTATGTGGATTTATCCTGTAACTGTTTAGTTAGCACTGTTAGATAGGAACGTTACTCGGACTCTGTCCAGTCGTTTCTTTATAATCTGGTATCGGGGTGGCTCGTCTCCATCTGGTACTATTCTAAGATCATGATCGGTCTCTTTCACAAGTGTGTAGAGATAGGACACTTAGCTGGTGTCACAAACCTTCTGGTGTACGTCACTCTCGACGAAACGTATACTAAGATGTGTCGTCCCAATGATGGGGTACACATGTAAAAGTCTAATAACGTGATGTGTTTTTGAAACATAAATCAGATAAGTGCTACTCGACGCACATAATTAATAAGCCTTGGGCGAGTAGTGCAGCTAAGTTATAGTGCAGCTAGGAAAACTCGTATCGACTTTGATCATAGTACGTTCTCTTTCCAATCTGGATTCGCTGTATGCGATGAGGTTGGTCGTGAACCGAAGCATCTCAGTCAACTTTTAAATCATTGTTGTATGATTCTGTAAACATTCCAGATTTGTCATACTTCCTTAAAGACTCATTTCCGTTGGAGTCTTCTTTTCGAGTCGATTTCTGTGAAGGTTCAGTCTTCCAGAATCTTCTCTTGTGCATACCTCTTGTCTATTCCAGTAGGAGTATGATGGTTGACTATCGTCATCGATTATTATTCAAGAAGCGATGAGTCTAACCTAATACGACTGCTTCGAACCATTCTGTTTTGTACCCTTGCTAGTCTATTCAAGTAGACTAACCCACGAACTTTGTTCTCTGCATGTGGGCTGTGTCATCCGTTCGACTCGGCACATCAGATCGAAAGTAGCTCAGAAGAATAGAAGGACTATGGAGTCGACGGTGGTTTTTGAACATTTTAATTATTTCTTTAATCAGGTTGAGATCTTTTGGACAATGACTTTGGTTGTAATGTACTTTCTAAGACTTCCGCTGTTTTTGGTTTAAACTCTGTGTTGGCCTATTCGGGATTGGGTTGTAATCCCGTAACTCTGTTTCCTTGACAATGTTATGTTTGGGATTGAATGCTTTGATCATTATGTATCATTTGTATTTCATAAATTGTATTTTAACGGTAAAGCCTTGGGTGATCTCGGTAAGGAACACTAGGGTCACTGGCGGTAATACCTTTCCAAAAGGGTTAAGTTTTGGGGGTGTTACACAAAGGGAGAAAATGCAATAGGAGAAATCGACAAGGATTGTTGTTGATAATAATTTGGTTGAAAGGAAAGGAAGAAAAGGGAATAGGTGACAAAAAATTGTTTGTAAATGTTGTATAGGTGACAGGATATTATGTAGAGTATAATATTGTCTTATTTCTATAGTACTTTAGTGTCTTTAATGTTGTATAGGCACTTTAGTTGCAAAGAGAATTATTTGGTTTGCTTCAATGTTGTAATCACTCATTAATGAAGTAATTAAACGTTAGAATTATCCTGTCATATATTAAAATCTATCTTGTCAGCAATACTCATCTGCTAAAATAATTACAAACTTGAAATATAAAATTTCATTGAATTGAAAAAAATCAATGACAAAAACTTGTTTTACTTATGTCGATAGAAAAGTTATCACTTGGTGACAAGAGATGTAAGGTTTTAAATAATATTACCCTGGTTGACATGATAATTTTTAGTTTATGACAGGGGCTTTAAGGTTGAAAGTTCTAGTTATAGCGTTTACGACTTTTCGTTAACAAATTTCCTGCTTTCTATTTTATTTAAAATAATTTTCAAATGTAATACCAAAATTTCAAAGTATAAAAAATAGCGTTAATGGCATTTCTTTTATGACGGAAAAATACTCACTAAGTGACTAGAATGATATATACATAACGTAAACAAAAAGTACAACTTATTTCAACTCTACCAAATATCATCCTTTACCATTGTGTTTCTATTATATGTAGATAGTTATACTATGTCATTATTTCTTACCTTCACCGAACAATGGACATAGCATCCGTCCATTTGTTGTCAAAAGGATTTCATGGCATTTTCTCAGACCACGGTTATAATTAAAATTGCGGTCTATGCTTTCAGGTATTTTCTCAAATTGAACAATGGACATAGCATCTAGTCTATGCTTTCAGGTATTTTCTCAAATTGAACAATTACAATGTCGGAATGAATACTTTTGTCACAATGGTATAGTTATATTGTCAGAATGAACAATTCCAATGTCAGAGAATTTTATATTTTTGTCACGTGGTACAATTGCATGAATTATCATTGGACGAATATTTTATGTCAATGGTGTTCATATTTTTGTCACATGGTATATTTATATTGTTGGAATGAACAATTACAATGTCAGAGAATTTTATATTTGTCTTTGTCGGATCGGCTAAACATCCATTTTAATGTTGTTTTCATTGTTTGAATACCCGGTCTTTTATAGCACCGTCCATTTGTTGTCAAAAGGATTTCATGGCTATTGGGTAATGTTTTCAATCTCACGCTTTTGTATTGGAGCTGCTCTTTGTATCAACTCTCATCTCATGTATAAACTAGATGTACAATGTTCAAGCTACACTGATTTAGAGGAATAAGAATGTTGTATACCAAATAAAAATGTCACAATGTTCAAGCTATATTGATTTTTTGTCACATGGTACAATTGCACGAATTATCTTTTTCTGAATATTTCATGTCATTGGTTTTTATACTTTTGTCACATTGTATATTTATATTGTCGAAATGAACAGAGAGAAGTTTGTATTTTTCATACTATCAACCTTAAATTCCTGTCATCCAGGAGAAATTTTATTGTCGATTTTAACGAAATAAATGTCACAATTGAAATTCATTCTAACAACATATGTCAAAAGACTCAAATCTAAACATGAAATATTAAGCAAATTAATTATCCAACAACTTGATACATATTCTTATGCATGAGAAGTGTTTATCTAATATTTAGTATTTATTTAGTACTTTAGTATAGTGACTATCTAATATCACGTATTAGTACTTTATGAAGTATTTTGGAATGCATTTTAGTGTAGTGACTATCTTATGTCATGTAATATTTAGTACTTTATGATAATATGTGTAATATCTAGTACTTTGTGAAGCATGTTATTTATTTTCGTTTTATGTAATGTAGTACTTTAAGATAATGTCGCGTAATTTCAAACCATATTAAAGACGACAGGACAAGTCAGTGAGTATGACGGGAATGGTTATGCATTTTCTTCCTATTTTAATCATTCTCTTCTTCTTCCTATGTGATACGGACCGCCACTCATGATATATATCAAACCATATTGAACCTGTCATGATATATATGGAATCATGACAGGATTGTGTCATATCAATTTAACCCAAACTAGTCCACATTGAACCCGTCAGGATATATATATGGAATCATGACAGGATTGTGTTAAATTCTATGAATATGCGAAGACCAATATGCAAAATATCATTAACGAAGAAAATTACATTAACTACTTTCGACTAAATATCAATACAAATAATTCCAACCATACAAATTACATTAACTACTTTGAAACCATATCACTTATGACTTGCTTCTGTCTTTGAAGAAAAGAAAGTTCACAAGAAAAAATTATAAGCAAATTGCATTAAACTTTATGATAATATGTGTAATATCTAGTACTTTACGAAGCATGTTATTTATTTTTCGTTTTATATTAGTGCTTTATGATAATGTCGTATAATATCAAACCATTAAAGACGACATGACAGGTAAGTGAGTATGACGGGATTGGTCATGCATTTTTTCCTATTTTAATCATTCTATTCTTCTTCCTATGAGATACGGACTGCCACTCATATTGGTCGGTAGGATTATCTTAAACCATATTGAATCGGTTCATCATTCACAAGGGGATCAAACAGGTAAATATTAAGGATCAACTCAGCATCTTATGTAAACATTAACCCTTTGTGAAGCATGTTATTTATTTTCATTTTATGTAATATAGTACTTTATGATAATGTCGTGTAATTTCAAACCATATTAAAGAAGATAGGACACGTCAGTGAGTCTGACAGGATTGGTTATATATTTTCTTCCTATTTTAATCATTCTCTTCTTCTTCCTATGTGATCTAGACTGCCAATCATGTTGGTTGGTAGGATTATATCAAACCATATTGAATCTGTCACATTACATACTAAAGTTTAGTGTTGATTTTTCCCATTTACTATCAGTGGAGTGGAGGATATATAAAGAACTGTGACAAGATAAGTATATCTTGTATGTAAATCTAAAACAAATTGTATACATTAAAAACTTGAATTTCTACTTTATAAGGATTAAAACTTGAATTTCCCTCAAGCTGAAACACATGACAAGGCAAGATACTAAACGAAACAGAAACACAAGAACATGAAATACAAAATAAACTAAAACAAGGGATAACAGGGCAAAACAAACAAAACCAGAAAAACATCAAAAAAGCATTTGCCTAAGACCAAAGAACATGGAAGAAGAAGAACAGTTGCCACAACCGGCCATACCAACAGAACCCCAAAATTGAGGTCACCACAATCGGCACCGACGGTCGAACCAGGGAAATAACCGGCAACCTCAGTCGGCGGCGCGGACAGCAAAATGGAAGGCCAAATCTAAAGCCACTGAGCAGTTGAGAGGACAACGCAATTATGAGCAAGAGCACCGACGAGCCTTCGAATCGACCTCCACTGGCAGCGCGGCGAGGGAGCATGAAGATTAAGGAGGCGCCGAAATCATCTTCCTCCCAGACAACAAAAGTCGCACGAAACCGGATCTTGGATCTCTGCAAAAGATCAGGATCTCTGCAACCCAGCCTTGACGGAGGAAACCGGATCAGTAATTGCGGCGAAGGTTTGTGAAGAAGTAAAAGACGTCACTACCATCTTCTTCCCAACATGCAAAATACGCCCAAAACAGAGACTCCAAGCAGCCGGTCTAGACGGTGGCGACCAGAACAGGATCTGGAGCTGACAAATGGCGACCGAAGCAAATCCATAAACCGACTGGAGCTCGGAGAGGAAATCGAACAGGAGCGGCGACAAACCTTAACATGATTTTGTTTTAGTTACATGAATTTGAGTTAATTTACAGATTGTGAATCTGGGAAATTTAGACAAGGAAATGAATTTGAGTTAATTTGGGTTTGGGTTCAAAATCAATAATTCAGTATACGAAATTTAGAAAAAAGGAGAGTGAAAATTGATGAAATTAATTGAGTTGTATTTAGGAGGGAAATTTAAGAGGGAAAAGTTATGTATTTGAGAGAGAAATTTGAGAGGGATTTTGAGAGAAAAAATTGGAAAAAAAATTATAATTAATGATATTTGTGTACTTTTTTGTTTTTTCATTTTTCTTTTCTTTTCTCTAATTTTATGGATTTAATTTAATTTTTGAATTAAAAAAAATTAATATTTTATAAAAATACATCAAATGGTGTATATATGTAAAAAAAAAAATCAACCCGATATTCTTGCAAATGGAAAACCCATTTAGGGTATTTCTGCAAATGGGTGAAAAAGAATCCCCATGTGAAATTTACCCCCGAAGAGTGTCCGGTATTCTAAGGGAATATTCGCGGATAGACTGATAGTCGCTACTCGCTAGGGTTTGGTGCACGTAGGAGTATATATTGTACGCCACTCGAGTTTTCGCTTCCTGCTCTCTTGAATCCGGGATCTTCTCTGCGCCTCACGGTTCCATTAGTCGCTCTCCCTCTTGCTTCTGCCCTTACTAATGGCGGTCACCTTCTCCGATCTTCACACCGAAGCCGGACTCAACTCTCTCGACGAATTTCTCGCCGGGAAATCTTACATCTCCGGGTATGTTTCTCCCGTACTCTCAATTTTGCTCAGTTTTTTTCAGTTTTGTAACTGCAATATGAGCTAATGTTGGTCCTAATGGTTTCCTGCTATAAGTAATCTGCAAATGGCTTGAAGTAAGATTGAATGGAGATTAACGAGCTAAAACGTTATAGTATGCGTAGGTGGACTGGTTTTCAGTAGGAAATACTGGAAATTGGAGTCGATTTTGATGATTATTGCTCTTTTGGGTTAAATTATCGGGTCTGCTGAATGGCTGTGCATCTGTTATGATTAAAATTTCGATGTGGCTTCAGGGATGCGTTCACTAAGGATGATGTGAAGGTCTATGCCGCCGTGTTGGAGAAGCCTGACAGCTCATTCTCCAATGCCTGCAAGTGGTACGAGTATGTGTCTAAGCACTTGGCTTCAAGGTTGGTACTCAATATCAATGATGGTTGTAACTTTCCTGCTACATGGAGATTCCAAATTTTCAGAAGTGAGAATGGTTCCCCTCTATAGTCATTATATGAGAATAGTGTATGTTGGTTGTTTTCACTGTCCCTTTTCCTAGAGATGGATCAAGATGAAAATGAAGCACTAATGTTTCGGCTGATGGACTTTTGGCAGCTTTCCAGGTCAAGCTGTTGGAGTGAGAATTGCCTGTGGTGCTGCTCAAGCTGAGGCTCCAGCATCAGCTCCCTCAGAGGTAATGTGCTGCATTAGTAACAGTCATTGAATGGCTGCTTACACATCCACTGACTTTATCGTTTGTAGCTTGGTGTAGTGGGGCATTTGGTCAGATAGAGTTGATGTTTAAGTATAGTATCTGATGCACTCGGTCAGTGAATGAAAAGGCGCACTCCAGGCGCGCCCGGCCCAGGCCAGTGCCTGGCTAGCCTCAGGCGTGCCCAGAGTGGCTGGGCGCACCTTGGAGTCAGGCTAGCACCTCTCAGTTTTCCAGTAGTTTCTTCTGATATTTTGATATCTTTGTTAAATTTTTTTATTAAAAAAAGATTTCGTGATATATCCAAATAACTGATATCCTTATTTATCTCGTAAGTAATCTTTTCTCTTCCTTATTACTCCAAAAAATCAAACTTT
This sequence comes from Rheum nobile, assembly GCA_027886185.1. NCBI lineage: Eukaryota > Viridiplantae > Streptophyta > Magnoliopsida > Caryophyllales > Polygonaceae > Rheum > Rheum nobile. Next base: position 1,061,709 of record WOAB01000761.1, on the reverse strand, counting down.
TATTATCTTCCTCCTATTCCATTATCCCAGTGCTACTTGTAATCTTTTCTTTCCCTCTATTAAACCCCTAAAACACTTCCCAAAATAAAAAAAATTGTCTCTTTCCCCTCCTCTGCTGGTTCCTCTGTTTTGCAGCATCTTCTTCCATTCACTCTTTGAGCTTTATGCTTTCAGTTTCATTACTTTATATGCTTTAAAATTGGTTTTCTTATGCTTTTAACTTATTTTCCTAATTGTTTACTAGTTTAGACTTGATTTTATAACATTATAATGCTTTAAACTTCCTTTTATTTCATTATAAACATGTTTTTATGATTTTATAGCATTCTGCCACTGAACTTAGTCCTTTTCTACAATAGTGTGGCTAGGCGCGCGCCTAGCGCTTTTTTAATCACTGCACTCAGTGTATGGAATGAATGTCGATCGTGTAGTAATGATTGGTTCAGCTCTAGTGCTTCCACTGGTTATCTGATGGGGCACTGTAGTGCATATTTAGTTTGATTTTGTTGTCTGCGAGTATGTCCTTTAGAAACTTTTTCAGTCTTAATCAGGTAAACAATACCCTAAGTTTTAGTTTCGAAATGTGCCAGTATAAGTGACTGCATATCCTGAGAGAGGACACATGGGTGAACTTGTCTTTAATTTGTGGGACAGCACTCATCAGTAATAAATATATTTTTAAAACTGTAGGTGCTTCTTATCTAGAAAAAAAATTAGTTATTTGCATGATTTATTTTCCTTGTACTTGCGATTTTCTTAATTTTCATTATCATGAGCATCATCAAATGCAGGAGAGTTGACTCTTATGTTAAATTTTCCCAGGCTGCACCTGCTTGTGATGATGATGATGATGATTTGGATCTCTTTGGTGACGAGACAGAGGAAGAGAAAAAGGCAGCAGAGGAGAGGGAGACAGCCAAAAAGGCATCCTCCAAGAAGAAAGAGAGTAAGATTCATGTGTATCTGTTCCACGTATATGTGTGATGTTTAACTTATTAGGAGAAGTTTATGACGTGATGTTTAGCGATTTGCTAAGATACAGACTTCTTCATCCTACAAATCTTACTTCTTAAGTACTTCTGGAAATATTTTCTGCTATTGTCTTTTCTCTGACATTGACCTATGGGCTTAGGCGGGAAGTCCTCTGTGCTTATGGATATCAAGCCATGGGATGATGAGACCGACATGAAGAAGTTGGAAGAGGCAGTGCGCAGTGTCCAAATGGAAGGCCTGTTCTGGGGAGCTTGTATGTCTTCATTTTTCATGCTATAATTCCATGAATGATAACCAAGCCATACTTTTTCATGCTATAATTCGATTTGCTTAAATCTGATGCAGCGAAACTGGTTCCGGTTGGCTATGGTATCAAGAAGCTGCAGATCATGATGACCATTATTGATGACCTCGTTTCAGTGGACACCCTGATTGAGGATCATCTAACCGTTGAGCCAATTAGCGATTACGTCCAGAGCTGTGACATCGTAGCCTTCAACAAAATCTAAGTTGGGTTTTTTATCTTTGACTTGGGCTTCTCGTTTCCTTGTGATTTTCCCTTGTGTCCTCTTCATGAGAGATGAGTAATAGTAACTTGGAGTTTGATGTACTGAATATGGATCATCACATATATTTTATTGCACTTCACCCCATTGCTATGGTTTTGTTGTCAAATTCTTTCATCATCAATTATGATAAAATATTTGAAATATGGATCATCAAATCCCTGTTAGTAACTTGGGCTTCTTTTTTCCCTTGTGATTTTACCTTGTGCCCTCTTCTTGAGAGAGGAGTTATGTGCTAAATGTTGCACTTGACCCCATTGCCATGGTTTTGTCTCTTTCATCAGCAATTATGATGTACATTCAATTTACACATTATGCGGATCAAGGATCAATCATGTTAGTATCATAGCCTTGATAATAAAATTTCACTTATCAAAGCAACACTTTGAAAGATCACCCCACCCGCACACAGTAAACACAAACCAGTTTATCAGCAGACCAAATTTGATGTCACGAGTTTCCGAGATTCTCAAGTAGCTGTGAGAAAATGACCCAACTGGCGCCACAAAGTACAAGGGAGAGCGTGATCTTCCCACCTGGGACGAGCTCCGGTAGTTTTGGGAGTTCCGGTGAAGTAGTGTATCTGTCTGACCATGACATTGCAGCTGGAAGTATACCAAACAGCACCAGTACTAGATAAAACAACAAGATACTGTCAGAGGAAAAATCTCATTTAGATGCACAACACATGGTTTCAGAGATCTGATTTTGCTAATGTGAGTTTTTTACAGTTGAAAAAATAGTGGCTTAACTTATTTTAGTGACAATTTAGCGAATTTACGCCATAAGCCTATCACTTCAGAAGTTTAAATCGCATATCACTTGGGGTCATCCCAGTGGATTGAACATTTTAAAAAACTGGAACTCAAAGCAAAAATAACGATTATCGAGAAAACAATAGCAGAGCTCTAACCTCCATATGTTCCAGCAAAATCCAAAGCCTTGAAAAAGATCTCCGGGTCTAAAAGTGCCAACACCAATGGTGGGAACAACGTCAACACATAGGGCAAAGGCTTGCTCTGCCCTGCTGGCAGATTCAACACTGTAAATGAAAAGGTTTAGCTTCTCTATCATGTCTACTCCGAAGAGAATGGAACATGACAGTCAGCTTACAGTCAGCTAGGAAATCTGCCAGACCGAGAACAAATCCGATGTATGATGTGGCAATTGCCAGCAGGGAGAAGGTCTCAACTATTGGCTGCATTCGTTGGTTCGAGGAAAGGTATTATAGATCAATATACTTGATCAAGTTTCACTGAGGATAAGTACTATACAAACTTAGAAGCTTACTCCGACTACTCCATTACTGGCTCGAAGCTGTTGCAATGGATCCACCATCTTCTCTGCTACTGTGTTTGTATCAGTCATTGATCCAAGAATGACAGCGGTCCAGATCAGAAACAGGATCAGTGGGATGGCCGTTCCTAGAACGATTGCGGTCCTGTGAAGCAAATACGTTGGTTTCTTTATCCCCCATTGAGCAATAGGACTTTCAACCAGTTTATAATATTTGGATTTGTTTGAGACAAACAAGCAAATATGCAGGTGTTTGTTAATCTATGCCCATGATACATAACATATGATCATGTCAAGTTCAGGGATTTTGTCATGTTAGGCCACTAAATGGATATGAGAAAGCCTTGATAAATTTTCACCTTGGAGACGTAAGTGTCTCTGGCAGGTTGCAAGACAGGAAGCCTGATTTTCGGAATCTAGTGAAGTGCTTGTAAAATACATTAAAATGCTCTTGATGGATTTAGGTATTGCTATAAGATTTTCACCTTACTTTTGATGGGTTTCCCTCCAAATCAGTGCAAAGGACAGGCACCACATTCTGAAAACTTAAGGGTTAGGAAACACTCAAGTACTCGTTCACAAGAAGCCAATCCAAGCAGAAAGATTACCTGGTAGACGAACGATAAAGCTATGATCGGTAAGCTTAGAGGCACAGCTGCAAAGTTGGCTTTCAAGAGAGCTTCCCAATGGAGATCACCGCTTGCAACCACCTGGAGGAAACAAAATGTATTCTAGTACAGCTTTTATAAGTTGAAAGGCGCACCTAGGCACAAGGTACGATTCTTGAGAATATCTGAATTTGTACATCGCTAGAGATGAATTCTTAAGCTGAAAAGTTTACCACTAGAGCTGTGAAAGACGCAATGATTCCAACTACTAGAGCACCATTAATGGCGCCAAGAACCCGCTGGCTGCAGAAACAATAAAAACATCAAACAGGTTTATCTTCGACTGCAAAAGAGATACTACAAATTGTACTCACCTAGAAAAGTAACATATTCCTCCCAATGTGAGTGAAAAGAAGGCTGCACTTTCCCATCTGTAAAAACATTATAAAGTATCAAAGGATCAGTAAATTTGTTCAAGTTAGACTATAAGCAACCAAATCAAGTTGAAACAATGGATCAAAGTGGAAAGTCTATAATGGCATAAAATTTGAGTTAACTTTGTGAAACATGTCATATCAGATGAGAAAATGAAATGGGAGAGACAAGGATGATAAGGACCTTTCTAGTTACTATATGTTGTAACGATTGTTACAAGAGCAACGGAAAAATATCTCAGAAAATCCGGGCAGGTTTTCTCTATGGGAATAGTTTGTGGTGGAAAATCAACAAGATAGCCCACATTTAAAAAATGAAGGATCAAATTGTCTACCATGTACATCATGCAGAAGTCGAATGAAAAAAAGTTCATACAGTGGAATACCAAGGTAGTTCGTCAGGATATCTGAAGAGCGAGCAACATAGGCTACAAGAAGGGCATAGTGAATAAAAATGTACGACCAGCTGCAGCAGCAGAGAAAATGTTTGAATTAGAGAAACTCCAAAGATCTAAAGCCTTTCCATCATGCAATAAAAAAAGGGTACACATTTTATCATCCTCTTGTTAAACATGTATATAGTCATATCGTATCTTCGCAACTGTTCTAGTTTAAATCTATGTCTATCTTTTATGGAAGTAGAAGAAAGAATCATTATTCCAAAATTTGCTGAACTTATATCTTATGAATACAGATGCAATCTCTACAGCCTACACACATTATAAATAGCAAAGGAGCACAAAACAAGATGTAATTACCAGACAATTTGGACTCCAAGTGGACCAAGAGTTCTCTTAGCCATTGACACCTACAAGATCAAGGACAGGTAAACTTTTCACAGTCACATCATTGATTGAGACATTGAGTGCATCAGGAAAATATTACAATTGATTTTATTCTCTACAGTAATACAACAAGTAACCTAATTCACAAAGACGCAATTTACCAAGGAGACGCCGCCAGAACCAAGTTCGCACATTGTGTTGATGTTCACCTCAGCAATAAGTAAACCAGTTGCAACCTGTCCAGCACAAGGTATATAAATGCTCTATCACTAACACTATGTTAACAGTTTGAACAGAGAGAAACGAGTATTCTAGTAATAGGCATAAAATCAACATATATATCAGCTTAGAAACGTGGTCAGCTCTTAACTTCATCCGGTAATACCCCAGAATTTTATCCATGACGGAAAAAGATTAAGCTGTTACAGGTACAGCTATTTGGGTACATGGCTTTGATCCAATGTAAGGGTTATGCATAATAACTTCTAAAAAGCTGTATTTAAGAAGAAGCAACTAACAATATGATAATTTGTTACCATGTAAACCCAGCAAACAATGCATGCCACAGCAGATGCCAAAAAACCCGAATCTTGTGTGACCGCAGGAATTGCTAGGATTCCTGCACCAACCTGAAAAATTCAACAGCAGTAATAATTAAGTGTAAAGGGAACTTGAAATGAGTTAAGTTTAACTGAAAAATGATCAATTGTTTTCTAGATGCTATCAACTTGTTTCACTGAATGTAAAAGCACGTGGACAAGTAAAGAGTACAATTCACATGACCAAGGAATTAACCAGAATTTATAGAAATATAGTAGATCTGCCAAAATCAGACTCAAGTATAACCATGACCACTATAAATGAAAATTGGATAAATGTCCATCAAAATCTGAAAATTGGATATATACCCATAAAATTATAAAAATCTTGTATAATTATCCTTTGTGTTTTATCAAATACTATTAAACCAAAATAACATAATTAAAATAAATATCAATCTAAGTAACAAATAAATACAAAAATAACACAAATTTCCTTAAAAATTCCAAAAAAAAGAGAAATAAAACAGTGTTATTGAAGCATGATCTTTGTATGTTTCTGATATGCACAAAGAAGAACAAAAAATAGATAGTATAAAAATATCAAAGTGTCTTAAATGGCCTATGTTTATGATAAAAAATGTACTAATAACAAACTAGAAGATTTATATACGTACACACGGTGCAGAATTGAAGAAAAGAAACGAGAGAGAAAAAAGAAAAATAAACCTAAAAGTGAGAGAGAGAGAAATAAAGTTAATTAAGAAAACTTGTTAAGAGTTTTTTTGAAAATTATATTTTTAATAGATATATTGAAAATCTTATCTTGGATAATTATACAAGATTAATATAATTTGATGGATATATAATCTATTTTTAAGATTTGATGGATATATATTTAATTAGATCTTATCTAATTAAATATATATCCAATTAGATAAGATTTAATGGGTATATATCAATTACCCCATTAAAAATAAAATAAGGAAAATGCAAAAATTCTTGAAGGAATAAAAAAACTGCATACCGTCGTGCCGGCCACAAGAAACACCGCACTGGTAACACTGCCTGTCAATGAAAACCCATAACTTGAATTTGAAATCCCCAATTCCCATCTATAAAACCCTCATTTTTTGTAAACCTAGCAGCAGAAGAAAAGGTCTTTACCAGGTTCTCTTTTCAGAGTCGCTTGATTAAGGTTAGAAAAGAGCCTCTCAAACTCATATCGTTGCTCCTGTTCCGCCAGCGCCGGCGGTTGCGGAGTAGGCGGCTTTTGGGCTGAGCATTTCACGGTGGAATTTGCTGACGAGTGCCGGCGGGAAAGAGCAAACGGGAATGAACAGGCAACGCTTCTATGGCGGTTTGCACGGAGGAGGAGGCCGTGGGGAGGAATAAGGGGCTGTTTGGTGGGGGAGACTGAAGTTGGAAGTGAAGGAGAAGCTGAACAGACGAAAACCATCTTTTTGGTTTCCCCTGTTTAGCTCCCCAAACAAGGAGGATTGAAACAGTCTGAATTCTGAAATTAGGGGGAGGAGGAATGCCCGTTCATGTTAGATAATGTGGGCCAGAATAGGTTGAACCGGGTCGGGTTGAGCTAAAACTCAAACCCGATTCATTCGTTGGTTTGGTGAAAAACAAGACATCACGGTTGCTGCTTCTAATTTCCTCAACCATCCCAATTTCTACCCACCTCGAATGTTTTCCGCATTCGGAGCATCTCTGTCCTCTTCTTGCAATCCAGAAGCTCAATTTCACAAGTACCCATCTCTCAAGAGTGGTGTCAGAAGCTGGTACATGGAAACGAGTAGAGGTATACTGGATTTGGGTTTGCCTTTTCAATTCCAATTGAGCTTTCAATGTTTTTATTTTGCTAATTTAAGTTGTTCTTTTTGGGGGGTTTCCAGTTTGGTGTGTGATTTTGTTATTTGGTTGGATTAAAATTGATGAAAGACTGAATAAGGCAGCTGATGGAGTGGATAAGAGTGTGAGACTTGACAGACAACACTCTTTCACCTTGCCAAGCGATGAACTGATGATCCACTTGCTTTCTTAACATGTACGGTCACTCAACTTGTTATCCAAGATGAGTGTTTCTTAATCCATGTTATATTTGAGTTTTCCATATGGTGTATAGATGCTGAGATTTGGCATCTTTGTTCCGTCCAGGTGTAGAAACTAGAATCTTAGCAGGTATCCAGCCCAAAAGAGAGGTGGTTACATGCTTAATTTTGTATTGTTCCATCTCTAAGACCATTTGCCCCTTTGTTTTAGGTAATTAGTGTCGATGATAAATTTCAGTTTTCTTCGTCGCCTTCACAAACCAATGCTCTTCTGTTGATAAATGTGTGGTACTTGGAGCTCCGTCGGGATCAATGAAGTATGTATACTTGTACTAACATTACTCATAAATGATATATAGATGATTATAGAGGTTCATGTCTCTGAGTTGTCCTTTGCAGAAACCAATCTGTTCAGATAAAAGAAAGACAATGACCAATATATTTCTTGGTATGCTTCTTCCTGTGATTTATATGGGAAGATTCATCTTGACAAGAAGGATCCTAACAGTCGCCAGCAGGTTAATAAAGGTGCTTTCCTCTTCTCTGGGGAGCACCATACTATACCTGCAGAGGATAGTATGCAGCTTTCAAAAATTTCACCTCTTAGCTTCCCATGTTTGTATCAGCAGATATTGATCCACAACATACAGTGTCTTTCATTAATACCGTTCCGTTTCTTTCCATCTCAATCCCTTGGAAATCTATCAACCAAACAATCTTGGGTAAGGCTTTAATCAATGGAATTCTCACACAATGTAGAATATATGTAGAAATTGGCTGCCAACAGTGTGAACATGTATTTTGATAGTTAATCTTATCTAGATTGTTCCATGTTAACAATTCTTCTTCCTTCCCTGGTTGTCAACCAGTACTACTGGACATTTCCTTACTCGTCATAAAGGCTCAAAAAAGCAACTCCGGGAGGTACTGCATATTTGATGATAAGAAAGTAGTTTGGTGCCTTTTTTTATCAGAACATTTCTGATTTGATCAATTTAAAGCGTGTGCTTGAATCAAGCTAACGAGGTTGATCTTTTTGGCTTTGCTGGATCAAACCTCAAGAGAGGGAATATCTCAAGGCATGGATAAATAATTTAGGCCAAAGTGGATCCAACTTATTCTTCATTCATTTTAGTAAGATTCTTCATTTGTAACTTTGTGGTATAATGCTCCAGTTTCATTGCCCGACTTCAAACTCATAAGCAACATTAAGGCACATAAGCGGTTATGCTTAGCAATGTAAAGTAAGTACACATATAACCTTGGAAGCTAAGAGATTGGGTTAACCTTGTGGAATGTTACCTTTATATTTGGGCAAACGGAAACAGAAGACGAGCTCTCTATACAAACTAGGAAGCACATCTTTGATATTCCCAGTGGCACATCTAATAATGATTTTCCTGCATTTCCCTGCCTGTTGCTGTATAGGATGAATATTTGCTATCCCATAATGTTCAAGTGATGATGAATATTTGCTCTTGATTCTTTCTACTTGCAATATTAGTTTCTTTCATCTATAGACCAGAACTATCTCTTGATTTCTGTAGCGGAAGTACCATCGTTGGGAATGGCTCTGCAGATCAACGGCAGCCGGTCTACGGTGAAGAACAAAATACAAATGGTGTCTTCTTGTCTGGTACGCCTAATTACTTACTTGATGCAAGATAATCAACATGAGCTTTCGCTTGACCAGTTACTTATCTTTTTGGTAATAAACACTCATTCCCCGTCTTGTAGATCTTTGTTTTATCAAGTGCTTCTTGCATACCACCTGAATTCATTTTTGTAACTATAGACACTATCTTCATAAATCGACAAGCAGACAAATGCTGAAGGGGAACCTGTCTCAAATGCTTCAACGCCAATATGAATCTGCCGGTACGGATCCGGAAAACCAAATATGTAGGATTAGTTAAAAGCACTTCTTCACATGAATGAACTATATCCATCCAACTGTATTCTGCAAATTAAATGGCTTATTCTTGTACAGTACAAAGATATGCTTTTACGGCAATTAACAGGTTGTAAACGATTTTAGCTTCTGATTGCATGAACGAATGAACTGGACATATGACATTAAAAACATTGCGAAGAAAGGGCGGACAAGCAAAGAGAGCAATATCATAAGAGCCAACACCAACATTGAAATTCAAGCACATTCCGGGTCTTTCTTTTTATACTTGCAATTCATTCACTATTTCCTTTTTATTCACCAGAAAACTCTCCCATCAACGCGAGGGAGAAGAAACAAACTGCCTATGTGAGCTGAAAAGATCATTCCCTTCAAACGGTGACGTCCATTCGCGAGACACGGCAGATAAATTATCAGCTTTACCTGACCCGCCATTCTGGAACCCTGCAATAGAGACACCGTTCCCATTAGAGGAAGGTGGTCTCATAGCTTGTCTCATGTCCATAACCGTAGCATTTGAATCATAGACGCTTAGGCCGCTGCTCTTTGGGTGGTAGGAAGAACCCAACCCTTGCCAAAACCCATTACTAGTCTTTGACATTGAGGGAAGGAAAGTCCTGTCCAAGCTCCAATCAATGTTGTTGTAATCACAAGACGACATTGTCCCACCTGTGTGCCAATCCACCGGAGAGCTTGACCCAGATGAGCATGTTGACCCCACTCCAGAGAATAGCCCAAGAGAGGAAGCCACAGCAAGTGTTGGAGATGAACCCGCTCTTTTCCACAAGGCTTGGGCCCTGTTGGCCGCTTGCAAGTCCACCGGACTCGTACCTGGCACAAATTGATGATGAAGCTGCTGGTGATATTGAGTTTGTTGGTATAACTGATGATTTGAGGTTAGATCATTGGGGCCGACACTTTTGGTGGTAGGAATAAAAGGGAGTACACCATTGGGTTTCATCATCTCTGAACTTGAAGGATACCAGCTGGAGGCTGCTCTGGGTGGAGAAGAAGAAGAAGAAATGCTTGTATTAACAGGGGCCAACACCCTGCCATCTACGGACTGTGGCCTCTGCATCATAACCAACTGTTCTGTTACTGTTGTTCCTGCGTGGACATTCTTATATTCACTCGCAACTGTAATGGGAACAAATCGGGAATCTGCCTTGGTTGGTGGTGATGACACCTGCAACGGTGATGCCAGGGAGTAGGAAACTGAAGGGGTTGCAGATGCACCGGCCGGCCACCTTTTCTCAGTTAGTATTGTCATTTGTTGTGGTCTTGCCCATTCTAACTTCTGCTGAATCTTTGTTTGCTGTGCACTTTTGTTCACAGTTTTTGGAGTTGGCCCTGCTGTGACTGCTAATTTGGCATAATTTTCATCCTTCCTCGGTTGAATTAAAGTGATTGGACTAGGCTTTTGTTGTAGCCTCACAGGGTTCTGGCTGGTAGCTAAGGAGATCTTACCGTTGCTCATAATTGAAGGATCCCCAGTGTCCTCTGGTTTCGAGGGCAAGCTAGGAGGATCCTGCTTCTGTTCTCGCAAGGTCTCTTCCGCCTTTTCAAGGTCACCTTCACAGGCAACTACCGCTCTTTCAACTTCTTGTTTAGAGCATTTAAACCTGACCTCCAATTCTGCAATCCCGGCAAGCTCTTCAGATATATCAATTTTCAAATTACCCCCCGTGTCCAGATTTTGATCCTTGTTCTTATCTGCCTCTTCACCACCTTCAAACAGCCATGACACTGCTTCCTCCATTCTGCCTTCATTAAGAATGAGCGCCATGGTTGATCTTTCTGCAGAGAATCCCATGGCAACAAGCTGTTGAGCAAGAGCCTCTAGCTTTCTAGACATCAAATAGCCACTACACCGTTCATGTAATTCCTGCGCACGCTTTTCCTTCTGGCGCTGGTGCTTCCTCTCATTTTTCTGACGTATCTTATCCCGTTTGTCATTGTCAGCACCTGGTATTACCTCTTGCCGGCCTGATGCTTTGTCTTTATGTTCTTCTGACTCCACAGAATGGCTATCATTGTTGGACGCAGAATCATAATCTCTGCCACTTACATGCATAATGCCACTATTGTCATCCGTTTCATCTATGTTGCGGAAGCGACCATTTACATGGAGGGAGGTCAAAGAGGATATGGGTGAAGTCTCCAGGGTAAGGAAGGTCCCCAGACCAGGATTGTATGCACTTGCTGAAAGACCAGATGTTCCATTTACAGTAGCAGAGGTCTTCGAAGAAACCTTCTGTTCCTTTGCAGCCCTTTTGTCTTTTGACTTGGATTTGAAAGATGAAGACATTTTTCTCACAACGGATCTAACTGTAAAAGTATAATGTTCATTTTAGCTAGTGTCACAATGGTGAATGAACACTTCTTTAAAGAAGAAAAATAAAAAAAAATTGTGCCAGTCTAGATTTGAAGGACAACCTCTTCAATGATCATATCATTAACTGTAGATAAAACAAAACCTTCCATAGCCTCTAGAAATATGAACAAGCAGAAGAAAAAGCAACATACAAAAGAACTAATTTACCACAATTTTTCGAACATTTTTTACAGGCATATACTACCCGAACAGGCACTCGTCAACGACAATCACAATATCAGCCTTTACCTCCAAAGAGATCACATGAAATTTTCAAGAAACCAAACAAATAAATTACAATCAATGGGAAGCAACAAGTCCAAAGCAGTCACTGAATACAAAGCATTATCAGGCATTTCCTCCATCCTTCTAATACTTTTCAAGAGGAATGCTTTATTCATACCTCCACCATCAGGCATCACCCGCATTCAGGCAAGCAAATTTTTACTTTTATCTCACCATAAACGATGAACTCAATAACAACAGGTCAAGATTCAGTAAACATTCACCAATCCCCTGGTTCTGCTTCAATTGAGGCTGAGTTGTACTAAGTAATTGGTTCAATCAATATAGCAACAATCACAGTTGACAACTTAAGCGGCATTAAAAGTAGGTGACAAGCACACCATAAAACACAAATTCGTTCAGCCAAAATGAATAACTTGGGGTAACACAAATTCGTTCAGGAAACCCTAGCTTTAAAATGACATAAATCTTGGACAAAGCTCTCGTTCGCCTAAAAAATGGTATCAATCTTCACGAATTGAGGAAACAAATACAATCGATGTCACTACAAATCATTCAATTAAACACAAATTTAAATTTTCCCACCAAAATCAAATGAATCTCACAAAATTGCGGTAACTCGAAACCGTAACAAAACAGAAGAAATGAGCCGGGAAGAAAACGGTTAAATGGAAGGAAGTACGGAAGGGATTAGAAAGACGAACAAACCTGGTGGTACAGAAGGGTCGGTGGATGAATCGAAGGAGAGATCACGTTCGAACAGAGATTTCGAAAGCTTCGAGATTGGGAGAGAGAGAGAAAAACAGGTGAGAGATTGCGAGGCTGAAACTGAATCGACGAATTAGGGTTTTTGACACGTCGATAATGGAAGGAATAAAAAATAAAGCTGAAGAAAATGTATTAGAGCTGGCACGCCAAATTTCTCCTCTTTTTCTTCAGAATTTTATGGACCACACGTCGATAATGGACCGTAATTCGCCCAGTCCGATCTGGGCATTTTCGGTCTGATCAAGTCCGATTTTTCGGTTCGGTCCGAATCCGCACACCCCTACCTTTCACGTGACCATGCGCTACATCACAAAATTGATTCATCTTATTACTAGTGCAATGAACAAACATATCAATTAAGAACACTTGGGATTAGAGCTTTATAATTGGGAAAATGTATTAAACCACCTCTTATTTACACTTGTTTGTAACAAATCACCCTTTATAAAAAAAATATCATTTATTCATATTTTATTATAAAGAGCCACTCATATCATAAATCTTATTAATTATCATATTGCATATACTAAAAGACCAAAATAAACTTTTCATTTTTAATTGTTTTTTATTGTTTTGTGTGTACTCTTATCCGAGCAAGATAAATACCCTAAATCAAAAGATGTCATCAATGCAAATTATAATGGACCCAAAATTCTTTCAAAACATAGACCAAAGATCGGACCAAAATATTCCACTTCGTTTCAATTCCGATTTGGTTCAAACCAATTTGGTCTCGATTATGGACCGTGTGATTATTTTTTTCTTTTTTTTATCTGTTCTCTTAATGATTTTGACGATGTAATAATAATATTCTCAAATTCTAGTGAAGTAATATTTACCATTTAAGTAGAAAATATTAATATAATTAAAATTGTGGAACAGATCATGTGATAACGATCGCTCACGTGCGAACGATTCACATACGGCATAAAATATATGCAAATTTAGGATAAATTTCATAAATTAGAGGAATTTATGCACATTTATGCAAAAATATGTGTGCCTTAAAATGTATAATTTTTTGCCTAAATGTGTATATATTTCACATTTTATTTGCATTATTGTTTAAGTGTTTTTAAGTACAAACTAAAACTATAGCTAAATTGAATTATTTGATAAAATAAGGATTGGGTGGTTGTTTGCTGCCTCTATCAAAATCTTTCCTCGTGAATGCGGAAGACTTTTGAAATAAATTCTTAACCTTTATTAAAATATTTCCTCGTAAATTGATGAGATAAGTTTTACAACTCGAAATTAGAATATAACGGAAGACTCTTAAAATAAACCCTAACTCATGACTAACTTAACTACATCTTACATTTATTTAGGAAGATTGAATTAATACTAGACAACTCTAAAAAAATATTACTATTACTTTAAATCACAATCTTCAACTGCAAGCTTTCGTCTTCGATTTGTTACTTCAAGGCGTCTGAGACCAACCACTAATGTGCCGTATAGGAAAGATGACACAAACCAACTATGCAAGGAAAGAGAAAGGTTGGTCAGTCTAATGAAAGACTACGCAAGAGCTCAAATAGAGTGGTTCTTGTGATTGTATCTAGTTACTATCATTGTATCTCGAAAAATAGTCGGTAGACGATATATAACTCGAATACTCTCACTGAAATGATAGAAAAGGTATGCGACAAGAGAAGGCTCCAAAAAAGGTAAGTCTTATAGGAATATGTATGTTTGTTTGGGAACATTATAATCCACACAAAGTTTAAAAACCGGCCTTTAATATTTGGGTCATCGACCAACCTCACCGCATAATGCGAATCCAAATTGGAAATGGGACTTACTTTAAACAAGAGTCCGGGTGGGTTCAACGTTGTACTTCTCGCCCGATGATATATTAATTATGTGCAAAATGACACTTATCTTATTTAATTCAAAAATGTGCATTTACGTTAAAGTTTTTAATCCACACCAATCTCGCAATGAGATATAGAACATGGGATGAATCCCGAATTTCAACACTAGCTAAGTGCACCACCACTTATATCCGAATAAGGATAGGTCATGACCAAAAAGTATTAGGGCAATAATCCTCATAATACCAATTATATAGAAACAACTAAACCTCGCAAGGTAAATAGCGTTTATACGAATACTCGTGCTAACTAGCATACAAGTCCACACTAATGCACAACAATCCACACAAAAGTTCATCCAGCACCCTATAATAATAATAATAATAATATAAATATATAAGGGTCGTGCTAACAAAATATACAACCTAATAAATAAGGTTCATTATTCATAAGAATTTATCACAAAAGTTCTCAAACGACAAATAAAATTATTTATCCCAACTTAATTAAGACAATAGATTAATTGTCAATTAAAAAAATATAGAATAAAATAGCAAGAGTGAACCGCCACTTGCCTCAGATTAAGATATCGGTTGAACGACGTAATGTCGTTCGGAAGAAAGTCGCTCTGGACTAACAAACTGGATTCTTGATTCGTTTCCGTCCCAATAGCAATTTCGAGTCATACCCAATTCATACAAATATAAATTATTATAAGATAATTTATTCATAATCGGAAATTGAACGTTACTTGTATCGGTTTCTAATTGGATTGATTTAAGTCCAAATAAATCAATTGTCGGATAATGTTATGATTATTTCCTTTAATCATAAATCAACAACCTAATTAAAATAAATTGACCAAAATTTATTTATTTTAACCCTTATTTATAAACATAATCATTTATGAACTATATATGCACATTTTATAACTTAATTAACTTAAATAGGTAATTTTAAAACCTTAATTAAAATTAACCCAATTAAATAAATTAATATTCCTAATTATATATTTTACCCACTTAATTATTAAATTATCCTAATTAATTATTAAATTAACCAAACTAAATAAAATATCCGAAATTAATAAAAATGACAAGAATTACGAAAATGTCATCGTCTTCAACATCTACCCGGCTACTGTTCACGCGCGCACAATGTGGCTCGGCGATGGCTCAGCGGCGCGTCTCCGGGTGCGGGGCTTTCGAAGAGGACGACAATGCGGAGCTATTAGTGGCGTCAATTGCGGCGGTGGAGTACGGTGGTGGCCAGAATAGCTCGATGAACAGCCGCAACCAAATTTGAGAGTTTGAGGATGAAATTGGATGCCGAAATGATATCGGTTGGGGGAGTATTTATAAGGCTTTTATTTCCCATCAACTTCTCTACACAATCGTGACAGATTTGGGCAAAAACGATCCAATTTTGCCAAATACTTGCACGACACGGCCGAGAAGATTTCTTGCCTTTTCGGAAAACAAATTGATCTTATCCAGGCACGATTGCTTCCGATTTTACCACGATAGTGTGCATCTAGATCATACCTACTTGATTGGACGAAACGAACGGAAATCGGGGTCGAAATCGGCCTAAACCGCCATTGTTGTACCTTGGCCGAGAGGTTGCGCTAGTGGGGAAGACAATGAACAGTACCCTTGGGTCGCCCCCCACTTTTGGCTTAACTGCAATATTTAGCCAAACGTTTTAAGTTGTGGCAAAAATGCCCCTAACTAACTTTTCAAAAAATTATAAAATTTACCCAAACTTATTTATAACTCATCCTAAGTTTATTTATACATTTTACCCAAATTTAGTTACAGGAAAAAATAAATTAGGCTAGTTTTAAGCTTAAGTTGCATTATCTTATAAACTTAACCATATTTTATTATCCTTACTTTAAATACTTTATTTTTAACAATATCATTTTATTTAAATTAATATTAACATAAGTTAATATAATTTAAATAATTCATAACTTAAAAAGGTAACCTACTTAGGTTAAGAATTGTTTTATCATCTCATGGACAAACATAATAATTCTTATAATATTTATTATATATCTAAAAATTCCAAAATCACATTCATGGTTATACTTAATTACTTATTTTTATCCATACTATTATAATCCATTTGATAATTTGTATAAAATTATCTTAACCTAACTTTTGAACTTAAGTTAATGAAAATTTAAATTACTCCTCTAAAAGAAATAAAATATATTTCATAACTTTTATCATTATCAAAATAAAATATATAGATATTACATTAATACCCCTATGATAAAATGAAGATTATTACATATACTCTAGAAATAATTTGGACAATTTTGTTAACAAAATAATTTTTACAAGATAATGAGATTAGGCATAATTATTGCATTTAACTTGATCGTAATTTTATTTTGATATTTGATAAAACTTTTTGTAATTGGCCATTTAAACTTTAAAAAAAACGTTATTTTTCTTCTTCTTATCATAATCTTATCAAAAAAATATATGTATATATTATCATAATTTTGGTTTGTTTTTTTACGTAATTTTTCTTCTAATCATAATCTTATAAAATAGATATTGTAGTTTGTCTACAATTATTTTCTTTCAATTGTTAACATTTTTGTTAACATATGCGTATTATTGACAAAAAAACATATGCATATGAAAGATAAAATTGATTTTTTTTGTCAAAGTGAAAGATAAAATTGTTATTGTATTCAATATGGTAAATCTAATTACAATTAACAACTACAAATATGTATATATCAAGTCATGATAATGATTTACTAATTTGGTAGATTAGAAATGATTAATGAGGATATATGGGAATATACATTTATTATATAAAATCAATTAATAAATTTCAAAAATCTTATTAAGATTAATTACCATATTCAGATTTCATACTTTTATTTTTTAATTAAATTTATTTAATTTCAAATTTTAAAAGTATAATACATTTGAAACAAACTGAATTGCACTGGTGTTAATTCTTTTAATAAAAAATGTGTGATAATTTAAATTGAATTATCAGTAATTTAAATTTCTAGCTATATGTATGTAGATCTCATCACAATAATAATAAATAATAAATAATACGTTTATTTTTCATGTTATATATCTTTGATTAAATTGAAGTATCTTTCTCCCTTCTTTCTAAATTACCCAAAAACCAAAAAAAAAAAAACTCACTCAATCCAAAGGATAAACCCCTTCTAACAACAATACCAATGATAACAAGTAAGAACAACTATCATCAACTGATATTGAGGAATCATGTAATCTAAAAACCTTCCTCTTTGAATCAAAAAGAGAAAATATAGTGGGATAATCTCCCAAGAATAACATCCTTACCACCGGTTTCAATCCACAATCAAATTTACAATGCTTTTGAACCGCATTGGGGGTTCTCCTTATTTCTGAACTTCATATTTAATCCTCCACCCAGCAATACAGAACTAACCCCCCATTTTTTCAGATCTGAATTTTCTCTCCTACTTTCTCTATGTTCTTTTCGATCTGATTTTTTTCCTCATATTTACCACCAAAACTACTTTAATCCTTTACACCTTGATGAATATGTGCTTGCTGGCTCGATCCTTGCTTGATCCCGTCGCTCGCCGGTTCAAACCATGCTCGAACCATCCTTGACGGTGGTTTTTTGGCTTTGAACCCAAATCCCCCGATCTAGCACCATATCTAGTACCATCGACTCAACCGCCGCTTGTCGGCTCGAACGACGCTTGGACCGCCGTTTGCCGGCTCAACCCGTGCCCGAACCACTCTCGACGTTTTCGTCGTCCTTGTCGGCGCTGAGCCACAACCCCCCTTTTGAACAAGCCAACCCATTAGAAAAATGAAAAGTAAATGCTTCTTGCTGAACAAGCCAACCTATTATTCTATCTTTTTGACTTTGAAATTTATTTTTAATAGTAAAATCTAAAGTAAAAACAAACTAGCAGGACTAACACTAGGACTAACACTAGGACTAACACTCTCTTGAAGTTGAAAGATTAACAATGGGAAAATATAGAAAAAGCTAAACAAAATGAATAGTAAATGCTTCTTTAGTAAGCTTGGGTTACAAAGCCCAATACTGGTTTTACATCCATCCATTTTTCAAATTTATTTATGTACACTTACTATTACCGAATGACAAGACTAATTAATATTTTTTTTCACATCAATTTTCACATTTATTTATCTATTACGGTTTCGTTTGTCTCAAATATGGGTGTCAAATTCCTCAATGCTTTTGTGGAGCTGGTCTAAGGAGATGCATGAGTGTCCGGTCGTGGTCGTGGTCGTGTATGTGGCTCAATGAAGACCCCTCTTGTACGAGGGCAACGTCATGTTAGTCCGTTCAGCACTTCTACATGAGATCTCTTGTCTGACTCGTCTTCCGGTGACGCTTTTGTCTGATCGTGCTTGCTCATCTCTCGCTCTAAGTCGTTTTAGCTCTATTTTTGCTTTATTGTAATTTTCATACTTGATTTATTGCTCTACTGTCCGGTTTTGACCGACGCCGATTTATCGACCTCTCGATCTATGCGACGTTGCTATGTCGGGTAGTTCGAATTCTTTCCTCATCAAAAATAAAATAAAATTGAAGTATCTTTGATTAGTTACTTTGAAAATTGTGGCCAAATGCGTAAGAGTTTAAATTGGAATTCTTTTAATTAGATTTATTTAAATATTTTTTACTTAATATGTAACAAATAGATAGATATGCTAAATTGATGAATTTTAGTTATAATAGTTGTTTAATTAGACAAAGTTTAATAGAGAAATCTATAATTTAGATTAATTTGTAATTTGTTAGTGTTGATTTGTGTAGATTCAAAATTTTAAATCTATAATTTAGATTAATTTGTAATTTGTTAGTGTCCATTCTAATTAAATAAATAAAATATATCAGATTCAAAAAAATCGCATTTGTGCTAATTCTTTTAATTGAAAAATCTATAGTAGAAATTGAACGTGATATTATCAATAATTTAAATTTGTATTTATATGCACGTAGATATCATCAAAATAATAATAACTAAGAAAATGATACATTTATTTTCAGGTAATACATTATTCATTTTGTTTTAGCTTAATAGATATGATTAAAAGAACGTAATAGATCATGATTCGGGCTCCAGAATAAAATATTTTAGTTTAGATATAATTAAATAAATGTGTTAAATTATTTTTGATAGATGTGATTAGATATATTGATTATATAAAAACACAATAGATATAATTAAGTACTTAAAAATATTAATATATAATTTTTTTTTAAAGTCTGGATGATGTGGTGAATGACGGTTGGATGGATGACGACACATATGCGAATTGAACATGATGCCGACACGTATGATTTATGCATCTCCTTTAGTATATATATATATATATATATACTAACATAGTGCTTGTGTCAAGCACATGATTGGATTTATTAAATACGTTTGATAATATTATATTGAAATTCAAAAAGTCAAATATTTTTTATGGTACTAAATGATGATTAGTTTTTATACATTATACTCATAAAAATGTCATACTATAAGAAGAATAATAATAACTAAAAAGTATCATTATAGTTTGGTTCAAACCAAAGTTGAATACAATATTAAATAGTTATCATGGTATTTTATAACAAAAAATGCTGTAGATAAGTATGTCAAATGAAATTACTCTTACTAACTAATATATATATGTCAAATTATCAATATAAAATAAAGTTATCTTATATTTTGAATAAGTATGTTCCAAAATTTGTTAAAATTAGTTGATGAACAATTTTTTAATTATCATATTTTAGTTTATTTTAAAATTATTTTGTTTCCAAAAAGATATTTTATAATAATAAACTTAGATTAATAAATGTTTTTGAAAATATAAGGATGGAACTTATAAGTTTAAAATCAATTCTTTTTATCAAGATAAATTGAAATGAATTACAAAATAAATCTATTAAAATGGGACTCGTAAAATATTGTTAAGATATCTAAATTTGACAAGATATAATGGTTTGGGGAAAAATATTAGTAAAGATTTTTTAATGGAGATTTGAATTCAAATTTTAGTTATCAAATTAGCTAGGTATCATCAATTTTTTTTAAGTAAATTAACAAAATTTGATAAATTCATATAAGATAATTGTTACACTTAAGTTGCTATCAGGTTTAGAATTACATATTCAGACAAAAAAAAGTTTAGAATTATATAGGTTTGAATTGATTCAAATTTGAATAGTTGGTAGGATCACTTTTAAATATCTAGCAATATATTTATATTAATACAATGATTAATTAGAAATAAATAAAGTGGAAACCACAATTCTAATATTTTTAGAGATCGGGCGATGAAACCTAGGCGGTATCAATAACGAAAACTATTGATTAATGGAAATTATTTTTTATTAAGCAACAATAATGAAAAAAATGTTTTTATCTATAATTTGTATTATAATAATGATGGAAAAAGATTATAAAGCAATATTTTAGCAGCTTCTTCCGTATGCTCCATAACAATGATTTTTGAAGATAAGATTTCCAAAACTAAACCTAAAAGAAGTATTGTACGAACTGAAAAAAGATATAGAATATATATATATATATATTTTTTTTTTTTTGAAAAGTAAAAAATATATTGTTATTGTTTAATCCATAAAAATGGAAAAATTCATATTATATTTGCTAGATTTTTAAAATATTTAAATTAATATGGATTTGTTAATTAGTATTTTTCAGTGGGTGGGACTTAAAATCAATTCCAATAATTAGTTTGATTATAATTTTTATAATATTGGTAAAATATCACCGTGATCCATTTTTATACCTAATTACATTAAAAATCTTTTTAACCAAGATATCATAAACGCTTCTAGAATTTAAAAGGTTTGTATTAATTATCCAAATTACTTTAATTTACTATTTTACCTAACATACAAAATTAAATTTAACAACACAATTTTTGTTTATTGTGGATAATACTCCATTTGCTAGCAAAATAATTATATATTATTTGGATCACATATTTGCTAAATATATTATTATCATAACTAAAAAATTGTGAGTATAATTTTATCCATAACGTAACTGATAATTCAGATGATAAAAAGGAGTTCACATTGAAATTATTTAATTATATATGTTAAATTAGCTTTTATAGATATGATTTAGTTATGATCAGATTTGATTAAATAATTAAGTGTGTTATATAAGTTATGAGTAGATTTGAATAAATACGTAGAAATATATTTAGATTTTTTTTTAAAATCTTGATGACATGCCGGATAATGATTGAATGAAGACCGAAGGACGTGGACGATTATGATTGGATGAATTATGACACGTAGGCGAATTGAACGTAACACCGACACGTAGGATTTAGGCATCTCCTTTAATATATATATATATATATATATACATTATTGATTCTATATAAATTTTAATATATATATTTATTTAAATTTTGTCGATTTTATATAAATCTTTACATATATATAAAGCTTATTATTATTGATGTTAAAGGTTGCCAGGGCCGGTCCAAACATTTGGTGGGTCCTAGGGCGAAATAAAAATAAGGGCCCTTGTAAACATAAAAGTAACGCTTGAATAATTTAAACTAAAAAAGAAATATAAAATAATAAGAAAATATTATATATGATAATTATATAAAGTAAAATTTTGATAGAATTAAACCACTTTTTATGTCCAACTTATAAGTTTGATCTTTTTCGATGAATGAGATTTTATGATAAACAATTAATATAAGAAAGAAATATTAATTAACAACATTCAAATAATTTTTTTATTTAAGTTTAAAATGAAAAATAAACCTCACAAAGAATATATAATTTTTTTTTAATAAAAACCAAATTCACATAGAAAAGAAATTGACTCACATATCAAAATTGAGAAACAAGAAAAATGTGCCACATATATTAAAGAACAAATGTTATATAAAATAACTAGCATAATTAATAAAATAAAAATCAACTAAAAAAAATGGGCCTATATAAATGTAAAAGTGGAGTTATTGAGATTTGAACCTAAGACCTTTGGAAAGACAATTATACTTATCAACTAGACCAACTTTACTTTCTATATTTCTTTTCTTAATTAATAATTAGATTACTAATATTTGATATTGAATTTGGATTCCTTCCGACCTTGGGTCCTAGGACGGCCGCCTACCTAAATTACCCCTAGGGCCGGCCCTGAAGGTTGCCTCTTTACATGACAATTTACAAAATTTATGTTATTTGATTAACATCAACATCAAAGAGTTGATAAAGGCTGCTGAAACACACACTGATTGGATAATTCACTTCTCAATGTCTTTCAAATGGATTCCGAATCTGAATGTAGTTATTCATATGTGAAGAACTTTGCTTATTTGTGGTGGTAATACCAACTATGTGTAGTTATT
The DNA here is from genome assembly GCA_027886185.1 of Rheum nobile. Classification (NCBI taxonomy): domain Eukaryota; kingdom Viridiplantae; phylum Streptophyta; class Magnoliopsida; order Caryophyllales; family Polygonaceae; genus Rheum; species Rheum nobile. The sequence goes on along the minus strand of WOAB01000761.1, from coordinate 1,038,894 downwards.
GATGTTGTGCTACTAAATAATATGTGGGTGCTTATCTTTGAAATTCTGACATGTAAGGGCCTTTTCAATTCCAAATGGGAATTTCAACTCCCACATCATATGCAAAACATATAGTTACTGAACTTTGTTATTACTGGCTGTAGTTGTTCATCTGATCTTGAGATCATTCGAGATTAGGGATTCAGTTTTGTTTTTGTGTAGTAAATGATAAGGAGCTTACTTTGGGTACACCCATGTGCTTGGTTCAACATAGTATTATAATATATACTTCTAAAGTGTAGCTATATAATTATTTCTTCTCTCTTTTTGAAGATTTTTTAATCAATTTTTTAAATCAGTGAGCTTATTAATCCATGAACTTAAAAATTGTTCAAGTACCAAATATATCCCACATCTTTTTTATTTATGGTTTATGAAATTTTTTCTCTTGGTTGCTACGGAATTTATGCAAAAGTGAGTATGCAATTATATATGGAAATTATACTACTCAACATCTTAGGACTGAGCCGTATTACTCGCAAATGATGTAAGGCGCCCATGGATATCTTTCTCAGAAACTGGCATACTAGGCTCAATAACGACGTCTCACTTCCATCTGCATTTTAGCTGTATCACTCAGTTTGCATTAAGGTGGTCATTAGTCATCTTGTAATGTATTTCACGTGTTTATATGCGGTCAGGCTATGGTCGTGTAATAACCCTCAATTTTAGTAGGGATATTTGTGTAATTTTCAAATTTTCGTTTTGTAAACAAGACGTGTTAAACATGTTCTATAGCCATGTAAGAACCATATGAATGTGTGGATACACATTTAATGAAATATATGGGTTCTAATTATTAGAGGATTGCTAAAATCAGAATTAAGCAAGACCCGCGATCAAGGCTCGAGAGCCGCGGGCGCGGTACTGCCCGCGACCGCGGTTTTGCCGCGCCCGCGGCTCTCGAGCCTTGATCGTGGCACCAGTGCTTCGTCGTCTTCCTCGTCTTTACTGAGACGTCGATGATTTGGGTGCCGACGTTTCTTCTCCGAGCGGCCGGTGTGGGGAGGGGAATCAGTTGGGTGACCCTCTCATTAAGTGAAGGAGCTCCACCTTACCCTATAAATAGGGGCGAATCCGAGTGTTCTTCATCCTTCATTCTCTTCCTCTCGGTGTCTGGTGTTGTCGCCGGAGTTGTGTCGTCGGAGTTCCATCAAGGCGAAGCCAGGAGTGGTGGTGGTGCGCGCTTGTCCAAAGGAGCAAGGTCCGAGCCTCGTCTTCCCTCGGTATGGCTCCATTGTGTTCGTTTAAGTTTGTCGTCGACAATGGATCCCGCGACCGCGGCATAAATACCGCGATCGCGGCTGGGCAGAGGCCCGCGATCTCGGCTAGGCATAGAACCGCGATCACGGTTATGAAACCGCGGGTGCGGTTTTGCCCAGCAAGGCCGCGATCGCGGCTATGCAAACCGCGATCGCGACACTGCCTTTTCTTCGTCTTTTCGTTCTTTCGTACCCGTAACTAATTAGGGGTTTTGTTTCATCGATGTTGGATTGTGCTCGTCTCCATGGCTAATGGTACGGATTGGAATCCGACCTTACTGAATGATGATAAATTCCAATGGGAATTTTAGTAGACAGCCGTGCACAAGTCCAAGTTCCCAGATTTCAGACCCAATTCTTCGTTCGTCCAGACTAAGGCAAGTGGTGGTTCGCTCTTGTTGATTTATTCCATATTCTTCTTGATTATCAATTACTTAATTGTTTAATTAAGTTGGAATAAAGTTGTTGATTTGTGTTTGGGAACTTAAACGATAAAATGTTGTGTAACAATATGAATTTATAATAGGTTGTATATATTGCTAGAAACAACGCTATTATATATAATTCTATATGATATTACCATAAAGTGATAAATGGATTTTGGTGTGGATTTATGTGTGAACTTACATGCTTAGTTAGCACGAGTATTCGTATAAACTCTATATACCTTGCGAGGTCTAGTCGTTTCTTTATAACAAGTATTAAGAGGTTTTTGCCCTAGTACTTCTGGTCATGACCGTACCCTTATTCGGATATAAGTGGTAGGTGCACTTAGCTAGTGCCAACATTCGGGATTCATCCCAAAGATATCTCTCGTATCGAGATGATATGAATTAAAAGTCTTAACGTGAATGTACATTTTTGTAAGTAAATAAGATAAGTGCTTCTACGCACATAATTAATATACCCTCGAGCAAGAAGTACAACGTGGAACCCGTCCGGACTCTTGTTAGAGTAAGTCCTCTTTCCAATCTGGATTCGCATTGCGCGGTGAGGTTGGTCGTGAGCCCAAATAATCAAGGTCGTTTTTGTGAACTTGTGTAAAAACTTAACGTTCCCAAACAATTTTTCATATTTTCCCTAAAGGCTCAATTCCGTTGGAGTCTTCTTTTGGATGCTTCTTCTATCATTCCGTAAAAGTTTCGGGTTATGTATCGTTCCTTCGGTTATTATTCGAGGGACAATGATAGTAAACAGTTACGATCACTCGAACCATTCTGCTTGTACCTTTGCATAGTCTTTCATTAGACTAACCAATCGGATTTTATTCCTTGCATGGTTGGTTGGTGTCATCCGTCCTATACGACACATCAGAGGTTGGTCCCCGACGATTGAAGTAACCAATTGAAGAGAAGGCTTGCAGTTGAAGTTTGCGTTTTAAGAAGTAATATTTCCAAGGCGTGTATGTTTAATTTGAAATAAATGTAATACATAGTCATGTAATTAGGACTACTTTAAAAGAGTCTTCCGCTGTAATTTAAAAGTCTTCCGCTGTCACTATACTTTGTTGTAAAACCGTCCTTCTCATTTTACGAGAGGAGTCTTAATAAAAGGTTGAGTTTTATTCATTTAAAATGTCTTCCGCTGATTATTCTTTCGTTATTTAATATTTATGTATTTATTTAAGTTTAATTGTTCCGATTAAAGCCTAGGGTGGCTTTAGACATTAACGTCTGAGGTCATTGACGTGTGGCACTACCGACATAAGTCGAGGGTGTTACAATTATGGTATCAGAGCAATGGTTTTAAAATTCTTGGCCTATTGTTAGCTTTGAGAATTTTCGAAATTATTTTTCAAAACTATTTTCAAACTTTTTTATTCTTGGAATTTCGAGAGTTTAAATGTTAGTATTAAATTTAAAGTTTTATGATTTCTTAGAATTTAATTTAAAATAATGGTTTAACTATTAAAACTTTAATAGTTATTTATAGTTCTTTATAAATGGTGTGTTATAAACGATCAAATTTAAGTTTATGGTTATAACCTTAAAAGTGTGATTTTTGGTCTTAGTAAGGGTTTTAGGTGATAACAGTGTTATTAGTTTGAAAAACTAACTTTATAAATAATTATTTTATTAAGTTAAATATATAAGGTTTAAAAGTATAAAGTATAAAGTTTGAAAGCATAAGGTTTAATAATAAGTGGGTTTTCAAACTTTTGCAAGCTTCGGGGTGTTACTTATTCCTTAGATCCATTCTTAAGGATATCGTCTTTTCTTAGGTTTAATGTCATTTAAAGGTTGACATTTCTCCTAATTGATACATTCTCAAGTAAAGAAAGAAGATCGTTTTAAGGTTAATGGTGGATGGTCAGTCAAACTAATATAAGTTATTGGTTTGGACCCTTATAATTCGTATCATAATGTAATTGATTTAGTATCATGTACAAGTTGGAAAAATTCTAAACTGACGTTATGGTTCATCAACAGATGGTGAACACCCGATCCACCAACCAAGCAGCTAATGAAGGTCCTAGCGACGGTTCCCGAGTTTAGCTGAGGAGTGCTACTCAGCAAGGGGATGACGCGAGATCTGGCTCGCATAATAATAACTCACCCCTGTGGACAGAGGTTCATCAAGGACAAGTGGACCCTCAAGTTGCGAGGGAAGTTCCACCTCCTGCCCCGATCGTGTTGGATGCGACGGTTATTGGGCAAATAGTGAGGCAGGTGGTCAAGGTACTAACGACCCAAGGGATACCGCAAGCTCAAGCGGCTCCCAATCCTCAAGTTGCAACTAATGTGGAGGGATGTGAAGGTCCTGCACATCCGGTGGTTCCCGAGAGAAACGACGGGAATTACAACTGGGCATTGAAGACGATCAATTCGATGTGCTCGGATAGCTACGATGGGACCGGGGAACCAGTCAAGGTTGCCTATTGGTTTTCCCATATGGAGCGACTATTTCAGAATATGGTCTACACCGATGTTGAATAGGTGCACATTGCTTTGTTACATCTGAAAGACGGAGCAAGTGAGTGGTGGGAAGGACTGGTTTGGACGACCACCCAAATCTGGGCTGGGCAATGTTCAAGGCCAAGCTCATTGATCGGTTCTTCTCTCATGCTATGAGGGAAGATAAGCTGAAGGAGTTCCTCTACCCAGAGACTGAAGGACTGAAAGTGTCTGAGCTGGCGACAAAGGTTAATCACTTGTTGCATTACGCTGGTTCTGAAGTGCATACTGAAGAACAAAAGATCTGGTACTTCCATGGATGGATGAATCCAGAAATCAAACCTCTGATGGTGCATCACAGTTGCTCTACTTTGGATCAATATGTTGATGCGGCCTACAAAATAGAGGTCACGCTGGAGGAATACGCCCGAAAGCGGGAGGAACATAATAAGGCAAAGGATGGGCAACAAAACCGGAAGGCTAATACCTTCAAGCGGCCGGCATCGCCCAACAAGTTTGAGAAGTCTGGTCGTGCTAAGACCGAGACGACTCAGTCTGACTCCGCTAAAGGCTCAGGTTGGAGTAGCGGTGTGATTCAATGCCACAACTGTGGTGAAGCTGGGCATAAAAGTTTTAATTGCCAAAAGGAGAAGCGGGTATGTTATAATTGTGGGAAGGAAGGCCACATGCAAACATATTGTAGGCAGAAGGGCCAAGGGCCAACACAATCATATCAGGCCTCAAATGTTGGCAGTAGGCAGAATCCAAAGCCGGAAGTGTCCGCTCCTGAGCAATCTGTTGCTCGTAATAGAGGCAAAGCGCCTATCGAATCTTTTGGTCAAGGGCAACGACTCTTTGTGATACGTCACCCCGACGAGAAGGAAACCTTGAACGAGTAGTGGTATTTTGTAAGGCTTTTTAAGAATAAGGAGCGATGACTTGTGTCGATAGCCTCCATAGTTTAGTAATCTGTTTATTCGACATTTTGTCAATTGTTTTAATGTAATGTTTCGAATAATAAAGAAGTGTTTCATGGTTCCGGAAATTACTAAATTCGTTACTATTGCAAGTTGTTCGTTCATACGAGAATCCTTGAGTGCCAAAAGTAGTACATGTCATGTGTTGATAAAGACTGTCTGGGCTCATACAGGATAGTGTTGGGTTGAGACATCTGTGATTGTTCCCTACCTTGTTAGCGCTAGTTTCGAGGTCGAAACTATTTATAAGAACCCCTCTATGTTCTTGAAATAATGTCAAGTTGGGCATTGACATTATTTGTTCCCTTTGCTCGAATTCATGAGCATTGTCTCGAGAGATTAATGTTGTAAGGATTCCTTGCTATAAGGATTTGGTGTATGTAGTAATGCTCTATGGAGTTTGAGGTTATTCCTCATGTGCATACCCTGAGCATTAGATGGGGTGAGTTGTATAAATTATATATTTAAGTGAATAAGTGTATAAGAGAGATATTTCATAAGGAGTTCATTTTCTCTAAAATGATCGTACTCTAATACGATCATGAATAAACTTTAGAACCCAAGAGTTATGGTTATGAGGTTTATAAGTGAGTGTGCCCATTGTAGGACCAGTGGTTAAAGCTTTTGGAAAAGCTAAGTGTGCGAAATCATAAGTATTATTTTGGAAGACCTATTTGAGGTTTCGTTATGAGGCTTTCTTAAGGAAATGATATAATGATATGATGAGTATTAAGACGATTATGTCTTGGGTAAATATTAAATTTCGATAAAGCATAAGGTTTGCTTAATTTGGGATAATAAATCGTGTGAGGACGATTAAGTATGTAAGGATTTATGGGAGAATAACAAACTCAGTCGGTAAAAGGTTGTTGTAACTTGTGTGGATTAGTATGAGATAATGTAAGTGTGTGGATTTTTATTAACTGGACTTGGTGAAAAAGTGACCTATGTCTATTAAGGTGATCTTATGGCACGTGTTGGATGAACAAGGTGATTGATTATAATCGTGTTAAACGGATTATTAAGATCATGTTTGGGCAAAAACATGAATAAGATGTTGTGTGGTTAATTGTAAAAAGATTTAGGAATCTTAAAGGTCTTATGTTAGAGCCTGATTTATGGAAAGATTTTGGGGTAAGAGATGGCATAAGGGCCAAATTTAATTAAGGTAAATCATGAAATGGATGCGATGTATATATAAGGAGTAAGACGATATGACAATTGGGGGTACTAAGTTAGGTTATAAGGGATAGGGTACGAACTTTGGGAGTCGTTTATAAAGAGAATAGTTGAAAGAAAATGTGTGTTCTCAAGCTTAAGGTGTATTAAGATCGTGTGATGATTTTAGAGACTATGATTCTAAGGTAATCATGACCTTGGGAGAATATATGGAAACGAGACATATGAGGGATGTCATGGTTGATGAAACATATCGACTTTCCTAGGATTAAATTTGAGTACGAAATAATTGAGGATACTAAACTCAAGTAGCGAGGTTGGTGTGGAAATCGATCCTTCTAACTTGGTAGTGTTAGTTTCGGGGTCAAAACTATTTTTAAGGGGTAGTAATGTAATAACCCTCAATTTTAGTAGGGGTATTTGTATAATTTTCAAACTTTTGTTTTGTAAGCAAGACGTGTTAGGTATGTTCTGTAACCCTGTAAGAACCATATGAATGTGTGGATACACATTTAATGAAATATATGGGTTCTAATTATTGGAGGATTGCTAAAATCGGAATTAAGCAAGACCCGCAATCAAGGCTCGAGAGCCGCAGGCGCGACATTGCCCGCGACCGCGGTTATGAAACCGCGATCGCGACACCAGTGCTTCGTCTTCTTCCTCGTCTTTACTAAGACGCTGACGGTTTGGGTGCCGGTGTTTCTTCTCCGAGCGGCCGGTGTGGGGAGGGGAATTGGTTGGGTGAACCTTTCATTAAGTGAAGGAGCTCCACCTTACCCTATAAATAGGGGTGAATTCGAGTGTTCTTCATCCTTCATTCTCTTCCTCCTAGTGTTTGGTGTTGTCGCCGGAGTTGTGTCGTCGGAGTTCATTATCGGAGTTCCATCAAGGCAAAGCCAGGAGTGGTGGTGGTGCGCACTTGTCCAAGGAGCAAGGTCCGAGCCTCGTCTTCCCTCGGTATGGCTCCGTTGTGTTCGTTTAAGTTTGTCGTCGACAATGGATCCCACGACCGCGGCATAAATACCGCGATCGCGGCTGGGTAGAGGCCCGCGATCTCGGCTGGGCATAGAACCACGATCACGATTATGAAACCGTGGGCGCAGTTTTGCCCAGCAAAGCCGCGATCACGGCTATGCAAACCGTGATCGAGGCACCGCCTTTTCTTCGTCTTTTCGTTCTTTCGTACCCGTAACTAATTAGGGGTTTTGTTTCATCGGTGTTGGATTGTGCTCGTCTCCATGGCTAATGGTATGGATTGGAATCCGACCTTACTGAATGATGATAAATTCCAATGGGGATTTTAATAGACAGTCGTGCACAAGTCCAAGTTCCCAGATTTCGGACCCAACTCTTTGTTCGTCCAGACTAAGGCAAGTGGCGGTTCGCTCTTGTTGATTTATTCCATATTCTTCTTGATTATCAATTACTTAATTGTTTAATTAAGTTGGAATAAAGTTGTTGATTTGTGTTTGGGAACTTAAACGATAAAATGTTGTGTAACAATATGAATTTATAATAGGTTGTATATATTGCTAGAAACAACGCTATTATATATAATTCTATATGATATTACCATAAAGTGATAAATGGATTTTGGTGTGGATTTATGTGTGAACTTACATGCTTAGTTAGCACGAGTATTCGTAGGAACGCTATGTACCTTGCGAGGTCTAGTCGTTTCTTTATAACAAGTATTAGGAGGTTTTTGCCCTAGTACTCCTGGTCATGACCGTACCCTTATTCAAATATAAGTGGTAGGTGTACTTAGCTAGTGCCAACATTCAGGATTCATCCCAAAGATATCTCTCGTATCGAGATGATGTGAATTAAAAGCCTTAACGTGAAAGTACGTTTTTGGAAGTAAATAAGATAAGTGCTTTTACGCACATAATTAATATACCCTCAGGCGAGAAGTACAACGTGGAACCCTCCCATAATCTTGTTAGAGTAAGTCCTCTTTCCAATATGGATTCGCATTGCGTAGTGAGGTTGGTCGTGGGCCCAAATAATCAAGGTCGTTTTTGTGAACTTGTGTAAAAACTTAACGTTCCCAAACAATTCTTCATATTTTCCCTAAAGGCTCAATTCCGTTGGAGTCTTCTTTTGGATGCATATCTTCTTCTATCATTCCGTGAAAGTTTCGGATTATGTATCGTTCCTTCGGTTATTATTCGAGGGACAATGATAGTAAACGGTTACGATCACTCGAACCATTCTGCTTGTACCCTTGCATAGTCTTTCATTAGACTAACCAACCGGATTTTATTCCTTGCATGGTTGGCTGGTGTCATCCGTCCTATACGACACATCAGAGGTTGGTCCCCGACGATTGAAGTAACCAATTGAAGAGAAGGCTTACAGTTGAAGTTTGCGTTTTAAGAAGTAATATTTCCAATGCGTGTATGTTTAATTTGAAATAAAATTAATACATAGTCATGTAATTATGACTACTTTAAAAGAGTCTTTTGCTGTAATTTAAAAGTTTTCCGCTGTCACTATACTTTGTTGTAAAACCGTCCTTCTCATTTTACGAGAGGAGTCTTAATAAAAGGTTGAGTTTTACTCATTTAAAATGTCTTCCGCTGATTATTCTTTCGTTATTTATCATTTATATATTTATTTAAGCTTAATTGTTCCGATTAAAGCCTAGGGTGACTTTGGACATTAACATCTGAGATCACTGACGTGTGGCACTACCGACATAAGTCGGGGGTGTTACAGGTCGTTCCATATTTGAGCCACATCTTCCCCTTATTTTGGGTCGTGATATTAGTGGTGAAGTAGCAGCACTTGGAAGTTCAGTTCAGTCGTTTTCTGTTGGGCAAGACGTTTTTGCCTCATTGCATCCAACTGCTATAAGGGGCACCTACACCGACTATGCTATTCTTCCAGAAGATGAACTGGAATCAAAGCCATCATCAATGTCTCATGTGGTGAGTGAGCTTCGAGGAATTGTTGTCTATATTGAAATGCACTTTTCTAATATTGTTTCTAGCCTTTTGTTTTCGAATTACTTCCCCTTGTAGGACTGGAATTTTAAGCATGTGATATAATAATATTAAAATGCACTTTCTAATACTTTTTCTAGTCAGTTCTTGGTTTGCTATCTATAGCTTCTATTCTTAACTTCTTAAGATTAATTTACGGCGAAAAACCGCGCACGCCTTTTTTTTTCGCCTCGCACTCTCCTATGGGAGGCACTCATTGCCGCCCAGAAAATCCGAGTTTCTTGGGCGGCACGAATTGCCGCCCATGATGGGTTCAGTTTTGGGTTTATTTTTAAAAATAAATTAAAATGTGTTTTAAAAAACCGGTTCATTGAAACCGGGGTTGTGGGCTGTAACAAGTGCCGCCCAAGAAACTGGTTCAGTGAACCGGGTTTTTTGGGGGGACAGGGTTCATGGGCGGCAAGACGTGCCGCCCAATTTACTTTAAAAAGAGAGTCCTGGACGGCACTAGGTGCAGCCCAGAGAGTATACGTTTCACTCCCAACGGTAAATGTGGGCTGCACATAGGGCCGCCCAGGACAGGTGTAGCCAGCAATATATATTGGGGATGGTGGTATTGTATTGTATCAAAATCTTGAAACTCCTTTTCAAAAAAAATGTCGTCGTCAAGCGATTCTGGATGGAGGGGGTTGTCGGAGTCGTCTTCGAGCGTGCACACATCTGTAGATGATGAGGGTGATTTGCAGGCGCCAATTTCTCCCGAGTACTTAAAGGTATGTAATATTGTAATTTTTATTGTATAAAATAATTAGATCTTAAATGTACTTAGTCTTTGAACTGTTTTGAAATATGTTTAATTTTTTGATATTAGTTTGTAGAAATTTAATTATTAATTAGTCTCTAATGTAATAATTTTTGTATATAAATAGGGTGATTCTAGTGATGATGAATTTGTAGCAATCGACTTCTCATCCCATTTTACTACTACTGAGATATTTCCTAGTAAGGAAGGATTGAGAGATTGGGTGCAAAGGGTAGATTTTAGTCTTTTTATGGTGATCACTACTAAATCATCAAAGCCTAAAAAGATTATATTTCATTGTGAGAGATCCGGGTTACCTAGGTCCGGCAAGAAGAAGGTGTTAGTCGATGGTAAAAAGGTCAGCCCGATACGAGTGAATAAAACTAGGTCAAAAAAGAAGGGTTGTCCCTTTTTGCTGCATGGTACTTTTAGGGAAGGAAATGCTATTAGAGATCCTGGGTGGACCATATCGGTTGTTAGTGGATCCCATAACCATATGCTTTCGAGCACCTTGATTGGCCATGCATATGCTTCCCGACTTACGAAGGAGCAGCGTAGGAAAGTGATGATTGATACTGCGGCGGGTGCAAGACCCAAGGTTATTTCTACACAGATTAGGAATGAATATATGGGTTCAACGATTTCGAGGAAGCAGGTGTACACTGTTAGGGCTAAGGAGAGGTTGAAATCCCTGGGCAATCTGAATGTGACACAATGGTCATTGGGATATTTGAATGAGAAATGCTATTTGTTGGACACTGCTACTAAGACGATCGAAGATGGGAAGGAGGTTTTGGCGTGCTTGTTTATTTCTCATCCAGACACTCGACATTTGTTGTGCATGTTCCCTAATGTCGTCATCATGGATTCGACATACAAAACCAACAGGTAAACCTTACTCTTTTTTGTATTATGTGTAGATAATGGTATTTTCTGCGTGTTTAAAGTATTTTTTGTGTTGCATTTATAGGTATGGTATGCCTCTATTCCAGATTGTTGGGTTTACTTGCACCAACTACACATATTGCATTGCTCTTGTGTTCATGGAAAGGGATACGACAAACCACTATGCATGGGCGCTGAGACGATTGAAGTGGTTGTACGGGGAGAAAAATCCCGTATGCATCATGTCTGATCGAGAGCTAGGACTGATCAAGGCTGCCAAACTGGTATTTCCGAAGGTTCGTCATCACTTGTGTCAGGTCCATGTAGACCGTAATGTGAAGGCATATGCTAAGACGATGAAGATTGACGAGAAGAAATTCTCGGGAAGTGTTCGTCGGGTGATGAGGTCTCACACAAAGGAGGAGTACAGAGAGCGGCTTGCTCACTTTAAGGAGATATGGAGTGAAGGCTTGGTGAGATATGTGGAGCAAACTTGGTTTAATGAGCATAAGAAGAAGCTGGTTGCGACATGGTGTGATGATGTTCTCCATTTTGCCACAAGAACATCAAACAAGTAACTTTCATATAAACATTTGCAATCAAATTAGGTTATAAAATTTATTTAGTTAATTGTATACGAATATATTATTGTCAGGGTTGAGGGTCAGCATTCTATGCTTAAGGACATGATTGAGACATCCGTCGGAGGGTTCGACACAATTGTGCAACACATCGACAACATGTTTGTTGATCAGCATCGGAAGATCCGATTTGAGATGACCAAGAACTGTACTGCCTTTCCCATGGAGATAGTGAATGGCCCTGAGCGGGTTAAGGTGTTCTTCAAGCGCATCCTTGAAAAGTGCTCTGAAAAATGCCTGAGAATGTTGTATGCCCAAGCTGTGTTAGCAAAGGAGGGAAAAATTGGGAACAAATGTGATGATTTTTGATGGAGGTCCACACTAGGGCTGCCTTGCCCACACACAATTAAGGTCTACGTGGAGACGGGTTACCCGTTAGTGCCTGAAGAGGTTGATATTTTCTGGAAGCAGATCCGATGGGAAGGGGTGGATGCTAAGGATCTTGATGTCGATGATGGTGTTTCACTGACAGCGGACAATGTCACGGTGGATGACTTCGTTGAAGAGTACTTATGTGGGACAGTTGAGAGATTTGATTTGAAGAAGATGGCAGAAAAGTGACGTGAGTCAAAGGACCCTACATCGTGCGATATTCAAGACCCGCCACGTGGTGAGACCAAGAAGGGGAGGCCTAGGATGAATGCGAGAAAGACCGGTACCAAGAGGAAAATGGGTTGGGACGAGCATGTGGATGCAAAAATAAAGAAGATGAATGAGAAGCAGAAGATGAAGATGGAGGGTGAGGAGCTGGGAGTGGGTGAGGAGGATGAGCTTGTAGAGAAAGAGACGACCAATGTGAAATCGTCCGTGGGATCAAAGGGATCGAAAGGATGCCCTTCTAGCGGACGACCTCACAGTGGAGTTTCAACAGCAAAGGGGAGTGCCACTAAACCTGCAAAGCTGAAATCTGCTTCAAGCAAGTCCAAGTCGGCTTCAAACAAGCCGGTCAAGTATCTCGGCTTCAACTGGGGACACGAGAATATTGATCATTTCATGCTCGCCTACATTTCTAGAGTTCAAAATGTCAAAGGTGATGGTCATTGTGGGTTCCGTTCTCTTGCCGTTTTGCTGTGTCGCCAAGAAGACGAGTACATTGATGTCCGGTTAGGGCTTTCGAAGCACGTCCCGGCACATGGAGCCAACTACGTCGCGATGCTTGCGGAGGAAGCGTTGACGTTGGAAGAATTTGTTAGGAAATTGAATTATATTCCTTCACCGTGCACGGCAAACTTCTGGTGTGTAATGCCTATTACTGGGTTGGCGTTTGCCACGGAACACCAAGTGGCTGTTGTTGTCTTATCATGGTTCGGACCGCACACATGTCTTCCATTGTGGGCCCTCCCGGGTGCCGAGCCTCCGACAAAGTTTTATGCGATAGCACATGTAGGCAGGAGAGACCATTACGTACCGGTACGTGGAGTCATACTCTCTCGTATTTACTTATTCTTTCATAATTTTTTTTATAACTGTATTGTTTACGTGTACAGATTTGGCTTGTTAATGACCATTGTCCCATTCCACCGCCTCCAAGACAGTGGCGCATTTACAAGGATCCAAGTGTTGATGGATGAGATAGTCATGAGCGCTTTAAGGATAGGTTCAAGAATTATGTAGAGGAGCGAGCATATCATGGGCGACCTGACATACTTACCTAGGTTTTTTGGATTGTAATCGACTTTATATATGATATTGTATTTCCTTTTGTGTGAAAGTTTGATTGAGATTGATCGTATATTGTGTTTTGAATCATTTGTTTTTTCGAATTGAAAAAAATCGGGAAAATGCGATACGCGACAACAATATTACTAATCATTAACAAAAACACGTTCACGAAAACATTAAAGCGTACACTAGTTGTGGGCGGATGCATGTTAATAGGGTAAAATAGGGTAAATTATGACCGTTGTGGGCGGCACACAGTGCAGCCCAATAGGGTTCACTGGGCGGCACACAGTGCAGCCCAGTGTACTGTATGCCGCCCAGAAGGGTACTTGTGAGATTCTGGACCCTTTGGGCGGCACTATGAGCCGTCTAGCCATCTTTTTTACTATATATAAGGAGAACTTCTGTTGATAGATTCATGACATTTGTAGGAAACCAAACACTACAACAAATAATGGCATCTTCTTCTGAATCATCAACAAACCCCCCACATCGGCTATGCGAGTGTAATTTGAAAGCCGTTGTCCGTACTTGGGATTTGCAGTGGAACTACGGAAGGAGGTATTGGGGATGCCCAAAAATGCAGTGTTCATACAGGAAGTATATTGATCCTATGTACGAGGATAGAGCACACGCGGTTATTCGACAACAGTGGCGGGAAAAACAAGATCTTGTTAAGGAGAATCAAGATCTTGTTAAGCAAAATCAAGAACTTTTACAAGATCTGGATAAGATGCGTAGGTATAACCGCAATCTATATAATGATGTACATCGTATACTGCATTGATGTCGTATCTTTTGTGTAATGTTGTTTACGTACTATCAAACTTTGTAGGGAGCAAGCCATTTTATCAAAGCAGAGATATGATATGCCGCAAACTTTTACCAGAGACTATCCTAATTTATTCAAACGCAACTAGGCGATGTCATTTATATGCGAGTCAAGCGTCCTAGGACGAACCTCCTTGGGCCATGGCGTACATGCTGATCTGCTCTTTTTTCCTCGCTGCTGCACAGATAAAAACATGGGATCTTCAAATTTCGGTATTTGTAGGATTTCAAGTTTTTCTGTGATGCAGCTAGGAGAAGGAGCATATCAGCATGAACGCCGTGGTCCTAGGAGGTTCATCCCTGGGCTCTTGATTCGGTCAAGATGATAATGGCCACATGGCAAGAGTTGTGTATGTCATTTGTTCCAGTGTGTATGTATTTTTTGTAGTGTGTAAGCCATCAGTGAATGTATATGTGTTTTTAGAATTTGTATGTGTTTTTAGTATGTGTATGTATTTTAAGAATATGCATGTGTTTTTTTGAAATAACGGACGAAAATCCAAAAACCAATAAACAAAGAACTCAAACTAGAAACGACAGAACAAATATCTAAAAACAACCAATAAAGCCAAAAGTCAAATTAGAAATGACGGAACAAATATCTAAATACAACCAATAAAGCCAAAAGTCATACTAGGAATTACTGGAATGTCAATCCCAATGTGAAATCGAACAAACACAAAAGTCAAAAGTCATACTACAAATTGCTAAAAACAACCAATAAAGCCAAAAGTCATACTACAAACTCTCCGTCTCACTATCCGATGACTCATCTAAATGTGGAGTAGAATCACTAGCCAAGGACACACCTACACCCGAATCCACGCCCGGTGCCCATACTGGAGGAACCATCGGCGTCGGTTGAGACGCTGTCTGCCGAACTGATGCCTGCTGAGCTGCTGTACGCTCTTCCGCCATCCTAGATGATTCGGCTCTATCAAATATAGTAGAGTCTGCACTATATGCATGGGAAGGCATCTGTGAAGCCCGTACAAGCGGTGGAGCTACAGGAATGACGTCACTGAAAAGGATGTCATGCATATGCTGAAAGTGCTCCCTACACCCTAAACAACCTCCAGACATAAGCTCCTGAAGATAGGCCTTGCTCATCGCCACACGCTGCAAATGAAAACAAACATTTTAATTTAAAAACATAGACTTTCATAAAATAATTTAAAAGAATAAAATGGGACAAAAAACATACCCTTTGCAAGTTGATAGCCGGAGGTGGTCCTCTACTGATACGAGGCTGCACTGGTGCACTCGGACTCACGTAAGGATGCGACACCTATAGATACCAGTCCAGGTACGCGTCGTGGACATCCCAAGCCATCGTCACAGGAGGACTCATCAAGATGTGGGGGCAAAGATGATGCTCAAGTTGGTCCCACCTGTGCCAACGCGGGTCAAAGTGCAACTGGTATCGCCTCGTCCCCCTAAAATCATGAGGACGCACTACAACCAGAGGCTCTATGATATCCATCGGCCTGCTCTGTCGATAACCGAACTGGCGTGTAAGCCGATCTGGCATGTATGGCTCCTCTACACCGAGAAAATGAATAGTCCCTCGATAAGTGGAGGACCTATGGGCACCTCGAAAATCAAGACCCTCGTATGGCATCCACCGTATCTGCAATTAACAAAACACGATGGAACATAAATTAATTCATTAAGCTATCTTACTGTAAATTAAAATTGAAAAAGAATACGTACATCTTCTGGCCTATACTCGTCCATAATTCGTCTGTAGTGTGACTAGTCACGGAGGGACCGGAGAGGTGTCCGGCCAATGCAGTATCGTCCAGCGCATCGGAGGTCGTCGTCCGCACCTTCCTTGAGGTTAGGGTTGCCCGGGAAGTATATGAAGTACGTCCAAATCCAAACCTGCGTACAGAGAAAGACAACCATTATTAAAAACAATTCAATAATGTATATTAATAATTTAAATTATAAGTTAACTATATTAAAGGCCTACCTCCAAAAGACGTGCGCAGCCGGCGAACTGTGCAGCTCCGCGCCGAGAACCCTCTCCGAGGTTCCTATAAAGGAGAGTCAGAACCCCAGTACCCCAAGCAGTATGAACGACACGCTCCCAGTCCACAAAAAGAGGTAGAAGTGTTGTCTTCAGCTCGTTCGTTGACTTGTCAACGAAGATGCTAGCCGACATGGCGTGCCATAAGAAACCGGCTGCTATATCCTCTGGGTAGGCACCCTCCTCAATCATCCTCATCACATGCCTCCCAAGCTGGAATTGCTTGACCCAACCCTTCCTAAGGTCGCAGACCATGTCAGCATCATCCTCATCAAAGCTGTAGTCCGAATCTATCCCAAATAAATAGCCGAACAAAGCCTCACACTCCGCTAACTCGCTATCATGACCGGTCCATGGTGACGTCACCTCAAATCCCTCGATCGGCAGCCCTAAAATCATCAGCACGTCATGTAGAGTAGGATCTATCTCGCCCCAGGGAAAGTGGAAGGTGTTCGTCTCTGGATGCCATCTCTCAACGAATGCTGAAATGAGGCCGTGATCAGCATTGCCGAACTGCAAATCAAGTAAACCGGTCAACCCCGTCTGCTGTGCAATCCAAAACCAGGACCCCTCCACAGGGATCCCTCTAGGAATACGATCCCTCCAAAATGCAAACTGCGTAGGGCGTGTCTGGACCCTCAAACTCCTAACAACGTCCTCGGGTGGGTCCAACGACGCCTTCCTCCATATCAGCTCTGCAATGTGCGTATCAAAGTTCCTCAACAAAGAAGGAAGCTGCTCAGCTGGCTCATGCGGAGATGGGGCCTGTGTGGCTGGCTCAGACTGAGACGGGGCCTGCTGAGATGGCTCATGATGTGGAGATGGGGCATGCTGAGATGGAGATGGACCATACTGAGTCTCCTGATGTGGCTCAATCGGAGATAGGGCCTGTATGGCTGGCTCAGGCTGAGACGGGGCCTGTTGAGATGCCTCACGTGGAGATGGGGCATGCTGCTCATGTGACTCCTCCAGAGGTAGCCGCTGCTGAGGTGAGTCATCAAGATGTGGGTCCTCCTGATGTGACTGCTGAGGTGGGTCCTCATCTGAGCGGACGGGACCAACATCGTCCTCACTAGCGCCCTCACTATCGGCCTCAATATGGCCCTGCGATACACCGCCAACCCTCCTCTTGCGAGCAGATGCAGTAGTAGGGCGACTATCTCGATCGGACCGTGTAATCTTACCCAAAACTTCCTATTTTTCCATAAAAAATATAGAAAATTATTTTCTTACAAACAAAATCAATATATTAAAATTTGCATTACAATGACATATTTAATATTACAGTATAATTGAGCTTATTACCTATACTATTTTTTATAATGATTAAATACAATAAAAACCAAATTTACAAATATAACTATATTCATTTTACCCACTATAACATATTTACATATGCCCAAATATTGTTTTCTTACAAACAAAATCAATATATTAAAATTTTCATTACAATGATATATTTAATATTATTTAACAGTATAATTGAGCCTATTACCTATACTATTTTTATAAGATAATGATTAAATAATCTAAAATCCAAGTATATAAATCTACAAGTGCAGTAACAATTTAATTAAATAAATTTAACGATTACAAATTTAAAAAACATCATACCTTTTCAGTTGGCCTCCGTTCATATTTTCGCTTTTGGCGAACGAGAATTTCACCCAAGTCTAACATAGCCTGCTGAGCAACCGTGCACGCGACGTCGAAGGCATTCTCCGCCGCGATGTCGCCCTCCTCGCCCAAAAAAGCCCCGATATCGCCCTCCTCGCCCTCGGTCCTGGGCGGCACCACGTGCAACCCAGATTCCCCCATAGTGGGCGACACGTAGTGCAGCCCAGCCTCGCCTCCCTCCTCGGCCTCGCCCAGCCTCGCTTCGCCTCCTTCCTCCGCCAGCCTCGCTTCCTCCGCCAGCCTCGCTTCCTCCGCCGTGTCGCCACCCCTCTCCCCCAGCCTCGCTTCCGCCGCCTCCTCCGCCGCCTCATCGCTGCCCCCCGTGAAACAGAGATTGGCCGCCGCCGCCGCCGCCGCCACCGTCGAATCTGCCGTCGATTCTAGTACATCGCCGCCGTCTCTACCAAGAACTCCCGCCGCCACCATCTGATGGTCCCTCAGTTCTTCCTCCGCCAAGAACTCCCATATGTCGTCAACCGAATAATCGCTGCCGGGATCCATTTTCGCTCTCGAACTCTGCAAATCGCTCTCGGAGAAGACGACCCTGGGCGGCATTTAATAACGCCGAAGTTTCAATTTTTGGGCGGTTTGCACATGGGCGGCAATAGTTGCCGCCCAAGTTTCAATTTCAAATTCGCCATTGGGCGGCATGTTTTGCCGCCCAGATTTTTGGGTTTAGACTCGGCGGCTTTCAGTGCCGCCGAATTTTAACCCGGTTTCCAGAAAATCATTTTTTAATTTTTAAAATAAATAAATTAAATTTCAAAACCGGGTTCTACAAAACCAAAAACACTGGGCGTCAATATGTGCCGCCCAGGTCCAAATCGGGTTATAAAAAAACCGGTTTGCATGGGCTGCACCTAATGCCGTCCAGGTGCAAACCGGTTTTTTGGAAGGGTTTTCTGGGCGGCTCTAAGTGCCGCCCAGAGGAGAGTGCGAGGCGAAAAAAATCGGCGTGTGCGGTTTATCGGCCTTAATTTATGGGAAGGCAACTTATCTGTCCCGCAAAGATGGTCCTGATTTGACCGGGTTCAAATGTCGAGGCGGGTTTTGTATCGTTAATATCTCTAATTATATAATCCTAAAAATTATAATTTTTTGATATTATTAAAGTATTCGTTGAGACGAATCAAACAAGACCCCACATGACTATGTTTTTTCTTATATATTGGAAGAAATTTTGAAGATTCTCTTAAACGATGAACAGTGTCCAAAAATCAAACAAGACAAACATTTAGGGACGGAGGGGGTAAATAATTGGTAAACCTTTTCAAGATGCTAGTGCAATTCCTTTTGCAGCTCTTACTGCTTGGCATGCCTTGAAAGGCCTGCTCGAATAACTTCACGGTATGTTTCTAGCACTATTGAAGATTACATTATGATGGTTTATAACAAAAACTATTCATAGCTGCTTAATGTTGTTAATAATTTATCATCCAAGAAAATGAGAATGCATCATCTATTGTATATTTTCCTGAAAATTTTAACTTATAGTTTTAGACTGGGATGGTTATCTTATGATTTTATATATGTATGTTGTGTTTGGCTGTTGTTATGTCTCAAATTTTACCGGGAAGCTAAAAGTACTTGTAGAAAAGACTTATCACATCACCCAAGTCCGAGAAGCTCACGATGCCAAAGAGAAAAGGCGTATTCATACATGCAACACTATGTCAACCTTTATGTGGAAGGAAAGAATGAATTTGTGAAATTACCTTCAAAAGCCTTGAGATGCTTTGGAGCTTAGTGAATTCAACTTCAAAGTCACAGCTTGCTCTACCAAAGGTAATTTCGATTAATTTTAATGTTTCTACATGCTTGCTTTACCAATGCCTTGAAGAGATTTGTGTTTGGATGTGGGAGTGTGATTCTGGAAGGAGAGGACTTCATTGTCGAGAAATTACCTTTGGGAACTCTCCTTCCTGAGGAGGTTCTGCAGCGAAATGAAGGTGGAGATTTTCTCACAATTCAATATGGGAGTAATGTCTCTCTTCATCCATGGCCAAGAAGGACATTCGATCAGCATTTGTACATAATAAACGTTTTTACAGTAAGATATACAGGGTGTATTTGTTCTTACGGTATCAATCCTTGCGAATAAGTAAATGTCAGATTCTCTTATAAAAAGTATCAATTTACATGTAATTCATTTAATCTATCATACAACAACATTTTAATCTAAAGACAGATTGTGGTCGCGTTTGTCTCGGTACATATGATTAATCCGTATCAACAAGTGCTCTTTCTTTTCTTTGTTCAAGTGGAGACAAAGAACTCTGAGGTGTGTTAGGGCGATATCACTACCAGGATGAGTGACCTTGTGAGAAGTCCATGTGTTAGTATGGACAGGTGCTTCTAAGACATCGAGTCTTACAATAAATATATAAATAAATTAATATATCAATTAATGTTAAATTAAAATAAAAAATCTTAAATCTGCAAAGGAACTCATCTCATTTGATTAGGGTATATTCAATCTTTTCTATCATGTTCTTAATAGATTTAATCTTCTCTTATGAAATTTAGGATTATATACTTGCAATTCACCATATGTACAATAAAACAATTCATTTCAATTAATCTATAATTAATATTAGGTTGAATATATAACACAAAAAATAGAAAGATTATTCAGTCTCAACCGGTGCTTTAGCACGGGGATACACGCTAGCTATGTTGTGCTGAATAAATGAGGTTAATTCCCTCATTTTTATAATAACTTATGATTTATATGGTATTGTTTGTGATGATAAGATAATATAAAATGAACATATTTATGACATACACTTATGTTCAGATTTGTACGCCCGTAAAAGTATTTGTGAAAAACATTTCAAAATAGTTTTTTACCTCATTGTTTCGTAACTTATTCAACACGTTTAATGATTAAATAAACTTGTATAATAAAATGTGTTAATCTACTATTATCTAGCATTTTTTTAGACAATTTTCTAGCTTTTTTATAAATACATATATCGGTACTATATATAACTCATAATAAAGACAATTTTTTTTACAAATTGTACATTATACTTTAGTGGTGTAGCATACATCCGTATCATAACTCTACTAAAAACAACAACTTGACAGCGCATTCTGCATATGTGATAAAAAACTTGGTAGCAATTTCTATGGCATATCATTACAAGCACCGATAACATAACTTATGTTAAACACTTATTTTTTGTTAAATTTTAAATCATGTTTTGATAGGTAAACACGTATATCGACGTGTCATAATTTATATAAAAATATTTTTTTTATAAATATTTACAACATATTTAAAAATGTATATATGCATATGAAATTTATATGTAATTTATCGTTATTAAAAAATAAAATTCATGTCAACCTGCGCCTTAGGCACGGGGACATGTACACTAGTTCTTATGAAAATAAAATCTTACCTACATAAATTCTACCGGAATAGTTATAATTATAATTTTATTCTTTTTAGTATATGCTCTTATACTATTTTTTTAAAAGAATATGATCTTGTTTAACTTTAAAATATATATTGTTATTCTCTTTAATGTTGGTAAGAGTCAAATACAATATTCATAAAGCACCACTAAAATATGACATTTTTCATGTTATCAATCTTAAAAACAGTAATTGCACAAAAACATCCATAAAAAGGCATTGTTATCATAACACCATCCATTTCCAAATTCAAAAAATATGTCTTACAAATTAAAGAGTATTGATTAACATGCAATATGTTTTTCAATATCATTTAAGAGTAGGAACACAAATAGGGATTTTTGCAGGGAACCACCCGCTATATGTCACTTTCGGCACTAAACCACCCGGATTTAACCTATTGATTTTAAACCACCCAAAAGTGACACTTTTGTTACATTCGACCACCCATGGACGGATTCCGTTAAAATTTCCGTCCAAATGTGTGAAAAGACTATTTTGCCCCTTGGTTTTTTGTGAAATTACAGGAATAGTTTTGGGGAAATTGCAATCTAACCCTCTAGTTTTTGGTTTGTGGCAGAATAGTCCTCAAACAAATTTTCATAATTACAAAATTGCCCAAACTTATTATTTTTAATATTATGAGTTGATAGTATATTTTAACCCCAAATTAAAGTGTAGAAAAATTAACTTAGGTTAAAATAGACTTAAGTTATTATTCTTATGAATTTGACCATATTTAAATATGTAACAAAAATGTAAAATTTGATTTAAATATTTCAAGTCAAAATTTATAAGTTTTATATAAATTATAATTAATATAAGGTTAATCATAAAATTTGAATTAAAGATTAACCTTATATTAATTATAATTAATATAAGGTTAATCTTTAATTATAATTAATTATAATGTTAAATATTATTCTTAAATTATAATTATTTTATAAGTTATAAGTTTTATATAAATTATAATTAATATAAGGTTAAATTCATAAGAATAATATTATAACGTTATATTAATTATAATTAATATAAGGTTAATCTTTAATTCAAATTTTATGATTAACCTTATATTAGTTATAATTTATATAAAACTTATAAATTTTGACTTGAAATATTTAAATCAAATTTTACATTTTTGTTACATATTTAAATATGGTCAAATTCATAAGAATAATAACTTAAGCCTATTTTAACCTAAGTTAATTTTTCTACACTTTAATTTGGGGTTAAAATATACTATCAACTCAGAATATTAAAAATAATAAGTTTGGGCAATTTTTGTAATTATGAAAATTTGTTTGAGGACTATTCTGCCACAAACCAAAAACTAGAGGGCCAGATTACAATTTCCCCAAAACTATTCCTGTAATTTCACAAAAAACCAAGGGGCAAAATAGTCTTTTCACACATTTGGACGGAAATTTTAACGGAATCCGTCCATGGATGGTCGAATGTAACAAAAGTGTCACTTTTGGGTGGTTTAAAATCAATAGGTTAAATCCGGATGATTTAGTGTCGAAAGTGACATATAGCGGGTGGTTCCCTGCAAAAACCCCAAAATATTAACCTGAAATGCACAAAACTATTAAATTATTAGACTTTCTTTAAGGAATTTTCTAGTTTGATCTATATAAAAAATATTTACATGATCTAGTGGACCATTAACAATTTTTTTTACAAAACATGAAGACACAAAATAGAAATATACACTTATCAAACTATCAATGGAAGTCACTATAATATACATTGCAAGTTGCAACTGCTAAAACTCCACTTTACCTCTAATTTAGTCAAGATTGAACAATTCGATGTCAACACTCGAACAAAGTACTTATAACATATCTCCATCATGCAGAGCATTACGAACCAAAATTTAGTATCAAAAGCTACCTTACGCATATGGCATAATTTCTCTCTCTATATAAATCTATGCTCTAGTAAAACAGACTCTTATAGTAAAACGGGTGAATAATTCTAGTGCGTTGGATGTTGATGAGATTGACGGACAAGATTTAATGGAGGGAGGTACAAAATAATTTAAATAGAAGACACACACTAGATTACCTAATTTTATGAGATTTGTTTTCCCCAATTTGCTCCCTCTCTCTCACCCCACCGATTCACTTTCCCATTAAATCGTCTCTCCCTTTCTCCTTCCAAAAACCGTTCATCGTCTCCCTCAATGCTCTCTCTCTCTCTCTCTCGAAAATTCTTCCACCTCCATTGAAGCATCCGGTCAAGCATTGATTTTCACCGCCATTCTCTCTCGAAAAACCGTCAGCGGGTCTGTGAGGACATCGGGCAAGGGTTCGGGTTTGTGTGGTTCGGTTGGGTCGACGGGGAGGTCCAGCGAGGTTGTGGTGTGGGTCTGGTTGATGAAAGGAGATTAATGTTGAGGGTGAGATGGGGTGACAGTAGGGAGTGGGTATCGGGGGGTGGTTCTGATGTGGGTCTAGTGTTGGTGTGGCTCGGCGAGGAGCGGCCATGGCGAGAGCGGAACGGTTGGTCGACGGGGAGGTCGGGTGAGGGTGAGAGGGAGAGATGGCAAGATGGGAGCAGCCGAGCATGTATAGGGGCGGCGGTAGGGAGCATGGCTCCAAAGGTAACCCTAAAATAACTGCCCCACTGATATTCCTTGTCCGCACTCTTCAAATTTCTCCATCGTCTTCAATTTCGGTTTCTCAATCTTACTCTAATTTTTTGAATCATATTTTTTTGAACCCTAAATCCTTTTGGTCTCTCAATCTTTTCAATTCTTCAATGGAGAAGATGCAGGCGTGCCGGAGAAATCCGATGGGGCATGCGAGGAGCGTGGCGGCGACGTGGAGAGGGGTGGTGTGGACATGGAAATGTCAGTCGGCGACGGACTGCTTGAGAACTCCCGCGGCGGCGACGTTGGGCGTTATGATATTCATGTTGTAACGCCCCAAATTTACCACTATTGGGGAGTCACAGCGCCAGGAATTTCGTTCAGAAATTCTCTCAGGCTTTTTAAGAAAAGAAAAAAATTCAACTTGTAAAATCCAAAACCTGAGCAAGGATACCACTATAATTTAAACCTATTCAACAGAGGGTCTAGCATAGCCCAACCTAAAGTCGCATCATGTCGCATGACCTCCTCCATGCTTCCGTTGCGCTACCTAATATCATGGTCCTGCAAATATAACCAGTTCCCCACATAAAAGGGGTTAGTCTATAATCAGACTAAGCAAGTATATCAGCGAATTGAATACGTACTTTAGCATAAATAAAGGAATCACTCCTATGCAGATACCATAATATCCTACAACCTAATGCTATAAATGACTAAGCCTTCATGAACCGTTAACCCGGATATCACAATACCGTACAACCTAATATTATAATTGACTACATATGCAAGAACAGATAACCCAGATTATATAATACGTATCCATCTGAGCATAGATTTCCACCACAGATCTTATCATAGTAATTTCAATAAATACCCAATCAGACCACATATTACACTATAATTCACATCACACAGATTCCCATATGTACCCAATTATACCCCAAATTACATCACATTATAGCAATTCCTATAAGTAACCAACTAGATCACAAATTACATTTCAATTTATATTACAGTAACTCCTATAAGTATTCTACTGTACCACATATTATATTGCTGATCTCATTACAGTAATCTCCATAAATACCCCACGGAACCACATACTACATTACAGTGAAAACATCCAATCCCCATATTACCTGACAGATCTAATCACAATAATTCCCATAAATATCCAACTTATCCACATATGATATTTCAGATCACATAACAATAAATCTAATGAACATTCTAACTGAACTACAGATCATCGGGATTACAATCCATTAATCAAAACTTATACCCGGGTATACTTTTCTTATAAGGAAAACTCAATGTAAAATAACATTTACGAAACGTTCGAAAAACATTTACGAAAACGTTCGAAAACACGCCCAAGCACTTTTGGACGCGAAGGTACCTTCTAACCCACACAGTGGGTACGCCCTTTACTCGCGGGAAGCCCAACGACATCGTTAGCTAGGCGACCCGACTCTTCCCAACACAGGTAAAACACCTCCCATGACCTACTCAACCCGGACTCCGGGAAGAGTAACACGGGATGATTCATTAAAAATCATTCTCAAATCAAGCGAAACTCGAAACATCCTTACCCGCAAGAGTATAAAATCATTTCCACATTAGGCGGGGCTTGGAACATCCTTACCCGTAAAAATCATAAGTCATAAACGCATAAAAATATAAAATAAAAAACGCATCATTTCATGGATTAATCCCAATGATTCACAATCACTCATCATCATATTAATCAATCACAAAGGCCTACATCAACCCACCATACAGCTTGCACACATGCAATATCAACACATCAAGTCCATAACACAACTTTCCCGTACACAGTATCAACTACAATATGCAATTATAAGTACGACCAATCATATCCCAATTTAAGACCATGGACTACCACATCACATATTCTAAGATAAACTCCAACAAGTAAATATATCATATACATCTTACATGAAAATCTATATCCAAAATACGAAGGCGTTCACCAACACAACCTCGCATTACTCCAAGACCAACCATTATAATTCACATCAGGCTCATATTACCACATAATTCCATAAACATAAATGGTCATAACCTATACTCATCCATGAGATAACTCCACCTATAGATATATCAAGTATACATGCATATCATGGAGTTCTCATCTAGCCTATGGAAACCCATTACCATACAACATTCACCTATAATTATATTTACGGTATCCATGCATATTACGATAACCTGAATTTATGCTAGGCACATAAACATTCGCAAATAACTTGCCTTAGAGAAGTTTCACGTCAAGCCATTTCACGGTATAATCATTTCTACGGTCCGACATCCCGCGACTCGCGTATTGTTATACTGTCCCGAATCTTACAAAGCTCTAATCAAGAATGGTTGCACAAGATCTTGAAATAGATGGAAACTAGTGTTAGGGAATCGACCCTCACACAACTTCACCCGCACACACTCGAGCACACCCCCACACTCTCACTTTGATGTCTTGCTCGATTCACCAAAATGGCTACTACACAAGCCTATATATATAGGCAAACATGACCGACCCACCAAAGGATTCAAACAAGACCGACATTCACATAAACGAGGATGATATTGTCTAAGAATATTCTAGTCTAATTAATCTCTCCTAATTACTAGAATTTTCTTCCCCTTTCTTCAATTGATAACCGAACTTGGAGAATTCTGGAATGCACCATTCCTTCTCTTGGGCCCACGTGAGCACTCAAGAATATCATCCCATTTACTTGATCATTTGGCCCAAAACCCAACATTAGAAATATGAATTATATCTAACAATTCTCCCTTAATTCATATTTTCAAATATCTTTGTAATATCCCAAAAACACACCTTATAATTATATTTCAAGAATATCTAAGCCCATTTATGTACACCCATTTATACATACGAGACAATCCTAAATGGAACTTATAGCTTACGAGACGAGCAAATACCGCTTATTCAACGAAGCGGCAAAAACCCAAATTTCTCAAGTCATACCATCGATTCATAATTATAATAAACATAAAATATGTTGACTCTTCAAGAATTAATTAAGACGATAAAATTCTAAACGATCCCAATTTCGTCTTCTAAAAACCTCAAGTATTACACATGTTAACAATGGTGTTATTCAGATATACTTGTATGATACGCAATTTATAAATATAGATTATTTCTTTTGGCCATCAATGTGATATTCATTTGTGTGGATAAGATATGCATTTTCCATATAGTGATATGCAGAATATACTTGTATGATATGCAATTTGTAATTATGGATTATTTCCTTGGCCGTGAATATGATATTCATTTGTGTGGATGAGATATGCGTTTTTTATACAGTGATATGCAGAATATATGTAGTGTATATATTGGTTTTCCCCCTATTTCATCATTATCGTCTTCTTAATCGTTATGACTGAACATCAGTATGTATTCAGAGTTTATGAATATCAGTATGTATACGACTGAACATGATAACGAATAACAGATATTCAGAAATACTTGAACGATATTCAAATAATGTATTTTGATATGCATAATTTTTTTTCAATTCAGTGGATGCATTATATACATAATGAATAAGCACTCACAATACTTGAATATCAGATATAGGACAGTGAATATCAACATGAATACGATGGAACATGAACAAAATAAACAGATATGCAAAGAACATTTAACGATATTCACAATTTTCGTGTCGATATGCACAATGTTAATTATCAACTAATTAAATGTATTGATATGCACGAACTTCCACTGAATATGCGTATTAACTAAAAACACAATGAATAACGCAGATCTCGGTGGAGGCTTCAGGAATAACGCTGATGGGGATATGCAATATCTTTCTCTCTCCAAATCTACATTTAACTTCCTATTTTGGAGGTGGTTAATTAATAAAATTTAAAAAAGCTTTTTGTGATATTTATTCTATGATTAACACCCTATTTTATCTCTCCTAATCTAGCAATTTATCACCCTCAATCCAACGCTCCAAAATTGTCCACTCGTTTTACCATAGGAGTCATTTTACTAGAGCGTCCCTCTCTCTCTATATATAGATATACTAACTTTGTAAACTATAATTTGAAGAAAACCCAAAATGCCATAGTAACAAATAATCAAACGAATTCAAGGAAAACATGGGAGACTTCGATAGATTAGCACATTTTGAGTCTCTATAAGCTAATGAAGGTCTTATATATATAATGAGATTAATAAGGTGATTATTGCATTAAGAGTTACACTTTAACATTGACATATGGGAGTTACGTTTAGGACAGATACTTGAGTAGAATAGTACATTTTTGAGTCTTTGTAAGCTATAGAGTAACTGCTAATTTAATCTCATGAAATATATTATTTTATGATTGAGTCAAATTTAATTACATAGTAAATATTAAACAAATAAAAATATAAAATATACATAAGATTACTTTTCCAGCAAACCTCTTAGCCCAACTTTGAGTCTACGATGACCTACTTATAGAAAAAATATATTCTTGAACAACATATAAACTAAACAAACATATTAATAATTATAATTGAAAAATACTTGAAATAAAATTTCCAAAAGCCTCATATTCAACTTTGATATGAAGGTGTAAAAGCCGAAAAATGTATCTCTTGTTTCTTATCCTAAGTCGGCCTTTAAATCTAACAGACTCTTAGCCCAACTTTTGTTGTGCACCTTCCTTTGAAATACTTCGAATTACTTTTAGAATCTTTTGAAAGTTTGAACGATGAATCATCCAATATCATTTTTATCTATTAGGTTTAAATTATGAATTTTCAGACTTCCATTACCTACATATAGTTAGATATAATTTATATACTTTGAATAAGAGTCACAACAATATTATGTTTCAAATTTTTTAGTTTAACTAAAATAAAATAAAATAAGGTTTGATATTATTTAATCGAGTGCACTACTCAATTTTAAATTAGTATTTAATACACTAATTTGATGGAACATATATACTTGACTGCCCGAGTGATCGATATTTTTTGTAACTTCTTCCTTCTTGAAGTTTTCAACTTATTTATCCAATCCCAAACTCTCAATCCATCTAGTGGATTTTAGTATATATATAGAGGGGTATAGATGGACGTTCAGGTAAAACGAGTCTTGTGGTGAAACGAGTGTATAAATGAGAATCGTTGGATTAAAGGAAATGGATGGATGGATTGAGGGGTTGTAGAGATTTTATGGTAGGTGAGTTTCCATAAAACAAGGCCCATAAGAGTTCAGTTACCATA
The DNA here is from genome assembly GCA_027886185.1 of Rheum nobile. Taxonomy (NCBI): domain Eukaryota; kingdom Viridiplantae; phylum Streptophyta; class Magnoliopsida; order Caryophyllales; family Polygonaceae; genus Rheum; species Rheum nobile. The sequence continues at coordinate 1,009,762 of WOAB01000761.1, read as the reverse complement.
AAAAGCGAATGAGAAAAAAAAGAAAATCTAAAATAGGAGAGAGAATATGCAATCTTTCTCATTGAACGACGGTGGTAGCTACGTCTTCTACGTCTGCTTCCTGCTCTACTCCATTGCCGATCTTCTTCACCATAACCAAAGGCGAAAATTCTCGTTCTCAAATGCCGGAATTGAACATGGAAGAAGGTTAGTTCGTATTAGTTTGTTGTTCTCTGATATTCAAACCGTTCTTTGTGATTTTTATGAATGGTTTGAATTTGATGTGAATTTTAGGGTTTACCTTTGAGTTCTTGATAGTTCATTGATTACTGATTTTGACAAGCATGTATGATTCAACGGAATTCGGGTCTGCCTTGAGACAACTTTGATTTATCATTGATATGCATTCAATCGGTTTCGATTTTCTGATGCCACTGTTATTAGATAACACGCATATTCTGTGTACGTTTATGCATATCAATATATGTAAAGAATTGGAAGTGAATATTCTGGATGTGGACACGAAAAAATGAATATTGCTATATATAATCTACATATCTGTTAAATCTGTGAATATCAGAGCACATAATCGGAATATCTTTCAAGTGTTTTTGAATAACTGTTATTCGTGATCATGGTCAATCGTATATATACTGATATTCATAAACACTGAATAGATATGCAATATGTGTTAAATGATATTCCAAATTAAAAATCATATTCACAAACTCTGAAAAGTTAACCGTCTGCATATCGACACGTAAAATTTGAATATTGTAACCTATAATGTGCATACCTGTTAAGCTTTATGGATTTAGAGTTTCCATCGCCGCCTACATCGTATATATACTGATATGCATAAAGACTGAATAGATATGCAGTATGTGGTAATTGATATTCAAATTTAAAAATCATATTCACAATTTTAGAGTTAACACTATGCATATTGGCACGTAAAATGTGAATATGTTAATATATAATTGGAATAACAACATCTTGTTGGATTTAGGGTTTCCATCGCCGCCTTCATCTTATATAAACTGATATTCTTAAAGATTGAATAGTTATGCAATGATGTTGATGTAGATATGCGGTCCTCTTCATCCGACAATGATGTTGATATATCTGATGATGGATTGCCAGATGAAGAAGAGGCTGATTTCGTGTATGGTACAGAGTGTGTTATTGACCCCGACGACAGAAACACAAAGCATTGGATTCCGCTATGTCACCTTTCCATGAAACCGGTGCTTGGAAAAAAGCTTCAATTCCCTGGATGCAGGAGAGGCATTCTATCGTGAATATGCATCCACAGTTGATTTTGATGTTAGATCAAGCACATCGCACAAGTTTAGCCACTCAGATGTTGTTAAGATCAAATACTTTGTGTGCAATAGGGCTGGATTCAAGAATGTAGCTAATAGTACGGGCAAACGTAAGACGACATCTAACAGGATATGGTGTGGTGCAAAAATCTCTCTGAAGTGTAATGATGGCATCGCTTACGTTGTTGACAACTTTACAGAGAGACACAACCACAATATGATACTGAATACAACAAGGCATTTCCTCAAAAGTAGTAGGAAGATGGACATTGGACATTAAAAAATTATGATGAGCTGTGCAAAGGCGAACTTGGGGCCAGTAAGGTCTTTTAATCTCTTAAAAGAGATGGTTGGTAGATATGGGAACATGAGGGCGATGTCAAGGGACTTCCGGAATTTCAAACGAGATCTAATGTCGCACATCACAACTGTTAATGCGCAAATGGTGATTAATAGGTTTACAAAGAAGAAGGAGTAATGCGATGCCTTTTACTTTGAGTATGATGTGAACAATGAACAATGAACAACAGTTAACGAGGATATTCTGGGCAGATCCGATCTCACGTCGGAATTACGCTGCTTTTGGAGATGTGGTTTCCTTTGACTCGACCTATAGAACAAACAGGTACTTTAGTGTAGAGAGTTTGAGATTTAAAAATTTCTTGTATTTCGATATGCAAAATAATTTAATGTATATGCATACAGGTACTATATGGTATTTGCACCATTCACTGGGGTTGATAATCACAAGAAAAGTCTTACATTCGGTACAAGATTGGTCATGAAGGAGGACGTGGAATCGTACGAATGGCTTTTCGTACACTTTCAGAAAGCAATGGGCCATGCACCAAAGATCCTTGTGACAGATCAGGATCCTGCGATGAAGATTGCTATTGAGAATGTATTGCCCCAAACCAGACATCGTTTATGTATGTGGCACATCATGGAGAAGGTGTCGAAAAAGGTTGGTGTAAAAAAAATTAATTCAAAGGATTTCAGAAAGAGGTTGGGCAAGTTGGTTTGGGATGATACACATACAATCTCAAGGTTTGAGGATGGATGGAAATAATTTGTGGTCGAGTATGAGCTCGATAAGAAACCTTGGTTCAATGATATGTTTGATCTACGACGCTATTGGATCCTAGTGTATTTTAAGGATATTGTGCTTGGTGGTCTGGTTCGCACAACATCGATATCAGAGTCTCAAAATAGTTTTTTTGGTAATTATTCAAACAAGAACTTTAGCCTTGTTGAGATGTTGATGCACTTTGATAGTGCAATGAAAACCCAACGTTATAACCAGATGAGGAATGATATCGAATCAGACACAGACACATGTATTGAAAACGCCATTGTTGATTGAGAAGCATGCTTCTGAGGTGTATACCCTGAAAATCTTTTCTCAGGTTCAAGAAGAGATTACCGCAACGTGTTTCGATTGTTCTGTCACTAATGAGACACCAGATACGATATTTACAATGTGGTATGATATTCAAATATTGCGTTAACGTATTCACTACAATTTGCTTTTTATGAGAATTGTTAAAAGTGCATATCGTGCATACCAATGCTTAAAGTTGTGAATATCGAGCATGTAGTTTTGCATAACTGTATTTATGACTTGAAAATCATGTTATTCAATTTTTTGATTTATGAGTGTTGCATTGATATACACTAGTACATGCACCGATATTCATATTTGGTCAAGAGATATGCAGTTAGCTATGGTTGATATTCGTTGTTTTACCAAATGGTATACATGCGCAAGTGAGGACCAATTGACATATACAGTAAAGGAGGGGAGTGAATATTTATTTCAAGTAGATCATCCATTGCGTCACAACATCAATACGTGCAGCTGTATGATGTTCAACAAAGTTGGTTTACCGTGTTGTCATATTTTCACCGCTTTGAAATATTATGGTTATGAAAAGGTTCCTGAACGACTAATACTAGATAGATGGAGAAAAGGTGCTGTAACAAGGGCAAAGAGTGGTATTCCTAATGACGTATGGGATCAAAGTGTAAGAATAGAAAAGAAACAAGCTATGATGAACGAATTATGGTCAGTGGTATATTCTTGTGTTGGAATTGTGGAGGAAGACAATGAGAAGATAAATGATTTGCTGTTAACATTGAAGAACAAGAAGTCAGAATACAAAGTAGATGATAACTCTGAAAACAGGGAAGGAGTAAGAGAATCAATGGTAGAGAGCTTTGCGGGAATTAGTGTGCCAGATGAGGTCTACGTTCAACCTCCAGTACAAGCGAAGAACAAAGGCAGCAGGAAGAGGTACAAAGATGGAAAGGAGAAGTCTATAGCCGAAGCTGTAAAAAAAAAGGTTATAGCCGAAAATGCAAAGAAAGGCATGAGGAAATGCAAAAGGTGCAACAAGTATGCCGGACATGATAGCAGAAATTGCAAAGAATATGTCTAGTCTACTAATATGCGACATTATTATTTTGATATTCACAATATGTATTGCGATATTCATTAGCTATTCATATCCATGTATTTGGGATTTGGGCATTTGTTTTATGAATTTATTGATGTTATTCAATCGTATGTTTTGGCAATAAAGGTGAAGTGATTAAATATCTTTGCGTATTTCATACATTCATATAGTCTACGTAACTTGTTTAATCGAAATGCACAAACTATACCGTTATACACTTCATGTATCGTGAATACCATAACATAAAAATTGCATACCGACAAAGATTCGTGCATATCAATAACTTGGTAATGCAAATTTGTACATTCATAACTTCTACTTAACTTCCCTAATCGAAATCCCCAAACTATACCGTTATACAATTCATGAATCGTGCATACCAAAACAAAGAAATTGCATACCGACAAAAGATTCGTGAATATCAAAAACTTGGTAATGTAAACTACACTGCTAGGTAGTGGAATAAAACGTCTAAGTAGTCGTACAAAAAAAGAACAAATTGTGCTTTAAATAACTATAAGATGATAATCTAAACGCCCCACTACTATGTATTCTCCCTTACCATTTGATTTGCCATCCTGAGATCATGGTTTGTACCCCGCATAACATCTGTAGCCTCTTCGATGATAAAGTCTTTCATACTGTTCATCTTAGACGTTATAAGGGCATGGAGATACATATGGCACAATGGAACCATACACTTCTTAGAGTTAGGCTTAAATCCAGTTTGCCAATTGTTCACTCCCTGTCCAAAATATGTCTCCATATGACGCATTAAATATACCCCGCAATCGACCTTGTTTGTGTTATCACGCCACATCATTTTCAGAATGGACATACGACCTCTGGTAAAACCATTGCACCTTGTACCGAGATTCAAAGAATCCATATATTCAAAGAACATCTTGGGATGTGGACGAACATAACAAACAATTCGAAGCCATGTAAGTTATAGTAGAAAAACATCTCAACATTCCCTGATTTGAGTGATATCTTATTACCAGTACGGTCATTGTGTCACCATATTTTGCTATCGGGTCCTCATCGCCACCTGTGGAATTATCAATAATCTCTATCTTCGAACGCATGAAGTTGAAGCATACCAGAAAAAAATGCCCATGTTTCAGAATGGGGAAGAAGACCTGTCATTGCAACAAAATGTTAATTGACGAATATCAATAGATCATTTGTAAGAGTGCTAATATGAAATAAATATAGTTGGATGAGTTATTACCAAATCTGCATCCACCAGAGATGAATGGTTGAGGCTCGCTACCAATTCATCCATCCCATATTTGAATATGGAGAACTTTGAGGCGTATTCAACTTTGTTCGGGCTAGCGAGGGGGCCAATCTGCTTATGCAAAAATGAATAAGGATTCAGTGAATATCATTGAATGACATCTGAATATCACAATGTACAAACTGAATACCTACCATAGTTGATGGATGAACGAATAAGCGCGATGCAGTTGTATGGTTTCAAGCCTCTTCTAAATCATTTAAATATGTGCACCACAAGTCGACAACATAAATTGAAACAAAGGTGGATTCTTCAAGTGATCGGAATTTGCTCGCATCAAGTGTTCTACCATTGTAGTCAAATAGGACTTCCCTGATAACGGAGAGACAGTAGACGAATCAAAATAGAAGCGTAATCATTGAATGCAACACACTTCAGTAGTAAACACTAACCCATCCACAGCGTGAGTAACAACATACGAATATAATGCATGTTGTTCTTTAGTGATCGTTTTTCTTGCGTTTATAATCCTATTGAACCATGGGCTCTTTTTTGTAGCCGGTAGCTTAATGTTCCTCTTCACATTTTGTTGGACAGATTTCATCGGTGTTACAAAATCATCGTCATCCTCATTGTCGTCCATTTGTGCCTGAATTGGAAGTAACGTTTTGGTAAACGAATACAACACAAATATGGAATACTATTGCAAGAATATCATACTACATAAAATTTGAATATCGTCAAAGCAATCATGAATGCAATTTAATCATACAACAAATACCAGAACATCTAATTTGCATACGGACACAGAACATGTGAATATCAGTTAAGGTCTGCTAAACATTACATATATTAAGCCGTTACAAAATTCGTACTTTTGTCCACAATACCACCCCATCTAAGGCTGCTGAACATTACATATATTAAGGAGTTACAAAATATGTGAAGATGTCCACAATACCACCCCAACTAGATCTATAATCGTTATATTATATATAGACAAAATTTTGGCTTTAAAGCCAACCAACCATACTGTTTATCCCTTGACACCCAACTTACTTCACCCAAAATACAACTTCACGAATTTAAGCCTTAAGTGTGAGCATCATCATTTGCTTCTAACCCTATTACTCCTCCTCCTCAAGCTTACCAGATCAGTTTGTTGAACGGCGGGATGATTTCCTGGACGACCACATGTTGTCTTCTTAGCCACATCCTTCTTAACACTGGTCGTATCAACTTTAGGTTGAGCTGGGGCGACAACTTCAACCTGGGGATGCTCAACAACGATGTCATTCACCACATCCATAACCACATCACTTGGATTCGGTTGCCCCTGTGCAATTTGAACATATCGGTTAAATAATATTAGCAACTCTAAATAATGATCATTCAGACCCACACAAAAGGACACCACATGAGAAATAGCAAACTCAAATTACACATATCCTGCATATGAATATGTGAAGCATGCATAACACACCCATTAAAATGCATACCTAAAATATACAATCTGCATAACAATGTGTGAAGCATGTATATTACACCATAAAATATTTTCCATACATTGTTGCATAATATGCCCATTAAAATGAATACCTAAATATACAATCTGCATAACAACGTGTGAAGCATGTATATCACACCATAAAAATGAATATTACATGAATGGTTAACAACTACTTAGATCATGGATACCTAATCATACAATCTGCATATCATTAAAGGAATCATGAATATCAAACCAGTCAAAAAATTTGAACATAGTATGCAAACTGCAAATTTAAATGATTGGATGTATAAAGAACCTCAAACGTATCAGTAATGACGACATTGTCCGGACCCTCATTTCCTAAGGTTGCTGCATATTCGGAATTTAGCATGCAAATCAGGAATTTTGAAGATTGAATGTGACTTCAAATGTTTCATTTGTGCATACCTTGTTCGTTGCCTCCTCTCCTGTGGTGGCTTCAGGAATCTTGGATTGATCCTCAACAGCTACTGGAATATCACTTTCATGGAGCTAGACTGGTGGGTCAACCTCCTCTACTGTGGTGGCATCAGCAATCTTGGACTGATCGTCAACAACGGCTGAAATATCACTTTCATGGTGCTGGACTGGTGGGTCAACTTCGCTCGTTCCCGTATTACCCTATGGAAATTTCATAATTAATATTATGCAAACATTCTATAAAATAAACAAATTTGCTTTGCGTGAGAAATAAATGTGCATAAACGTGAGGCATATGAACATCCACTACGACCGTTGGACTGGACTGATGCACTTCTTCGGTATCTGCCTGGAAAAAAGGGGAGATCGTCATTAAACCCACCTTCATCATTCTCGTGCTTGATGATGTCATTTCACCTAGACAACGCAGCCTCGATCTCTTCAACCACCTTCATCAGCTCCAGACTAGTCCAGAATGGGTCTTCAGATTGCGATATCACATTCCCTACTTGAGTGCATACATCAAAAGGAGCCTCGTGTAGGGAATCCGATCTGGGACCCAGCAAAGTCCTGGCCGACTCAGTGAGTGAAATTGACACTTCATCGTCCTTGCACTCAACATGCAAGTTTTTGGTCCTGTCAGCTATCCTAACAATAACATTTGCGACAATCTTCAAATCCTTCACCATACCTTTGTTGAACTCTTGTAAAAATTACATATCAATATGCGTATTTTGTATTTCAATATTGTTATCATCGGCTTCATCAACACTATAAAGTATAAACCATAATATAATCATCTTCAAATCGACAACTGCTTAGATCATGAATACCTGAATATATAGTATGCATATCTATGCAGTAAGTATGAATATCACAACCACACAAATGAATATCACATAACAAATCGACAACTTCATATATCATGCATACCTGAATAAACAATATGCATATCGATGTACGAGAAATGCATATCTCACTCACAAAAATAAATATCACATGCACGACCAATTAAATAATCCATTATTACAAATTGCATATCATAGAAGTATATAATCCTTATTCAACATGATACTATGCATAATAACCCATGTATTTTTATCATTACTAAATCAAGAACATATGTTAACTATTCGGTTTTGTAAAATCTATATAAATCTAAGATTAGGCATGAAGATTAACCTTTTTGGGATCTGATTCCTGTACTGGGCATGCATCACCTAGCCTCTTTTTGATAGACAGTTGGGGCTCCAAATTACCATCCCTGAACACCCCGTGACTCATCTCAATCTCTTCTCTCTCAGCTACAAACTCTTCAGTCCATCCGACAAATGCGGGGAATTTCCTTGGAATGGTACGTTTTCCATACAAGACCACACGGTCCAAGTATAGAACCTGAAGAAAACAAAAATATTATGCATATCAGTGTATGGATTATGAATATCCAACCCAAGTAATTGAATATGCATGCCCACATATCAAAATTTATTCCCGGAAAATGTATATATAAAGACCCACATACCGTCAAGAATTAGAGTGGGCCAGTAAAGTAGCCGTCAGGATTCATATCCCACCTCTTCTTGGCCTTGATAAGATAATCTATAACGAAACCACACCAGTTCATTGTACTCACGCCATTGAGCTGCTCTAAGCCACGAATGAGAGACTGGTTTGCAGCACCGCTTTGCGTCGGCTCGACTATACAAGAGTGGAAAAGGACAACAAAATCCCGTATGAAGTCTTCGCCTCCTCCCTTGATCGACAACATATGGGCACCAACATGATTATATCTGATGCTGTGCAGCTTCATAGCAAATTTCTTTCTCCATTCCTCTACCACATTCATCTTAACCAAAGGGTCGAGCTTGATTATTTAAACTGGGCCACGTGGAATGCCCATGCAGATCTCCACATCACTATCTGTGACATCCATCGCAGAACCATTTGGGAGCAAGATCTTTCCCTTCATTGCATTGTAACTCTGAACCAACCACCTACACAGAAAACTGAAGAAGACACAATATATATTTTATTACAACGTTTAAAAAACAGCTCAAAATATATGCTCGAATCATGAAAATATATGTATCCATAATCATGATTGAAGCATGCACATCACACCCATACATCATGAATGTCTAAATATATAGTCTGCATATCAATGAAGGAAGTATGCATCTCTCAACCACACAAATGAAAAACACATGCACAATCGACAACTGCTTAGATCATGAATACCTGAATATATAGTATGCATATCTATGTAGGAAGTATGAATATCTAAACCACACACATGAAAAACACATGCACAATCGACAACTGCTTAGATCATGAATACCTGAATATATAGTATGCATATCTATGCAGGAAGTATGCATATCACAACCACATAAATGAATATCACATAACAAATCGACAACTTCATATATCATGCATACCTGAATAAATAGTACGGGAAATGCATATCTCACTCACAAAAATAAAATATCACATCCACGGCCAATTAAATAATCCATTATTACAAATTGAAAATCATAAAAGTATATCTGAATATCATATATACACATTTTACATATCTAATGAATAAAATGTTAGTATAAAAACCATGTACCTCGGTAACGGGAACGATGTCATCCTTAAAAGTCTCCCAAAACCAAACTCCTCTACACTTTTCTTTTGCACTTCGTTCACTTCCCCGATGGCCCAAACGAAATATTCAAGGTGTCCACGGTGTTTGATACCCTTAAAACCGTCCTTTTCCTTGACTTTTGTCTTCTGACGTGCGACTTCTTTTGATTCTTCCTCAACCATCTTAGCCTTGCCCTTATCAACCCTCTTTTTTGATTTCAAACCTGGTACATGACAAAAATGATGTATTAGTTAGTGTTTATTAATGAAATATATCATTTAAAAATAAAAATCCCAACATTCACTTGTAAATATAATGTACCAGCATCATCGTGCGCATATGGTTTAGATGATGCAGCCTTTCCCTTCAACCACTTTAAATTGGCCTTTTGAATGTTGGCCAGTGTTTCATCTTCATCGTCAATAGGTGCTTATACAATGAATTAAAAAGTAATTAATACATTGACGAATACAATCTGACTTTATGGTTCATATCAACATTGGAATTAAAAAAGAAAAATATGTATACACTGAACACCTAAGAATCTCATACCTCTTGCTTTTCTCTTAGACTTGTACTTTTTTGATTTTTTTATGACATCCTCAGTTGGTTCGTCCTCCCCATCAGATTCATCGGGTGTTTTGTTTCTGGTGGTCTTGCCCTTATCACGACAAACAACGATCTTCAACCGTCTCTTTGCCTGTGGACTCGTTCGAATTGGTGAAGAGCCATGGGCTTCTTGTGATCCAGTGTCCACAACTGCTTCGGTAAGTTGTTCGGAAGATGTGACATGAGCATCCTTTGGGGAATCTTCGACCGACTTCCTTGAGGGCAATCCTGTACAAATCATATTAATAAGCTTAATTGTATATAAAATATAAGAAGGAATGACTATAGCTTAGACAAACATGCAAATGTCATAGTTAGAAATACATTGCATATCTGTCCGGATGTAGTGCATATCAATGAGAATACAATGAATATCAATTTAAAAAAAATGAACAACACATTAATCTAAACTGGTTGCTAATCATATCAATACCAAACATTAAACAATGCATATCAATTAATACCTTACTTCGAAGCTATACAAATAAACAGAAAAGAAATACATTACCTTTAACAAGCCTTCTTCGCTTGCCACCCTTTGTTTTCGGAGACATTGATTCTCTACCCAACAAGCCTCTAACCATGAACAGAAACCTAAAGAAGATGATGAGTAACATTAAAAACCAACCTCCAAATCCAACAACAATTGAATCAACTTAAATATCAAAACAATATATACACTGCATATGTTCTGCATATCAATGTATGGCAAATGCATATCCCATTCATATAATTGAATATCAAAACACAATCTAAGCATCAAATCTCATTGGTTTTGTGCATTCTAGTAGATTGTTACACCAAACAACGAACAATTAATCTGGCTCCAATCTCAGAACCAAAATCCATATTCGACAGAGTTTATGGATTCTAATAGCCAGTTACATCAAACCCCAAAACACAATCTAAGCACATCAACACGAACCAAACATACCCAAAAACAAAACCCTAAAAACCAACCTCCAAATCCAACACCAAATGAATCAACTTGAATATCAAAACAATATATACATTGCACATGTTCTGCATATCAAAGCATGGAAAAATGCATATGCCATCTACATAATTGAATATCAATAACACAGTCTAAGCTTTCGATGCCCTAAACGAACTAAAAATGCATATCGAACGAAATCGAACAAGACAAACCTTTTGATGCCCTAAATCTAATGGAAAACTTGAACACAAATGTTCTAATCGACAAAAAATCAAATCAAAGTAGATATATTCACCGATTTATGTCGAAATTCGCGGTTGGAGAACCGAAATTGAATAACACGTTTTAGGAATTGAACCGAAATTGAAGACTTAGTAGACTATTGATGGAGACGAAATGAATATTAGTGGGGAAGTGATTTTAGGGTTACCTTTAGCCCAACCGAAGATGGCGATGATGACGGCGCTTCTACAGTAGAGATGCCAGAAAATGACTACGAGGGAGGAGATTGGAAACCGACGAACGAGCGACATGCGAGGGAGGAGACGATGAAGGCGGCGATGGAGATCAATGGAAATGCGAGAGAGAGAGAGTGAGATAGCAGAGCAAAAGAATAGAAGATGGAGTTCAAAATGGAAGTTGAAACGACTCAGAAATATGGAAATCAAATCCCAGAAAGCTCGTACATGGAGGAGATCAGGTGTGGGTGAATCTACTCCCCAATTTTGTGCCTCCCTAGATTAAATCCCAGCCATCCATCTTAACTAATCCAATGCTCTATATTTATCCACCCATTTCACTATAAGAGCCTGTTTTACTAGATCATATATATATATATATATATAGAGGGACGCTCTAGTAAAACGACACTTACGGTAAAACGAGTGGATAATTTTGGAGTGTTGGATTGAGGGTGATAAATGGCTAGATTAGGAGAGAGAAAATAGAGTGTAGTGGGGGTGTGAATCATGGAATAAATATCACAAAAAACTTTTTTGAATTTTATTAATTAGTCACCTCCAAAATAGGAAGTTAAATGTAGATTTGGAGAGAGAAAGATATTGCATATCCCCATTAGCGTTATTCCTCAAGCCTCCACCGAGTTCCGCGTTATTCACTGTGTTTTTAGTTAATACGCATATTCAGTGGAAGTTCGTGCATATCAATACATTTAATTAGTTGAAAATTAACATTATACATATCGACACGAAAATTGTGAATATCGTTAAATGTTCTTTGCATATCTGTTTATTTTGTTCATGTTCCATCGTATTCATGCTGATATTCACTGTCCTATATTTGATATTCAAGTATTGTGAGTTCTTATTCACTATGTATATAATGCATCCACTGAATTAAAAAAAAAATTGTGCATATCAAAACACATTATTTGAATATCGTTCAAGTATTTCTGAATATCTGTTATTCGTTATCATGTTCAGTCGTATACATACTGATATTCATAAACTCTGAATACATGCTGATGTTCAGTCATAACGATTAAGAGGACGATAATGATGAAATAGGGGGAAAACCAATATATACACTGCATATATTCTGCATATCACTGTATCAAAAATGTATATCCCATCCACACAAATGAATATCATATTCACGGCCAAGGAAATAATCCATAAATACAAATTGCATATCATACAAGTATATTCTGCATATCACTATATGGAAAATGCATATCTCATCCACACAAATGAATATCACATTCATGGCGAAAGAAGTAATCTATATTTATAAATTGCATATCATACAAGTATATCTGAATAACATCACTGTTAGCATGAATATCATAACGCCCAACGTCGGCGCCGCAGGAGTTCTCAAGCATTCCGTCGCCGACTGACATTTCCATGTCCACACCACCCCTCTCCACGTCGCCGCCGCGCTCCTCGCCTGCCCCACCGGATTTCTCCGGCACGCCTGCATCCTCTCCATTGAAGAATTGAAAAGATTGAGAGACCAAAAGGATTTAGGGTTAAAAAAAAATATGATTCAAAAAATTAGAGTAAGATTGAGAAACTGAAATTAAAGACGATGGAGAAATTTGAAGAGTGCGGACAAGGAATATCAGTGGGGCAGTTATTTTAGGGTTACCTTTAGAGCCATGCTCCCTGCCGCCGCCCCTATACATGCTCGACTGCTCCCATCTCGCAATCTCTCCCTCTCACTCTCACCCGACCTCCCCGTCGACCAACCGTGCCGCGCTCGCCATGGCCGCTCCTCGCCGAGCCACACCAACACCAGACCCACATCAGAACCACCCCCCGATACCCACTCCCTGCCGTCACCCCATCTCACCCTCAACATTAATCTCCTTTTAGCAACCAGACCCACACCACAACCTCGCCGGACCTCCCCGTCGATCCATTCGAACCACACCGACCCGAACCCTTGCCCGCTGTCCTCACAGACCCGCTGACGGTTTTTCGAGAGAGAACGGCGGTGAAAATCAATGCTTGACCGGATGCTTCAATGGAGGTGGAAGAATTTTTGAGAGAGAGAGAGCATTGAGGGAGACGATGAACGGTTTTTGGAAGGAGAAAGGGAGAGTCGATTTAATGGGAAAGTGAATCGGTGGGGTGGAGAGAGAGGGAGTAAATTGGGAAAAAAATCCCATAAAATTAGGTAATCTAGTGTGTGCCTTCTATTTAAATTATTTTGTACCTCCCTCCATTAAATCTTGTCCGTCAATCTCATCAACATCCAACGCACTAGAATCATTCACCCGTTTCACTATAAGAGCCTGTTTTACTAGAACATAGATCTATATATATATATAAAAGAAAACCCATAAAAAACTCACTTGAAAATCCAATCACCCATAACAGTTTTCTTTACTTGTTTAATAAGAATGTATCTTCAATAACCAATAAAAAAGGAGGATTCCCTTTACTTGATACATATTAACTTTATGTCTATAAAACGTTAGCTAGTTTTGTTCCTTTTTGCGAAACAAAATCAAAACATAAAAAAGAAAAATATTACACGGTTTTTTTTTTTGATTAGGTAAGAATTCAAAGTTGTGTATCAAACACAACTTTGAGAGGCCGAATACATCAGCAGTCGGAAAAACCGACAAGGAACAAACAGAACAAATAAAACAAAGATACAAACTAGAAGAAGATAAAGCAAAGAACCTAGAGGAGAGGTGAGTAAAGCACAAAACAAACTTGCGCCGCCGGAAGGATCGTCAACATCCTTGAAAGTCCAGAACTACAACTCGATTCACCGTCTAAGAAAACTCCATCGACCGAAGAGTGCATCTAAACCCTTAAAAAAATAAAAAATAAAATAAAAATCCTCTGGTCGCCCACTCCCTCAGCAGAAGAAGAGCCCAGAAAAAAGCAGATGGTGATGGCCTCCTCGGCCAGGTGGTGGTTGTTGCCTTCACGGCCTGGAGGCCGGCGGTTGCCTACTCGTCGCCGACGCATAACTCCACATTTCCACCTCCAAGTAGTTCAGCGGAGCCGCCATCGAGGCGAGCTAGAGCTCCACCTCCAAGGCGTCTAGCGAGGCGAGCTAGATCCAGATCTAGATCTAGAGCCTCCTCTGCGGCGGGGTCTCCGTTCAAGGGTAAAACGAGACAAACTTGAAGAGGACACCCACCCACCCACTGGTGTCGCCGGTTCGAGAGGAACTGAACTCGGTTCGAGAGGATCTGGGCGCCGAAAAAATTGGGCGAGGTCACCCACCAAATGGTGGTCGCCAGAGGTTTGCCTAGCCGGAGATCTCCCTCATGGTGTCTGAAGACGACGTCGTCGAGACGAGCTCAGGAAGATCGTCTTCTTCATTTGGTCAGTAGCTCGGTGGTGGCGGCGGTAAGCCGGAGTACTCTCGCCGAGATCTCCTTCACGGTGGCGGCGATTCCCTGGCCGGAGATCACCCTCACGGTGGCCGAAAACGACGTCGTACGGCAAGGTCAAAACCTCGAGCATGTGGCAAGGTGGTAGCGGGGAAGGTGGTGGGGGGAGGCGGTGGCGGCGGAAGGCCGGGAGCGATTCCCGGTGAGACGGTGAGTGCCGGAGAGACGGGTGCCGATAAAGGCGGATGCCATGGTAGCGGCGGCGGCTCGTCTCCGGTGGGCGATGACCATGGATGGCTTTCTAGGAAACGCTCCCAAGGGAGCGTTTCTAGGGCCGGCCTACTGATCCCAGTATCTGATTTCTTCTCTCTTAAAATATTACACGGTCTTTACTTACAAATACCTTACCAAATATGAATTTTGCTCTATTCATGACTATCATCCGCTGCTTGTTGGATGCCAATTGTCAAACATTCAATCGATGAGCAATTTGATTTTGATTTCGTTATAGTTGAGTGGTATCTCAATACTTATAAATATCATTCTTGCAATTTATCAATAATGACCACAAATATAAAGTAAATTTAAATGCATTAGTTATATGTAATTCATTAGGTTTCAATTACGTACGGAAAACAATAACTTTAATAATTTTAATTTTGTTACTGAAAGAGTATAACGTTTTGAGATGAAATAAGAATGTTATCATCTCCATTTAAATAAGTCATCAAATAAAAAAGATTTATTTATTTAAGGTGTGTGTTATAGTCTTTAATATTGGAGCAAATGACAATATACTACATAATTGAAGGGTAAATTGCATTCCAATTGCTCAACGTTCTATATTATTGTTCTGGAGATTGTGTAAGTTATTACTCAGATGTTTGTTTATTTCAGTTTGTAGTAACGAAATTTTAGATGTATATTTAATTACGTATCCAATTACTTCAATTTAGATGGATTCAGAGATGGGCTCGTAGTGCTTCCATCATGTTTCTATGCTAATGCATGTTTTGTTTCCCTTTTACTTTTAATTTGTCCAACATGTCAATTGTATTCTATGGTTAAAACACATCCAACGTCATCATACATACGCTTTCCATCTAGGCTTATTTTTTTAATAGAAAAAGTAGGTGCTATAAAGGTCCAAGTTACTTTTGTTTGCTCACTTTTGTTCTTAACGTTTAATTACTCACACGTTGTTTTGGTTTCGCCAATGATAAAGACGAGGGTTTCTTAGCGTCAACTTCCTTCAAACTCAAAACAACACGCTATTAGAGTACATGTGGTGAAAAAATTTGAACCCATTCAAAACGAAGGAAAAGCGCGTTTTCAGACTGTTGTCCTAAGGGACGAAATTGTATTGCATGCTGATACTTAATCTTGTTCACTAAACTGCTTCTCTTTCGGTACACCTGTTATTTTCCCCTTGTATACTTCCTTTTCTTTTGTAGGGTCATAAGGCTCGTTTAACTTTGTTTGGCGAGAACATCGACATCTATAGTTCGATTTTGCATGATGATGCAATCTTTGACGTGTCCAATGTGTCAATCAGAGAAAGTGAATATGGCTTCCATCAAGGGAAGACCATATACGTGCATGATTCCTCTTCCGTTGTTCCTGTTCAGCATGATGATTCCATTTTTTCCTTCGATGCGAACCAAATGACAATTAATGATTCCAAATCTTTAAATTCCACGAAAGAGTGCTTTGGTTAGTTTGTTAAAGATCTCACGAACGCGCTCTTATCTACAATTGAATATACGATCAACACCTTTTACTCACATTCAACAGTTGTACTTGTACTCCTACAAATAAATCTTTCTAACCTTCTTATTGATCGTACATGTCACTGCTTCATAGATCTTATTGCTGTTGTCGTCAAAGTTGGCACCCTCGAAGGAAGACACACGCGCAGTGGCTGTCCAATTGATATGTACAAATTTTACGTTACTGATGACGGGTTTGCGCTATAAATTTTTGCATCACTTGCAACGATGTAGTTCCGGTTATACTATGGAGATCAGCCGCGCATAACGATAGTAAATTTTCGGAGCTCGCGGGTGAAAAAGGTTTTATCGCGTTTCTAGGGCTCCACAAAAACCTTTTTCGGGGTACGCAACTACAGAACCTGTAAACAATTATGAGCCTTACATGTATCCTTTCTTATTTTTTCCCCTTGCTAGGTGAATTCTCGTTCAATGGATGGTCTGACTGTCATGTCTGCCTTGCACCTGATGGGAGTCGCACAATGGAATTGGAACCTTGGTTTGCACACTATCCACACTCTTAATGTCCCTTTTTATCCAATTACTTAACTTCATATACCATATTATAACGCTACGACATGTTCTGTTGAGTTTGCTTTGCCTTATTCCTCTTACGTAGGCTTGCGAAACAAGATGAGATTGTTCTTTCAAGGCATAAGACCTTAGATGACAGTCACGCTTCTAGGCCAGCTCTGGAAACAAATACGATTTACGCGCTTCTTGCTCGGAAGGTCGCTAATCGGGTTTATGTTTAGAAGTGTGATGAATGAATGTTTATTATTCTTTTATTGACCCTATGTACACACGTGTTACATACCGAGGATGTTGATGCCCGAGGGTTAAGATTGAGGCAAGCGTAACACATTTTAACAAACATGTTCTTCGTCATTCCGTTCAACACGCCTTTGGTTGCAGCCATTGCGACAAGGGATGCGAATACGCTACGATAAGTACGTTTATGGGTCTTGTAAAAGGCCGACCGTTTCCATTGCTAAGTACGCGTTGCAATATTTTAGTCATACTGTTTTATTTATAACATCGATTGTGTGACATGTTACGCTATTACCGCATGCGAGGATAGAAGGGTCTCTATTTTTTTTTGCAATCTCTTACATTTGTTGGATGTACTTTGATTTTATTGTCATAGACTCTTTCGGTTCTATTCATTTAAGCGCTCAAACGAGAGCATCTAGACTTATCCTCGATATTAGGGCTTATGTCTTCGCTACACAGAGTCCTGATGTATGCCTAAACTTGATTGCTATCGTGTACGCCTTTTTTGTTTCTCGCTCGCGCCGTCTAATTCTGTCATAGTGTTTGCCTTTGCAGGAGCGCAAGACTTCTATTGACAGTCTGAACGTACGGTTTCCCATTCGAATATTTTCCATGGTCTTATCCCTTGTTCATGCTTTTCTTCGAGATCACAGAGTGGTTAAATGGGCCCTCAAGTACTTGGAACCCTTTTAGATTTTTCAACTACATTATATGAATGGCAAGAACGCAATTCCCATTTCTTTTGTGTCACTCCCATACTTTTGTGTTCTAAATGTAGTTACCCCACATGGTTTATATGTACACGCCTATTACAATCTAGACAACGCGCCAAAAATGTGCATCAACATTGGTGTCTCGATTTGTGCTTCTGCTCACACGTGCTACTTATGCAACTTTCTATACGATAACGCCTAATGAATTCTATTACTTTGACGCTGTCACTTTTCCCACACCCACTCATTCAATAGTAGTAATGCAACATTTAATTAAGCATATACCTCAAATAATCTTGTCACTGGTGTTGCCCTGCATTATGAAACTCTATTTATGGTTGTTTAACGTGTGCCAAGGGTATCATGCTGTTTTTTTTTAAAATTGCTATGTGCTGGTAAACAAAATCAGAAATATGTGAACGAAAAACAAAACAAAGAAACAACTACGCGTTTTCTATAGGAAATACAAGAACTCTTTCAGAAAAAGAATAAATTAACGAGCAAGGCAACTAGACCATTTTTACACTTCCTTTACACCAAATTCGATACATTCATGTATATGTAAACGTGTATAAACAAACGCAGGGTAGCATGCAAAGCGTTTTGTAAGTGAAATGGGTGTCGCAACCGATCAGAGGCACCACAATGATAAATCCGGCGGTGTTTCATCCTGCTTAAGTAAAGCAAAGCACTTTATGCTACTACTTTGCTTATTCGCACGAGTGCATGATACACTTAAGTAATACCGCGTGTAAAGATGTAGTGTGTACTAACTACAATTACATAATCAACGCATTTATGCAATTCATTGTGATATTACGATTGTTCACATGTACGCTCACATGAATAACGTATTTACAACTTACATATTCCTGTCCGAAGCTTGCATATCACAATTGAAGTACTTATCCTTAGAAAAGTCAACAGTAACAACTACAACTTTAATAGTAGCAAATGTTTGAAGCCTGTTGAGCATTGTCAACGGCAGGTGGAGGTGAAACATCTAATGTTTGACCATCATGATTAACTTCGATCAGAAAGTTCATTTGGGGGTTGTTATGAACCAATTCCATCGACACATTTGGGTTGGCTGCAAATTTTGCACCCTTCACATCCACATATGGCTCTTGGGAAATTTCAATTTGAGTCTCTCCCAATTCAGGCTCACCCGCCAAATCTTAATAATCATCATAGTAGCTGAAAGTGATAAAAGGGAGATCAAGGCATATGATAGGATCTGACTTCTCTGTGTCCACGGTGCAAGGAAAATGCTCCAACTGAGGTCCAAGTGAAGGAAAGGACACATCCTGGCTTCAAAGGAGGTATCCGAGCTGCGCCAAGGGAGGAAAAGAATGATGGAGGATGGATCTATGAATGGGGAGTTGAGGAGGGTGGAGATGAGTGTTTGGATGAGCAGATGGAAAAGATGAGTTGCTGGATAGGTAGACTTCAAAGGAGGATGTGACGCACCCCCAAGAACAAGCTTGATCTTCTGCGGTGGGATATAACTCACCCAAAGGAGAAGATCAAGAGTAGCTCGATGTAACACACGAACTAGAGAATTTTCTTGGATAGAACTGAGCTTTAAGCTTCTAGTTTTTGATTGAAATTGACGTGCTTACAATGAAGGGAAAAATCAAGTCCACATTGAATGCCCAGCTTCACGCCCAAGTTGGCTTTAAGGGCTCGTCGCCAATGCACCCGAATGAGCCACACGCAACATGACCGAGCCAACTTGACTTTCCCTTGGCACTCCTTGGCTCATTAGACCCTCCATGATCCTAGATTGGAGTTCTTTGGCTTTGGCGCGGGTGATGGTGCCAGGAGGTGGATCATTGCCGGCATTTGGAGTAGAAACCCTAACGGCTGCGTGAGCAAGGCGATGCGAGCGGCAACGATTGAGCTTTTGGCCAATTCCCTCGGCATTCTCTGGTTGCTTGGCCTCATTTGGACTAATGGAGCCTTGTGTCTTGTTGGTGAACGAGACAAACTGGTCGGGGCCAGAAGAAGTTGGCATAGGCAAGCTAGGGGTCGCGGCGGGCGTTGGCGAGGGCGTGACAAGGGGTAGCACCTCTTGGTCAACAAGGTCTTGATGGGGCGTAGTCACATTATCCTCCCCCCTTGGAATAGATTCGACCTCGAATCTGGCCCTAGTTCATCCTCCTCATCATCCACCAAGTACAAAGCTAAGTCGGTCACATTGAACACATCATGGACGCTATATGTAGTGGGCAACTCCAACTTGTAAGCATTGTTGTTGATGCGCTCCAACACCTGAAAAGGTCCATCACCATGGGGCTTAAGTTTTGAATTGCGAAGCTGGGGAAAATAGTCCTTCCTTAAGTGCACCCACACAAGATCGTCGTGCTCAAAGATAAGCTCCTTCTGTCTTTTGTTATCTTGGCGAGCGTATTGGGCAGTCCTCCGTTCCAGCTGCAGCCGTGTCTCCTCATGGATCTTATTGATCTTAGCATCTTGGTCAGCTCCCTCTTCACTTTCACGCTCCTTCAAAGCATAGGGAACGAGATCCAAAGGTGTAGCAGGGTTGTGGCTGTAAACAACTTCAAATGGTGTCTTCCTTGTTGCTGAATGAATAGACCTATTATAGGCAAACTCAATGAAAGATAAACAATTCTCCCACTTGCGCAAGTTAGTTTTAAGCAAAGAATAAAGTAATGCACCAAGAGTCTGGTTTACTACCTCAGTTTGCCCATCGGTTTGAGGGTGGCAAGTGGTGGATTGAATCACACCCCTCTTTGTCCTAGGTAGACCAAGCACAAAATCCGTAGATATATCTTCCCAAGGTCTAGTAGGAATAGGGAAGGGCGTGTACAAACCATGTGGATGGAGTTTAGACTGAGCATGCATGCATGTCACACAAGATGCACAACATTTCTCTACATCCCTAGACATGCGAGGCCAATAGAAATGTTCTTTCAAGGCATGCAAAGTTTTATAAACCCTAAAATGCCCCATTAGTCCCCCACCATGGGCTTCCTGAAGCAAAAGCTTTCGTGAAGAACCACTAGGAATGCAAAGCATATTGCCCTTAAAGAGGTACCCATCATTCAAGTAGAATTGGTCCTTACGCCCTAAGGATTGACATGCGGTATATATTTCTCTAAATTCAGCATCACATGCATACAAATATTTCATGAAGGCAAAACCAAGCATTCTAGCATCTAGAGTTGAGAGTAAAGTGTACCTCCTTGACAAAGCATCAGCCACCACATTTTGTTTACCCTTCTTGTGCTTGATCACATAGGGAAACACCTCCATCAACTCAACCAACTTAGCATGCCGTTTTTTGATCTTATTCTGCCCCTTGAGAAACTTGAGGGCTTCATGATCCGAGTGTATCACAAAATCTTTGGGAAGAAGGGAATGTTGCCAAGTCTTGAGCACTCTCACAAGGGCAAGCAACTCCTTATCATAAATGGGGTAATTCAGCTCGGCCCCACTCAGTTTCTCACTGAAATATGCAATAGGACGCCCCTCTTGCATGAGCACTCCACCAAGCCCAATGCCGGATGCGTCACACTCAATCTCAAAAGTTTTGGAGAAGTCCGGCAAGACGAGAAGAGGTGCATGAGTGAGCTTATCCTTAAGGGATGCAAATGCCTCTTCTTGACGTGCTCCCCACAGAAATGGCACGTTCTTCTTTGTGAGCTCGGTGAGAGGCGATGCAATGATGCTGAAATCCTTGACAAAATGTCTCTAGAATCCAGCAAGCCCTCGGAAGCTTCGAACTTGAGTCATGGTGGTAGGTGTCGACCACTCTTTTATTGCCTTCACCTTTTCCTCATCCACCTTGAGCCCTTCCTCGCACACCACAAATCTAAGAAAAACCACATGATTCGAACAAAAATGGCATTTCTTGAAATTAGCATACAATATTTCTTGCCTTAGGACTTCAAGGACTAACCTAAGGTGTCTAGCATGATCATGCAAGTTATGGCTGTAAATGAGGATGTCATCAAAATACACAACCACAAACTTACCTAGAAAAGCTCTCAAGACGCGATTCATAAGCCTCATGAAGGTGCTAGGTGCATTAGTTAAACCAAAAGGCATGACTAACCATTCATATAGGCCATACTTGGTCTTGAATACAATTTTTCATTCATCTCCATCCTTCATGCGGATCTGGTGATATCCACTCTTCAAGTCAATTTTGGAGAAGATACTTGACCCGTGGAGCTCATCTAACATGTCGTCAAGCCTTGGGATTGGATGCCGATACTTGATTGTGATGTTGTTGATGGCACAGCAGTCCACAAACATTCTCCAAGTGACGGGCACGGAGAAAGGACTCAAGCTCTCTCTCACATACCCCTTGTCCAACAATTCTTGAACTTGCTTTTGAAGCTCTTAGGTCTCGGCTGGGTTGGCCCTATAGGCAGCCTTGTTTGAAAGAGTGGCGCCAGGAACACAGTCTATTTGATGTTCAATCCCACGAATTGGAGGCAGTCCAGCCGACACATCCTCTTGGACCAAGTCTTGGAACTCTTGCAAAAGAGAGGAAACAATAGGAGTCAAATCAACTAGTTCTTGGGAATAGATTAAGACATCCTTATACACAACAAGAAAACAAACTTCACTTCCCTTGAGCGTGTTGGTGACCTCCTTGGCCTTGGCTAGAAGTAAGTGATTAGATACAACCCCATTACTGCCTATGGCCAGCTTCTTTCCACGAGCTTGCTCTCCTTTCCTCTAAGAGATCTTCTTTTCTCATTGGCTACGTGGTCTGCCATGATTTCATGGGGAGCTAGAGAATGCAAGGTGATTCTTCCCCCCTTCAAGTGAAAAGAGTACTCATTGGATATGCCTTGATGAATCACACCTCGATCTTATTGCCATAGCCTCCCAAGAAGAAAATGGCACACAATCATGGGTAGGACATCACACACCATCTCATCTTCATAGCCACTTATAGATAATCTAATGGTAGCTTGCTCCTTAACCTTGAGTGGGGTGTTAGAATTCAGCCAATAAAGAGTATAGGGTTGATGATGTGGAATAGTTGGGAGAGCAAACCTGGATACTACATCTTGGTCGATTATGCTACAACATGAGCCACCATCAATGATAAGGTTGCAAATTTTACCTTGAATGCGACACCTTGAGTGGAAGATGGTCTCACGCTAATTTGGAAGGGATGATGATTCACTTGCCATGAGCGAGCGCTTAACCACAAAACACTCTCCTTGAGTTTCAGCCATCACTTGAAGCTCTTCTTCAACTACTTCCTCTTGGTCCTCCTCCAAGTGTTCCTCTTCAGATTCATAGTCTCCCACAGTGTTAAGGAGGACTTGGCGCTTGGAAGGACAATCTCTAGCCATGTGCCCACGGCCTAAGCATTTAAAGCACTTGACATCTCTTGCCCGACCCTCACCTTCTCCCTTCTGGATTTGGGGACTAGGTAGAGCATCCCTCCGTGGCTGCACTTGAGGGGTGCCTTGCCGGGGCTCTTGGCGCCTTGGCTGGAGTTGTGAGGTGCTAGAAATTGGGGATTGCCATGGCTTATGGAGGTAGTTTGTGGCCGCTTGTGTGGAAGGTTCTTATACACATGGTTGGTGTAGTGGAGCACTTCCTCAATGGGTGTACCTCTCATAAAGTGTTGCATGCTCACAATAGACTTAAGTTCATTAGATAATCCATGGACAAATTTAGAGATGACATACCCCTCGGGGAACTGAAGTCCGGATCGAAACATGAGAGTCCTAAGCTCCTTGTAGTACTCGTTGGGATTCCTACTTCCTTGCTTGATTTGCTCTAGTTTAGCATGAATCCTTTCCGTGTAGTCCTCGGGAACAAACCTAGCATGAAAAGCTTCTTTGAGTTCTTCCCAAGTCATAACTGGTGGCCAACCCTTATACTCCCTTTTTTCCTTGTATTCAAGCCATCAATAATAAGCAAAGTCCACAAATTTAATGGTAGCAATGGCAACTTGTTGAGCATCATGGTAGTTGTAGAAGTCAAACACAACATCGGTCTTGGAAACCCAATCAAGGAAGGCTTTTACATCCGGGGTACCTCTAAAGCTTTGAAATTCAAGCTTCACACCATGAGATGACTCTTTTCCACGTGGCCTCTCATACTCTTCCTCCTAGTAGCCTCTAGGGGTTGGTGGCATACAAATATTTCATGAAGGCAAAACCAAGCATTCTAGCATCTAGAGTTGAGAGTAAAGTGTACCTCCTTGACAAAGCATCAGCCACCACATTTTGTTTACCCTTCTTGTGCTTGATCACATAGGGAAACACCTCCATCAACTCAACCAACTTAGCATGCCGTTTTTTGATCTTATTCTGCCCCTTGAGAAACTTGAGGGCTTCATGATCCGAGTGTATCACAAAATCTCTTGGAAGAAGGGAATGTTGCCAAGTCTTGAGCACTCTCACAAGGGCAAGCAACTCCTTATCATAAATGGGGTAATTCAGCTCGGCCCCACTCAGTTTCTCACTGAAATATGCAATAGGACGCCCCTCTTGCATGAGCACTCCACCAAGCCCAATGCCGGATGCGTCACACTCAATCTCAAAAGTTTTGGAGAAGTCCGGCAAGACGAGAAGAGGTGCATGAGTGAGCTTATCCTTAAGGGATGCAAATGCCTCTTCTTGACGTGCTCCCCACAGAAATGGCACGTTCTTCTTTGTGAGCTCGGTGAGAGGCGATGCAATGATGCTGAAATCCTTGACAAAATGTCTCTAGAATCCAGCAAGCCCTCGGAAGCTTCGAACTTGAGTCATGGTGGTAGGTGTCGACCACTCTTTTATTGCCTTCACCTTTTCCTCATCCACCTTGAGCCCTTCCTCGCACACCACAAATCTAAGAAAAACCACATGATTCGAACAAAAATGGCATTTCTTGAAATTAGCATACAATATTTCTTGCCTTAGGACTTCAAGGACTAACCTAAGGTGTCTAGCATGATCATGCAAGTTATGGCTGTAAATGAGGATGTCATCAAAATACACAACCACAAACTTACCTAGAAAAGCTCTCAAGACGCGATTCATAAGCCTCATGAAGGTGCTAGGTGCATTAGTTAAACCAAAAGGCATGACTAACCATTCATATAGGCCATACTTGGTCTTGAATACAATTTTTCATTCATCTCCATCCTTCATGCGGATCTGGTGATATCCACTCTTCAAGTCAATTTTGGAGAAGATACTTGACCCGTGGAGCTCATCTAACATGTCGTCAAGCCTTGGGATTGGATGCCGATACTTGATTGTGATGTTGTTGATGGCACAGCAGTCCACAAACATTCTCCAAGTGACGGGCACGGAGAAAGGACTCAAGCTCTCTCTCACATACCCCTTGTCCAACAATTCTTGAACTTGCTTTTGAAGCTCTTAGGTCTCGGCTGGGTTGGCCCTATAGGCAGCCTTGTTTGAAAGAGTGGCGCCAGGAACACAGTCTATTTGATGTTCAATCCCACGAATTGGAGGCAGTCCAGCCGACACATCCTCTTGGACCAAGTCTTGGAACTCTTGCAAAAGAGAGGAAACAATAGGAGTCAAATCAACTAGTTCTTGGGAATAGATTAAGACATCCTTATACACAACAAGAAAACAAACTTCACTTCCCTTGAGCGTGTTGGTGACCTCCTTGGCCTTGGCTAGAAGTAAGTGATTAGATACAACCCCATTACTGCCTATGGCCAGCTTCTTTCCACGAGCTTGCTCTCCTTTCCTCTAAGAGATCTTCTTTTCTCATTGGCTACGTGGTCTGCCATGATTTCATGGGGAGCTAGAGAATGCAAGGTGATTCTTCCCCCCTTCAAGTGAAAAGAGTACTCATTGGATATGCCTTGATGAATCACACCTCGATCTTATTGCCATAGCCTCCCAAGAAGCAAATGGCACACAATCATGGGTAGGACATCACACACCATCTCATCTTCATAGCCACTTATAGATAATCTAATGGTAGCTTGCTCCTTAACCTTGAGTGGGGTGTTAGAATTCAGCCAATAAAGAGTATAGGGTTGATGATGTGGAATAGTTGGGAGAGCAAACCTGGATACTACATCTTGGTCGATTATGCTACAACATGAGCCACCATCAATGATAAGGTTGCAAATTTTACCTTGAATGCGACACCTTGAGTGGAAGATGGTCTCACGCTAATTTGGAAGGGATGATGATTCACTTGCCATGAGCGAGCGCTTAACCACAAAACACTCTCCTTGAGTTTCAGCCATCACTTGAAGCTCTTCTTCAACTACTTCCTCTTGGTCCTCCTCCAAGTGTTCCTCTTCAGATTCATAGTCTCCCACAGTGTTAAGGAGGACTTGGCGCTTGGAAGGACAATCTCTAGCCATGTGCCCACGGCCTAAGCATTTGAAGCACTTGACATCTCTTGCCCGACCCTCACCTTCTCCCTTCTGGATTTGGGGACTAGGTAGAGCATCCCTCCGTGGCTGCACTTGAGGGGTGCCTTGCCGGGGCTCTTGGCGCCTTGGCTGGAGTTGTGAGGTGCTAGAAATTGGGGATTGCCATGGCTTATGGAGGTAGTTTGTGGCCGCTTGTGTGGAAGGTTCTTATACACATGGTTGGTGTAGTGGAGCACTTCCTCAATGGGTGTACCTCTCATAAAGTGTTGCATGCTCACAATAGACTTAAGTTCATTAGATAATCCATGGACAAATTTAGAGATGACATACCCCTCGGGGAACTGAAGTCCGGATCGAAACATGAGAGTCCTAAGCTCCTTGTAGTACTCGTTGGGATTCCTACTTCCTTGCTTGATTTGCTCTAGTTTAGCATGAATCCTTTCCGTGTAGTCCTCGGGAACAAACCTAGCATGAAAAGCTTCTTTGAGTTCTTCCCAAGTCATAACTGGTGGCCAACCCTTATACTCCCTTTTTTCCTTGTATTCAAGCCATCAATAATAAGCAAAGTCCACAAATTTAATGGTAGCAATGGCAACTTGTTGAGCATCATGGTAGTTGTAGAAGTCAAACACAACATCGGTCTTGGAAACCCAATCAAGGAAGGCTTTTACATCCGGGGTACCTCTAAAGCTTTGAAATTCAAGCTTCACACCATGAGATGACTCTTTTCCACGTGGCCTCTCATACTCTTCCTCATAGTAGCCTCTAGGGGTTGGTGGCATACAAATATTTCATGAAGGCAAAACCAAGCATTCTAGCATCTAGAGTTGAGAGTAAAGTGTACCTCCTTGACAAAGCATCAGCCACCACATTTTGTTTACCCTTCTTGTGCTTGATCACATAGGGAAACACCTCCATCAACTCAACCAACTTAGCATGCCGTTTTTTGATCTTATTCTGCCCCTTGAGAAACTTGAGGGCTTCATGATCCGAGTGTATCACAAAATCTCTTGGAAGAAGGGAATGTTGCCAAGTCTTGAGCACTCTCACAAGGGCAAGCAACTCCTTATCATAAATGGGGTAATTCAGCTCGGCCCCACTCAGTTTCTCACTGAAATATGCAATAGGACGCCCCTCTTGCATGAGCACTCCACCAAGCCCAATGCCGGATGCGTCACACTCAATCTCAAAAGTTTTGGAGAAGTCCGGCAAGACGAGAAGAGGTGCATGAGTGAGCTTATCCTTAAGGGATGCAAATGCCTCTTCTTGACGTGCTCCCCACAGAAATGGCACGTTCTTCTTTGTGAGCTCGGTGAGAGGCGATGCAATGATGCTGAAATCCTTGACAAAATGTCTCTAGAATCCAGCAAGCCCTCGGAAGCTTCGAACTTGAGTCATGGTGGTAGGTGTCGACCACTCTTTTATTGCCTTCACCTTTTCCTCATCCACCTTGAGCCCTTCCTCGCACACCACAAATCTAAGAAAAACCACATGATTCGAACAAAAATGGCATTTCTTGAAATTAGCATACAATATTTCTTGCCTTAGGACTTCAAGGACTAACCTAAGGTGTCTAGCATGATCATGCAAGTTATGGCTGTAAATGAGGATGTCATCAAAATACACAACCACAAACTTACCTAGAAAAGCTCTCAAGACGCGATTCATAAGCCTCATGAAGGTGCTAGGTGCATTAGTTAAACCAAAAGGCATGACTAACCATTCATATAGGCCATACTTGGTCTTGAATACAATTTTTCATTCATCTCCATCCTTCATGCGGATCTGGTGATATCCACTCTTCAAGTCAATTTTGGAGAAGATACTTGACCCGTGGAGCTCATCTAACATGTCGTCAAGCCTTGGGATTGGATGCCGATACTTGATTGTGATGTTGTTGATGGCACAGCAGTCCACAAACATTCTCCAAGTGACGGGCACGGAGAAAGGACTCAAGCTCTCTCTCACATACCCCTTGTCCAACAATTCTTGAACTTGCTTTTGAAGCTCTTAGGTCTCGGCTGGGTTGGCCCTATAGGCAGCCTTGTTTGAAAGAGTGGCGCCAGGAACACAGTCTATTTGATGTTCAATCCCACGAATTGGAGGCAGTCCAGCCGACACATCCTCTTGGACCAAGTCTTGGAACTCTTGCAAAAGAGAGGAAACAATAGGAGTCAAATCAACTAGTTCTTGGGAATAGATTAAGACATCCTTATACACAACAAGAAAACAAACTTCACTTCCCTTGAGCGTGTTGGTGACCTCCTTGGCCTTGGCTAGAAGTAAGTGATTAGATACAACCCCATTACTGCCTATGGCCAGCTTCTTTCCACGAGCTTGCTCTCCTTTCCTCTAAGAGATCTTCTTTTCTCATTGGCTACGTGGTCTGCCATGATTTCATGGGGAGCTAGAGAATGCAAGGTGATTCTTCCCCCCTTCAAGTGAAAAGAGTACTCATTGGATATGCCTTGATGAATCACACCTCGATCTTATTGCCATAGCCTCCCAAGAAGCAAATGGCACACAATCATGGGTAGGACATCACACACCATCTCATCTTCATAGCCACTTATAGATAATCTAATGGTAGCTTGCTCCTTAACCTTGAGTGGGGTGTTAGAATTCAGCCAATAAAGAGTATAGGGTTGATGATGTGGAATAGTTGGGAGAGCAAACCTGGATACTACATCTTGGTCGATTATGCTACAACATGAGCCACCATCAATGATAAGGTTGCAAATTTTACCTTGAATGCGACACCTTGAGTGGAAGATGGTCTCACGCTAATTTGGAAGGGATGATGATTCACTTGCCATGAGCGAGCGCTTAACCACAAAACACTCTCCTTGAGTTTCAGCCATCACTTGAAGCTCTTCTTCAACTACTTCCTCTTGGTCCTCCTCCAAGTGTTCCTCTTCAGATTCATAGTCTCCCACAGTGTTAAGGAGGACTTGGCGCTTGGAAGGACAATCTCTAGCCATGTGCCCACGGCCTAAGCATTTGAAGCACTTGACATCTCTTGCCCGACCCTCACCTTCTCCCTTCTGGATTTGGGGACTAGGTAGAGCATCCCTCCGTGGCTGCACTTGAGGGGTGCCTTGCCGGGGCTCTTGGCGCCTTGGCTGGAGTTGTGAGGTGCTAGAAATTGGGGATTGCCATGGCTTATGGAGGTAGTTTGTGGCCGCTTGTGTGGAAGGTTCTTATACACATGGTTGGTGTAGTGGAGCACTTCCTCAATGGGTGTACCTCTCATAAAGTGTTGCATGCTCACAATAGACTTAAGTTCATTAGATAATCCATGGACAAATTTAGAGATGACATACCCCTCGGGGAACTGAAGTCCGGATCGAAACATGAGAGTCCTAAGCTCCTTGTAGTACTCGTTGGGATTCCTACTTCCTTGCTTGATTTGCTCTAGTTTAGCATGAATCCTTTCCGTGTAGTCCTCGGGAACAAACCTAGCATGAAAAGCTTCTTTGAGTTCTTCCCAAGTCATAACTGGTGGCCAACCCTTATACTCCCTTTTTTCCTTGTATTCAAGCCATCAATAATAAGCAAAGTCCACAAATTTAATGGTAGCAATGGCAACTTGTTGAGCATCATGGTAGTTGTAGAAGTCAAACACAACATCGGTCTTGGAAACCCAATCAAGGAAGGCTTTTACATCCGGGGTACCTCTAAAGCTTTGAAATTCAAGCTTCACACCATGAGATGACTCTTTTCCACGTGGCCTCTCATACTCTTCCTCATAGTAGCCTCTAGGGGTTGGTGGTTGTCGCCTAAAAGGAGGAGGATTCCTCTCCCTAACTTGATCTCTCGGAGGATATGGGCCGGGTACATTGCGCCGTGGCATCATGAGTGGCCTTCTTGCATCTTTCCCTGCATGGTTAGTAGGCATAGTAGGCATAGGAAAAGAACTAAATTGAAGGAATTCATCCATACCTTGTTCAACTCTTGAAGTCGCCACATAGGGAATATAGGAGGAGGTAGCAACCAGTGGAGCATGGGGAGTGGGTGCAGAGCGAAGGGGGATGGAGACTTGGGGAAGATATAAAGTTGATGCAGCTCCAGGGAAGGTTACTTGAGGCGGCACCCTAGGAGACTCGTGGTCTTGAGAAGCATGAGATTGTTGATCATCTTGACGACCATTGCTGGTTTGGATCCAGCTGAGTTGTTGCTCAATCTTTGCTTCCAATTTGGCTTCCAAGGTTTGGATAAGTCGTGTGGTCTCTTCCTTGTCCTAAGCCCTCTTGGTGTCGTTGAGTTGGAGGGCTTGCATGATGGCCTCCAAGGTGATAAGGGGCGTAGGAAGTGGCTCACTTATGTGGATGACCTTGCTCTTATCCGTAGGATCCATACCTTTCCTTACATAGTTAGCAACTGAAGCAAAACCCAAGAAATAAGAACTAAAGAGAACACGATCAATCGATGGTTCACTGAGCACACAAGTGCTTAAAATTTTGATTCAAAAGTCGCCACAAAGTTCAGTTGCAAGCTCACCAAAATAAGGCTATCTGGGGGTAGTTTTGCAAACCAATAAAACCACAACAAACTTTGAGCGAACTCGAAGATTTATGCAGCCAAACAAACCAACTCAAGTCACCCAAGAAGGTACTAAGACAAGGTATTCAAGTTTAACTTCGTTCGCTTTATTCTGGCTTTGCCACTCTTTCTTGAACATTCACTTTTTTTTTTCTCGAATTTTTCTGGCTACTAGGCCTTTATTTCTCAAGTTTTCTTGAACTATAACCCTTTGATTACACTTGAGACAACAGAATTGAAAAAAAATCTCTTGACTGAGATGAGCACACACCTAATATGTGAAGGAATTTCAGTTTTGATTGTTTTCAGTTGGCTTGAGTTATCTCAAGTTGATTCCCGTATCTTTTAGCTCCTTGATTGGTCCAGTTGGTTACATAAATCACACAAATTCAATCAAGGTTTGATACAACAAAAAGAAGAAAAAGAAAACCAGAAAACTCGGCTCAGTTATTGCAGGAAATTCAAAGAGTTTTCAACAAGAAATTCAAAGAGTTAAGTTGAACTGATGGAAGTGGCTTCAATTATTGCAAGTGTTAATTCAAAGCAGTTTATTTCAACCCAAAGGTTGCCTCCAACCTGCAAACTCCCACGTTTCCAACCCAGAACTTCAACAAACTTACACAACAATGGCACAAAATCAGGTTTGCTTGCAAGAACAACTAAGATCGACTTTCAAAACAGAATTTCGAGTGTTACCTTGCGTGGCTCTGATACCACGTGATAGGATCTGACTTCTCTTCATCCACGGTTCAAGGAAAACGCTCCAAATGAGGTCCAAGTGAAGGAAAGGACACGTCCTGGCTTCAAAGGAGGGATCCGAGCTGCGCCAAGGGAGGAAAGGAATGATGGAGGATGGATCTGCGAGTGGAGAGTTGAGATGGGTGGAGATGAGTGTTTGGATGAGCGGATGGCGAAGATGAGTTGCTGGATAGGTGAACTTCAAAGGAGGATGTGACGCACCCCCAAGGAAGAACAATCTTGATCTTCTACGGTGGGATATAACTCACCCAAAGGAGAAGATCAAGAGTAGCTTGATGTAACACACAAACTAAAGAATTTTCTTGGATAGAACTGAGCTTTAAGCTGCTCGTTTTTTATTCAAATTGAGGTGCTTAAAATGAAGGGAAAGAAGGCTATATATAGCCTTGGAAAAACAAGTTACAGGGGACCCTTGACATGCCAAGGACCACCAAGCATCACAACTGATTTAAACTTAATTTCAAGTTGGCAAATGTCATTAAAAAGGCTTGAGAAAATGATAAAAAGGAATAAAAATCAAGTCCACATTGAATGCCCAACTTCACGCCCAAGTTGGCTTCAAGGGCTCGACGCCAATGCACCCGGATGAGCCACAAGCAACATGATCGAGCCAAATTGACTTTCCCTCGGCACTCCTTGGCTCATTAGACCCTCTATGATCCTAGATTGGAGTTCCATGACTTTGGCATGGGTGATGGTGCCAGGAGGTGGATCATTGTCGGCATTAGGAGTAGAAACCCTAGCGGCTGCGCGAGCAAGGTGAGGCAAGCGGAGACGATTGAGCTTTTGGCCAATTCCCTCAACACTCTCTGGTTGCTTGGCCTCCTTTGGACTAATGGAGCCTTGTGTCTTGTTGGTGTGCGGGACAAACTGGTCGGGGACCGAAGAAGTTGGCATAGGCAAGCTAAGGGCCGCGGCGAGCGTCGGCGAGGGTGTGACAAGGGGTAGCACCTCCTGGTCATCAAGGTCTTGATGGAAAATAGCCTTGCGTGCTCCAACACGTTGCCTGTGATACCAAACGTCCAACAGTTCTACAACCTTATCTTCTTCCTTATGAGGATCATATTTGTACGCCTCTACAGTATCTGCATAAATCATTTTGAGGGAACATTGTTGCTTAGACAATTCAACCTTCAATGTCTCAATTGTTTCTTCAGCGACACGAGCAGAATGCAATGCGTTGTTCTTCTCTTCTAGCACACTATTCATTTGGTTAAGTAGATTCTCCCGCTCTTATAGCATATGTTTATGATCCTTGAACAAATTCTCTCGCTCCTTAAGCCAATTCTCTCGATCTTTGAGCAAATTCCCCCTTTCCTTGACAAGATTTTTTTATTTGTAATCATGTCGTATTTTTCCTTTAATAGCCTTTCTAATCTCTCTTCTACTGCACACTAATCAGACTTTGTTTTCTCTTTCTCTTTGCGGACTGTCCCTAAACTCTTCTCATGTTGAAGTACTTTGTTTCGTTGGACCTCCAACTCATTCTTGAGAACAATGATATCCTCTTCTTTGTCTGCGATGCTCTTCTTGTATTTCAATATGAGGGTTTGATTATGCCCCATCATATAGGGGTGTTCATTTTTTGGACCGGACCATAAACTCTGACCGGACCGGACCGGAAATTACGATCCGTTCCTAGACCGTGTATGTAATGGTCCGGTCTACGGTCCAAGGTTTTGTAGGTTTATAGGTTACGGTTTGGTCCGGTCCAGGACCGTAATGGAATGTAATATGCTTTCGTTATAATAAATATATAATCATTTAACCATAACTACATCCATTTTTACGGTCCGGTCTAGATTTGGACTGCAAATGAATCATTATATGACCACTTTTATCTAAACAAATAAAAAAATCATTGGAAAAAATAAAAACGGTCTATTACGGTCCAAGACCGAACCGTATCGTAATTAAACCGTACCATATCGGTCCGGTCCGATCAACGGTCCAAGTGTTGAAAAATTTACGGTCCACCGGTCCAGATTGGACCGTAAATATATTGGATTGTATATTTACGGTCTGGTCCGATCCTGTCTGGACCATTTGAACACCCCTACCAGCGTGTTGGAGAACAATAAACGATGCTACGATAAAAAACCGAACTTAGATATATGAGAAAATAACAAATATAGCGTGATGGAAAAGGTTTTTACCATCTCAAGATATTGCGTAGCCAGGTACTCGACACTAAAACATCTTGCTTCATTGATTTCAACTTTGATGTCTTTGCATATTTCTGCATGAATTTTCATAGCCTCCATCTAGGATTCATCGGGATGCTTGAGGCCATACTTATTTAGAAAAGCAACATTTGCTTCAGAAATTGCTGCAAGGCCTGGCATCGGTTCTTCGCAAGCTTGCTTGTTCAAAGTCGAAGTTTCAACGTCATGTTTACACTTACTCCTTGTTTGTTGCTCAACAGGCATAGGAAAGTCTCTAAGTTCATAAGGAGTAGAGCTGGAAGAAAGGATGTTCTCATAAATATCTATTGCCAAATTTGGCTCTCCGAAGGTAATCTCTTGTTCATGCGTTCTTTGCTCGGGAGTACGTGTGCCAAACCTCTCTTCAACACAAACAATCATTGGAGGGACCTCCTGATGCATCCCATCTTGAGCTTTGTCGCTTCCAAGTACAAGAGTAGCTCCTCCTAGGCCAATTGAGCTTCCATGCTCTGATCCGTGAATTGGATTAGCATGTTGTTACACGTCTAACGCTTGCGTTGTCCTTCCCCTGCCTCTACTGTAAGAAATATTATTGATGGATATCCTTCTTCCCTCCTACTTCCAACTGCAAGCAGAAAAGAAATTTTCACCCTTTCTGAAAAAGAAAAAAAACACAAATTTATAAGTATCATGTTAAATACAGTGTAACTAAAATTAAAATAAACCTTCTGCTCTCATGGGTAAACTCAATCCGACCCTCTCAAGACGGGCCTGTGTGATGACTTTTTGGCAGTCTGGCAGGTCACCAGGATTTTCTCTTAAACAGAGACTTATACTTTGGATCAGTTGACTGCAATGTCCTATGAAATCTTGGATAAGGATCGAAATTGATAACTTTACCCATGGGATCACGAACCAGGAACCATTGTTTCTTCCACTTTGCAGCGTTTGGGACTTTGGTGATTATGTTCATGGAGGTTAGACTCAGATTATAGCAACACATATGCTCCTTTATTGTGAAAAGGCGTAGCATGTGTAACACCTCTGGTTCGTACTTCAGCTTACGACACCTCATCACATAACCAATTAAGAATTTGAAGAAAATTGAGCAGGCGATAGGTTGATCGCGTTGAAGAAGGAGATATAATATGGCGGAAGAGGAAGCCTAAATCCACCAGATAGACTGTCTAGGTACACTACTAGACAACAATCGTATTTTTGCAATGACAATGCTTCTTTAACAAGCAGGGCATACTATATTCCTCTAGGCCAAGGATAATAATTTGCTACTTTTTCAAGAGCTGACATTGTAAACTCACTTGGCTCTCCTAGATAACGCATTTCATTTGGGAGATTTTTTGGATGAATGCGTTGTTGAGCAATTTGGGGAATGAGAGGACACTCGTCTGTAATACGAAAGTCATCAAAACTAAATCCACTCCTAAGTGAACACGCTGCCTGCATTGCTGCCTTTTTAGCTCTTCTCCTCCTTGGGGGAAATCAACATTCACCCTAGCTAAACATTGTTGTTTTGCCTCATAACACGACTCTTCAGCATTTGAATTTTCTTGATTTTCCGCTTTATAATCATCCTCATCAAGGCTGGATCTGCATTTTATAACACGATATTCGCCAATGTATCCAGAATCGATTCCTGAATCACTTTCACTCTTTTTCTTTGAATTTGAATGAAAACCCCTTGGCAAGTCCATGAAAGAAATGAAGTCAATCTACTTAAGGAATAAAAACAGGGACAAGCCGAAAAAAGGGATTATGGCGATAAAATAGATTCAGGCGGGAAAATGAAATTCGAAAAAGGAGGGAAGCAACTCAAAGGACAAAAAAACCAAGAGGAGATAAAAGTGATATTTTTTTAAAAAAAAAACACCATCCCATCAATTTCAATTGGGTGTTTTTTTAAAATTTTTGAAGTTGATAACTGTTTCATAGACAAGGTAAGGAATGAAAGGATTTTCTAATCTCCAAACCCTAATAATGGCGACTCTCCCTTTCCTTTGCTTACTATTGTTTTCGGCAATTTTTTTACGGGAAAGTAACAATTGAAAAACAAACGAAAATATCAAGGAAGAATTACAAGAAAAACTTACTAGATTGATGATCAGTGCTCGCAAAGAAGATTCTCCAAGAAGCGCATGTTTCGACCACGAGAAAGCACCACAAACTAGAACGAAGTGGAGGAAATATAAAGTGCAGTTGGGAAAATGAAATGTATTTGTGACGATTCATTTTTTTCGTTGTTTCTCCTCTTTGATAGACGCGTGATTGGTACAATGAGCCGAATCCAATAAACACAAACCAAGGCCCAATAGTCAAAATAAATTATTTGCTTCTTCACCCAAACACTTAGAGATTTACAATCTTTGAACATGTTTAGTACATTATTTTTATGAAAGTTTCAATCAATTTGATTTGAACAAATAAACCGTTGAGTCCTTGGTAATTGATTCATAATCCGGTAAGACAAATTGAGACTTTTCTAAATCAAGGGCTTGTGACGAGTCCAATATTATTTTTTGTAAAGTTTTGTTACGTAATGAGTTTATTGTTTCCACTACTCTATAACATGCGCTAATTCAGTCATTTGTGAACAACGTGATTATAACGTGACTATAAACATTGACATACATTCCCGCCTTTTTGTGTGTTTTCCCGTACTCCGTTGACCAGCAAATAAATATCTACTCCAAAAAAAGGATCAAAACAATCCCGTGCATTGTACTAATACTTTAAGATTTTATTTACAAAAAGACATTGCATTTCACACGCGTACAAACTTTCTTGGCAGCCCGTTTAGACGTTTCAGGTATACATGTAAGCGGATAATAGAAGCATGTAGAATATGAGATCTTGCACATTTCGTCGAGGAGAGAGACACAACTCTTGAAGCTATAAATAACCTAAATAAATAGAAAGAAAGCCACCTTTAATTCCTAACACATAACATTACAACGCGTTCTTTGAAGCAGGATTAAAATGCATCGCTATTGTCCCTCGAACAACTTCCATACAATTTATATTTTTTTATGGCAGTATTCTTTTTGGGGCAATAGGCCATCGTTCATGCAATTCCCACTTATGTCCCGTCTCTATCAACAATTTGTCTGAAATAGTAAAGCATTGCCAACAATGGAATACGGTGGATAATTGTGTAGGATTTGTGAAACTAACACAACTAGCTGATGTTGGACAATTGCACAAATATTAGTCTTTGTTGGGCCGAGGTAAGCAATTGGGCTACAAACACAAAAAAGTCGAAAATTTATATTGGGTATACATGTCAAACAAATAAATTCATCCAAAGTCCATATTTTCCTAATGTTTTCATTCTTTATACTATAACAACCATACATGTGTTATCTTGTATTTACTTAGATGCCATGTTTGCCCTTTTTTCCCTATGAATTTCGGTCCACTCCTTCTATTTCATGTGCACCTTAAGCCCCCTTCTCCATAACCTCTTTGTTTGACTTTCCAAAGGTATATGTATAGAGCTAATGTTAACACGATCAATGTGTTACTGGTACGACCGACCCATTAGATGTCCGTGATATTCTATTGGTTAAGCTTCATTGGGTGATAGGCTTTGTTATGTTTTATACATTTTTCTCTATTCAAATTCTGTCATATATAGCTACTTCAATTTCTTTTATTTTTATTCATTTTCTTTAATTTTTAATTCACTGACATGCAAACTTGAATTCTATTTACTATATATCAAAGATAAATCCCCTCTTACATTTCCGATCTTAATTACGTTTAATATTACATAAATTTTTTCAACATGGATCTTAAATCGTCCCAGATTAATTAAGCATACTTCACAAGTTATTTAACGTTTTCATTTCCTTAAACATTTGATGTTTTTTTTGCAACTGAAAGCATATAACTATTTTACTTTACCAGAATTTAAGTTAGTAAAATGTTATTGTATATGCTTAGGCATTTTATTATAGTTACAAAATTTGGGTACTTTTTTTTTTAAAAGAAAATGCATGCATCCTTTGTTGTTTGATTGTTATTAGAGGACAATTGTAACGATTTTTGTTTTTGTTTTGCAGATTAATATGACTCATTTTTACATGATCGGAGATCTATTTGAAATTGTTGGATCCGAAGAAGGTGTCCTTGGGTCATTATATGAAGCAACCATAGTTGGACATGCATACGCGGATCACTACGAGGTTGAATATATAACGATGATTGATTACACAACTACACAGAGAATGCGTGAAACTTATCTTCTTGCAAGATAACTTTTCAACCGACGATAATATTCCAAGAAAAGTATAGTCTTGGTGAATCGATTGACATCTCGCACAACAACGGTTGGTGGATCGTTTATGTTACAAAAGTTTGCTCACCAGAAGACAAGTATGATGTTTATCTACCTTTTGCTAAGAAAACAATTCAAGTCAAACGTTCTAAAATGAGGCCGAGATTCCTATGATTACAGCATATATGTAAAAAAATCATTTTTCTTCTGTCTTCCCTAATATCGCCCGCTTTATCATCTTTCCAGCTTTTTCAGTAGCTATAAATCGAATGTAATAGCAAATCCACAAATGTTTTTTGTGTAATACTAAACATCGTTACAACATCCTTTGTTATTATTGTAATGCTACCCATTTCAATGTTTTAATCTTATATGCGATACATAATTTACACTTCGTCATAAATATACTCTTATCTCTGTTACAATGAAATTATGGAATCCGTAATGAATAAAAAAACTTCACATTCATTTCCTCTATAACGCTCTTACGAAATGCAGTGTAATTTAGAAGTAGGTTTACATTTTTTCTACAATTATGTCTTTGCCCTACCTAAGGTCTTTTTTACAATTGATTTGTGAAGCAAACGGGAAACTAATAAATAAAATAACTAAATCACTCTCTTTGATGAAACCCTATATACACTAGCATGTATATTTAACATGTTTTATATTCAAAGGAGAAGAAAAAACCTTTAAATCCCACTATAAACTAATTATATGACAATGCTTTAGCTTTCTTTATTTAATCTAACTTCAATTTACATAATTTTTTGGCCTTGCCTTAGATTTATGGACTCATAGATCACCCCTACAACATATAACCCTAATTCCTTCAACATTATCCTATCCAAATATCATCTCCTTTCGTAAAAGAATAAATCCTTCTAGGTTCCATTCAAACTCTATTGGTTATACTCATATCCTTAGTTCCATATTACGCAACATAGTCTTGAATACTGCTTCAGATTTTATGCTGCTAAAATGCACCTTATAATTTAGGGTTGAGATTAAATGATTAAGATTCCATCATATAAAAAACAAGGTTTCAAATTTGGAATTTGGTTTGACATTTTATTGCTTATGGTCTATTTTCTATGGTTCGGTGTGTAATTTATTTGCAATCTTATGATTTAACATTAGGGGTTTACATATAAAAAAGTTGTGAAAAAATAAGATGGAAGCAATTTGTAGGTTTTTTTTTCTGTTACCCATTGTTGACGTAAAACCCGCACAATCTGTAACACCCCCGACTTATGTCGGTAGTGCCACACGCCAGTGATCTCAGACTTTACTGTCCAAAATCACCCTAGGCTTTAATCGGAACAATTAAGCTTAAATAAGTATATTAAATAACAACAGATTAATCAACAGAAGATATTTTAAATGAAACTCAACCTTTTATTAAAAGATCTCTCATTAAATGAGAATGACGATTTTACAACAGAGTGAAATTACAGCGGAAGACTTTTATAATAAACCCTATTACATGACTTGGTTATATATTAAAGTAATACTTAACAACCTTTAAAACACTGACACTCAAATCTTCAACTGCAAGCCTCTTCTCCGATTGGTTACTTCAAGTCTTCGGGGACCAACCACTGATGTGCCGTATAGGACGGATGACACCAGCCAACCATGCAAGGAATAAAACCCGGTTGGTTAGTCTAATGAAAGACTATGCAAGGTTACAAACAGAATGGTTCAAGTGATCGTAACCGTTTACTATCATTGTCCCTCGAATAATAACCGAAGGGACGATACATAACCCGAAACTTTCACGGAATGATTAGAATTAGACATGCACTGAAAAGAAGACTCCAAAGGAATTGAGTCTTATGGGAAACGTATGACAAATGTTTGGAAACGTTAAGTTTTCACACAACTTTTAAAACACGACCTTGACAATTTGGGTCAACGACCAACCTCACCGCGCAATGCGAATCCAGATTGGAAAGAAGACTTACTCTAGCAAGAGTCTGAGCGGTTTCCATGTTGTACTCCTCGCCCGAGGGTTTATTAATTATGTGCATAACCGCACTTATCTTATTTACTTCCAAAACGCACATTAACATTGAAGCTTTTAATACAATCTCGAATAACTACGAGAATAACACAGGGTGACATTACGTCCAACCCAATTGCACTAGCAAGGTGCTTAAACACCTCTTATCCTTAACGGGTGGATAAGAAGCAATGGTCATGACCTTAAAAGTATTAGAAAATTATTCCGACTAATACCGAGTTATAAAGAAACGACTAATCCTCGTAGGGAATTAGCGTTCCTACGAATACTCGTACTAATCTAGCATTTAAGTCCACATATAAATCCACACAAAAATCCATTTACTGTAATATCATATCAAACTATATGATAGCGTTATTTCTAGCAATATATACAACCTATTATAAAGTCATATTTTAACACTTCGTTTAATTAAATTTGTTCCCAAACAGAAAGCAATAACTTATATCCCATCTTAATTAACAATCAATTACTTGATAATCAAGGAAAACATGGAATAATGAGCAAGAGCGAACCGCCACTTGCCTTAATCTAGACGAATTGACGATGTCGGTTTCCGAGTATCTGGAGACTGGAATCTGCGTACGGATTCCTACGACG
This sequence comes from Rheum nobile, assembly GCA_027886185.1. NCBI lineage: Eukaryota > Viridiplantae > Streptophyta > Magnoliopsida > Caryophyllales > Polygonaceae > Rheum > Rheum nobile. The sequence continues at coordinate 968,827 of WOAB01000761.1, read as the reverse complement.
ACGACGGAACCAACGACGAAACCCTAGGTTAGATACAATACGGACGAAATGATACGAACGAAAACGATATGAATCGAAAGGAAACAAAGCCTAAGCCATGGCCGTGGATGCCCAAGCCACGATTGTGCTTGCTAAGGCAAGCCACGGTCGCGATTTACACATCTGCGGTCGCGGAAATCTGGGCAGAGCTGCGGTCGCGGAATTCATCCCCGCGGTCACAGATCTCCCTTCCGACACGGCTTCAACACGGCTTCGAGGCTCACCGACGACGAGATGACGATGATTTCTTCACCTCCTTGCAATGCCACCACTCCAAGCTTCCAAAGGCACTCCGGCGACCACTACAATACTGACGACACTTCCGACGAACTCAAGAACTCCGGCGAGGGCACAAAATTGAGAAGAAGAGAGGGATTGAGAGCTGTGCATGAAGATTATCGAGGCTGAAGACCCCTATTTATAGGGTGAGGAGGGCTCAACGCCGGCCACACCAAACGATTCAAGCTACCTCAACGGCGGAGTTACAAAACGTGGGAAATTCGAACCGGCGAGCTCGGATAAGAACGACGAAGAAGACGAAGACAGAGATCCGTGGTCGCAGAAACAAAGCCGCGATTGCGGATGCACCTGGGCGAATCCGCGCCCGCGAAAACATTCCGCGGTCGTGGAATTGCCGCGATCTCGCCCCTGGGTCTTCTCGCGGGTCTTTGCTCACGGATCTTTGCTAGAACTTTATTTTTAACACCTTTAAAAATGTTGTAAGACCCAAAAATACATCAAACGTATATTATTACGTTCAAAAGAGTTATTACAGAGATTACAGAAATTGCCCATCACGTCCTTCTTACAAAACGACAGTTCGGGACTTTTAAGGGTTATTACACAATCACCCATAAAACCCTTCCCCTTCCCCTTCCACTATATATATGGAAAGTTCATAGTCTTACTCACTGCACACCGGCTCATCCCATGCACGAAAAATATGGCTTCTTCTTCTTCTTCCTAAAACAAAAAAAAGATATGCCCATAAAGAAAAGGTTAGCAACCTCTTTCTACAAGTAAAGATCCACTCTTATTTCTGTCCTCCCTTTCTGCATTTCAATTGAATATCAACCCATACATACTTCACTTGTTCACAACTTTATTCTCCCCAATTTCATGAAATTTGAAAAAAGTTGTGCTAAATTTATGTAGATTTTTTTTCTCTGTCGTGTACTTGCACTGTTGAACATAATGTAAAATTTGATTCACAATGTCAAATACACCAACATGGAACTGCTATATTTCTTCACAAAACGAGTTTGGTTCACCTTCCTTTTTATTTATAACATTTGTACTTAACTTAAGTTGGCGTCTGCAAGAAGAAAATTTTCGGACAATGGTAACTGATTAGCGCTACTTTGTAGGGTTTAACTAGGAGTTGTTACCGGAGTTTTAGGTACCATTTGGATATGTTTAGATCATAAGTTAGGAGAATGGAGTTATGGAGAAGGAGTGTTGATTTGGTGGTTTTGAAGAGCTTAAATGAAGACTTAAGAAGATGGAGGAGAAAGCCACGGGAAGACCACAACAGAAGAGAAGAAGACGCTCTAGGAACATTTCCGCGGTCACGGAAGGAGCCGCCGCGGTCGCGGAATAACACGGAAGAAACAAAGCTACAGAAAGTTTTCCGCGGTCGCGGAAATCTATCCGTGGTCGCGGATACTGTTCACAGACGCGGGAGCGGGATTTCGTTTGAAGATTTGTTTTATCTTATTTCCTTTTCTTTTATTTCTTTTATTTCGTTATTTCCTTTTAGATATTATTTCTTATCTTTTTAGTTAGGGTTTGCTAGGTTTTTCTTATTAGTTAAGTAGCAGCCACTTTTCATTCGACGAGAAATTATTCTAGTTTCACATTATCGTTCAGTTTTTCCCCTTAGAGTTTTTACGCTTTGAAGACTATGAAGAACTAAGCAACTTTTGCTTAGTCCGACGATTGAAGCCTTCGTTTGTATTTGGTTGTGAGATTATAACTCTATTTCATTTCCTTTGATTATATCTCTTCTCTTTGTGCTTAATCCCATTGATTCTTGCTAATTTGACTGGCCTGATCAACTAGTTGATATTAGTAATTGTCTTTTGCTAGGGTTTGGATATTTCTGGTTGAAATCTCTTATCTTGTGTAACAAACATGATATTCTAGGACTGGTTGGACTAGTTTATTGTGAAGAGAATTGATTACGTGTTAAATGCTACGGGTTGTTCGTGTTGCATGTATCCTGGTTAATTCCTATGCTTACTGCTGCTATTGGATTAAATCTTGATAGTTTCTTGTGCATTTGATAGTTAGGGTTACCAGGACTGGTTGGACTGATAACTATTTCAGAATAGGGACAAGAATATTCATAGGAAGGAATTGAGATAATCTAGGATCAACCAATCAAATGAATGGTGGATATTTGTCTGGCTAAGTTACTTCTCATCAATTGATTACATCCTTTACTTTTATTTACTTTGTTACATTGAAACAAACCAAAAACCCCCCTTGTTACTATTGACATACAACTGTTGCACTTAGAAAGATTGCTACCTCCCTATGGGATTCGACCCTTGCTTGCCTACTATACTTAGTTAGGTTTTTGAGGATTACTTTGATTAGGCATAATGACTTTAGCCTCGTCAAATTTGGCGCCGTTGCCGGGGAGGCAAGTTTTGATTTTTCTTTGTGTTTGTTTGTGTGCCAACTTTTGTGTGGACCTATCTTATGGTCCACACCCGTGCTACTGACTCTCCACTTTTAGATTGTGATACAGAAATCGAGAGAACACTTTCTAGGACCCGCAGGATAAACAGGTCACTGTGCTTTGATAACCCGTGCTTTGAGATGGCTGAAGAAGCACCGACGTTGAGGCAGTTGACTGCCCCGAATCTAGAGCAGCAGCCGCTTGCTGTGCACTTCCCAGAGTTAGCGGATGGCGTGAATTTCGAGCTAAAATCTGGGCTGATCCATTTACTACCCCACTTCCATGGGATGAATGGAGAAGACCCCAATAAGCATCTTTCTGAGTTCCACACTGTCTGCACCAGCATGAAGCCGAGATGATCAAGAGTTTCACCGGAGGCCGTCACAGTTCCTACCGCGCCCACAACAATTTCAGCATCCTGGAGGTCAACAAGAACAATCTAGAGCACAATATGACCCTAGACCTCAAGGCCAAAGCTCAAGTTCATCTATGTCCGGTGATGACATGATCAGGACCCTCACCCAGAGCGTATCGACGTTGGCAAGCACTATGGCCCAACAAAACCAAGAGATGGTCCAGCAAAATAGGTCTCTCGCCCAGAGTGTTTGGACGTTGGCAAACACTATGGCCTAACAAAATCAAGAGATGAGGTCTAGTATTCAGAACTTGGAGAAGCAAGTGAGGCAGATCTCTCTGGCAGTGAGCAAACTAGAGGCCTGGGACTCGGGAAAACTACCATCTCAAACGGTAGTGAACCCGAGGGAGAACGTATGTGCAATGACGCTGAGGAGCGGTACACAAATGGAGGACGTTCAAGGGCAACAGAAAGATTTCCGCGACCATAGAATTATACCTAAAGGCGGTGATTTTTCCGAGAATTTTCCGCGACCGCGGCCAGAAATCAGCGATTGTGGAATTGTTCCTGGAGAAAGTGATTTGTCTGATGAATTTCCGCAACCGCGGAATGAAAGCCGCGACCGCGGAAAAGTTTCTGGGAAAGAGGACATTTTCGACGCAAATCCGCGACCGCGGACAGAAATCCGCGACCGCGGAAAACTACCTGGAAGCCCAGATCGCGGTTCTTCCTCTGATGTCCATGATGATTATATTCGTCCAAATGTTCCTCCGCTCAGTTCGCTGAAGCCACCCGCACCTTTTCCCGAGGCTCTGAAAGATACAAGAAGGTTGGAGAACGACAAGGAAATCTTTGAGACTTTCAACAACTGCGAGGTAAACATTCCTTTGATCAAGCTAGTTAAGAGCATTCCTCGCTACACAAATTTTTTAAAGAAGTTGTGCAAGATAAAAAGAAAGAAAGTCGTGAAGGAGAAAAAGAAGGTCCAAATCAGTGAAAATGTCTCCGCTATGCTGCAAAAGTGGTTGCCCAAGAAGTGCAGTGACCCATGCATGTTCACTATTCCCTGCAAGATTGGTGGCACCATATTCGATAAAGCCATGCTGGATTTGGGTGCATCTATCAATGTGCTGCCTCTCTCACTGTATGAATCTTTGGAGCTTGGACCATTACAGAAGACGTGGATAGTGATCCAATTGGCAGATAATTCCTATGTGTATCCCAAAGGAGTGGTGCAAGATGTGCTGGTAGAGGTTGATAAACTGATTTTTCCTACGGACTTCTTTGTAATGGATACGGGGCAAGATAAGCATGCAGCCCCTGTGATGCTAGAAAGGCCGTTTATGAACACGGCAAATACGAAAATAGATGTGAGTAGTGGTTCGCTCACCATGGAGTTTGATGGGGTGAGGGTCAAGCACAACATAGATGATGCAAAGAGACACCCTCCTGATTGTAGCCCCAAGTGTTCGGTTGATGTGAGCAACCCAAGTTGATCTGAAGAGCACCATGTCGAGCCACGACAATAACCAAGGCGCTGCTCGGGAGGCAACCCGAGGTACGAAATTCCTTTCTTGTCTTTTCTTTTCTAGTTTTCATTATTGTTGTTTCATTTTTGTGTTAGACTAATCTGCAGGTAGGAGACCCGAAGCCATATTTGAAGACGGTGTTTAACTCACACCAGAAGCTTTTCCGCGACCGCGGAAAAACCACTGTAAGTCTCCTTACCTGAAAAATAAATCGAAAAAAAACAAAAAAAAAATCCGGCGATTTTCCGCGATCGCGGCCCTTCTTCCGCGATCGCGGCCCAACTGTCTGCGTTTTATTTTGAAAGACGGTGCGCATCATGCTGCCAAGAAGGAGACATTAGCCCGACATTTTATTTGGCACCGATGATGGCCCGACATTCGACAGTTGACGAGGAGGAACACCAGAGCCCGCTACACGCTTACATTTGGGCTCCATTCCGTGTTCGTTGAAGGCCCGTGCACCCCGTTCTTTCATATGCCACTTCCCTTACAGTGTATTTATTTGGTTGCACGTGGAGTTTACTTGAGCAGGACCGCGCAACACCAACGACATGTGCTTTCATTGATTTACCGCCAGCACCAACAACGAAGTCCAGGCCACCTCGGCGACGGTTGTGAGTACTTTTCTGCTTTTTCCTGTGCTTCATCTTTTTTGTCTTTCATTACATTGAGGACAATGCAATGTTTAAGCATGGGGGAGTGATCTATACTTGTTAGTCGTCTGAATAAAGAAAAAGAAAAAAAGTCAAAAATATGAAAAAAAGACAAAAATAAAATCCTAGGATAAGTCGAAAACCCGAAAGGGTGGCTTATGCAATAAGCAGGTGGCTTGGACCAGCATTAGGCTGGGGTAATAAGAGGTCAAGAGTGATATGAGTTTTTGTGAGCCCATCTATTGAAAAATGAAATGAGTGGCTTGGTGAAAACCCGAAAGGGTGCCTTGGCAAAATGAGTGAAAAGAAGAAGAGTGATTATTAGGATTCCTAATTTTTCCTGGCGTGGTGACATAAGAAGAGGTGATATAAGAAGGATTCAGGTAGGTCACTTTGGGAGGTATAAGAAGATAGATGGAGGCTAGGATTAGATGGTTACTTTCACTCTATGGTGTTCGGGTTAAGCTTAGGGGAAGTACTCTGCTTTCCTTTAAGCTTGTGTGTTGTGTGTTATGTGTTGTGTTGATTGTGTTAGTGCCCTGGAGATTCATGTTTAGGTGCAGTTCTTAGTGGAGATAGTTTTGCTGTGCTTCCTGAGACCTTGGGTATTTCATTGGAGGAGTAGGTTTCTAAAAGCTTACTCGAGGACGAGCAAGGTTAAAGCATGGGGGAATTTGATCAGTGCTACTTTGTAGGGTTTAACTAGGAGTTGTTACTTGAGTTTTAGGTACCATTTGGATATGCTTAGAGCATAAGTTAGGAGAATGGAGTTGTGGAGAAGGAGTGTTGATTTGGTGGTTTTGAAGAGCTTAAATGAAGACTTAAGAAGATGGAGGACAAAGCCACGCGAAGACCACAACAGAAGAAAAGAAGATGCTCCAGGAACATTTCTGCGGTCGCGGAAGGAGCCGCCGCGGTCGTGGAATAACACGGAAGAAACAAAGCTACAAAAAGTTTTCCGCGGTCGCGAAAATCTGCCTGCGGTCGCGGATACTGTTCACAGACGCGGGAGCGGGATTTCGTCCAAAGATTCGTTTTATCTTATTTCCTTTTCTTTTATTTCTTTTATTTCGTTATTTCCTTTTAGATATTATTTCTTATCTTTTTAGTTAGGGTTTGCTAGGTTTTTCTTATTAGTTAAGTAGCAGCCACTTTTCATTCGACGAGAAATTATTCTAGTTTCACATTATCGTTCAGTTTTTGTTTTTACGCTTTGAAGACTGAGAAGAACTAAGCAACTTTTGCTTAGTCTGACGATTGAAGCCTTCGTTTGTATTTGGTTATGAGATTATAACTCTATTTCCTTTCCTTTGATTATATATCTTCTCTTTGTGCTTAATCCTATTGATTCTTGCTGATTTGACTGACCTGATCAACTAGTTAATAGTTTATTGTGAAGAGAATTGATTACGTGTTAAATGCTACGGGTTGTTAGTGTTGCATGTATCCTGGTTAATTCCTATGCTTACTGCTGTTATTGGATTAAATCTTGATAGTTTCTTGTGCATTTGATAGTTAGGGTTACCAGGACTGGTTGGACTGATAACTATTTCAGAATAGGGATAGGAATATTCATAGGAAGGAATTGAGATAATCTAGGATCAACCAATCAAATGAATGGTGGATATTTGTCTGGCTAAGTTACTTCTCATCAATTGATTACATCCTTTACTTTTATTTACTTTGTTACATTGAAACAAACCAAAAACCCCCCTTGTTACTATTGACATACATCTGTTGCACTTAGAAAGATTACTACCTCCCTATGGGATTCGACCCTTGCTTGCCTACTATACTTAGTTAGGTTTTTGAGGATTACTTTGATTAGGCATAACGAATTTAGCCTCGTCAGTAACTATATGTATAACTCTAATTCGATTTCCAACGTTTTGGTTTTCTTTAGTGTCCAGCATCACATAAAAATTTGGTTTACATCCTCTTTATATTGAATCATGCATGCATTAGAATATATAATTGTGACCTTTTGTTTTCCACAAAAAACTTCTCTATGCTATGACTTCAAACTCTAATAAGGTTCCATGGCATTTCCTTGTTTTACAACTATGGTACACACATTTCCATAGGCACCACCGTTGAAGTTGTTGCAGCAATCTCACCCTTTGTCGAGTCGTACTACACGGGGACCATCATAGATTGGCCATCCCAAACCACTATATGGTTGAATACAAAAATATCGTCTACTCCGACACCCGAACCAGAGCACGCAAACTTGTACACACTACAAGAGCACGCTCCCCCCTCAGCTGACATATCCAAAGCACTACAAAGACGACACCATTATTGATGCATGGACCAACGGAAGTTGGTGGCGTGTCATCATACTGCGCAGCTGGAACGACACCTCCAAATAATGCGTTTACTTTCTGACCCTCGATAAATGGCTAAAACTCGAGCACAAGAGGCTCCATCCTCACTTGGATTGATCCAATTGTTGGGTATCACACATGGTAGTGGTATCCTTTCATTTTGATGCCTTTACTGGTCCTTTGTCTACATGCAACTTTTGTCCTTTTGCTGAGGGCATGTATGAATGAAATTAAGTATGATTTATCCTATTAGCATATGAGTTAATTTAGGTTAAATATAGATTATTATCATGTAAGACATTTTGTTTTTTGATTATCGCTTCTCTTCCATTTTCAAGGAATGAAGTAGATAAGTATGCTACATAAATCTGGGATGTTAGAATGATAATTTTACGCGTTCATTAATTATGATGTATTAAGCTAAGATTCCATTGGGACGTTTTGGTTTATTTTAGGCTACAATTAGACTTCCATGAATACAAAAACATGGAACAAGATAATGCAATATGGTTTCGACCTTCTTGACATTCTGATTGGTGTTTCAATTACTTGCTAAACCAATTGCCTTGCACACATGAAATAAAATATTTAAAGAAACTCAATCTACTTTTTAGAGAATAAATAGAGGGAAGAATGTCTATTTTGTGAAAAAATTGTGGTTTTACTACAATGTAACACAGTCTTCGATTCAGCAAAAAGAGAAATGACCTTTTTGACTTCCAACATTCCTTTCTAATCATACTATACATGTGGCAATTTTATACAAACCAATAACCATAAGCAACCAGTCCACGGGTAAAGCACAATGCTTACATAAGCACACATCACATTTAAAAGGTAATCATTCTATCTTGCATGTGTACTGTATATCTAGATTGTTGAGCACGCCAGGTGATGTACCAAAAAATTCCACTTCTCTTTTGTTTAAAATCCGAATTAAATGGCCCAACTTGAACCGTAACTTTCACATTTCATGAAAAGGCCCATTATTCTTTCACATGTAATCATCGAAGATAATGCCATTTATTTGTCCTCCTTTAGCAACAAGCCTTGTCTTCAAGAGGCATTGTATTCAATGTGTTAATGCTTAAAAAATATAAACACTATAAGAGATATAGAAATGGAAATTACATGAGCACATTGGTCCACATGTATTCACAAAAAAAAAAACACATATCACCTCCCTATCCTAAGGAAAAAAGTAGCTTATGATAGAACATATGTTGTTTTAGTTTTAGTTAAAGAGACATTAAGTGACAAGAATTTATATAATATTTATTTCGCGCTATTATGAACAACGTGCTTCTTATTACATGCAATGTTGCAATTACCTCATCCGCTACAATTCACATAGCACAACAAATTACAGAAACACGCTGTTTAGTTCTCTTTAAAAGTAATTGCCACAATAAGTAGGGTACGACAAAGCTAATCTACAAAACCATATAGGATGTCAGTTACAAGTTTGAAATGTTTTGAGTCACTACATAAGTGTCATGACATTGTTAAAATACGACTCTGTTATTTCTCTTTCGAAGCGTTTATAAAAGGATATGTGTAATAGTAGCGTTATTAGACCAGATGCAAGGAACATGCGTTATGTATGACATATTTCATATGCGGAGATATAAGTAGCGTGTTTTTTTTATTAAAACGTGGTGTTTGCGGAAACTCTTCGACTTGCATCTTACTAGCGCATTGGCAAACCAAGTGGTATGTTCTAAATATCTAAGAAGGGTATGACATGAATGTTATGCAAACGATCTGAACTTATAATTGACATTACGTTTATTAACACAACCATATTTTAACGCCTTATGTTACGTTAAAAATGCACTAAAATATAAAATAGACAGATAATTGTTTGTCTCTTACATGTAGAGATATGTCACGATAAATGCTTCACTTGTGCCTCTCGTTGTCAGGTTTCCGTCGGATGAGGCATGCTTACGACGCTCTATAGGTGCTTTGCCGCACACCTCATATATGCCGAAAATTGTAACAAGAAAAAAGTACTGATACCAAAAAAACTGTTTTGTTGATCACTATTTTCTTTTCCGCTTTCCTTTAACGGCTTGTCAAAATACATGCAGAAATGGCAATTGCATCAAAGCATTCATTGTGGCGGCCATTGAACAACTATGAGCGAAGAATAAGAGGGAGCATAAAGAATGATTCTATTCCAATAGGTGAAATTACCACGGTTCATCAAATAACCTTATTAATTTAACAACCATAATACCACAGTTGCGTTTTTTTCATGGTAAATTTTTTTGATACGTAAGATTACCACCCAACCGTATTAATTTAAGTGCAATAATACCACGGTTGATCAAATAACCGTAGTAATTTAACAGTAAAAATATTTTTAACTTCGAACCCTAAAAATCTTTACTCACTGCCGCCCCTAACCCACTTTTATTTCTTCCTCTATGTTCTCCAATCTCAACTACCTGAGCACCGACGAGGTGGCGACTCCATTCTCCTTCTCCAATCTCTACCGACGGGGTCCGTAACGTCCGCCCTTGTGCTTGTCCACGCGAGACTCCCGAGTCCGCCACGATCATGAACCAGGGCGAGGCTGAGTGATCTCTATTCTCCCGCAGGTTGTAGTCCGCCACGATCCAAAATTTTGCCACGACCGCTGGCTCGACGATTGCCTCCGGCACTACCTCGTCGCCGGCAAGAAGGTGCTCGATCTCGGCGGAGAGAAGTTGGACAAGGTTGAGAATTTCAAGCTGATCTTGAACTCGTGAAGCAAAGGACAAAGGTAACTAATTTGTCTAATTAGAAATTTGTAAACTATAGAAGTATAGATGTGAAAATAAAATTGTAAATTTGTAGTTGTTATTGTTCTAAATTTATAGACTATAGATATGAAATTGATATAGTTGTGAGTCTAGCAGTATCCGTAGAAGCAAATGTTTGCTTAATTTTGAATTCTTGATATAATATATAATGAGATGAGATAATGCATGATTAACTACTACATATTGCTGCTCATATGGACCCCTTTTCTCAGATACATTGACTACTGCATGCATAGAGTAAATCTCTTGCGGCATTATGGCGTCAAACCCATTCTTGTATTTGATGGAGGATTTTTGCCGATGAAGAAGGAACAAGAGAACAAGAGAGAAAGGTAAGAATTTAAGTTTCTATTGAGCAACTTGTGGATATTAGCTTAGAGTAAAAAACTATGTTTGCTAGTTCAGTCTTCTAATACCTTTTATTTCTAGATGTAAATAGGTTAGCCACTTGGTGAAGGAATAATAGCCTTTAAATTTTGGCTCTCATCCTTGACTTTACTTTATTGAACTGTTTATTTGTTGTGAATTTGCTCAATGTTTGGGCTTTAACCTCATTAACTTAGCTTTATGCTTCTTGAATCTTGACTTATTTTTTATAAACGTGTAAGCTGTCCTGTAATCATTGATGAGGTTGCCACTGCTTGTAAAAGATGGGCGAATAAATTGTTTCCAATTTCTGCACAAGTGGGGGTGGGTGGAGGGGGGGGGGGGGGGGGGGGGGGAGGATTGTGCAAGCCAAGATGCACTTACAGAGTATGTACTTAGATGTCAAATTGCTGTAGTTTTCTTTTAATGGGAGATAGGGTTGAAGATGCTGTGCCGATCCTCATACTTATACTCTTCACATAATCGAATATATAGGAGGATTTTGTGGAAACATTCTTACTTTTCATAGTTTATACTATTATGATTTACTATTATGATTTACCGCGGGTTGAACAATATTACCTTGGTTGAAAGTACTTTGAATAGTTACACTTTTACCACGGTTGGCAGAATTACCACTGTTCATGAACCGTATTACCACGGTTCATGAACCGTGGTAAATATGTAACCGTGGTAAACATGAAACCGAGGTAAACAGGTTTACCACGGCCAAGTTTACCACGGTTACATAACCATGGTATTCTTTGCAAATGAACCGTGGTAAAAGGCATTTTTTCTACTAGTGCATGTAAAACCACTTCACAAGACTCTAATATAGGCAACTAAAAGTAGCTGAATGTAACAATCTGACAATTGAATACATAAAAAAATTGATAGATTGCAAGCTAGATCACAAAAATATGAAATAAAGAGTATATTCAATTATGTCATTACCCCTACAAAAGCCATTCCGATAAATATCATAGCCTTGTGTGAAAAATCTCCATTACGCGCAAGACAATTACCCACAATATTTTAGACACATTCTCCAAAACAAAACGTTGCATAATTCACTTTCCCTATGCGAAACACATGGTACACGTCCTAGTAAAAATATAGATAAACAAGCTAATGAAATAAGAATAACAAATCACCTAAATATGATTTTTTTAATTAAAATATGTATAACAATTTTCCCAATTATTTAGAAATATATATAGGATATGTTTGATGAATAATGTATTATATTATATTATATTATAATGCAGGATTTGATTCAATATATCACTTATTGTATTAATATAGTGGAGGTAAAAAGCAGTCAGCCAATTTTTATTTATCTTTAATCATTACCCAACCAATCTAATCCTAAAAAATAATAAACAAGCTTTATGAGAGGAGGCCCATTAAGAAGGAATAGTCCAATTATTATATGAGGCAATATATTTAATCTTCTAAGAGGTACCCTAATTTGTATTCACATTCATCCTCTTCTCTTTCGAGAAAACCCTAGCTACCATGAGATGAATTCTCTACAATCAATTTGTATCTGACTTGATCATCGGAGGGTCCTCCGGGGAAGAAAAGTTTAACAATCCCGACTTATGTCGGTAGTGCCACATGCCAGTGACCTCAGACTTTAAGTCCAAAGTCACCCTAGGCTTTAATCGGAACAATTAAGCTTAAAGTAGACAAATAAACGTTAAATAAAAGTAGAGTGAATAGCATAAGACTTTTAAATGAAACTCAATCTTTTATTAAAATTTCTCTCGTAAAATGAGAAGGACGGTAATACAACAAATTGAAATTACACCGGAAGACTTTTTAAAGAAACCCTAATGACATGACTCATTATATACCTATTACATTTATTTAAAAACATACTCAGAAATATAACTTTAGTACACGACCTTCAACTGCAAGTCTTCTTCTTCGATCGGTTACTTCAAATCGTCGTGCTCCAATCTCTGATGTGTTGTATAGGACGGATGACACCAGCCAACAATGGAAGGAATGAACACGGTTGGTTAGTCTAATGAAAGACTATGCAAGGGTAAAAACACATTGGTTCTCGTAGTCATATATAATCACTACCATTGTTTCCCGAATTAAACTCGGTAAACGGTATATGACTATAGACTTCTACCGGAAAAAATAAAGATGTATGATTAAAGATAAGACTCCAATGAATTGAGTCTTAATGGAAATTACATGAATTTGTTTGGGAACATTATATTCTCACGCAAAGTTTTGAAAATATCTCGTTGAGTATTTGGGTCCTCGACCAACCTCACCGCATAATGCGAATCTATATTGGAAAGGGGACTTACTTTATACAAGAGACCGGGTGGATTCCACATTATACTTATCGCCCGAGGGTATATTAATTATGTGTCACGCGACACTTATTTTATTTAATTCCAAAATGTACACTAACGTTAAGACTGTTTTTATTATCCACAACCGATTTCGCAATGAGATTTTGAATGGGACGAATCCCGAGTTTGGGCACTAGCTAAGTGCACCACCACTTATATAAAATAAGGATAGGTCATGATCAAAAGTATTAGGGCAATTATCCTCCTAATACCAAGCTATAACGAAACAATTTAACTTCGTAAGGTAATAACGTTCATACGAATACTCATGCTAACTAGCAATTATTATCCACACCAAAGCACAACAATCTACACCAATTATTATCTAGCACCCTATAATATATATATAAGGGTTATAGCTAACATATATACAACCTAATAATAAGGTTCATTTTACACAATACTTTAACACTCAAGTTCATAAACGAGAAATTAAGAATATTTATCCCAACTTAATTAAGACATTAGATTAATTGTCAATTAAGAAAAATATGGAATACATTATCAAGAGCTTACTGCCACTTGTCTTGAATCACGAAGGTTGAACGGTGTTTTGGAGATGGTTGCTTTTGAAAAGCAATTCGACTCCCTGCTTTATTCTCGTTTCAAATGCCAATCTGAGACGTACCCAAATCATACACAATGAATAAATCATATTATATAATTTATTGAATATCAATATTTTTAAGGATACAATGTCTCAGTTTCTAATTGAATTTATTTACTCATAAATAAATCAGTTTTAAGGCTTTTTGATTAAATGATTATTTATTCAATTAAAAACTAATTAGTCGTATATTCTAAATAATCATATTGTAAATAAATTAATAACATAATTTATTTATATTCCTAAAATTTTCTAAGTCAAAATATTATCCAAATGAATATTCATAATTTACCCATTCATAATATAAGATAATATTATAACAATTATAATTAATTTAATTTTAATTTTCGTTAAATCAAATTAATCCTAAAATATTTTTCATTCATCCAAATTAATTAAATTAATCAAGATTAGGCCCAAATAAAAGTAAAATCAACTAAAATACCCAAAATTAACACAAATGGCAAATATTACGAATTGCCATTGTTATCAACCTTGGGTTGGCACTGTTCATGCGGATGCAATCCGGCTCGGTGGTGGCTCGGGGGCGCGACTCTGGATGCAAGACTATGGGGCTTTCGAATAGGACGACACAGCGGTTCCAATGGTGGCGTCAATTTCGGCGGTGGAGCACGGTGGTGGCCGGAAAACGCCACGAACAACCCCTGTTGGGTTTTGTTAGGGCTCGTGAATTTGGATTGGGAAATTGGGTGCATTGGAAGGCCGATTGGAAGGGTATTTATAGGTCTATTGTAGGTGTGAATTACCTTAACAATATTCCCTTCATTAATCCCTCCAATTGATGCTCAAACGGATCAATTTTACAACGAGGTGAATTTGACCTAAAATTATCGCGAGATGCATTTGGGACAATTCCCGGATTTTTAGTCAACAATTAAACCGACTAAATGGGGGATTATGTGGAGGATTGGGCCGTCTTGAATGCCCAAGGAGTAATGGCTTCAATCGGATCCGTGGGAAGTCGAATTTCTGCTATTAAAGACGTCTTGAAGCTGCATTTTTTTTGCTTCAATGGGGGCTGGAGGTTAAAGAAGCTATAATTCTATAATTACACACGCCTCCCTTATATTTGGCCTATTTGCATATTTTTACCCAATTTTCTTAAGTTGGGCAAAAATGTTCTTATTTTAACTATTAAAATTTACAAAATTTACCCAAACTTATTTATTTTAATATTTTAAGTTTATATTATTATTTTAACCCAAAATTAATGTGTAGAAAAATTAACTTAGGTTAAAATACACTTAAGTTATTTTTCTTATGAATTTGACCATACTTAAATCCTTAACAAAAATTTCTTAAACTTGATTTAAATATTCTAAGTCAAAATAGATAAGTTTTATCTAAAATATAATTAACATAAGGTTAATAATATTTTAAACCATTCTTAGCTTAAAGAAAAAACATACTTAGGACAATTATTACTTTATCCCTTCTTGGATAACATAATAATTCTTATGACCTTTATTGTTATTTAAAATTCTGAAATTACATTCTTTGTTATACTTATTTATTTATTTTAACACCATATTATTGTTACTCATATGATAATTTGTACAAAAAATTATCATATCCCAACCTGTGAATCTAAGTTCATGAAAGTTTAAATTATTCATCTAAAAGAAATAAAATAAATTTAAAAACTTTAACTTTTATCACTCTAAAATTACTATTTTACCCTTCTATTTTCAGTGGGATATTACAATATTACCCCCTTAAAAATAGTTTCGGCCATGAAACTAGCGGTAACAAGGCAGGGAACAATCACACATGTCCCAACCCAACACTATCCTTTATGAGTCGAGACTGTCTTTATCAACACGTGACCTGTACTAATTTTGACACTCAAGGATTCTCGTATGAACGAATAACTTGGAATAGTAATGAATTTAGTAATTTCCGAAATAAGGAAATACTTCTTTATTATTCGAAACATTACATCAAAACAAATCGAAGGAATGCCAAATAGACAGATTACCAAACTATGGAGACTTTAGACATACAAGTCATTACTCCTTATTCTTATAAATGCTTAATAAAATACACTACTCGTTCAGGGTTTCCTTCTTGTCGGATTGACGCATCACGAAGAGTCATTGCCCCTGACTCGAACATTCAATAGGCGCCTTGCCTTTATTCCGAGCAATAGATTGCTCAGAAGCGGACACTTTTGACTTTGGGTTTTGCCTATTGCCAACATTTGAGGCTTGGTATAATTGTGTTGGCCCTTGACCCTTCTGCCTACAGTATGTTTTCATGTGGCCTCAATTTTCCACAATTATAGCATACCCACTTCTTTTTTTGGTAATTATTATTTTATGCCCAACTTCACCACAATTGTGGCATTGAATTGTACCGCAACTCCAACCTGAGCCTTTGGTGGAGTCGGATTGAGTCATCTCGGTATTAGCACGACCAGACTTCTCAAACTTGGTGGGCGATGCCGACCACTTAAATGTATTAGCCTTCCGATTATGTTGCCCATCCTTCGCCTTATTCTGATCCTCCCGCTTTCGGGCGGATTCTTCTAGCGTAACCTCTATCTTATAGGCCGCATCCACATACTTCCAAAGTAGAGCAACCGTGACACACCATCAGAGGTTTGATTTATGGATTCATCCATCCATGGAAGTACCAGATCTTTTGTTCTTCAGTATGCACTTCCGAACAAGCATAATGAAGCAAATGATTGAATTTTGCCGCCAACTCAGCTACCTCCAGTCCCTATTTTTCTAGGTAGAGGAACTCTTTCAGCTTTTCTTTTCTCATACCACGAGAGAAGAACCGATCAGCGAGATTGGCCTTGAACATTGCCCAGCTCAGATTTGGGTGGTCATCCAGCCCAGTTCCTTCCCACCACTCACTTGCTCCGTCTTTCAGATGTAACGAAGCTAAGTGCACATGTTCATCCTTGATGCAGACCACATTCCGGAACAGTCGCTCCATATGGAAAAACCAATAGGCAACCTTCACTGGTTCCCCGGTTCCATCGTAGTTATCCGGGCGCATTGAATTGATTGTCTTCAACGCCCAGTTATAATTTCCGTCGTTTCTCTTGGGAACCCCCAGATGTACAGGACCTTCACATCCCCCACATTTGTTGCATCTTGAGGAACGAGGGTCACTTGAGCTTGCAGTATCCCCTGGGCCGTCAGTACCTCGACCACTTGCCTCACAATCTGTCCCATGATCATAGCGTCCAACACGATCGGGGATGGAGGTGGATTATGTGGAATTTCCCTTATAGCTTGAGGGTCCACTTGTCCCTGATAAACATCTTCCTGCATGGGCGGGTTATTATTATGCAAGCCAGATCCCGCGTCATCCCCTTGATGCGCAACGCTTCTCAGCTGAACTCGGGAACCATTGCTAGGACCTTCATCAACAACTCGATTGATGGATCGGGTGTTCACCATCTATTTATGGACCATAACATCAATTTAGAATTTTTCCAACTTGTACATGATATTTAATCATCTACGTTATGATACGAATAATAAGGGTTTAAACCAATAACTTATATTAGGTTGACTGACCCTCGACCATTATCCTTAGAACAATCTTATTCTCTTACTTGAGAATAAAGCACATAGGAGAAATGTCAACCTTAGAATGACATTAAACCTACGAATGGACGATATCCTTACAAATGGATCTAAGGAATAAAGTAACAAAATCGAAGCTTGCAGAAGTTTGAAAACAACTTATTATTTAAACTTTATACTTTCAAACTTTATACGTTTAATTTACTAGAATAATTATTTATATAATTAATTTCTTAAACTAGTGACATTTACAAACTTTACCAAAGCCGAAACTACACTTTCAAAGTTATAATCATAAACTTTTAAATTTAACCGTTATAACGCCATTTTATAAAGGACTATAAAATAACTATGAAAGTCCTAATAGTTAAACCATTACTTTTAAATTTTTTTCTAAACTTTTTAAATTTTTTTTCTAAACTTTAAGAAATTCTAAAACCTTAAACTTAATGCTAACAATGTAACATTGTTTTTCAAACATTCATTAATAAAAATAATGTAGTTTGAAAATAGTTTCAAAAATAATTTTGAAAATTCTCGAACCTAACAATAAGCCAAGAATTTTAAAACCGTTGCTCTGATACCATAATTGTAGCACCCCCGACTTATGTCGGTAGTGCCACAAGCCAGTGATCTCAGACTGTAAAGTCCAAAGTCAACCTAGGCTTTAATCAGAACAATTAAGCTTAAAGTAGGCAAATAAATGTTAAATAATAGTAGAGTCAATTGCGAAAGACTTTTAAATGAAACTCAATCTTTTATTAAAATTCCTCTCGTAAAATGAGAAGGACGGTAATACAACAAAGTGAAATTACAGTGGAAGACTTTTTAAAGAAATCCTAATTACATGACTAATTATATACGTATTACATTTACTTAAAAACATACTCAGAAATATTACTTTAGTACACGACCTTCAACTGCAAGCGTTCTTCTTCGACTGGTTACTTCAAATCATCCTGCTCCAACCTCTGATGTGCCGTATAGGACACATGACACCAGCCAACCATGCAAAGAATGGAAACGGTTGGTTAGTCTAATGAAAGACTATGCAAGGGTGAAAACATATTGGTTCTCGTAGTCATATATAATCACTACTATTGTTTCCCGAATTAAACTCGTTAAACGGTATACGACTATAGACTTCTACCGGAAAGAATAAAGATGTATGATTAAAAAGAAGACTCCAATGAATTGAGTCTTATGAGAAATTACATGAATTTGTTTGGGAACATTATATTATCACACAAAGTTTTGAAAACATCTCGTTGAATATTTCGGTCCTCGACCAACCTCACCGCATCATGTGAATCCAGATTGAAAAGGGGATTTACTTTAGACAAGACACCGAGCGAGTTCCATGTTGTACTTCTTGCCCGAGGGTATATTAATTATGTGTCACGCGACACTTATCTTATTTAATTCCAAAATGTACATTAATTTTAAGACTTTTATTATTATCCACAACCGATCTCGCAATGAGATTTAAAATGGGACGAATCTCGAGTTTCAGCACTAGTTAAGTGCACCACCACTTATATAAAATAAGGGTATGTCATGACCAAAAGTATTAGGGAAATTATCCTCCTAATACCAAGTTATAAAGAAACATCTAAACCTTTCAAGGTAATAACGTTCCTACGAATACTCGTGTTAACTAGCAATTATTATCCACACCAAAGCACAACAATTCACACAAATTATTATCTAGCACCCTATAATATATATAAGGGTTATAGCTAGCATATATACAACCTAATAATAAGGCTTATTTTACACAACACTTTAACACACAAGTTCCCAAACGAGAAATTAAGAATATTTATCCCAACTTAATTAAGACAATAGATTAATTGTCAATTAAGAAAAATATGGAATAAATAATCAAGAGCGAACCTCCACTTGCCTTGAATCACGAAGGTTGAACGGTGTTTTGGAGATGATTGCTTTCGAAAAGCAAATTGGCTCCCTGCTTTATTCTCGTTCCAAATGCCAATCCGAGTTGTATCCAAATCATACACAATGAATAAATCATATTATATAATTTATTCAATATCAATATTTGAAGGATTCAATGTCTTGATTTCTAATTGAATTTATTTAACTCATAAATAAATCAATTTCAAGGCTTTTATATTAAATGATTATTTATACGATTAAAAATTAATTAGTCATATATTCTAAATAATCATATCATAAACAAATTAATAACATAATTTATTTATAGTCCTAAAATTTTCTAAGTCAAAATATTATCCAAATGAATTGTCATAATTTACCCATTCATAATATAAGATAATATTCCAACAATTATAATTATTTTATTTTTAATTTTCATAAAATTAAATTAATCCTAAAATATTTTTCATTAATCCAGATTTATTAAATTAACCAAGATTAGGCCCAAATAAAAGTAAAATCAACTAAAATACCCAAAATTAATACAAATGGCAAATATTATGAAATTGCCATTGTCATCAACCTTGGGTTGGCACTGTTCACTCGGACGCAATCCGGCTCGGTAGTGGCTCGGCGGTGCAACTCAGGGTGCGAGACTATGTGGCTTTCGAAGACACGGTGGTTCCAATGGTGATGTCAATTTCGGTGGTGGAGCACGGTGGTGGCTGGAAAACGCCACGAACAGCCGCGATCGGGTTTTGTTAGGGCTCGTGAATATGGATTGTGAAATTGGGTGAATTGGAAGGCCGATTGGAAGGGTATTTATAGGGATATTGTATGTGTGAATGCCCTTAACAATATTCCGCTCATTAATCCCTCCAATTGATGCTCAAACGGATCAATTTTGCAATGCGGTGAATTTGACCTAAAATTGTCGCGAGATGCATTTGGTACAATTACCAGGTTCTTAGTCAATAATTAAACCGATTAAATGGGGGATTATGTGGAGGATATGGTCGTCTTGAATGCCCAAGGAGTAATGGCTTCAATCGGATCTGAGGAAAGTCGAATTTCCGCCATTAAAGACATCTTGAAGTTGCGTTTTCTCTTCTTCAATGGGGGTTGGAGGTTGAAGAATCTATATTTCCATAATTACACACACCCCATATATTTGGCCTATTTGCACATTTTTGGCCAACTTTCTTAAGTTGTGGCAAAAATGTCCATATTTTAACTTTTAAAATTTACAAATTTTACCCAAACTTTTTTATTTTTATATTCTAAGTTAATAATATAATTTTAAGCCAAAATTAATGTGTATAAAAATTAACTTAGGTTAAAATACACTTAAGTTATTTTTCTTATGAATTTGACCATACTTAAATCCTTAACAAAAATTTGTTAAACTTGATTTAAATATTCTAAGTCGAAATTGATAGGTTTTATCTAAAATATAATTCACATAAGGTTAATCATATTTTAAACCATTCTTATCTTACATAACTAACATACTTAAGACAAGTATTACTTTATCCCTTCTTGGATAACATAATAATTCTTATGGACCTTACTTGTTATTTAAAATTTAAAAAGTATATTCTTTGTTATACTTATTTATTTATTTAACCATATTATTTTTACTCATATGATAATTTGTAATAAAATATTATCATAACCCAACCTATGAAATTAAGTTCATGAAAGTTTAATTATTCCTCTAAAAGAAATCAAATAAATTTAAAAACTTTTATTTTTATTACTTTAAAATTACTATTTTAAGTGGAATATTACAAAAATCCCCGCCCTTTGATTGTTTTTCCTTACAGATTTAGTTTACTGACCAAGTTCCAGGCAGACCTATCACCGTCGGTTCCATTATTTTTGTGGTACAAAAATTTGTTACGACATTTGTCACCGTCATTGGGAACTAATGGCGACGACAGACGAATCCCTAGAGAACTCCGGCCTGATGGAAGCGGAAAGCGAGGTCGACGAGCCTGGTTCGGACTAGTGGCGGCCCAGAGGGGACACCGTCGTGCAGAGAGTGTAAGACACGAGGTGCGTGGACTTGACAGAGCGCGGTCGGAGAGCAAATAGAGCACAGTCGGAGCGAGCTGAGTGCGAACAGAGTGCAACAGAGCGCGGTTGGGGTAGGAGCCAACCGAGCACGGAGCGCAGACAGAGCGCACTTGAACGCGGATGGGGTCTGAGCCAATTGAGCGCAGACGGAGCACCCAACAAACCCTACGTAGTTTTCTCAAGAAACATACACACAAAGGCAAATAAATGATTTCAATCCAACCATAAACAATTTATATGGATAATAAAGTACATCGTGATGGCCACCCGACACAACCTAAAGGGGTATGAGTTTATGTCAACTAATGGCCACGCAGCACAAGCTATAGGGTTCTGAGTCAAATACTAGCCTACGAGCATCGTGCAAGAACGCACCGCAGAATAGCCTATGAGCATCGTTCAAGAACATCATCGCCAGCTAAGTTTTCTACCATTCCTGTTGAGTTCATGATAATCACATTTTCTGAAAATTACTTTTATCAATACATGTTGATTGTTGTGAAGTGCTAAATTGCAAGTGGCCATGAGTAAGGCCATTAAACTGATTTCTCTATGATTATTTTGAAAACATAGAACATATTGTATGAAACAACAAGCCTATGGGCCGCATGGGCATGAGCTGCCATCAATCTTCTTTATGTTAGCTTTCGGGGAGTAGGGGCACGAGATGACATTAGTCTACTTTATATTAGCCTTCGGGAACAAGGGCATGAGATGGCACCAGTCTTCTTTATATTAGCCTTTAGAGCGTAAAGGCATGAGCCGCCATCAGTCTTCTTTATATTATCCTTCGGGCTGCATGGGCACGAACTGCCATCAGTCTTCTTTATATTAGTCATTAGGGCGCAGGGGCACGAGTTGCCACCTCAACACCTCACTATTATTACGCCTTTGGGCCACCACGACACCTCGTTGTCTTTATTGTAATAACCCTTATTTTATCATAATGGTATTAATGTAATTCATATATATTTTATTTTGATAATAATCAAATTTATGAAATTTATTTTATTATCTTTTAGAGGGGTAATTTAAATTTTCATGAACTTAACTTCAAAATTGAGATTAAGATAATTTTTGTACAAATGATCAAACGTGTCATAATAGTTTGGGTAGAAATAAATAATTAAGTAAAACCATGAATGTGGTTTTGAGAATTTTTAGATATATAATAAAGGTTATAAGAATTATTATGTTTTTCCATGTAGGGATAAAATAATAATTAACCTAAGTAGGTTACCTTTTAAAGTCATGAAATATTTAAATTATAATAACTTATGTTAATATTAATTTAAATAGAATTATAAAGTTAACATATAATATTAAATTAAGGATAACAAAATGTTAAGTATGATAAGATTAAAATATGATAAAATGTAACCTAAATCTTAGAATTAACTTAATCTAAAATTTCACTCTTCATAAATTTGGTTTAGAATGTATATATAAACTTTGGGTAAGTTTATATATAAGTTTGAGCAAATTTTATAATTTTTGAAAAGTGAAATTAGGATATTTGTGCCACAACTTGGAAAGTTGGGCAAAAATGTGCAATTTGGGCAAAACTTGAGGTGGGTCGTGGGTGTCCTTCACCATGGCAGCCATGTCTCCAAGCTCCATCCATGGAGTTTTGGCTTGGTTTTTCGTCCCGTTTCTTCAATTGGCCCATGGGCTTTGAAGATATACTCATCCTAAACCGAATCATATCAAAATTGGGATTTATTTCCACCTAGATTGATAGAATTTTATCCCCAAACGTAAACAGTTCGGTAAAAACGATTTTCAGTTAGAATCCAAAATTCAATCTCGTTTGAGATAGGAGTTGGCTGAAATTTGTAAGGTTGAAAAGCTATATCTAAGGGCTTCAAAACCCCTATAAATACCCCCTCACCCTTTGAAGGAATTTACCCAATTTCAAGCCTTAGGTTTTCGGCAGTCCACAAAACGTTCGTGCACTTGTAGAAGCGATTTCTCCTTCAATTGGGCAACTCTAGTTACGAGGTATCAAAATATTTGTCTTGAAGTCTAGTTTCCAGAGCCACCAACCACACATCATTTGGAGTTCGGGCGAGATAGATACGAAGCAAGCAACGAGAGGGTGTCGACAAGAACGAACCGAACGAATTCAGTAATGGCTTATTCGTACCCCTATTCGATTTTTGTCCAATTAATCATGATTATGTATGCAAATTGAGGTAAGTAGATACATATTGGATTAATTTAATTTTAGAAGTATAATAATTAAATTAATTATATCTTATGATATTACCTTAAATTGTAAGTTGTTAAGAAATAGCACTACAATTGGGTAATGTGCTGGGTTATTTGAGATGATAAATAAATTGAGTAAATTATTTATTTATTCTATGATTATTTAGAATATATGAATAATTGATCATTAGTATCGTATAGATAATCGTTATGTTGAAAAGCCTTGAAGAAATTGATTTATTTAGAGTTAAACAAATTCAATTAAAAATTGTGACTTATACCCTTCAAATGTCGTTATTGAATAAATTATCTAATCATAATTTATTTATGTAGTGTAACTTGGGTACATCTCGGAATCTCTTATGGAACAGAAATAAAGCAGGAAGCCAATTTGCTTTTCGAAAGCAACCATCTCCATTACACTGTTCAAGCTCTTCGTAATCCAAGGCAAGTGGCGGTTCACCATTGCAATTTATTACATATTTTCTTAATTGACAAATAATCTATTATCTTAATTAAGGGGATAAATATTCTTAATTTTGTGATTGGGAACTTGTGTGTTAAATTGATGTGTAAATGAACCTTATTATTAGGTTGTATATCTGCTAGCAACGACTCTCATATATATATATTTATTATTGTAGGGAATATGAACTTTGGTGATGATTTGTTGTGCATTTGGTGTGGACTTATATGCTTGTTAACACGCGTATTCGTAGGAACACTAATTACCATGCGAGGTTTAGCTGTTTCTTTATAACTTGATATTAGGAAGATTATTGCCCTAATACTTTTGGTCATGACCTACCCTTATTCGAATTTAAGTGGTGGTGCACTTAGCTAGTGCCAAAATTCGGGATTCGTCCCATGATCTATATCTCATTGCGAGATTGGTGTGGATTATTAGCTTTAACGTAAATGCAAGTTTTGGAATTAAATAAGATAAGTGTCATTTTGCACATAAGTATTATACCCTCGGGCAAGAAGTACAACGTGGAACCCGCCCGGTCTCTAGTATGAAGTAAGCTCCCTTTCCATTTTGGATTCGCATAATGCGGTGAGGTTGGTCGAGGATCCAAATATTCAACGAGACATTTTCAAAACTTTGTGTGATAAATATAATGTTTCCAAACAAACTCATTTATTTCCCATAAGACTCAATTCGTTGGAGTCTTCTCTTCAAGCATTCTTTTTCTTTCATTTAAGTAGAAGTATATTAGTCATATACCGTTTACCGAGTTTTATTCGACAAACAAGGGTAGTGACTATATACGACTACACGAACCATTCTGTTTGCACCCTTGCGTAGTCTTTCATTAGACTGAACAACCTTCTTGTTTCCTTACATGGGTGGCTGATGTCATCCGTCTTATACGACACATCAGTGGTTGGTTTCAGACAGCCTTGAAGTAACAAATCGAAGACAAATGTTTGTAGTTGAAGATTGTGATTTAAAGTAGTTTTATTTTTAAAGTTGTCTAGAATTGATTTAATCTTCCATAATAAAAGTAATACCTAGATAAGTTAGTCATGTATTTAGGGTTTATTTAAAAATTCTTCCGCTGTATAGTAATTTCGAGTTGTAAAACTTATCTCCTCAATTTACGAGGAAAGATTTTAATAAAGGTTAAGTATTTGTTTCAAAAGTCTTCCGCTATTTACTATGTTATTATTTAATGTCTATTTATTTATTTAAGCATAATTGTTTTGATTAAGGCCTAGGGTGGCTCTAGACTTTACAGTATGAGGTCATTGACGTGTAGCACTACCTTGACATCTCGATGTCCTTACGCCTTCGGGCCACCTCGACACCTCGTTGTCGTTATGCCTTCGGGTCACCTTGACACCTCGATGTCTATACGCCTTTGGGCCACCTCGCTATCGTTACGCCTTTGGGCCATCTTTGCACCTCGCTGTCGCAACGCCTTCGAGCCACCTCAACACGTCGCTGTCGTTACGCCTTTAGGCCACCTGGACAAATTGTTTTCATTGCACCTTCGGGCCACCTTGACTCATCATTGTCATTGCGCCTTCGGGCCACCTTGACACATCGTTGTCATTGCGCCTTTGGACCACCTCGCTGTCATTGCGCCTTCGGGCCACCTCGATACCTCATTGTCATTACGCCTTTAGGCCATAGGTATAATTGGTTGTCAATGTTCCTTTGAGCAAACTAGGGCAATAATTGCTAGAACACTTTTCAAAGTACATGTTGACAGCTCCGAGAGCAAACCAAAACACACTTAGAATTGAGGTCACCCGACCCTTCGAAATACCGATTCAGAATCGGTTTATAGAGAAACAAGAAGAGCAACTAGATACAGCTCCAACCTTCATGCACTAAAGACACAAGTTGTCAAAACCATGGCATCAATTATGCACTAAGGACACAAACCATCAAAACCAAGGCATCGGTTATGCACTAAGCACACAAGCTGTGAAAACCAAGGCATCGGTTATGCACTAAGGACATAAGTTATCAAAACCAAGGCATCAGTTATGCACTAAGGACGCAAGATGTCAAAACCAAGGCATCGATTATGCACTAATGACACAGGTTATCAAGGAAACATAGAGCAGAAGTTGCTCGAAAGTCAAGTTAGCACAAGAGCGTGCGAGTCATTATGCAAAGTAATGTGATGTTACATCTAAGCTCAATCCGAATGAAATATTACAACAATCAACTTCCTCAACCACGAATAATGCTTAAGAAACCATAGAGGCCTTTGTGGAGGTAAAATATATCCCCCTAAACTTATTTTTTTATCTATTCATTAATTTCTATCAGTTGAAAAGTCTAGCAATTATTCAATAAGAAGAATAATGGACTTTATCATTAAAAGCTCATTAAGGAGGAGCAACCCATTTACCAAGTTATGCAAGATATTTAATCTCCTAAAGGTAATTAGCATAAGTTTCAATCACCTTCCATTCTTCAAATTTCTCTACAACGATCAATTACTGTCTTGGGCGTCAGAAGGGCCTTTGGGGAGATCCTGACCCTCCCTTTAAATGTATTTGGGTGAGATCTTGAAGATTCAAGCGTCTTTGAAGATCAATCACCGTCATCAACAAATTTATTGTGGTGTAGATTTATGCTACCATAATAATCCATTAGAATTTTTATTTCAAACATACCCATAGTTGAGATGAATGATTTTAATATAATATTATAATTAGTTTCTTGAAAATCAATCGAAGTCATCGTCTGATTGTAGAATTGCTTAGATGCATCATAATCTATCAAGTCATGCACTTATTGCTTATATTTAGTTTCACGAGAAAGAATAGAGGTATTTTGCAGAATTTCCTTAGAAATGAAGCACGAGTTATTGAAAGACATGCTAAGATTTGATGATGTTGAATTCCTTCAGTTTGATAGTAACAAACATCCAACTAATGTGGTTGCTAAGTGTTTCAGGATCAAACAAGTATGTCACTAGGAACAAACGACAATGTGGTTACAAGGAGGGGACACTTAGTCCATCAGAAGATGTGTTACCTCCGAAGGAACTACACTGCTTTCACAAATGACGACTGCAACTATCAAAAAAGAAGTTTGTGATTCAAAGAAGATTTCATCATGGATAAATTATGGTTGTGATCTGAAGGGTTGGAAGATTGTGTCTCTAGAAAGATATGGAAAGAAATTGTATATCTTATCAGTTATGATTTATTCTAGAATAGTTTTCTTTAGATGATTCTTTTTGGTTAAGATATTATCTTTTAGAATCAAAGAATATATTTTCTATACTAGAAAGTAGGTGTATTATAACATTTGATACAAGGGTTTCGGATAAGTATTTATTGGAGTGATTAGACCATTTCCAGTTTATGGACTTCGAGCATTTCATTCTAGAGCAAGCAAGTGAAGGTGTTTATGAGTCTTTGAAGATTGAGTTCGTGTTCATCGTTAAAGAAGTGAGTCAAGACTAGGTGGGAAGTAGGTTTGAAGTACAACCTACAAGTGCAACCGAACAAGAAATTAATAAGACAAGTAGACCTCTTCAAAATCATTTCAAGCGGGAAGCTTGAAGGTAGTGGTTTTTCCTTGATTAGTTATTTGACTGATCAGGGTCTTCACTCTAAATCGTGAGTACTTTAATTCTTCTTTATTGCGTTAATATTCTGATGCATACTCTATGAGAATAAAACTTTTGTTCCCTCATATGTAACACTAATGATCCAACAATTGGTATCAGAGTCTAGTCTCTAGATTGTGTTCGTTAAGTCTTTGCATGAAAGATGTCTTCAAGCACGGCAACCAACGATTTGTTCTGGAAGCCATCAACTCTAAGGGATGGAGAGAATGGCTGATGGGTCAAAAAAATTGAATCCCACATTTGCTCTATTGACGGTAAGATCTTGAGAATCACTGAGATTGGTCCTATTCCTATTCCTGACACAAAGTATGCAACTAAGGCAAAATCAAGAGTTGACTACGATTATGCTGGTTGGAAGAAATTGGAGAAAAATAATAGGGCTAAAAAGATCCTTCATATGGCTTTGCTCCCTGCTGATCTTAAGAAAGTCATCTGCTACAAAACACCCAAAGAAATCTGGCATGCTCAAAAGCGCCTTCATGAAGAAAATGGCGATATCAAGAAAAATCGAATTCTCTCCTTGATGAAGGAATATGATCATATTGCCCAAGGAAAAAATGAACATATTTAAGACTTCTATTTCCGCTTCGAGGGAATAGTTGGTCAATTGGAATTCCTTGGTGAAAAGCTCCTTGATTGGAAACTCACTCACCATTTCATGGAAGGCCTCAATCCTCAATGGGATGCTATTGCTCTTGCCCTCTATGCTCAATCTGATATCAAATCTCTCACCATGAAGGAAGTTGTGGCAAAAGAAAGAAGGCTGGGAGTTGCCCTAATCACCAGAGCAATGAAGAGGATATGGTGTCGAAGCAAGGGTCCAAATCGTTCCTCTGAAGGGAACAAAGATCTGAAAGATGTGGTGTTCTATCATTGCCAAAACAAGGGACACTTTGCTCGCTCCAGGGATGTATGCCTGATGACCATTGAGGGTCTATATGACTCAAATGAATGCAATTGTTCTTGAAACATGCTTTGTCTCATGGCTGAAGGTGGCTCCAACAACTTTGAGGTAAATGACTCCGAACTTATCTGAAAACTGACAAATAAGTCAAACGAACATTTGATCTCTCTTATCAAAAAGCTTGGTCATGAAAATAGTGTTCTCGGTGAGCAACTCGAGGAAAAGGATGACATGATCTCAAATTTAATTGATGAAAATAAAGGTTGGGCCGAAAAAGTCACCAATCTAGAGAACATATCATCCTCTTCCCCTAGTACATGTGAAGAATGTCCTAAGCTCACTGAGAAGATTAACTCCCTGGAAGCTTATGTTTCCTCATTAGAATCCGAATCATTAATACTAAAACTCAGCAATGCTAAGTTGTCCAATTATCTGTTACATGTCAAAATTAACGAGGAACAAACAAAGAAGGCTGTGAGTATTGAGTTTCTTGCTTCCAAGGCTGAAAAGGAGAAATGGAAGAAAATTGTGCCTCGCTTTGGCATTGGATACAAAAGTCAGGCTTCTACTAATGATGCTCAGGATTCAAACCCTAAAGCCAAGGGAAATCAGCCTTACCAAGATTGTTGTGAAAATTCCTCCCATGGGAACAATTACGACACTTCAAAGACAGGTTGTACAAACTTGGTTGAAGGGAACAAACCTTGGTATCATGGACAGAAGGCCCACTCAATCTGGTTGAAGCAGACATAGAACAATAATCCCAATCATATCAACTTTCAATTAAGAGTTTGTTGGTACTGCGGTAAGGTGGGACATTACAAACAAGAGTGCTATCTGAAAAAGCACAAAAAGGAAAAAAAAGCTTGTATTGCTCGAGCTAATCAAAATAAGAGACTTGTTAAGATTAAGTATGTTACTCCTAAACCCAAAAAACCTAAGCTTATATGGGTTCGTAAAACCTAATCTTTTCAATTCAGGGAGAAGTGAGGAACAATTCCTAGTACTTTGTTAGTGCATGCTCAAGTCATATGACTAGGAACAAAAGCTAGTTTACCTCACTTCAATAGGTCTCCATAGATTCCATTACCTTTGGAAATAAAAGTAAGGGATAAGTGTGTGGTCCTGGAAAGGTAAGTCTCTCAAACCGAATAACTATGAATAATGTGATTCTGGTGAATAATCTCAAGTTTGATCTTTTCAGTGTTGCTCAACTGTGCCAAAATAGAAAGAATATGATTATCTTTACTACTGATGATTGTCAAATTGAGTGTATAATTACAGGAAACATTCTGCTGAAAGGGATCCGTGAGAACAACGTATTCAAAGTTGATCCCTCTTTCATCCCTGAGAAGGATTTCTATCTGGCACAAGCGGTTTGGCTATGCAAGTCTTCAACTTCTTTCCAAACTTCATTGTCAAGAATTGGTACACAGTCTACCTAAAATCGAAACGACTAGTGATGAAGTTTGTGATGCTTGTGTCAAAGGAAAACAAGTAAGATATTCGTTCAAATCCAAGAATGAGGTAAGTTCTACTCGTCCATTGAAATTAATCCACATGGATCTTTGTGGGCCTATGCACACAAAGAGTCGTGGCGGAAATCAATATGTCTTTGTTGTGGTTTATGAGTTCTCTAGATATACTAGGACTATTTTTCTATCTTCCAAGGATGAAGTGTTTCCATAGTTTGTGACTTGGCTAAAATTTGTCGAGAAGAGACTTAAAAAGTCTCTTAGTTCCATCAGGACTAATCATGGACTGAATTTGAGAACTCTCAATTTCTATCCCTCTCTCAAAACAATGGCATAAGTCACAACTTCTCAGCTCCCAGAACTCTGCAACAAAATGGTGTTATGGAAAGGAAGAACATGACTCTGGAGAACATGACACACATGCTACTAATTACAAGTGGTCTTCCATGAAATTTCTGGGCTGAATCTTTGAATGTTGCATGTTATGTGCTGAACACGGCAACAATCCGCCCTTTGCTAAACAAGACTCCATATGAGCTCTTAAGGGAAGAAAGCCAAATGTCTCTCATCTGAGGACATTAGGATGGAAGTGCATCGTCCACAATAATGGAAAAGATTCTCTTGGAAAGTTTGATTCTTAGAAACGATGAAGGCACCTTTGTAGGATACTCTCTCCACATCAAGGCCTACAAAGTGTTCAATAAGAGGACGAGAAAGGTAGATGAAAGCATTCATGTTATATTTTATGAATCTTTTATGGTTGGTAAATTTGTGCAAGAACAAAGAAAGGATATCTGTAATACCCCTCATTTTTAGTAAGGGCATTTTTGTAATTTTCCAAACACTCGTACTAAAGTCGAATTAATTATAGAGAAGTTCAGACATTCTGTTAAATTCTTGATCTCTGTAATAATTCCCTGAGTGGAATAAAATACATTCAACGTATTTTTGGGGTTTAGAATATTTGTTCGAATACGAATATATTTAATCTGGGGTTAAGACCCATACCCATAATTCTTCCCGGACGAAAGAGGGTGAAAGATGCAGGATTTGGCCTCCACCGTGCCCGCGGTCATACCCACCGCACCCGCGGTCAGAAATGGCCTTCACCGCACCCCGCAGTGAGACCCACTGCACCCGCGCCGTCATCATTACTTTTCTGCTTCGCCGACGTTGACCGTCGTACGCCTGAGCTGCTTTGCCCCTGTCGGAGCTGAGGCGGTGAGGGAGTTGGTTGCTTGAGCTCCTTGCTTGGCCTATATAAGGAGGGGACTTGGAGGAGGAATCCATCTCAATCTCTCTCTCTCGTTCCATTGTCGCCGAATTTGCAAGCTTTCGCCGGAGCTACCATAGGAGGAGGAGGTTGTGATACCCCGTATTTCTGTAAGGTTATTTTGGGAATTTTGGGAATTTTCCCGAGTACCTGTTTCGTACGTCGGATTTAATTCAGATAGTTTGAGACATTCTGTAATGTGCTCTGCCTCTGTAACATTTTTCTCAGTGAAATAACATACAGTTGACGCATTTTGGGAGTTAATACTCGTTCGTGTACAAATATATTTAACACGAAGTTAAGATTATTGCCCAAGAGTTATCATCCAATGGGCACTAAAGTACAAGTTTGTTACCCTAAGGTTTTTATCCAAGAGGCAAAGTGCAAGGTTATTACCCAAGGGATGGGAAGGAAGCTTCCTATCACCTTCCTCCCCCTTGGATTTGCCTATATAAGGATGGCTTGGGAGGAAGAGAGAGGGCTAGTTTCATAAGCTCTCAAACTCTCAAAAACGCTCTCTTCGGGAAAGCTCAAGTCGAACGTCGGAGCTCATTTGGTGTCGTTTTCGGTGGCCAAGAGAAGTTTGGGAGGCCCTTAGAAGCCTAGAAACCAAGCAAGGTGAAAGACGAGCCAAACCGATCGTCGAGGGTGAGTTTTTCCTCTCGTATTTCAATTTTTGTTTAGCGACGGTGACCACCGGATAGAGGCGGCGACCGCCGGCTTGAAGGTGGCGACCACCGGCCAGAACACGGCGCCCGCCGTGATGAGCCCGACGACCGCCGTGAAGATGTGGCCACCGCCGTGAGGATCCGTGAAGAGCGGCGCCCGTTGCATTTGGGCGGCGCCCGCCGCAGCTGAGGTGGCACCCGCCGCAAGTGGGGCGGCGCCCGCCGCAAGTTTGGTTGTTGGCCGGTTGCTGTCGTGGCTTCCGTGGCCTTCGTTCGGGTGTCGTTTCCTTCGATTCCTTTCGTTCTTTCTTAGATCTGTATTGTTGTTTGTCGAATCTAACTTAGGGTTTCTTTGTGGGTCGATCCGAAGGAATCTGTGCTCCAGATCTGTCCCTGTGTCGAGCCCAGAATCCCGTCGTTAGACTTCATTCAAACTCTGCAGATTCAGGCAAGTGGCGGTTTGCTCTTGCTCATCGTTCCATATTTACATTAATTATCAGTTGTTTATTTGAGTAATTAATTTGGAATAATTACTGTGTTTATCTGGAATTGGTTTTATAAACTATTTTGGAAACTGTAATAATGATATTAATAGGTTGTATATCTGTTAGAACAACGCTATTATTTATGTTCGCCTTGAGGGCATTTATGTGGATTTATCCTGAACTATTGTTGTGCTCGAACTGTTAGTTAGAACGAGTATTCGTAGGAACGCCTGGACTCCGAGAGGTCCATTCGTTTCTTTATAACTTGGGGAAAATGGCGATCAAGACCCTGCGATAGTAGAAGCTTGGACTCTGTGAGGTTCATTCCTTCGATATAAGTCCAGAGGCTTGGATTCTGTGAGGTCCATTCCTTAGTTGTATGTCCTGCGTGACAGAGCATATGTTTAAAAGCTTATAATGTAATGTGGGTTTTGGAATTTAATAAGATAAAGTGCCCGAGTGCACATAATTAATATACATTTGGCGAGTAGTGCATCTAAGTAAATAGTGCAGCTAGGAAAGCTCGTCTCGACTTTTGATCAGAGTACATTCTCTTTCCAATTTGGATTCGTTGTAAGCGGTGATGTTGGTCATGAACCGAAACTTCTAAGTCAGCTTTTAAATCACTGATGTCTGATTCTTTAAACGTTCCAGATTTGTCATATTTCCTTAAAGACTCAATCTCTTAGAGTCTCTTTTCGGGTCGATTTCTGTGAAGATTCAGTCTTCTAGAATCTTCTCTTGTGCATACCTCTTGTTTATTCCAGTAGGAGTATGATGGTTGACTATCGTCATCGGTTATTATTCGAGAAACGATGAGTCTAACCTAATACGACTGCTTCGAACCACTCTGCTTTGTACCCTTGCATAGTCTATTCAGTAGACTAACCAACCACAATTGTTCTCTGCATGGTTGGCTGGTGTCATCCGTTCGATTCGGAACATCAGATAGAGCGAAGATATGAGGAGACTAGATTGACTATGAAGACGACGGTTGTTTTTGGATGTTTTTAATAATTTCTTTTAATCAGGTTGAGATCCTTGGGAGATGACCATTGTGGTCAAGATCCTTGTTTGTAATATATTTAAAAGACTTCCGCTGTACCTTGTTTAAAGACTTCCGCTGTACTTTGTTAAACTCTGTGTTTGTCCTATTCGGGATTGGGATGTAATCCCGAGACTCATGTTTTATATGAATAAAGTTATCATTTTGTATCATTGTATTTCATGGTTTGTATTCAAACGGTAAAGCCTTGGGTGATCTCAGTAAGGAACACTGAGGTCACTGGCGGTAATACCTTTCCAAATGGGTTCAGATTTGGGGGTGTTACAGTTGTGGTATCAGAGCCAAAGGTTTTAAAACGGGTTTGGGATTTTTATATCATTTATCCGTTTTTGAAAATACGTTAAAAGGGCTCAAAATTTTCAAAGTAAAAAGAATTTCAAAACACCGTTGATAGTCATGTCTTCTATATAGTCTGATGTAGTAAGCTTGCTTCTATGTCTAGAAAGACTAATTTATTTCTCGTTGCCCCGCTAGATATGGGTGCATTCTGTTCTCTTCAGAGGAACCCGGGAGAAGCCGAGGTGGTTTCGTCATCTCCAGTTAGGCTTGATTCCCAGTTCGCTCGTTGTGATTTGAGGTTGTAGAACCTAGTATCTCAGTTTCAGTTCATCAATAGAAATTTACGAGTTTGATCTATTCTAAGTTGATTTTATTACAATAAGTATATCATAATGATACTAATGTGATAAAATCCTTGGAATTTGATCAGTAAACATAGGGTGAACACAAGGAACGTTATCCGTGCTGGTGCTGGGCCGAGCAATGACCCCAGACCAAACCCGAGGATTGATGTAGACCCATCAAGAGAGCATGATTCTGTCTTCAATAATAATCCAGGAGGCAATGGCCAAGCTCAGGCCGACGCTCCAGTAGTGCTCGATGCAGCAACAGTCGCAGCAATTCGGGGGATTGTTATGCAAGCATTCACCGAGATAATGCGACCAATCGCACCTCAGGCACAAGGAGTGCCAGTACCTCCAGAAGTTTCGAGGTTTGAGGAACAAGAGAACCAGGTACTACAGGGAGGCGTGATCAGGAATATAGGGGAGTATGGCCGAGCTCTGAAGGCCATTAACTCTATGAGACCCGACAGCTACGATGGAAAGGGAGAGTCAGTTAGAGTGGCTCATTGGTTTTCCCACATGGAGCGATTGTTCTGTAATGTGGAGTGCACTGAAGCGGAGAAAGTGCACATAGCTTCTCTTCAGTTGAAGGAAGAAGCCAGTGAATGGTGGGACAGTACCGGCTTAGCTGATAGCCCGGTGTTGACTTGGTCAATGTTTAAGACCAAGATGACGGACCGTTTCTTCTCTCGTGCTATGAGGGAGGAGAAACACAAGGAGTTCTTGTATCCTAAGACAGATGGATTGAAGGTGACCGAGCTTGCCACTAAATTCAATCATTTGCTGCAGTATGCTGAACCAGAGATATCCAGTGAGGCTCAGAAGATCTGGTACTTCCATGAATGGATGAACCCAAATATTAAACCATGGATGGTGCACCACACATGCTCTACTCTCGAGCAGTACGTGGATGCGGCCTACAAGTTGGAGGTAACTCTGGAGGAGTCAACCAGGAAGCGTGATAGCCAGAGGCAAGTGCAGAACCAGCCTCATGCAAATGGGTTTAAACGTCCCGCACCACCTTCTGATTTTGCCAACTCCAGCAAGGCAAAGACAGAAATGACTCGAGATGGGTCAACTCAGCAATCGGGTCAGAGCAAGAGTCTGATACAATGCCATAATTGTGGTGCATCTGGGCACAAGAATTTTGCATGTCAGAATGAGAAGAAGACTTGTTTTGGTTGTGGAAAGGAAGGACATATGCAGAGGTTCTGTCGGCAGGGAATGCAAAAAGGAGCGGAGTCACAACAGGGGTATGTTAATCCAAACAATAGACTTAGGTTTAAACCAGTAGAGACTTCCAATCCTTCGATACAGATAACTGCGCAGGATAAGAGGAAAGCCCCAGTGGCTTCTGGAAGTCAGGGTCAACGTCTTTACGTGATGCGTGAGGCAGATGGACCCTATGCTCCTAATGCTTAGAGTACTTTGTATCTGTATTACACTTTTGTTAATGTGTTGTTGATGTGGGTGCTACCCAAACTTTCATTTTGGATGGTTGTAAGTTAAGTTCTGTATGCGGCTAAGTTTGTGAACCTTTGGTTATAAATATTATTAATATGAAATATTTGGTTAGAACCAATCGTCTGTCGGAATTGTCGATTACCATCAAGGGTAAGAAATTCAAAGCGATTTGACCTAAATAACCATGGTCCCATACGATAATTATTCTGGGTATGGATTGACAGAAGCGTCACAAGGCAGTGTTAGACTTCAGTTTTTGATATTCCTGTGGTTAGAGGATTTCCGGGTGTCTTTCCAGAAGATATTCCTGGATACCCCGAATCGTGTTGTGGAGTTTGCCGTTGATCTCGAGCCGAGTACCACGCCGATCTCTGAGGCACCGTACCGGATGGCTCCTGTTGAGATGCAAGAGTTGAAGAAGCAACTCAAGGATCTTCTTGACAAAAGTTATATAAAGCTGAGTGCATCACCTTGAGTAGGAGTGCCCTAGTTTTATTTGTCAAAAAGAAAGATGGACCGTTTCGACTTTGTTTTGACTTTCGAGAGTTGAATAAAGTCACGATCAAGAGCAAGTATCTGTTGCCAAGGAGTGATGATTTGTTGGATCAACTACAGGAAGCAAAAGTTTTCTCCAAGATCGACCGGAGGTCTGGTTTTTATCAGCTCAGGATTCGTGAGGATGATATTCCGAGGATTGTGTTCGGACGAGAGATGGTCACTACGAGTTTGTAGTCATGCCATCTAGGCTTCGAATGCTCCAGCAGTTTTCATGAACCTAGTGCATCGATGTTTTAGACCAGTACTTGAATAAGTTCATAGTGGTCTTCATCAATGGCATTTTGATATTTTCCCGAGCAAGGAAGCTCACAGGGAACATCTGCGGATTGCTTTATCGGTCCTTAGACCAAGTCGGCTGTACGCAAAGTGGGCTAAGTGCGATTGTTGGATCTAGAAGTGGCTTTCTTAGGCCATGTGATCAATAAGAATGAGGTTATGGTTATTCCCCAGAAGAGTGAATCAGTAGTTGTTTGGAAGCGGCCTCAGGGTGTGAGCGAGGTGCGCAGTTTTGCAGAGCTTGTTGAGCATTATAGACGGTTCATGGAAGGATTTTTCTAAGAGCACTCCACCTATGACCAGTCTGTTCCACAAGGTCAACAAGAAGTTGTCTGGGATGACAAGTGCAAGACCAGTTTTCAAGAAGTTGAAACAGTGTATGACTTATGCACCAGTTTTGGCATTGTTGGAAGGAATGATGGTTATATGGTCTATAGTAATGCTTCGAGAAATGGGTTGGGATGTGTCTTTGATGCAGAGGGGCAAGGTTATTGCATACGCATCTAGACAATTGAAAACCTATGAAGCAAACTAACCAACACATGACCTAGAACTAGCAGCAATAGTGTTTGCATTGGAAACTGAGGTTACTTGGGTGACCCAGAGGTCAGCAAAAGTTTTCCACCAGGAGATTGTCCGTTTACATGGCATTCCTAAAGACCATTGTATCGGATCGAGATGGCCGATTCATGTCAAGGTTCTGGCAAGAGCTTTATAAGGCCATGGGAACTGAATTAAGATTCAGTACAACATTTCATCCTCAGACAGATGGACAGTCTGAAAGGACCATCCAGACCCTGGAGGATATGCTAAGAGCATGTCCACTCGATCGTCCGACTAGCTGGGAAGACAGCCTGAGTCTGATTGAGTTCACGTACAATAATAACTGGCATGCTAAGATCAAGATGGCTCCGTTTGAAGCTTTGTATGGTCTCAAATGCAGATCTCCGATTTGTTGGGATAAGAATGCCGACAAGATTCTGCTTGGACCAGAGTTGGTCGAAAGGACAGCTCTAGACATTGCTTGATTAGACAGAGGATGTTGACCGCCCAGAGTCGACAGAGATCACATTGGAGGAGTCTGCCCATAAACGGGAGAAGCAAGTTAAGGGAAAGGGTGGGCAACAGGATCGCCAGGTTGGTTCATTCAAACGACCGGCATCGCCTACCAAGTTTGAAAAGTCTGGTCGTGCCAAGACCGAGACAACTCAGTCTGACTCTGCCAGAGGCTCAGGTTGGAGCAGTAGAGTAATTCAGTGCCACAACTGTGGTGAAGTTGGGCATAAAAAAAATAATTTAATTGCAAAAAGGACAAGAGAGTATGTCATAATTGTGGGAGAGAAGGCCACATAAAAACATACTGCAGACTGAAGGGTCAGGGACCAATGCAGTCTTATCAGGCGTCAAATGTTGGCGGTGGGCAGAACCCAAGGCCAGAGGCATCGGCTCCTGAGCAGTCTATGACTCGTAATAAAGGCAAAGTGCATATGGGGTCTTCAGGCCAAGGGCAAAGACTCTTTGTAATGAGCCAAGCCAACGGAGAAGAACCCTGATCCATTAAGTTGTATTTATGTCAAGTCTTTCTTTAAGATTAAGGAGTAGCGACGTGTGTCGATAATCTCCGTGGTATCGTGATCTGGTTGTTCAACTTTTGTCAGTTAAGGTAATGTTTGAATGATAATGAAGTGTTTCCTTGTTTTGGAAATTTCAGAATGCGTTATCGTTACGAATTAGTTGTTCATACGAAACCTCATAAGTGTCGAGAACAGCTTATGCCAAGTAAGGATAAAGACTGTCGGACTTATGGTGGTGGATTATTGTGGGCAACTTAGATGTTCGTCCCCTATATGATTAATCACGGGGTCGACTCTGCTGTTTAAATCTAAATCCATTCCTAAGATTCTTCTTCATATATAGAGTATGTCATCTATAAGGCTGGGTGCAACTCTTTGAGGAAGATTAAGTTGTAAAAGTTGTTGTGTTAAGAAGAAAGGTTGCAGTTTAAGAGGGGATATGCCAATGATCCCGATGTATTAAAGATTCAGTAAAGAGAATTGTCTATATACACCTAAGGAATAAAGTGGTAAGCGGTATCCCATACGCTGAGTTTTTTTTTCCAAGCTTCCTTAAGAGATAAAGGATGAACTTGTGGAGTTATGTTCGGAGAGACTAAGAGCTATCTCTCATAAGTGAGTTGTGTTATAAGCATCGAGACGAGCGAATCATTTTCAGAATGATATCCTAAGGAATTAAGAGTAATATCTCTTGTGATCCATTTCAAGGATGAAGTGAATAGGGATATTGAATCCAAGTGGTAAGATTGGTGTTGAGGCAGGACCCTCATTGGCTTAATGCAAGTTTCGGGGTCGAAACTTCTTTTAAGGGGGAGGTGTTGTGATACCCCGTATTTTTGTAAGGTTATTTTGGGAATTTTCCCGAGTACCCGTTTCGTACGTCGGATTTAATTCAGATAGTTTGAGACATTCTGTAATGTGCTCTGCCTCTGTAATATTTTTCTCAGTGAAATAACATACAGTCGACGCATTTTGGGAGTTAATACTCGTTCGTGTACGAATATATTTAATACGGGATTAAGATTATTGCCCAAGAGTTATCATCCAATGGGCACTAAAGTACAAGTTTGTTACCCTAAGGTTTTTATCCAAGAGGCAAAGTGCAAGGTTATTACCCAAGGGATGGGAAGGAAGCTTCCTATCACCTTCCTCCCCCTTGGATTTGCCTATATAAGGATGGCTTGGTAGGAAGAGAGAGGGCTAGTTTCATAAGCTCTCAAACTCTAAAAAACGCTCTCTTCGGGAAAGCTCAAGTCGAACGTCGGAGCTCGTTTGGTGTCATTTCCGGTGGCCAAGAGAAGCTTGGGAGGCCCTTAGAAGCCTAGAAACCAAGCAAGGCGAAAGACGAGCCAAACCGATCGTCGAGGGTGAGTTTTTCCTCTTGTATTTCAGTTTCTGTTTAGCGACGACGACCGCCGGATAGAGGCGGCGACCGCCGGCCAGAACACGGCGCCCGCCGTGATGAGCCCGGCGACCACCGTGATGAGCCCGGCGACCGCCGTGATGAGCCCGGCGACTGCCGTGAAGATCCCGGCGACCGCCGTGAAGATCCCGGCTACCGCCGTGAAGATGTGGCCACCGCCGTGAGGAGCCGTGAAGTGCGGCACCCGCTGCATTTCGGCGGCGCCCGCCGCAAGTTTGGTTGTTGGCCGGTTGCTGTCGTGGCTTCCGTGGCCTTCGTTCGGGTTTCGTTTCCTTCGATTCCTTTCGTTCTTTCTTAGATCTGTATTGTTGTTTGTCGAATCTAACTTAGGGTTTCTTTGTGGGTCGATCCGAAGGAATCTATGCTCCAGATCTGTCCCTGTGTCGAGCCCGGAATCCCGTCGTTAGACTTCATTCAAACTCTGCGGATTCAGGCAAGTGGCGGTTCGCTCTTGCTCATCGTTCCATATTTACATTAATTATCAGTTGTTTATCTGAGTAATTAATTTGGAATGATTACTGTGTTTATCTGGAATTGGTTTTATAAACTGTTTTGGAAACTGTAATAATGATATCAATAGGTTGTATATCTGTTAGAACAACGCTATTATTTATGTTCGCCTTGAGGGCATTTATGTGGATTTATCCTGAACTATTGTTGTGCTCGAACTGTTAGTTAGCACGAGTATTCGTAGGAACGCCTGGACTCCGAGAGGTCCATTCGTTTCTTTATAACTTGGGGAAATGGGCGATCAAGACCCTACGATAGTAGAAACTTGGACTCTGTGAGGTTCATTCCTTCGATATAAGTCCAGAGGCTTGGATTCTGTGAGGTCCATTCCTTAGTTGTATGTCCTGCGTGCATAGCATATATTTAAAAGCTTATAATGTAATGTGGGTTTTGGAATTTAATAAGATAAAGTGCCCGAGTGCACATAATTAATATACCTTTGGCGAGTAGTGTAGCTAAGTAAATAGTACAGCTAGGAAAGCTCGTCTCGACTTTTGATCAGAGTACGTTCTCTTTCCAATCTGGATTCGCTATAAGCGGTGAGGTTGGTCGTGAACCGAAACATCTAAGTCAACTTTTAAATCACTGATGTCTGATTCTTTAAACGTTCCAGATTTGTCATATTTCCTTAAAGACTCAATCTCTTGGAGTCTCTTTTCGGGTCGATTTCTGTGAAGATTCAGTCTTCCAGAATCTTATCTTGTGCATACCTCTTGTTTATTCCAGTTGGAGTATGATGGTTGACTATCGTCATCGGTTATTATTCGAGAAGCGATGAGTCTAACCTAATACGACTGCTTCGAACCACTCTGCTTTGTACCCTTGCATAGTCTATTCAGTAGAGTAACCAACCACAATTGTTCTCTGCATGGTTGGCTGGTGTCATCCGTTCGATTCGGCACATCAGATAGAGCGAAGATATGAGGAGACTAGATTGACTATGAAGACGAAGGTTGTTTTTGGATGTTTTTAATAATTTCTTTTAATCAGGTTGAGATCATTGGGAAATGACCATTGTGGTCAAGATCCTTGGTTGTAATATATTTAAAAGACTTCCGCTGTACCTTGTTTAAAGACTTCCGCTGTACTTTGTTAAACTCTGTGTTTGTCCTATTCGGGATTGGGATGTAATCCCGGGACTCATGTTTTATATGAATAAAGTTATCATTTTGTATCATTGTATTTCATGGTTTGTATTCAAACGGTAAAGCCTTGGGTGATCTCGGTAAGGAACACTGAGGTCACTGGCGGTAATACCTTTCCAAATGGGTTCAGATTTGGGGGTGTTACAGAGGTACTCTCAAGGTTGTGTTTGGTGACCCAAGGAGTTTCGAAGTCGAAGCCCATCCAGATCGAACCCCATCGTGTCGATTCCGATGAGTTTCTTCTCCGTTGTGTCACCGCTATAGCTTGACCGCACCCGCGGCAGAGCCGCCGCACCCGCGGTGTGCCTGGGCACTCGTGGTTGTGGCTTGGGCTTTGTGATCTCGATTAGGACTTCCGTTCCTTAGATTTCGTTCATATTTCTCTAGATTCGTATATTTTATTATCAAATCTAACTTAGGGTTTCGTTATGGGTCGTTTCGTAGGAATCCATAATCTGAGTTCTGTCCTCGTTTCGGACCCGGAAACCCGTTGTCTTTGAGCTTCGTCTAATCTAAGGCCAGTGGCGGTTCTCTCTTGCTTAGCATTCCATATTTCTATTAATTATCAATTGTTTAATTGTTAATTAAATTGGGATGAATTACTGGTTTCATTGGGAACAGTTTTCTTAAAATGATACGATTAAAATAAATATTATAATAGGTTGTATATATTGCTAGAAACAATGCTATTATATCTGTTATTACTGTGATGGTATTGTTGTGGATTTTTATGCGAACTTGAAATATAGTTAGCAGTGGATTTTTATGTGCACTTGAGATATAGTTAGCACGAGTATTCATAGGAACGCTGCTTACCTTGAGAGGTAGCCGTTTCTTTATAACCCGGTGGATAGGATGTTCAAGCCCTAACACCGTTTCTCTAGTCATGACTATCCCCTATCTGAATATAGGGGAGGTGCGCTTAATCGGCGTCAAACCTTTAGGGATTTATTCTCGACTATATATCTCTATATCCTGAGGGATGAGATGATTATGATAAAAGCTTATAACGTGAATATACGTTTTGGAATTAAATAAGATAAGTGTCGTTATGCACATAATTAATGAACCTTAGGGCGAGAAGTACAACTTGGAAAATCGTCCGGGACTTCGATTAGAGTAAGTCCACCTTCCAAATCTGAATTCGCATTGTGCGGTGAGGTTGGTCGTGGACCCAAATAGTCAAGTCAGTTTTAAAACGCTTGTGTGAATTATAATGTTCCCAAACATTGTCATACTTTCCGATAAGACTCAATTCGTTGGAGTCTTCTCTTCATAGGTTTCCGTAAGACTCAATCTTTCAGAGTCTTCTCTTGATCATTCTGTTTCGTATATTTTATGTAGAAGTATTGAGGTTTACTATCGTCATCGGCTTTCATTCGTGAAGCGATGGGTCTAACCTAATACGACTACTTAGAACCTTTTTCTTTTACCCTTGTATAGTCTTTCATTAGACTAACCAACCGATTATATTTCATTGCATGGTTGGCTGGTGTCATCCGTCTCATACGGCACATCAGATAAACGTCCGTTCCATGAAGGCTAGAAACGACGATGGAGGCAAATGGAATTTTGAAGAGTTTTTATCAAGGTTAAGATCCTTGGCGGGTGATCGTTTCGATCAAGACCCTTGTGTCATTTATTTCTAAAGACTTCTGATGTATTAAACATGTCTTATGTTAAGACTACTCTGTATTTCTGTTGTTTTTGGATATTGGATGTAACTCCAAGACTTTGATTTAATACGAAATGTTATGATATTTCGTATTAAAATGTTGTTTTATGTTTTGTATAAACTGGTTAAGCCTTGGGTGGCTTCAGATGTGGAATCTGAGGTCACTGGCGGTAATGCTTTCAAGGAGATATTTGGGGGTGTTACAATATCTATCATGAATATGACAATTTTCATCTTCTTGAGACTGTTGCACAAGAAGCTGAGGAAAATGTGGACAATAATGTCACGACTCCAAGTTGTGAAAACCCCGATCCTACTCCTTGTCCCTCAGATATTAGGGATCACGACACTGATGAGGAAACAGAGTCCAAATAAGAAATTCCAGATTCTTCTTCTTCTTCTATCCCTCCGGAGGAACAAAGTCCTATCCCCGATGTTGGAGGGAATGTTGACGAAAGTCCAGCTTCTGGTGATGCGAGCTCTGATGATTTTGACCTCACTAGCATGTATGTGAGGAACTACCAACAAAAGAAAGATCATCCAGTGGATCAAATTATCACAAACTTTTGAAAGGGAACTTGTACTCGCTCTTCTATACATATTTATGTGCTTTCAATGCTTTTCTTTCTTTGCAAGATCCTAAAACTATAGGTGAAGCGCTAAAGGATCCAGAATGGATAAGTGCTATGCAAGAAGAACTTCATCAATTTCAAAGGAATATGGTCTGGCGACTTGTTCCTCGTCCTAGAAACAGATCCGTGATAGGAACCAAATGGGTGTTGAGGAACAAACTTGGTGATCAGGGTCAAGTTACAAGGAACAAAGCAAGGCTGGTAGTCAAGGGTTGCAATCAACAAGATGGGATTGATTATGATGAGACATTCACTCTAGTTGCTCGCTTGAAAGCTAGTCGCTTGCTCATTGCTTACTCTGCTTACCATGGTTTCAAGGTGCACCATATGGATGTAATGAATGCCTTCTTGAATGGAGTTCTCAAGGAGGAAGTCAGTATGGAGCAAACTCCCAGCTTTGAAGATTCTTCTCAACTGGATCATGTATGTATTCTAGATAAGGCAATATATGGTCTTAAGCAGGCACCTAATGCCTGGTATGATAGACTGTCATAGTTCCTTCTCTCACATGGATATATACATGGTAAGATTGATAAGATATTGTTCCTGCTGAAGGAAGGAAAGCACACTTTAGTTATACAGGTCTATGTTGATGACATCATCTTTAGCTCTATAT
This sequence comes from Rheum nobile, assembly GCA_027886185.1. Lineage (NCBI taxonomy): Eukaryota > Viridiplantae > Streptophyta > Magnoliopsida > Caryophyllales > Polygonaceae > Rheum > Rheum nobile. The sequence continues at coordinate 924,852 of WOAB01000761.1, read as the reverse complement.
ATAACAACCTGGTTTAAAAGTTCTCAAGTCTCATGACAAGTGAATTTGAAATGAGCATGGTAGGGGAACTAAAGTTCTTCTTAGGCCTTCAGGTCTCACAAGGTGAAGATGAAACAAGGGTTCATCAACAAAAGTATCTCAAGGAATGCATCAAAAAGTTTGGGATGACAGATGCAAAACCATTCTCCACTCCTATATCTCCAAACAATCCAATGGGAAAGGATAAGCATGAAAGAGGAGTTGAGCCAACACTCTATCGAGGAATCATAGGTTTGCTACTCTATCTTACTGCTAGTAGACATGACATTATGTATAGTGTGTGTTTGTATGCTAGATTTCAGGCGGATCCTAAGGAAACACACCTCAAAGCAGTAAAGCGGATTCTGAGATATTTGAAGGGAATATATAATCCTTGTATGTGGTATCCATGGGAATGTAACTTTGATCTGGTAGGATACACAGATGTTCACTTTGCAGGAAACAAAGTGGATAAAAAATCTACATCTAGATCGACTCAATTTCATGGGCCTTGCTTGGTTTCCTGGGGATCAAAGAAGCAAAGCTCCGTTACTTTATCTATTGTAGAAGCAGGATACATAGCCGCCGCAGCTTGTTGCACTCAACTCCTATGGCTTAAACAACAACTCAGTGACTATGGTATTCTTCTTGGCTCTATTCCCATCATATGTGACAATATTAGTGCTATACATATTTCCAAGAATCCTGTGCAACACTCACGCATCAAGGATATTGAGATAAGACATCGCTTCTTGCATGATTGTGTTGAGAAAGGGTTGGTTTCCATGGATATTTCTGGAACCAACGATCCAATTACTGATATTTTCACCAAGGCACTTAATAGGGAACCTTTCGAACAGTTTCGCATGGAACTTGGTAGTTGGGATGATCTCCCTTAACTAATGACTAACTATTTGTTCCCTCAGTGACTGGCTAATCACTTGCAATCTTTCATTATCTTAAGTGTCTTGTCTAATCTTGCAACCTTTCCCTAACTCATTTTGTTGATGATGTGTTTAAAGTGCTTGCTTGTACATCTTTAATTTGTATGATAACTTGATCTTCTATGTTTGCATGCTAGTACTTGGTACAAATATCTTTTTTATCCCGAAAGAGTCAACTTGACGCATTGATCCCTCGTTATAAGCCAAATGATTGTTGACTCTACAACTTTCCCAAGCCTATCATGCTTGATGCTCCCTATGAAATCTTCTTGTCCTCCATAACTAGGAGCCTCTCTTCATGATTAAAATTGAAAAATAATTTCGTCAATATTTTTGTGTGATGCTCTTTGTACCCTCTCTGGTAATGTTACCTCGCATCATACCCTTCTACATTTTCGGAAAGTCGTGAAATCGGATCTTCGTCTCTGTGGTTTGATGGATGCGATGTGATGGGTCTGAGTTGTAATAAAAGCATGTTGTTCTCTTGGAAAAAGAAAGGGGAAAGTAGGGTTGATGTGATGGTGGTAGAAGGAGTTAATTCAAAACTAGACTTGTGGGCTTTGATGAATGTGGACGTGATCTTCTACAAGAGATCTTTGGAAAGAGAAGAAAAAGATTTGGAAAGTTTTATCTTTGGCAACCGAAAAGATCCTTCTCTACTTTAGAGCTTAGCGTAATTCTAGGCGTACCACATTCGGGTTACGAGGACACCCCAAGGGACACTGGCCTAAAGACATTCCCTACAATGTCGTGGTCCGTCGTGTGTCGGAAATTTCCACCCTTCCGCGCTCAAGAGAACTCCACACCAACTCCATGTCTATGGTGAATAAGGTTATCTTACATTACCTCATCAATAACATTACTCCGAGGGAACAAAAGCGCAACAACTTCTGGAGAAGGAAGCGATCAATTTGCCGAAGATCATGATGCATCATATGGCTCATGCGAGAAAAACAGATAGGCATGCCCTTTCATTCCCTAATGTTGTAAAGAAAATCTTGGAATACCACAAGGTATACTCGGAGGGGGTTGATGAGACGTTAGTCTACCGTGGTCTGGATGCTAGTAATCTGCACAAGATGCATTTTGTGCTCAAGGAAGGTGTAGGATGGGTTGAGGTTGTTGAACCTATTGTTGAGGAAGATGATGAGGAGTATAGTGAAGCAGACTCTGAGGGGAAATAAAAGAATGCGCCTAGTATGGATTCTGAAATGATTAAGGCCGTGAAGAGGTTGTGTCGACTGGTTGAGCAACAAAGGCGTCTTAGGGAGGATGTGCTATCATTGCTTGCTACTCGTACCGCCGCTCCTCTGCAAACATTGAGGGTGTCTAATTCAACCTTCTCCCTCAGAGTCTGCTTCACTATACTCGGAGGGGGTTGATGAGATGTTAGTCTACCGTGGTCTGGATGCTAGTAATCTGCACAAGATGCATTTTGTGCTCAAGGAAGGTGTAGGATGGGTTGAGGTTGTTGAACCTGTTGTTGAGGAAGATAATGAGGAGAAAAGTGAAGCAGACTCTGAGGGGGAACAAAAGAATGCGCCTAGTATGGATTCTGAAATGATTAAGGTCATGAAGAGGTTGTGTCGACTGGTTGAGCAACACATGCGTCTTAGGGAGGATGTGCTATCATTGCTTGCTACTCGTACCACCGCTCCTCTGCAAACATTGAGGGTGTCTAATTCAACCTTCTCCGGCCATCCAATCTCGCTTTTGTTCCCAGCTCATCAATTCCTTATCCGTTTTGTATTTCTTTGTTTCTGTTCCTTGTGTTTGGCTTACCTGGCATGTTGATCAAGTTTGCCATTTTGCTCTTTTATGTTTGTCCATGCATTAGTTTAAGCACAATTATAAATTTTTAATCACAATGGGATTGGTTGCTTCATTAGACTTGTTAACTTATGTTATGAAATTTTCTAAGTTTTTGATGATGCCAAAAGGGGGAATATGTTGGGTGGTCAAGCTGAGGGGGAACAAATCGTGCTCTTTATGTTACTATCTTTAAAGGGGTACTATACATGTCTTTAGGGGAACCTTTTTTCTCATATTCTGTGTTTATCTCTCTTATGCCTAAATCTTGTCAAGGATGTTTGTCACCATCAAAAAGGGGGAATTTGTTGAATTCCTTGGTTTTGATGGTAACAAACATCCAACTAATGTGGTTGCTAAGTGTTTCAGGATCAAACAAGTATGTCAAAGGGAACAAGTGGCAATGCAGTTACAAGGAGGGAACACTTAGTCCATCAGACGATGTGTTACCTTGGAAGGAACTACACTGCTTTCACAAATAACGACTACAATTATCAAAAAAGAAGTTTGTGATTCAAAGAATATTTCATCATGGATAAACCGCGAATGCGATCTGAAAGGTTGGAAGATTGTGTCTCTAGAAAGATATGTAAATAGATTGTATATCTTATCCGTTATGAGTTATTCTAGGATAGTTTTCTTTAGATGATTCTTTTTGGTTAAGATATTATCTTTTAGGATAAAAGAATATCTTTTCTATACTGGAAAGTAGGTAGAAGATTGACGGTGGCTAAAGATGCACAATGCAAATATCGTTGATTAGCCTTATCAAAGTAAAAAGTCCTAACAGACCTACTAAACAGATGTATAGTAAGCAAGCAAGGGTCGAACCCACATGGAAGATCTGATGCAATATGCAATTGTGAATGACAAGTAACAAGAAGGGGGTTTAGTTATCAAGAGAACACAAAGCAAGCAAAGCAAACAAGTTTGGTTTAGTTGAGGAAATATAATGGGGAAAGTAGTCCTACTAGAGCGACATCCACAGTACAGAGATATAATTTGATCACAGAAATCTATTTAATCCAAGTTCTTTTACTATCCTTATAGTTGTTCCCACCCTGATCTTAAGTACTATCGATTCTCACAGTTGTCGATAGACTTATCACTATGTCACTGGTAAAGTACCTCCGATTCTCACAGTTGTCAGTATACTTTACCACCAACAAGCAATAGCAATACACACAAGGATATAGGATACATGCAAATAGAAAGACGTATTAATACTCGCATGCAACTGATTCTCACTCACGATTGTACGCTCGGAACCCCTATATGCACAATCGTGTATGCCACTAGATATGCACTCGGAACCCCTATATGCAATCCTAGCAATTGATAAAAAGCATTCAACCTAGTTGATCAGGCTAAGAAGAATAACAAGAAATCAATAATCAATATAACCAAGAGAATCAAACCAACATTTATAAGGATAAGAACAAGGAATATAAATCTCACAAACACATCAACTGTATTGCTTCAATCGTCTAGTAGAACAAGGGAAAGTTAGTTCTCCATTAAAGGGGATGAAAAACTCTAATGTGAAATAACGTCTGAAAAATCGTGTATAGGTAAAAAAAGTCTCTGCCTCTTAACCTAGAAAGAGGACTTAAATAGTCTTAGGAAACTAGGTTAAACTAATGCAAACAATACAGAAAACAAAATAATAATAAAATAAAGTCTACACGAAATAAAAGGAAAGTAACAGTCTTCTGGCGCGAGGCATTAAACACGGCCACCGCGGGGTGGTGAGATCCACCGCGGGGCGTCAGGCTTTCCACCGTTGGGCGGTGTCTTCCTCTGGCGCGGGGCTTCAACCTTCTCTGGGAGTCACCGCCGGGCCGCGGTGAATCTGGCGCGGGGTGGTGAGCTCACTCCTTCAGCTTCTTCAGCTCCTCTTCTTCTCTTCTGTTGCTCTTCAATCCTACCAAGTGTTTGGTAGTCTTCTCCAAGTATGCTCCAGCAGCTCCATCTCCATCTAAGCTGTAAATCCTGGGATATCTTCACTTCTCTCCACAACTTCCAGATTACCGACTTAGCACTAAAACTCATCCAAAACTCCTCTAAATCATGCTAATAATTGCTAGTAAAGGTGTATGAAATAACACCTATCAAATTCCCCTATACTTAGACCTTTACTCGTCCCGAGTAAGCTAAAGAAAAACTCACTCTCTCAATCAACACCAAGGCCTCAGGAAGTACAAGAAAATAAGACACTAGCAACTACAACATATCAACAATAAGCTCCAGACAACCAAAATAAGTGATGCAAAGATAATCTAATCCTAACTCCAATCTAGCTCCTTATCGCTCCAGAATGGCCTACCCGAACTCCTTATACCACCTCTTCTTATGAAACCTTGCCAAGAAATAGAGAGAAATCCTAGAATCACTCTTTTTCTTTTTCGCTCATCTTGCCAAGGCGCCCTTTCGGGTTTTTACCAAGCCACTCATTTCATTTTGCTAGATATCTCACATATACTCACATCACTCCAGTCCACTTTTTCCCTGGTCTATACCAGCCGGACTACATGCTTTTTACCTGAACTGCCCTTTCGGGTTTTCAGCTCATCCCAGGATTTTGATTGCCTTTTTACTTCTTTTTGGCTTTTTTTTCTTTTTTTTAAATCAAATGGGAAATACAGCACACGAAAAGAAAACAATCTGTACAAAGGATAGACAGAGATCAAGTCTAAATCCCTCCATCATACTTAAACCGAACATTGTCCTCAATGTAGAAAAGAGAACAGCAAAGGAAATAGGGGAAGAAGAAAACAAACTCACTGCGGGCCTGATGGTGGTGGTGGTGGGAACCTCCCGAAGTAGTCCCTCATATGAGCGTCCATGGTGTCCAGACGCTCATCTACATCAGCATGGAACTAGGTCTGCCAAGTCTGTAGACCGGTCTCTACTTGGGTGTTCTAGTGCGTCTTCTGTATTGAGAATGCATCAAATCTCGAATACAACTCCTGCCAAGGTGTGGCAGGACCGTAAGAAGACGAAGGCGCATCATAAAGTGTAGGCATAGGAGTGTCCTCGCCCGCAAACTCAGCAGCAGCAGCAACACCACTAGGGCCCTCTCCATACGGACCTGAAGGAGCAGCAGTAGGGGTATCATCAGTCGTCATTCTACTACCACTAGAGATCCACCAATCCGCAAATGAAGGTGAATAGGCGAACTCCCGTGGAAGAATCAGAATGTGGCCATCATATGACGACCAGACTAAATCACCATCCTTTCCCAATGGCTTCAGCATCGAGCACACCTTCATGTGTGCCATATCATACACCATGTAGGCAACATGCCGAGGAATTTGATCGCAAGCTATCACTCCAGCACAAAGGAGGGTAATCAGACCACCCCCACAAATATCACGTGGCTCACCATCATGAATCCTCTTCAAGGAACCCAAGAAAAGAGTAGCCCAACACGGCGTGTACTCAACAACCTCCAAGATGCTCATAAACCACCGGAAATCCTTCAGAGGGACCTTTCCATCATCAGCGTGGCCAAAGAAGTCTCTCATCATCCCCTTGTGGATCAACCGTAGACACGGGTTTACCAGCTTCGATTTCACCTCCTGGCCCTTCCTGAACGTTCAGCCCGTAGCAGCCCTCCAGAACTCCATCATCTCTGACTCTGGAATGCCACCAGACCACCCATTAGTTGGTAGCTTTGTAATGCCCAGGGCATCACGCACCACCTTAGGAGACAAAGAGTAGGCACGCCCATTGTAGGTGAACATGACCCTCAGCAGATGCTTGTCGTCCGAGCCATTAGAGTACCTCTTGAAAGAGGCGATGAACTGGTAGCAAAGCTCTGGATATGCAGGGGCAGCCTTGTTCAGAAACTCCCCTAACCCACACTGTGCCAAGCACATGGACACACACGCCAGCATTCCCATCTCGGCCAAGGTCGGCCTATCAAAGAACTTAGAAGCCAACACCTTCCTCTCCTTCACAACATTGTAGACCTCATTCTCATCCCTCAGAGACACTTGCTTCTTGCCTTTAGATGCCATAAGTAAAGAATTGAATTGCTCAAAACAAAGGCCAGCCAAGGGGACTTACAAACGAGCACAAACGATGACTCCTGGATGCCTCGATGCGGGGCGGTGGATGAATCGCCGGGTCGCGGTGAGGACAACTGGGAGGTCTGGCCGGGTCGCGGCGAGGTCGACGCGGGGCGGTGGCAGCAGTGACGCAAAGCAGGTACAATGCGGGGCGGAACGAAAGCGAGGCGGGACTACAGCGATGTGGTGGGGATGTGTTTGGCTTGTTTGTGAGGCTAGACTCCAAATTGGGGGATTTGGGCTAGATTTGGCTCAAGGTCGAGAGGGGTTGTGGGAGAGTGGGGGATAATGTCTTAGGAGCTTGAGGGAGGCGTGAGAATGGAGGGTGTGAGATAGTGGGGGCTAGGTTAGGGGAAAGGTGAAAGGGAAGGAAGGGATGATGGGTCGGGTATGTACCATGACCCAAAGAAAAATCTTGGCCCAAAGGAGCCCAATCCGTCAAATCCTTTGTAACAACTCAAGAAATAAAAAAATTTTGCACCCGTTTAAGGTTTTTTCGGGGCCCTCTATTCTTGTTTTTTTTTGTTTTATAGAGTCGAGAAATCATACCTGACCTCGCGGGGCGGTGGGCTCCACCGCGGGGCGGTGAGGAACGCCGCAAGGCTGTGGGAATGGCTGGGCACAACGTCTCTTCTCAAGTTTACTTTCGTACCTGAAATGTGAGTAACAGGCGAACGAAACAAAGCAAAATAAATTACGAAAATAATCTAAAGAAAACTCAGAGAACAATTACCACGGGTTGTGTTGGATCGTTAGAGTTACGTTTGAGGGAACAAAAGATTTGTTCCCACAGAAGATGCAGCGGATTAAAAACAGCAAGAAAGATAACGAACGAACTCACGATGTATAGTGGAAACCGTGATCAACAAAACTAGCTTCTCAAGGAAAAACCACTACCTTCAAGCTTCCGCTTGAGAGGATTTTGAAGCGTGTACTTGTCTTATTGATTTCTTGCTCGATTACACTTGTATCCTGGACTTCGACCTCTAAACAACCAGCTAGACTCGAAGACACTTCTACAACGATGAATCGAACTCAACCCTTGAGGACTTACACACACCTCACTTCTTTTCTTTCTCCTTTTCGTTCTCTCTGTTTTCCGTCGTCGTGGTTACATAGAAATGAATCCATACTTCTATTAAATACAACACGGCAAAACCCTAATCGTAACACGATAAGATCTTTCCAAATAAGGTTATAGGAAGATAGGGTTTGCTGGAGGAATAATATCCCAACCGTCTATTTTAATCAAGGAAGGAATTCCCGAAATTAATATAATCGGATCAGATATGAATCTTCTCTCTCCAATTCACTTATCTAAGGAAACATTCCCTAAGATAAGGAATCGGGCTTCTTTTCTCTCCAAATCTTCTCGATCCGGCTTGATCCTTGGAGCCGAAGACTTCAATCCTTTACCGCGTGTGTTTCATGATTTTGTTTCCATAATTCAGCACGCTGGATTTCTTCTTTCCATTCCCAGCTTCGATCTCGTTCGTCACTTCAGTTCCTTGGGAGGGGGGGGGGGGACAGAGCACATGAGCAAGGCTTTGTTCCCTCTGTGATCCTTCGCTGCAATGGTTCCCTGAGACAACTGTCTTTGTTCCTGGAGCACTTAGTACCCAGATTAGTTGAATATTTGTTACCATCAAAACCTAAGGAATTCAACAAATTCCCCCTTTTTGATGGTGACAAATATCCTTGACAATAAAGCATATACATATGATATAAAGACAGTTATGGAGAGAAAGGTTTCCCACTTAGGCAATATTAGTTCCCCCTTAGTTCAGCAACATATGAAACCATGTTCTGTTCCCCCTCAACCAAAGCTACCTGTCATTTCCCCCTTTTGGCATCATCAAAAACATAAGTAAAGAGATAGAGAGAAAAAGACAAAAGCTTGATAAGCAGCATTCCCTTTTGCATTAGATTGAAACGCACAAATATAGACTGCACGGAGATACAACAACAATGTAAGCAAGTATAACATACATGATCAACATGCCAGTAAATGCAAGCACATGAAGCAGGATCAACGAAGTTCGAAGAGTAAGGGATAGATGTGCTAGGGAACAAAAGAGGGGTTGGTTAGCGGAGAAAGACGAATTATGCGCCACTGGAGCCAGCAGAGGGAGCCGAAATATGAATAGCAATTTAAGCATGCACTTACTTCGCAAGACGTCTTTGTTGTTCTCCCAACTGAGATGTTGCGTGAGACAAATTCCTCACGGTCTTTCGCAGATAAGTTCATCTTTTGTTCCTCCTGAGAGTCTGCTCTTCCTTACGACTCTTCCTCAGATGCATTAGTCCTCTCTTTGTGTACCTTGTGATGTTCCATTTTTTTTTTTTAACAACACAATCTTCGGCTTTCCTTCTTTGACCAAAGATCACACCCAAGAGGATATTTTCCAGAAATAAATCTTGTAAAAGATTCTGTCCAAATCCATCAAAGCCCACAAAATCTCAAGCACAACAACAATCACGCAGCTACCACATCATCTTTTATGAACACTTCTCAAGCAGTTGCAAGCCGTCATCACACATCATATCTGTCAAATCCCAGCCACAGACCACAGAGGCGACATTCGTATTCTCGACTTTTCGAAAAAGTAGAAGAGTGTGATGCGGGGGTAATGTTACCAGAGAGGGTACAAAGAACATCACACAAGAGCATATGCGAGAATTTTTAATAATGTTTAATCATGGATGAGAGGCTCCCAGATGTGGATGATTAGAGGGGCTCATAGGAAGCATCAAGCATGATGGCTAGGGTAGGCTGTAGAGTCAACAATCATTTGGGCTTATAATGAGGGATCAATGCATCAAGTTGACTCTTTTAGGCCGAAAGAAGGCTGAATCATGTATTAATAAGATAGCATCACTAGTGGAAAAAATCCTTATAGAGGCGGGCCTTTGGACACTTATTGAGGCGAACACCGTTCGCTTCAACTAAGGGGGCTGCAACAAGTAGAGGCACTTTTTGAGGCAGGCATTTTACGCCTCTAAAAGGACCTTATTGAGACGGGCCTTCTAAGCCCGCCTCAACAAGTCCCTCACTTTGGCGCCAAAATGAGGGACTTGTTGAGGCGGGCTTAGGAGGCCCGCCTCAATAAGTAAACACTTGTTGAGGCGGGCCTCTATAGGCCCGCCTCAACAAGTCCCTCATTTTGGCGGGAGTATATACTTATAGAGACGGGCGTATACAAGCCCGCCTCAACAAGTAGACGCTGAAGATCAAGAACAACATCCATTTCAGAATAGGTTCCTGATTTTATTCATAGAATAATATACAACAAACAACAGATTTCATCAGAGTACAGTCAGGTTCTCAACAACAGTTTACATGACAAGTAAAAACAAGTTCAATCCGATAATAAATACTTCGATGTAAAATACTGTGCCCATTGCTCACGAACAACATCCATTTCTTCATAAGTATACGATGTCTTCCTCTTAGGATATAGCTTCATAAAAAAACACAGAAATTATTGACAAAAAACACAAATACTATCAATATATAGTTAGTTAAGTTACATACCTTATCTAGTCGGTCATTAGAGTCATAAAGTCCCGTGACTATATCTAACATGAACTTCATGACATAATAGCCACACTCGGTTCCGCTGCTTTGTTGAGCGCACTAATTACACAACATAAGGGGGCTGTCTTAGATACAAGGCCTTTGATTATAAATAAACAAACCTAAAGCGTATAAAATGCTATATGTACCTCTATATTGCAGACTCTCAACGTCTTACGTTTTCCTATTAATTTCTCGCACTTCCCACCTTGATACTTATACACTTGAAATGCCCTAGAAAATCAACATAATACACTCATGAAACTGATATTGTTAATTGTAATACCATAGCCACTTGGGCCGGCCCATCACAGGGCTGCAGCCCATATACCCCAACCCTTCCTTGTTGGCTCCAAGCCCCAAGGCCCAGCCATTTAATCAAGAGGTTGTTGGGAGCGCTCGAACACGAGACCTCTTCCCTTTATCCACTCCCCACAAGGAGTGAATACCAATTGCGCTGCAACACAATTGGTATTCACTCCTTGTGGGGAGTGGATAAAGGGGAGAGATCTCATGTTCGAGCGCTCCCAACAACCTCTTGATTAAATGGCTGGGCCTTGGGGCTTGGAGCCAACAAGGAAGGGTTGGGGTGTATGGGCTGCAGCCCTGTGATGGGCCGGCCCAAGTGGCTGTGGTATTACATAAAAGTACACTTTTATGTGAGTGCTCAAGCCACGAGCCCAACATGAGACACTTGCATGGGCCGCAACTGTAACACCCCCAAAACTTAACCCTTTTGGAAAGGTATTACCGCCAATGACCCCAGTGTTCCTTACCGAGATCACCCAAGGCTTTACCGTTTAAATATAATTCAAGAAATATAATGATACAAAATGATAACCTTATTTATATCAAACTTGAGTCCCGGGATTACATCCCAATCCCGAATAGGACAAACACAGAGTTTAAATAAATTACAGCGGAAGTCTTAAACAAAGTACAGCGGAAGTCTTATAAAAGATATTACAAACAAGGATCTTGACCACAATGGTCATCTCCCAAGAATCTTAACCTGATTAAAAGAAATTATTAAAAACGTCGAAAAACCATCGTCGACTCCATAGTCCTTCTAGTCTTCTCATCTACACTCTATTTGATGTGCCGAATCGAACGGATGACACCAGCCCACATGCAGAGAACAAAGTTCGTGGGTTAGTCTACTTGAATAGACTAACAAGGGTAAAAAGCAGAATGGTTCAAAACAGTCATATTAGGTTAGACTCATCGCTTCTCGAATAATAATCGATGACGATAGTCAGCCATCATACTCCTACTGAATAAACAAGAGGTATGCACAAGAGAAGATTCTGGAAGACTGAACCTTCACAGAAATCGACTCAAAAAGAAGACTCCAACGAAAACGAGTCTTTAAGGAAGTATGACAAATCTGGAATGTTACAGAATCATACAACAATGATTTAAAAGCTGATTGAGATGCTTCGGCTCACAACCAACCTCACCGCTTACAGCGAATCTAGATTGGAAAGAGAACGAACTACATTCAAGTCTGGATCTTACAGAACCACATAACGAAGATTTAAAAACTGACTAAGATGCTTCGGTTCACGACCAACCTCACCGCTTACAGCGATTCCAGATCGGAAAGAGAACGTACTATGATCAAAGTCGAGACGAGCTTTCCTAGCTGCACTATTTACTTAGCGGCACTACTCGCCAAACGTTTATTAATTATGTGCACTCGGGCACATATCTTATTTAATTATAAAACACACATTACTGAAATATATTAATATTATTAAACGCGGCACAAAGTTTAAATCACAGGGTGACAATTATGTCGACCCAAATTAATACAACACACAAACACACACACACACGCACACACGAGGCTTAATATTATTCTGAGAACAACGGAAGTTATTGTTACACAGGGTGATCTTATGTTCACCCAGATTGCACTGCCATAGCGCTTACACTTTAATTTATAGGGTGACAGTTACGTCCACCCCAATTGCACTAGCTAGGTGCTTAATACACAGGACTGCTATTAAGCTCATCCACTGGTGCTAGCAAGGCGCTTAAACACTTCAGATCCTTAAAGGTGGATAAGAAGCATAGGTCATGACCCTTAAATTAATATTCGGAAATTATCCCGAGGAATATTATGATTTAAAGAAACGACAAATCCTTACTTGGATCAGCGTTCCTACGAACATTAAGTTATAAAGAAACGACTAATCCTTACTTGGATTAACGTTCCCACAAACTCTCATGTTAACTAACGGTCTAACACAACAATTATTCACATTAAAGTCATCCAGGCAATCAACTTAGACACATAGATAATAGAAACAGCTAATCCTTACTTGGATTAGTTTTCCTATTAACCCACATGCTATTCTAGCATTAAGATTAATTTCACAACAATACCATCACGGTAATTATCACATATGATAGCGTTGTTCTAACAGATATACAACCTATTATAACATTACTTTAATCACGTTTATTTATGAAATTAGTTCTCAAACAAAACAACAGTTTTGGATAAATCCACATAAATGCCCGGAAGGCGATCACAGATAATAGCGTCGTTCTAACAGATAAACAACCTATTATATGATTTTCCAAAACAGTTTATAAAACCAATTCCAGACAAACACAATAATCATTCCAAATTAATTACTCAGATAAACAACTGATAATTAATGTAAATATGGAACGATGAGCAAGAGCGAACCGCCACTTGCCATAGTCCGCAGATCTGGAACAAAGTAGAGACAACGGGATTCCGGGCTCGACACAGGTATAGCTCTGACAACACAACGACCAATACACACACGAGGGTCACTCATTTGGCCTGGCTTTGGGTTCAGACCTCCACTAAGATTCCAAAGGGACCTCTAGGCTACAGGAAAACACACCAAACAACACCGGAGATTGCTCCAAAGAACTCCGGCGAGGGCAAGCTTTTCCGGCGAGACAAATTCTGAGATTGAGCTTCTGATTTTAGCTTGAATCCGACCCCCAAGCTTCTCCTTTTATAGCCACAGATCGAGGGAGCACAATGATGGCCTAAATGGAGGCGTGGCGGGGCTAGTTCGGCGTCGTCAGACGTTCGCCGACGACCTTCGGGCAAGGACCTCCGGACAACAACGACGGCGGGCACCGTCATAAATGCGGCGGGCGCCGTCATCAATACGGCGGGCGCCGTCATCAATGCGGCAGGTGCCACCATAGGCCTGGCGTCCCTAGCTAGGAGAAGACTCGCCGGCTCCTCGAGCCCAGCGACGGCGGGCGCCGCCATACCCACGGCGGGCGCCGCCACCCTGGCTTCGCCTCCTCAACTCTTAGACGAAAACGATGTTAACCCGGGATAAAATTATCGTACGCGAATGAGTATTAACATCCAACGCACATCGTCTGTATATTATTTCACTGAGAAAAATATTACAGATACAGATCACATTACAGAATGCCTCCAACTTTCTGAAAATCCGACGTACTAAACGGGTGTTCGGGAAAATTCCAAAAATTCCCAAAATAATCCTTACAGAATTACGGGGTATCACATCACCTCCCCCTTAAAAGAAGTTTCGACCCCGAAACTTACAAGAAGCCAATGAGGACACTGCCTCGAAACCAATCTTACCACCTGGATCCAACATCCTCAATCACTTCATCCTTGAAATGGATCATAAGAGATATTACTCTTAATTCCTTAGGATATCATTCTAAAAATGATTCATCCGCCTCAATGCTTATGGCACAAACTCGCACATGAGAGATAGCTCCTGATCTCTCCGAACGAAACTCTACAAGTTCATTCCCTTTCCTTAAGAAATCTCGGAAGAACTCAGCGTATGAGATAACGCTTACCACAGTACTCCTTATATGCGTAGACGATTCTCCTTACTGAATCTTTAATACAACGGGATCATCAACATATCCCATCCTTAACTGCAACCTTTCTTCTTAGCACAACAACTCCACAACTTAATCTTCCTCAAAGAGTTGCACATAGCCTTGTAGATGACATACTCTATGTATGAAGAACAACCTTAGGAGTGGATTTTGATTTAAATAACAGAGTCGACCTTGGGATTAACCACAAGGGGACGAACATCTAAGTTGTCCACAAAACTCCACCACCATAAGTCCGACAGTCCTTATCCTTACTTGGCATAAGCTGTTCTCGACACTTACGGGGTTTCGTATGAACAACTAACTCGTAACGACAATGCATTCTGAAATTTCCAAAACGAGGAAACACTTCATTATCATTAAACATTACACTAACTGTCAAAAGTTGCACAACCAGATCACGATGTTACGGAGATTACCGACACACGTCGTTACTCCTTAATCTTACAGAAAGACTTAGCACATATATAACTTAATGGATCAGGGTTCTTCTCCGTTGGCTTGGCTCATTACAAAGAGTCGTTGCCTTTGGCCTGAAGACCCCATAGGTGCTTTGCCTTTATCAGGAGTAGATACCACTGGCCTTGGGTTCTGCCCACCTCCAACATTTGACGCCTGATAAGACTGCATTGGTCCCTGACCCTTCAGTCTATAGTATGTTTTTATGTGGCCTTCTCTTCCACAATTATGACATACTCTCTTGTCCTTTTGGCAATTAAAATTTTTATGCCCGACTTCACCACAGTTGTGACACTGAATTACTCTGATGCTCCAACCTGAGCCTCTGGCAGAGTCAGACTGATTTGTCTCGGTCTTAGCACGACCAGACTTTTCAAACTTGGTAGGCGATGCCGGTCGTTTGAATGAACCAACCTGGCGATCCTGTTGCCCACCCTTTCCCTTAACTTGCTTTTCCCACTTAAGGGCAGACTCCTCCAGTGTGACTTCTGTCTTGAAGGCTGCATCCACATATTGTTCTAACGTAGAACAACCATGACGCAACATTAGGGGCTTGATCTCTGGATTCATCCACCCATGGAAGTACCAGATCTTCTGCTCCTCGGTTGACACCTCAGGTCCAGCGTACTGCATCAAGTGATTGAACTTAGCTGCGAGCTTAGTCACCTTTAACCCATCAGTCTGCGGGTACATAAATTCCTTATGCTTCTCCTCCCTCATAGCTCGGGAAAAGAAACGATCGGTCATCTTGGTTTTGAACATGCTCCAATTCAGCTCGGGATGATCAGCCAGACCGGTGCTCTCCCACCATTCGCTAGCCACATCCTTGAGTTGAAGAGAGGCGATGTGCACTTTCCCAGCCTCAGTGCAATTAATGTTCCGGAGCAACCGTTCCATATGCGAGAACCAATATGTCACCCTGACTGGTTCTCCAATACCGTCATAGCTGTCAGGCCTCATTGAACTCACGGCTTTTAACGCTTGACCGTAAGTTCCTCTGTTTCCGACAACATTGATCTGAGGTACTTGCTCCACTGACTCCTCAACTTCAGGAATAGCCTGAGAAACTGGACCACCTTGTGCTTGTGGTGCAACTGGTCGCATAACATTTGTGATTGCTTGCATGACAATTCCTCGAATTGCCTCCACTGCTGCAGCATCAAACAATATCGGAGCATTGGCATGTGCTTGGCCATTGCCTCCCTGGTTATTGTTAAAGACAGACTCACGTTCTCCTGTTGGGTATGCAACATTCCTCGCATTTGGTCTGGGGTCATTACTCGGCCCAACACCAGCACGGATAACGTTCCTTGTGTTCACCATCTGTTTACCGATCAAATTCCAAGGATTTTATCACATTAGTATCATTCTGATATACTTATTGTAATAAAATCAACTTAGAATAGATCAACTTGGTAATTTCTATTGATGAACTCAAACCGAGTTACTAGGTTCCACAACCTTAACTCAAAACGAGAGAACTGGGAATTCAAGCCTTATTGGGTATGGCGAAACCACCTTGGCTTCTCCCGGTTCCTCTGAAGAGAACAGAATGCACCCATATCTTACGGGACAACGGGGAAGGAATTAGTCTTTCTAGATATAGAAGCAAGCTCTTCTATATCAGACTATATAGAAGACAGGACTATGAACGGTGTTTTCAAATTCTTTTCACTTTGAAAATTCAGAGTTCTTTGAAAACACTATTCAATTAAAACGAGTAAATGATTTTCAAATACCCAACCCGTTTAAAAAAAAACTTTTAGCTCTGATACCACAACTGTAACACCCCTAAAACTTAACCCTTTTGAAAAGGTATTACCGCCAGTGACCCCAGTGTTCCTTACTGAGATCACCCAAGGTTTTACCGTTTAAATATAATTCAAGAAATATAATGATACAAAATGATAACCTTATTTATATAAAACCTGAGTCCCGGGATTACATCCCAACCCCGAATAGGACAAACACAGGGTTTAAATAAATTACATCGGAAGTCTTAAACAAAGTACAGCGGAAGTCTTATAAAAGATATTACAAACAAGGATCTTGACCACAATGGTCATCTCCCAAGAATCTTAACCTGATTAAAAGAAATTATTAAAAACGTCGAAAAACCACCGTCGACTCCATAGTCCTTCTAGTCTTCTCATCTACACTCTATCTGATGCGCCGAATCGAACGGATGACACCAGCCCACATGCAGAGAACAAAGTTCGTGGGTTAGTCTACTTGAATAGACTAGCAAGGGTAAAAAGCAGAATGGTTCAAAGCAGTCGTATTAGGTTAGACTCATCACTTCTCGAATAATAATCGATGACGATAGTCAACCATCATACTCCTACTGAATAAACAAGAGGTATGCACAAGAGAAGATTTTGGAAGACTGAACCTTCACAGAAATCGACTCGAAAAGAAGACTCCAACGGAAATGAGTCTTTAAGGAAGTATGACAAATCTGGAATGTTACAGAATCATACAACAATGATTTAAAAGCTGATTGAGATGCTTCGACTCACAACCAACCTCACCGCTTACAGCGAATCTAGATTGGAAAGAGAACGTACTACATTCAAGTCTGGATCTTACAGAACCACATAACGAAGATTTAAAAACTGACTAAGATGCTTCGGTTCACGACCAACCTCACCGCTTACAGCGATTCCAGATCGAAAAGAGAACGTACTATGATCAAAGTCGAGACGAGCTTTCCTAGCTGCACTATTTACTTAGCTGCACTACTCGCCAAACGTTTATTAATTATGTGCACTCGGGCACATATCTTATTTAATTATAAAACACACATTACTGAAATATATTAATATTATTAAGCGCGGCACAAAGTTTAAATCACAGGGTGACAATTATGTCGACCCAAATTAATACAACACACAAACACAAACACAAACACAAACACAAACACAAACACAAACACAAACACAAACACAAACACAAACACAAACACAAACACAAACACAAACACAAACACAAACACAAACACAAACACAAACACAAACACAAACACAAACACAAACACAAACACAAACACAAACACACGAGGCTTAATATTATTCTGAGAACAACGAAAGTTATTGTTACACAGGGTGATCTTATATTCACCCAGATTGCACTGCCACAACGCTTACACTTTAATTTACAGGGTGACAGTTACGTCCACCCCAATTGCACTAGCTAGGTGCTTAATACACATGACTGCTATTAAGCTCATCCACTGGCGCTAGCAAGGCGCTTAAACACTTCAGATCCTTAAAGGTGGATAAGAAGCATAGGTCATGACCCTTAAATTAATATTCGGAAATTATCCCGAGGAATATTATGATTTAAAGAAACGACAAATCCTTACTTGGATCAGCGTTCCTACGAACATTAAGTTATAAAGAAACGACTAATCCTTACTTGGATTAACGTTCCCACAAACTCTCATGTTAACTAACGGTCTAACACATCAATTATTCACATTAAAGTCATCCAGGCAATCAACTTAAACACAGAGATAATAGAAAAAGCTAATCCTTACTTGGATTAGTTTTCCTATTAACCCACATGCTATTCTAGCATTAAGATTAATTTCACAATAATACCATCACGGTAATTATCACATATGATAGCGTTGTTCTAACAGATATACAACCTATTATAACATTACTTTAATCACGTTTATTTATGAAATTAGTTCCCAAACAAAACAACTGTTTTGGATAAATCCACATAAATGCCCGGAAGGCGATCACAGATAATAGCGTCGTTCTAACAGATAAACAACCTATTATATGATTTTCCAAAACAGTTTATAAAACCAATTCCAGACAAACACAATAATCATTCCAAATTAATTACTCAGATAAACAACTGATAATTAATGTAAATATGGAACGATGAGCAAGAGCGAACCGCCAATTGCCATAGTCCACAGATCTAGAACAAAGCAGAGACAACGGGATTCTGGGCTCGACACAGGTATAGCTCTGACAGCACAACGACCAATACACACACGAGGGTCACTCCTTTGGCCTGGCTTTGGGTTCAGACCTCCACTAAGCTTCCAAAGGGACCTCTAGGCTACAGGAAAACACACCAAACAACACCGGCGATTGCTCCAAAGAACTCCGGCGAGGGCAAGCTTTTCCGGCGAGACAAATTCTGAGATTGAGCTTCTGATTTTAGCTTGAATCCGACCCCCAAGCCTCTCCTTTTATAGCCACAGATCGAGGGAGCACAATGATGGCCTAAATGGAGGCGTGGCGGGGCTAGTTCGGCGTCGTCAGACGTTTGCCGGCGACCATCGGGCAAGGACCTCCGGACAACAACGACGGCGGGCACCGTCATAAATGCGGCGGGCGCCGTCATCAATACGGCGGGCGCCATCATCAATGCGCGGGCGCCGCCATAGGCCTGGCGTCCCCAGCTAGGAGAAGACTCACCGGCTCCTCGAGCCCAGCGACGGCGGGCGCCGCCATACCCACGGCGGGCGCCGCCACCCTGGCTTCGCCTCCTCAGCTCTTAGACGAAAACGATGTTAACCCGGGATAAAATTATCGTACGCGAACGAGTATTAACATCCAAAGCACGTCGTCTGTATATTATTTCACTGAGAAAAATATTACAGATACAGAGCACATTACAGAATGCCTCCAACTTTCTGAATTAAATCCGACGTACTAAACGGGTGTTCGGGAAAATTCCAAAAATTCCCAAAATAATCCTTACAGAATTACGGGGTATCTCATTAATATTCCAAAAAAAAACTAATTCGTAAGCAAAATAACTTATAAATTCATTATTCCAGATGCATCAGTCGTTCTGTTGCCTTGACCTTTTAGAGAATCGAAAAGATAGACATGTGCTCTAAATAGGTCTATCACGTACAGAATCCAATGATTGCTGCATCATTTACAAGTAAATTGATAAATATTAATGATTGCTTAAAATACTAATTATATATGAAACTTATTGAAAACACTTACTCTTGATTATATGGGAGCAAAAACAATTTGGCACTGTTAGAATCTTTAATCGTATTCTTAACAGTTTCAGCATTGAACACACGTTGTAAGTAATCTGCTGGAACAGTTGCATCAACCCTGATTCTAGTGCTTGACACTATCTCAGGACAAATGAACCCAATTTGAGAATTTTCAAATGCATATGTGTGATTGTCCAATAAATACCTGCACATTTAAAGGTATTTGATTAAACGATTATGAATGGTAATGTAAAAATGATTAAAGAAAAAACTATTAAGAATGATAGTTGACAATTAAAAGATAAAGACTGATCAAAACATTTACATCATGTAGACTTGAATCACAGAAATGTTTAAGCACGCCCCCTTAAGGAACTCTTCTACATGGGATGCAGTGACGTATGTTTCTTGATCTCTCACATAATTCCAAACCGAGGCATCCAATGGGATGGGAGTACTATCATATATACCACCCGGCGCCGAAGACATAATAAAATGCAAGTATTTGCATGACTGGCCATGACCTCGAATTTCTTCATTTTCTGCTTCCTTCCTTTTGGCGGCTGATTCTTCCGTTTTACGATCACAACTACCAACCGCCTCTTTGTTGGACTGAGACTTAAGAGTTATTTGGACATGAAATTTCCAAAAAATAATAATGAAGTAACATTTGTATTATTGAGCACAAAGGTCTTACCTTTGTATTTTTGGCGTTGTCATCCACCTTTTTAGAGAGAAATGACTTGGACTTCTTTGTTGGGCGTGGAGTATAGTCCTATATATATAATTATAGATGAGCAAGAGTGAGTAATGTGGTGTACATTATTATTGAGCACAAAGGTCTTACCTCGTCGTCTTCGAAAATCACTAAGCGGATCGGCCATTGCACGAAACTACCCTGAGCACCGCCTAAGTTAGTGAAACCATCACCCGTAGGTACCGGAAGAATATCATCATTATGTCCATCATAAACAAAATCAACTTGGACTTTGTAGTGATCAGGCTTCATCGGTGTAAAGTGTTGGGACGATGCACCATTTGAGGGTTGTACCATACTATCCGCTACGAGCACTTTGTTACCAGAATCTTTATCCTCAAGGGCAAGATGGCATGGAGTCCTTTCCTGCATATAAAGTAAAATGAAAAATGGAATACTAAGGTTGCGGCATGGAATTTTAATTCATGTTATAAGAGGTCTTAGCATGAAGAGTTCATGACAATACTCAAACTCAATCATACCTTTAGCTCACGTGGTTGCGGTGTGGAATCAGGACGAGTGGTATAGGAAGCATTAACATTAAGTTCAAGAACGGGAGTAGAAGTGGAGTTTGGTTGATTTATATGTAACATGGAGCGTAGTTGCTTTTGGAGGGCCTCAGCCACCCTTTTATCTAATTCACCTTCAAACTCCTTTCTAATTTCAGCTTTGATCGATTCGATCAGATCTGATGAAGCTTCACTAGAACATCTTCTCCGTCATTCTCTTGGACCGAAATCAACTCTATAACCAACATTTCCACCCATTGCCTTGACACGACCAAGATGATCTTTTTTCCCAATAGCTTTGGTGAGGGCATCCTCATCATCCTCGAAAGTAAGGTTTCCTTTTTCTTCTTCTTCGATATACTCCTCCTATAATGCCAATTAGGAAAGTATAAATTAGTTCATATTTCCAAGTCAATTTAAGTAAATATTCGTTAAAAAAGCACTACTTACAACTTTTCTTGTAATTTCTACGGCTTTCTTATCGTTCGGGTTAACTTCCCACTTTCCATCCTTACTTCGAACTTGATGAGCCAAAACCCACTCCTTTGATCTATATTTTCTAGCTCTAGGAACCGATGAGTTCACTGAGGAGCTACTTGACAGAGATAAAGCTGCTTCCGATGGGAGTCGTCCTTCTTTTATCCACTCGTGTCGTTTTCTAATATAACCCGCCTGGCCGGTGAGATGAGGACTCTTGTTTAATACTGCACTTGCCCTTGCTTTCTCACTACGAGCCTGTCAAAAGGCACATAGATTTATAACCAACGATTTCCGCTGACTAGAAATCTTTAATAGTAAAAAGAAATAGCATTATTACCAATGACTCCGGCTTGTAATATTCTTTAAGAAAAACTGACCAATCAGCCTCTGTAATGTGGTGGTAGATTTCCCAAGGCATCTTGTTTGTAGGATATTTCGACGACTTTTGCTTCTTAGTTATCCATCGACGCACCAACTTGCTCTTGAAATCTCTAAATCGTTTTGCCACACAAGAATGAAAGTATTTTTCCCTTGATTTATCTACATCCTCAATGATGTGGAACATAAGCTGTGGATTTTTACAATAAGTTAGATTAATTGTTAATATAGTATATATTTAAAACAATTTAAAATGTCATTATACCTTGGTCTCCTCCCAAAACCCTTGCCTCGTCTGCTCATCTATCTTTCGGTATTCTTTCTCGTTAATATTAATTCTTTGAGCATAACTCCCAACTTGCTTTCCGTATTCTTTTGACCACTCGCCATCAGGGACATTTAACTCATTAAACTCAAGGTGCATATGCTTTTTTACTTGAACTCCTTTTGACGGACCATGCCCTTTAGCGATCTGTGTAATCGCGCTAACACCTTGTGATTCATGATCACCTTGGGTAGGGAGAATAGCATTTCCACTTTCCTTAGACATAGTGGCTAGAATTCATGCAACAAGCACACACAAAAATCTACCTAAATGTAAAAAAAATAACTTATTGTAAAATAAAATTAACTTATTGTAAAATAAATGATCCTCAATCTTATCAATATCATCTAACCGCCTTATATTCTTACAATCACGGCATGGACAATAGATTTTTTTGGCTTTCGTACTCCGTTGGTGTGCTAAAGCACATCTAATGAACTCATCAACCCCACTCAAGTATTGTGTCGTAGTATGGTCACCGTACATCCAAGGACGACTCATTTCTAGTAATAAATGCAAAACAAGGAAGATTAAATACTCATTTCTAGTAACTATCCCGCCAAGGGCCTAAATAGATAATAATACGCAACCAAGCAAGAAAAAATACAAACTCAACTATCCCGCCAAGGGCCTAAATTATGAATTCTATCCCGCCAAGGGCCTAAGGAATTAGGGTAGAAGTATTACCTTGACCCAATATCGATCCTTCAAGGCAATGCCCTTATCAGCCTGCAAAATGTCATTTCACCAATTCAATAAAGAATGTGATTCTTTTTACTTTTGCTTTATTTATATAGCTTTCCTTTTCACTTATTAAATTAATAAACCGTAAAAATGTGATCCTCTAGTATATTACATCCTCAATACATTATAATACATAGATTATGAGACTTTGTTTTTTTAATGTACAAGTCAATCGATAACAATAAGACAGTTTCGATCCCTTCTAGAAAACCCTTATCCAAAGGCAGAAAATATAGAGAAACCACTGCTATAGGGGTATTTCATCAAACACCTTCAGTGTGCCGCATTAGAAAATTAACATTCTTAACTAAATTTATGATGAATATAAATCAAATCTTTTGCTCTTCATTTTCACAAACTGGAAGCCCAATCAAGGAATCAATTAGGAAGGGAAAGGACTATGTCGTAAGGACTGATCTTAAGGAGTATTCCGACAAACCGATTAAGCTTCTAACAGAGCCAAACCTTCATGTTTTCAAAAAAGAGTGCAAGGACTAAAACATTTAAACACAAAACACACAAATTCGAAATTCATGATTAATGTAACAGAAGGCACGAGCTTTCAATAGGCAGAAAAAGACGAAGAAGAAGTATATAATTATAATTGATGAAGTTGAGGTCGACGACAATACGAGCAAATTAAAGTGTAGAGTTTAGCGGAATTGGAGAAGTAAAATAGGGTGTCAGATGAGCTTACCAGCGGAATCGGGTGAGGTTGAGGATGGCGTTTTGGTGAAACCTCGAGTGCGTTATTGATACTTGTTGAAGGGAGTATTAGAGGGAGCTCGGCGAAGGGAGATGAAGTCGGAGCTCGGGAAGACGGAGCTCGGCGAAGACGGATACGAAGAGGAGATGAAGGCGCGCGCAACTATTTTTTTTTTAATTAGGTTTGAGCTTATAGAGGCGGGCCTAACACGCCCGCCTCTATAAGTATTGGTATAATAGAGGCGGGCCTTACATGCCCGCCTCTATTGGACATACTTATTGAGGCGGGCTTTAAGAGGCCCGCCTCAACAAACTTTAATTGAGGCGGGCTACTTGGCCCGCCTCAATTAGTTAGCATTAGAGGCGGGCCTTACCCTGGCCCGCCTCTAATACTTTAGCGGGAAATGTTTTTTCGGATACTTGTTGAGGCGTATATTAATTTTCCCACCTCAAAAGATGTTTTTGAGGCGTATAAATTAATTATCCGCCTCAAAAACCAAAAAAAGTGATTGCCTAAGTCATTGTTGAGGCGTATTGAACTATGTACGCCTCTAAAAGGGAGCCTCAAAAAGTGTTTTTTCCACTAGTGCATAGAGAATCATGCATGCAATTTTGCACATTAGTGAAGTATTAGCATGAGTCTAAGCAAGGCGTTCAACAAATGATCAAGAGAATGAATGCAGATCAAAACATGATGATTAACCTTCCACACTTTACCATGTAATTTAGCTAATCATCGAGGGAACACAACAAATAGGCATTTAGTTTAGAGAAATCATACCTAGTTCCATACGGAACTGTTCGAAGGGTTCCCTGTTTAGAGTTTTGGTGAAGATGTCGGCAGTTTGATCCTTAGTTCCACAGAAGTCCATTGTCACCAACCCTTTCTCCACACAGTCACGCAAGAAGTGGTGTCTTATCTCGATGTGCTTGGTACGTGAGTGTTGCACCGGATTCTTGGAGATATTTATGGCACTGGTATTGTCACAGAGAATAGGAATAGAGTTAAGAATAATACCATAGTCGCTGAGTTGTTGTTTAAGCCATAGGAGTTGTGTGCAACAAGCAGCGGCGACTATGTATTCAGCTTCTGCAGTGGATAGAGCGATGGAGTTCTGCTTCTTTGACCCCCAGGAAACTAAACACGGCCCAAGGAACTGAGCCATTCCTGATGTTGATTTTCTATCCACTTTGTTCCCTGCGAAGTCAACATCTGTGTATCCGACTAGATCGAGGCTTCCTCCCCTTGGATACCACAGACATAGATCATCTGTTCCCTTCAAGTATCTCAGAATCCTCTTCACTGCTTTGAGATGTGTTTCTTTGGGATCGGCCTGAAAACGAGCACAAAGACATACACTGTACATAATATCAGGTCTACTAGCAGTGAGATAGAGAAGCGAACCTATGATTCCTCGGTAGAGAGATGGATCAATTCCCTGTTCATGTTCGTCTTTTCCCATTGGGTTTTTTGGAGAGATGGGAGTGGTGAAGGGTTTTGCGTCAGACATTCCAAACTTTTTGACACATTCCCTTAGATACTTCTGTTGATGCACTTTGGTTCCCTCATCCCCCTGAGAGACTTGAAGACCTAAGAAGAACTTGAGTTCTCCAACCATGCTCATCTCTAATTCACTGGCCATCAGCTTAGAGAATTTCTGAACCAGTTTATCATCTGTAGACCGAAAGATGATATCATTCACGTAGACTTGAACTACCAGAATATGCTTCCCTTCCTTCAGAAGGAACAATGTCTTGTCGACCTTTCCACGAAAGTATCCGTGCGTCAGAAGGAACTGTGAGAGCCTTTCATACCAGGCCCTCGGGGCTTGCTTGAGACCGTACAAAGCTTTGTCTAGAATATAGACATGGTCGGGTTGGGTGGTATCCTCAAAGCCGGGAGTTTGCTCCACATAGACTTCCTCCTTGAGAACTCCATTCAAGAAGGCGGTCTTGACATCCATCTGTTGCAGCTTGAATCCATGGAAAGAGGAATAGGCAATTAGGAGTCTTATTGCTTCTAACCTGGCAACTGGAGCAAAGGTCTCATCATAGTCGATGCCTTCCTGTTGGTTGTAACCTTTCACCACCAGTCTTGCTTTGTTCCTTGTGACTTGACCTTGATCATCCAGCTTGTTCCTGAACACCCATTTGGTTTCTATCACTGTTCTGTTCCTTGGACGAGGAACTAACCGCCAAACCTTGTTCCTTTTGAACTGATGAAGTTCTTCTTGCATGGTGTTTATCCAGTCATGATCCTTTAATGCTTCTCCTACGGTTTTAGGTTCTTGTAAAGAGAGAAAAGCGTTGAAGGCACAAAAGTTATATAGGGAAGAGTGAGTGCTTTGAGGTGCTCCCTTTCTATAGTCTGTGACGATTAACTTGACTGGATGAGCCCACTTTTGCTGGTAGTTTGGAACTTGGAGATTGTTGATGTCGAACTCCTCTGAATTAGCGTTGCTAGTGTTTGAGCTTTCACCAGCAGTTTCATCAGTATTAGGACTGACATCTCCAGTTCTGTCAGCAGTAGAGTTGTCCTCAGAGGGCTCCGCTGTGCCGTGACTTGGGCTTTGTTCCCCCTGAGGTGCCTGAGGTGTTTCTGGTGGGTGAGCATTTTCTTCATTTCCATCTGAGTTGGCGGAGTTGAGAGTTCTCGGTGTTGAAGGATCATTCTGAGTTTCTTGATCTTGAGAGGTCCCATCACCGACATTGCTTTCTACAAGCTGAAAGAAATCATCTTCGGATAGCTCGGTATTGGAGGGAACACTGCCTGATTGTTCCTGCACATTGTTATCAGCCATAACTGATTCATCAAACACTACATGCATGCTTTCCTCTACCTTTCTGGTTCTCTTGTTGAATACTTTGTAAGCCTTGCGTTGCTGAGAGTATCCTACAAAAGTTCCTTCATCACTCCTGGGATCGAACTTTCCAAGAGAATCTTTCCCGTTGTTGTGGACGAAGCACTTGCAACCAAATGTGCGCAAGTGAGACACATTAGGTTTCCTTCCCTTAAGAAGCTCATAGGCAGTTTTGTTCAGGAGATGACGAATGGTTGCTCTATTCAGAATGTAACAAGCAGCATTCAGAGCTTCGGCCCAGAAACTCCTAGGGAGACCACTTGAGATGAGGAGGGTACGCGTCATGTCTTCCAGAGTCCTGTTCTTCCTTTCCACAACCTCGTTTTGCTGTGGGGTCCTGGGAGCAGAGAAGTTGTGGTTAATACCTCTGTTCCTACAGAGGGATAGGAACTGAGAGTTCTCGAATTCTGTTCCATGATCAGTGCGAATAGACCCCAAGGAATGTCCAGTGCTCCTTTCGGCTGCCTTAAGCCAGAACTCAAACTCAGCGAACACTTCAT
The DNA here is from genome assembly GCA_027886185.1 of Rheum nobile. Taxonomy (NCBI): domain Eukaryota; kingdom Viridiplantae; phylum Streptophyta; class Magnoliopsida; order Caryophyllales; family Polygonaceae; genus Rheum; species Rheum nobile. The sequence continues at coordinate 897,844 of WOAB01000761.1, read as the reverse complement.
ACTTTGATGAGATAAATAGAGTCCATGTGTACCTGGAATAGTCATCAACAATAACAAAGACATATGCATTTCCCCCACGGCTCTTCGTGCGCATTGGCCCACAAATATCCATGTGGACTAATTCTAGAGGATGAGTAGTACTTACATCCCTTTTTGACTTGAAAGAGGATCTGACTTGTTTTCCTTTGATGCATGCATCACACACATCATTTCTCAAAGCTTCAAACTTAGGAAGACCGTTCACCAGCTCTTGTCTGTGAAGTTTGGAAAGGAGTTGAAGGCTAGCATGTCCAAAGCGTTTATGCCACAAGTTTGTTGTCCCAGCAATAGACGACAGACAAAGGTCCTTGCCAGGGATGAAAGCAGGGTAGACCTTGTAAATGTTGTTGTCGCAGATTCCTTTGAGTAAGATTTTCCTTGTACTTAGACACTCAATATGACAATCATCGGTGGTAAAGACTACTCTATTTTTTATGTTTTGGCATAGTTGAGCCACACTAAATAGGTCAAATTTGAGATTATTCACTAGATTTACGTTATTCACAGTGATGTGTTTAGAGAGTCTTACTTTACCGATACCACAAACCTCACCCTTACTTTTGTTTCCAAAAGTTATCGATGCCCCTGAGGCTGGTTGAAGAGAGGTGAACCACTCACTGTTCCCTGTCATGTGACTTGAGCACGCACTGTCAAGGTGCCAAGAGCCTTTCCTTGCTTCCTCCTTGGATTTATGAGCACCATCTTCTGATATGTTGTGATCTTTTTAGCTCATCAAACAGATATCCTTTGAGAGAGGAGATGCTTTAACATCTGAATTGTAGTCACCCTACTTCGCACCCTTTGCTTGTTCCTCTTTCCGGGTCTGAGGAGAACCTGCCGCTTTGTTGAGGCAGTTTTTGGCGAAGTGTCGGTTGTCATAACAGTGGAAGCAGACAACCTCCTTCATGTCATTGTGAACCATGACCGAACCCTTAATGCCTTTGCTTCGAGACCATATCTTCTTCATGGCTTGAGTGATGAGAACCACATCTACATCACCTTCTCGAGAGTCTCCATCCAAGGCATTTCCTGACGACATCTTTCCTGCAAAATCTGTAACTAAAAACGAACAATCTAGAGCACCAGGCTCTATGATACCCCGTATTTTTGTGAGGCTATTTTGGAAATTATGGAATTTTCCCGAGTACCCGTTGTGTACGTCAGATTTAATTCAGGTAGCTTGAGACATTCTGTAATGTGCTCTATATCTATAATATTTTTCTCAGTGAAATAATATACAGACAAGGTGCCTTGAATTTTAAATTATTGTTCGCATACGATAATTTTTATCCCGGTTTATCGTCAAGCTCGTTCAAAGCCGAATGGGCGGGAAAATGGGGAAACGGCGACCGCCGTGGTTGGGCCCGAGAAGTCAACGTGTCAGCTTCTAGCTGGCCACGACAGGCCTAGCGACGGCGACCGCCGCATTTACGGCGACCGCCGTAGGCAAAATTACGGCGACCGCCGTGATTGTCCAGTGGGCATTGCCCGCCGGTCGCCGGCGTCGTTCGAGGCATGCCGTTGCATCGTTTGCTGCGTCTGAGGGTTTGCAGATCACTCCTTGGGGTTTGCTTATAAATAGACGAGCTTGGGCATGGGTTTTGGGTCATCTACAACCCCGAATCGCTGCCAAAACTCTCCCTCAAAGTGAGTTGTGTTTTCGTCGGTTTTCTTGTGCTCGCCGGAGGTGTCGTGGTGTGTTTCCAGAGTGCCTTTGTGAAGCTTTTGGTTAGCCTTGGAGGTTAGAAGCCAAAGCAAGTCGAAGGAGGCCGAACCGCTCGTGTTTTGGGGTTGTTGTGCTGTCGAAACTATACCGTGTCGAGCCCGGAATCCAGTGACGTCTTTAGACTATTCTGTGGAGTAAGGCAAGTGGCGGTTCGCTCTTGCTCATTTGTTCCATATTTACATTAATTATCAGTAGTTTATCTGAGTAATTAATTTGGAATGAATATTCTGTTTGTCTGGAAATGGTTTTGATAAACTGTTTTGAAAATCATATAATAGGTTGTATATCTGTTAGAATAACGCTATTATATGTGATCGCCTTTCGGGCCTTTATGTGGATTTATCCTGTAAATGTTATGGTGCTGTAACTGTTTAGTTAGCACTGTTAGATAGGAACGTTACTCGGACTCTGTCCAGTCGTTTCTTTATAATCTGGTATCGGGATGGCTCGTCCCCATCTGGTACTATTCTATGATCATGATCGGTCTCTTACACATGTGTGTAGAGACAGGACACTTAGCTGGTGTCACAAACCTTTCGGTATACGTCACTCTCGACGAAACGTATACTAAGATGTGTCGTCCAATTGGTGGGGTACACATGTAAAAGTCTATAACGTGATGTGTGTTTTTGAAACATAAATCAGATAAGTGCTACCTTGACGCACATAATTAATACACCTTGGGAGAGTAGTGCAGCTAAGTTCAGTGCAGCTAGGAAAACTCATCTTGACTCGAATGTAGTACGTTCTCTTTCCAATCTGGATTCGCTGTAGGCGATGAGGTTGGTCGTGAACCGAAGCATCTCAGTCAGTTTTAAATCATTGTTGTATGATTCTGTAATATTCCAGATTTGTTATACTTCCTTAAAGACTCATTTCAGTTGGAGTCTTCTTTCGAGTCGATTTCTGTGAAGATTCAGTCTTCCAGAATCTTCTCTTGTGCATACCTCTTGTTTATTCCAGTAGGAGTATGGTGGTTGACAAGCGTACTCGATTATTATTCGAGGGACGAAGAGTCTAACCTAATACAACTACTTCGAACCATTCTGCTTTGTTCCCTTGCTAGTCTATTCATTTAGACTAACCAACCAATATTTTTCCCTTGCATGGTTGGCTGGTGTCATCCGTTCGATTCGGCACATCAGTTAAGAAGTAGCTCAGAAGATTAGAAGGACTATGGAGTCGGCGGTGGTTTTTGAATGTTTTAATTATTTCTTTAATCAAGTTATGATCCTTTGGACAATAACTCCGATTGTAATATACTTTCTTAGTCTTCCGCTGTGTTTGGTTTAAACTATGTTTTGACCTATTCGGGATTGGGTTGTAATCCCGTAACTCTTGTTTCCTTGACAATGTTATGTTTTAGAATTTAATGCTTGATCATTGTGTATCAATTGCATTTCATAAATTGTGTTTATTTGGTAAAGCCTTGGGTGATCTCGGTAAGGAACACTGGGGTCACTGGCGGTAATACCTTTCCAAAAGGGTTAAGTTTTGGGGGTGTTACAGTTGTGGTATCAGAGCCAAAGGTTTTAAAACGGGTTTGGAATTTTTATAAACCATTTATTCATTTTCAAAATGCTTTAAAAGGGCTCTGAATTTTAATTCTGAAAAGAATTTAAAAACACCGTTCATAGTCGTGTCTTTTTTATAGTCTGATATAGTAAGCTTGCTTCTATGTCTAGAAAGACTAATTCCTTCCTTATTGTTCGATAGGATGGGTGTCTGCTTTTCTATTGGTAGGGGGTTGGAAGACGCCAAGTCGGATCAGCCGAGGCTAGATTTTCCGTTACCTCAGCGATGTTTCGAGGTTGGAGGCCCGAGTAGCCCACCCGAAGACGTCAAGCACGTTCTCCCCGAGTCGGTTGTCCTTGTAGTCAGGAATGCTATGGTCCCTAGACCTGCACCTGTGTCGCCACCAAGGGTGGAGGGAGTACAGGAATGGGAGCAGGAAGACGAGTTGTCAAGGTATGAACAAGGGGTTTACCAAGACGACTTTCTGCTAGGACCAATTCCCAAGGAGATCGAGTACGAGGAGGAGGAAGAGGAGATGCTTGAGCAAGATCCTGTCGAGGACGAGGATATGATCGAGGATGATTCCGAGGATGAGGATCCCATCGAGGATGATCCCGAGGATGAGGATCCCATCGAGGATGATCCCGAGGATGAGGATCCCATAGAGGATGATCCAGAAGAGGATCCAGAGTTGGACCTTGGAGGGCAGAATCAGGAGCCCGGTACAGAATTGTCACCAGTGCCAGAGTACGCACCCATGTCAGAAGCTGGTTGGGAGGCACTGTATACCGAGTACGGTATTGGGAGAAGTGACAGGGAATCTCAACCCATCCCTACTCCAAGGAGATGGAGGTCGGAATCCGAGCTACAGGAGATTCTCCGCCAGAGCGAGGTAATCTCCGCAGAATAACAGCGTCAGAGGGATGAGTTGACCGCCAGTACTCAGAGGAGGGCTGGAATAGGAGGACCAGTCATGGACGACCCATACTTTACCATGACTGAGCTAGGACTATGTGCTTCAGGGTCAAGCAGGGTGCGAAACCCATCGCCAGAGCTCGATGGTGAGCCTAGCCCGAAGAGACCATGCACGAGTAGCCAGTCGTATGGGAGACATTTTGGAACGCCTTGAGGAGGAGTGGCGTTGCCTATCGTAGTAGTTCGTTTCTTAGTATTCCAAGTTGTACTTTGTGTAATATTTCAGTATTGCGGCAAGTACCTTGAGAAACACTTATATCTTCGAGCAATGTTGTCCAAACGCTCGAATGATAAACTTATGTGTAACTTGTGTAAGAATTCGAAGGTTCATCTATAAAATACCAAGTTGATCTATTCTGAGTAATTTATTTACGTTGGTATATTGCATAAGTATATTGCATAATATTAATGTATTGAATGCTTGGAATTTGATCGGTAAATAGATGATGAACCCAAGAAGCACGAGGAATTCGACTCGAGCCGGTGCTGGGACTAGCCAAAACCCCAGACCAGCAGGAAGAGGTGTTCAGGATGAACACGAGTCTGAGTCTCGCGTCCAGCAGAGGCGTGAAGGTCAGGATCAGACCCAGGCGCCGACGCTGTTTGACGCTGCAGCTGTTGAGGCAATCCGTGGGATCGTGATGCAGGCTATTACAGATGTCTTGAGACCAAGTGCGCCTCAAGCACAAGAAGTGCCTATTCATGCAGCGGTTCCTGATGTTGTGGAACCCAGAAACCCTGTGATTCAGGAGACTGCCGTTAGGGCGAGGGACAGCTATGGTCGCGCTCTTAAGACCATTACTTCCATGAGACCCGACTGCTATAACGGGAAAGGGGAGCCAGTGGCAGTGACTCATTGGTTCTCCCATATGGAGAGGCTGTTCAGGAACGTGGAGTGTACGGAGGCCGAGAAGGTCCATATCGCTTCTCTTCAGCTGAAGGAGGAGGCTAGCGAGTGGTGGGAGAGCACTGGTTTGGCTGAGAGCCCAGTGTTGACTTGGTCGATGTTCAAGACCAAGATGGTTGATCGCTTTTTCTCTCGTGCTATGAGAGAGGAGAAGCATAAAGAGTTCTCGTACCCTCAGACTGATAGTCTGAGAGTGACCGAGTTGACATCTAAGTTCAACCATCTTCTACAGTACGCCACTGCCGAGATCACCATCGAGGCTCAAAAGATCTGGTACTTCCACGAGTGGATGAACCCGGATATCAAGCCATTAATGGTGCACCACACATGCTCTACCTTGGAGCAGTATGTGGATTGTGCCTATAAGCTGGAGGTAACTCTCGAGGAGTCGACCAAGAGGCGCAACCGACAGAAGTCGATGTAGAATCAGAACCAGGAGGTGGTTTTAAGCGCCCTGCGCCACCGTCTAACTTCACCAAATCCGGCAGAGCTAAGACGGAGATGACGCAAGGAGGATCGACTCAGCAGTCAGGGCAGATCAGGAGTACAGTTCAGTGTTATAACTACGGTACTGCTGGGCACAAGAGCACTGAGTGTCGGAAGGAGAGGATGCCATGCTTTGGGTGTGGATGTGATGGTCATCTGCAAAAGTTCTGCAAGTAGGGGAAGCAGAAGGGAGTAGAGTCGCAGCAAGGGTCAGTTCATCAGAGCAACCGACCTAGGTTTAAGCCTGCCGAGACTCCTAGCCCTTCAGTGCAGACGACTGCTCAGAACAGGGGAAAGGCCCCAGCTGTTTCTGGAAGTCAGGGACAACGCTTGTACGAGATGCGTGAGGCAGATGGACCCAACGCTCCGATTGCTCAAGGTACTCTATACCTTCACTCTACTTCAGTGTGCATTCTGTTTGATTCTGGTGCTACACATTCCTTTATTTCGGATAGCTGTGTTAGCAAGTTAGACTTAGTGTGCAACGATTCGTGCGACCCTTTCGTCGTTAATCTTCCTAATGGAGAACGTTTGGTGGGAACCAAGCATTTGTCCGACTTTCCGATTACCATTCAGGGTAAGGAATTCGAGGCAGATTTAATCTGCATAGCCATGGCTCCATACGACATTATTCTCGGTATGGATTGGCTGACGCGTCACAAGGCGGTGATCGACTTCAGTTCAAGAACGGTGACGGTGTCATCCGGGGGCCAATTCGTGTGCAAGTTCAAAGGTCGAAATGACGCTGATAACGGCAAGCTGATCAATGCGATGGCTGCGTTTAAGCTACTACGACAAGGATGTGTCGGGTACCTTTGCTACTTGGATTCGCCTGAGAAGGATGAACCTGAGGTTCTTGATATTCCTATAGTTAGGGAATTTTCGGATGTCTTTCCGGAAGAAATTCCAGGATTACCCCCAAATCGTGACGTAGAGTTTTCAATTGATCTCGAGCCTGGTACGGCGCCGATTTCCAAATCCCCGTATCGGACGGCTCCAGCTGAGATGCAAGAGTTGAAGAATCAACTTGAAGATCTTCTTGACAAAGGTTATGTCAGGCCGAGTGCATCGCCGTGGGGTGCTCCGGTATTATTCTTCAAAAAGAAGGACGGATCGTTCCGACTTTGTATCGACTACCGAGAGTTGAATAAGGTGACGATCAAGAACAAGTATCCTTTGCCTAGGATTGATGACTTGTTGGACCAATTGCAGGGAGCAAAGGTTTTCTCCAAGATCGACTTAAGATCTGGATATCATCAACTCAGGATTCGGGAGCAGGACATTCCTAGAACTGCGTTTAGGACCAGATATGGTCATTACAAGTTCGTAGTGATGCCTTTTGGGCTTACAAATGCTCCAGCTGTCTTTATGGATTTGATGAACCGATGTTTTCACCAATACTTGGATAAGTTCGTGGTGGTTTTCATCGACGACATCTTGATCTACTCTCCGAATGAAGAAGTCCACGAGGAACATCTACGGATTTCCTTGTCGATCCTTAGACAACATCAGCTTTATGCTAAACTGTCTAAGTGTGAATTCTGGATAAAGGAAGTGGCTTTCTTAGGCCACGTGATCAATAAAAATGGGGTTATGGTTGATCCCCAAAAGATTGAAGCGGTGGCTAATTGGACACAGCTGCAGAATGTGAAGGAGGTGCGTAGTTTTCTTGGACTTGCCGGGTATTATAGAAGGTTTGTAGAAGGATTTTCAAAGATCGCTCTACCGTTGACCAATCTACTCCGCAAAGTCCACAAGAAGTTTGTCTGGAATGACAAGTGCGAGGTCAGTTTCCAGGAGTTGAAGCGACGGTTGACCTCGGCACCCGTGTTAGCACTCCCAGAGGGGAATGACGATTATGTGGTCTATAGTGATGCTTCCAAGTGTAGCCTTGGTTGTATTTTGATGCAAAGGGGCAGAGTCATTGCTTACGCATCTAGACAACTCAAGACTTACGAAGAAAACTATCCGACCCATGATCTTGAGTTAGCAGCGGTTGTCTTTGCGCTGAAGATTTGGAGGCATTACCTCTATGGTATAAGATGCCAAGTCTTCACTGACCACAAAAGTCTCAAGTATATATTTACTCAGAAGGAGTTAAATATGAGACAACGCCGCTGGCTAGAGTTGCTCAAGGACTACGACATGGAGTTGTTGTATCATCCGGGCAAGGCTAATGTAGTAGCTGATGCACTAAGCCGGAAGACAACGCACGAGACTGTAGTTGCTCTACTTACTGCTCAAACCAAGCTAAACCAAGAGTCATGCGACATCGAAGTCTTGTTTGACCAGCGTAGAGGGTACCTGAGTATGATGGAGATTCAGGCTACACTACTGGATCAAATCAAAGAAAAGCAAGTCGATGACATCATCTTGGTAAAGTTAAGCAGTGAAGTGATGGATGGGAAAGCTCCCAGTTTTGTGGTTCATGATGATGGATCACTTTGGTTTCAGGATCGGATCTGTGTGCCTGACACAGAAGGTCTTCGTCAGTTGGTGATGAGAGAAGCTCATTCATCTGCTTATTCTGTGCATCCTGGCTCTAGCAAGATGTACAAGGATCTCAGGAAGAAGTTTTGGTGGCCAAACATGAAGTGGGACGTAGCAGACTTTGTGGCAAAGTGCTTAACTTGCCAAAAAGTCAAGATCGAACACCACAGACCAGGTGGTGAGATGCTACCTCTCCCCGTGCCAGAATGAAAATGGGAGGATATTTCCATGGACTTCGTCATTGGGCTAACCAAGACTCGAAGTTAGAGAGATGCTATCTGGGTAATTGTGGATAGGTGATAACAGGTTTTTGTCGTGTGAAAAACTGCTATGCAAAATATCCAAACAAACCTTAAACCGTAGTCCTAGGTAAGTAAAGGTCGAATCCATAGGGAGGCGAATTCTATCTTAATATGCAATTCGTATGTCAATCAAACGTAACCAAAGGGGGGTTTTGTTTGTTTTAAGTAACTAAGCATGCAAAGGTAAGAATAAACTAAAGATGAATGAATTCAGTAATGGGGAAAGACACTTAGTCAAACAACATTCACTATTCGTATGACAAGTTGATTATAGATACTCATTCAAAATCTCATGCAATGGTAATTCCAATTCCTTTTCAGATGTAACTAATAGCACAACCAGATACTATTAGAACTAACTAATTAAACAACCCTGAAACTATCAAGATTCAGTTTAACAGCAGCCTTACGGATAGGAATATAGTTGGATACAATTCTAGCATAACACAACCAGATATTATCCTAGAATGTAAATCAATTCTCTTCTGCATAAGACTAGCACAACCAGTTACTAATACGATGCAGTTGCTACTCTGAAATAGATATGCTCAACCAGTAACAATCTAGATCTAGCAATCAATCAATAACAATAAACCCTAGTTGCGTCCAAATAGAGATTATCAATATCAATCATAAGCAACTTAAGCAAGAGAATAGATAAAAACCATGCAATAGATTAAGAACGAGAATCTCACAACTTTATCAAAACGAAAGCTTCAGCGTCTGACTAAGCCAGGGAGGCTTAGTTCTTCATAACGTAGAAAGGGAAATTAGGGTTCAAGAGATGATCCAAGATTGGCAAACAAGCCTTTTTTCAACCCTTAAATACTAAAGAAAATAAAGCTAAGTTAACCTAATACAAAATAATAAAAAGTAATAAAATAATGCAAATAAAGAAACGGCGTGGCGGACTTCAGACATCGGCGACGGTCGCCGCATCTCCCACGGCGGGCGCCGTAATCGCGGCGGGCGCCGCAATTAAACGGAGGTCGCCATAATCACTTCGTAGCCAAGGTCGGTGGAAAGCCAATTGCGGCGGGCGCCGTAAGGTTCACGGCGGGCGCCGTAAGGTTCACGGCGGGCGCCGTAAGGTTCACGGCGGGCGCCGTAATTACGGCGGTCGCCGTCTTTGTACGGCGGTCGCCGTTCTTCGGTTCAGCTCATGCGACACTTTCGTAAAAATGCCATAACTTTTGATTATCAACTCGGATTGCGCTCATATTTTGAGGACTTGCAATAGACTTCAAGATCTAACTCCTCGAATTAGAATCACTCCATTTGGACATCGGAGCAGAGAGAACGAACCAATTGAATTCAGCACATTGTTCTTCTACTCTTCATTGCACTCCCTTGGCGCCTACTACTGGTGGCTTCCTCCTCAGTGTCTCATATGATCTCCAAAACCGCTCAAACACCTCCAAAAACATCAACTTCTCCCCCAAATACCATACACATGAATGTGTCTAAATCTACCCGAATGATACCAATAAAACCTCTAATAACTCTTACTTAAGCCCTACAAAGTAGTGCTTATCAAACCACCCCATGCTTAGACCTTTGCTCGTCCACGAGTAAACCAAACAAGAGTCCACTCCTCCAATGCAGCATCCAAGGTCTCAGGAAGCATATCCTCCAACTAAGAGTCACCTAACCCATACCAAGCTCCTGGCACCAATCTCATTCACAACACATCCATAACTCAACAAGCTTAAGAGGCAAGCAGAGTACTTCCCCCAAGCTAACCCGGACATCCAATAGTGTGAGTAACCTCTAATCCTAGCCTCCATCTATTGCTCCTTATGTCTCCCAGAGTGACCTACCCGACAATCCTTCTTTGACTCCTCTTCTTATGACGCCTCGCCAAGAATAATGAGAAATCCTAAAATCACTCTTCTTCTTTTCGCTCATTTTGCCAAGGCGCCCTTTCGGGTTTTCACCAAGCCACTCATTTCATTTTTCAATAGATGTGCTCACATAAACTCACGTCACTCTTGACTTCATATTACCCCAGCCTAATGCTGGTCCAAGCCACCTGCTTATTACCTAGGCCGCCCTTTCGGGTTTTCGACCTATCCCAGGATTTTTTATGATAGCCTTTTTTCAAATTTTTTTGGCTCTTTTCATTTTTTTTTTCATTTTTCTCCTCAGCAGCGTAGTAAGTATAAAACTCCACCCCATGCTTAAACATTGCATTGTCCTCAATGTAATGAAAGAAAAAAGAATAAAGCACAGGGAAAAGCAAAAAATAACTCACAACGTTGCCGAGTTGGCTTGGACACTTCCTTGTTGCTGGCGGTGTAGTCATGAAAGTTCTTGTCCTGGATGTCTGCATCAACGCTATAACCTTCATATACCGTGTAACCATAAGAAACCACTGTAGGGTGTGGTGGTGATGTAGGAAATCAGGGCTGCATGGTCTTCAAAAATGGGCCCAGATGTCATCGTGGTCGGGCCCTGGTGTACCTTCTCTCCAACTGTCGACTACAGGGCCATCATCGTTGCCAAATAAATATAGGGTGAATGTATTCCTCCGTTTAGCAACATGATGTGCACCTCTCCGTGGGGAACTCTGGACAGCTGGGTAAAACTTTTTTTTTTTTTTTAATTTTTTTTTGACTTTTCTCCCCGTTTAAGGTCTTTTCGGTGTATCTTATTTTCGTCTTTTGCTCCCCGTTTAAGGTTTTTTCGGGGCCCATTTTTTTCGATTTTTTTTTTTTTTTTTTTTGAGAAAGTGCGGCGGTCGCCGTGAAGGGTGCGGCGGTCGCCGTAATTAAACGGCGGTCGCCGTTTTCATGTCGCAGCTATCCTTCTTGGCGAAGCAATTACGGCGGGCGCCGTAAGGTTCACGGCGGGCGCCGTGAACACCTTCTCCGTTTTTTCGCGCTTCCTGCAGGTTAGTTCGACACAGAAAGGAAAAACTAAAAGGAAAACAACTGAATAAAGACTAAGGGAAAGAAAATAAACTACCAAATCTCGGGTTGCCTCCCGAGCAGCGCCTTGGTTAATGTCGTTGGCTCGACATACTACTCAATCCTCTTCAACTCGGGTTTGTCCTATCACTTGAACTCCTGAGGTCTATATCAGGGGGATGCCGCTTTGTGTGCTCCATGTTGAGCCTTTCCCCCTTGCTTGTGCACTTGTTGATGGATGGACCGCTGTTCATATCTATGAATGCACTTGCCATCTTCATGAACGGTCTACCCAACATCTCAAGGGTTGCATGTATGTCCTGAATTAAGGCCTCCTTCTTGTGCTTCCCCTTTAGTTTCTTCTTTATATTGCCCAGCGCCCTTAAAAACTCTGTGTAGCTAGGGATGCAACTTGCCAGTTCGATCAAGGGAATGGTTACCTCGCAGATACTGAAGGTTTCATATAGCTCTTTGTCGTCCTTCAGCCTTCGAGTATCTTGGAATACCGCATGGAGGGGCGTGACGGGGTGCAGCGAGACAAGTGGAAAGGAGTTGAGATGCACATACTTATCATAGGCAGCCTCGAGAGGGTCGGGGGCTGCCGGGGCATTTTCGAGAGGAACGAGCGTCACAGGATCATTTTCGCGATCGTGGCTCTCCTCCTCTTGGTCGCTGAATTCCTCATGCGGTCTCGGAGTTGTCGACTCCTTTGCTTCAAGTTTACTCACCACTTGAGAGATCTGACCAACCTGCCTTTCCAAGTTCTGAATGCTAGCTATTGTAGTCTCTTGGAATTGCAATGAACTCTTACTCAACTTAGCAATGTTCTGCATCAGCATATTCATCATGTCATCCATAGAAGGTGAAGGATTACCATGTTGTTGGTTTGGTTCTGGGTAGAACTCCTGGTAGTCATGATCATATGAAGGGTATTGTAGGTTCCCATAACTCGAATTAGGGTGATATCCCCACCCTGGAGTATGTGCGTAGGAGTATGGGTCATATCGCGGCTCCTGCTGGAATTGGGAAAATCTATCCATCTCTGTAACAAAATCAAAAAGGAAAAACAAAAATCAATAGCACGGGTGTGGACCGTAAGATAGGTCCACACAATAGTTGACACACAAATCACACACAAAATAGATTATTGCTTCCCCGGCAACGGCGCCAATTTGATAACACGTTTTTGTCGTGTGAAAAAACTGCTATGCAAAATATCCAAACAAACCTTAAACCGTAGTCCTAGGTAAGTAAAGATCGAATCCATAGGGAGGCGAATTCTATCTTAATATGCAATTTGTATGTCAATCAAACGTAACCAAAGGGGGGTTTTGTTTGTTTTCAGTAACTAAGCATGCAAAGGTAAGAATAAACTAAAGATGAATGAATTCATTAATGGGGAAAGACACTTAGTCAAACAACATTCACTATTCGTATAACAAGTTGATCATAGATACTCATTCAAAATCTCATGCAATGGTAATTCCAATTCCTTTTCAGATGTAACTAATAGCACAACCAGATACTATTAGAACTAACTAATTAAACAACCCTGAAACTATCAAGATTCAGTTTAACAGCAGCCTTACGGATAGGAATATAGTTGGATACAATTCTAGCATAACACAACCAGATATTATCCTAGAATGTAAATCAATTCTCTTCTGCATAAGACTAGCACAACCAGTTACTAATACGATGCAGTTGCTACTCTGAAATAGATATGCTCAACCAGTAACAATCTAGATCTAGCAATCAATCAATAACAATAAACCCTAGTTGTGTCCAAATAGAGATTATCAATATCAATCATAAGCAACTTAAGCAAGAGAATAGATAAAAACCATGCAATAGATTAAGAACGAGAATCTCACAACTTTATCAAAACGAAAGCTTCAGCGTCTGACTAAGCTATGGAGGCTTAGTTCTTCATAACGTAGAAAGGGAAATTAGGGTTCAAGAGATGATCCAAGATTGGCAAACAAGCCTTTTTTCAACCCTTAAATACTAAAGAAAATAAAGCTAAGTTAACCTAATACGAAATAATAAAAAGTAATAAAATAATGCAAATAAAGAAACGGCGCGGCGGACTTCAGACATCGGCGGCGGTCGCCGCATCTCCCACGGCGGGCGCCGCAATTAAACGGCGGTCGCCGTAATCACTTCGTAGCCAAGGTCGGTGGAAAGCCAATTGCGGCGGACGCCGTAAGGTTCACGGCGGGCGCCGTAATTACGGCGGTCGCCGTCTTTGTACGGCGGTCGCCGTTCTTCGGTTCAGCTCATGCGACACTTCCGTACAAATGCCATAACTTTTGATTCTCAACTCGGATTGCGCTCATATTTTGAGGACTTGCAATAGACTTCAATATCTAACTCCTCGAATTGGAATCACTCCATTTGGACATCGGAGCAGAGAGAACGAACCAATTGAATTCAGCACATTGTTCTTCTACTCTTCATTGCACTCCCTTGGCGCCTACTACTGGTGGCTTCCTCCTCAGTGTCTCATATGATCTCCAAAACCGCTCAAACACCTCCAAAAACATCAACTTCGCCCCCAAACACCATACACATGAATGTGTCTAAATCTACCCGAATGATACCAATAAAACCTCTAATAACTCTTACTTAAGCCCTACAAAGTAGTGCTTATCAATAGGCTTACGAAGAGTGCTCATTTCATAGCCATCAAGACCACATGGGAAACCCAGAAGCTAGCCGAAGTTTACCAAAAGGAGATTGTTCGCTTACATGGCATTCCTAAGACCATTGTATCGGACCGAGATGGCCGTTTCATGTCAAGATTCTGGAAGGAACTTCATAAGGCTATGGGAACCGAGTTGAGGTTCAATACAACGTTTCATCCTCAGACAAATGTCCAGTCTGAAAGGACCATCCAGACTCTGGAGGATATGCTTAGAGCTTGTGTACTCGATTGTCCGACTAGCTGGGAGGACAGCTTGAGTCTGATTGAGTTCACGTACAACAATAGCTGGCATGCTACAATCAAGATGGCTCCGTTTGAAGCTTTGTATGGTCGCAGATGCAGATCTCCGATTTGTTGGGACGATAATGCCGACAAAATTCTGCTTGGACCAGAGTTGGTCGAAAGGACGGCTTCAGACATTGCTTTGATCAGACAAAGAATGTTGACCGCTCAAAGTCGACAGAAGTCCTACGCAGATCGGAAGCGCAGGACTGTCGAGTTCGAGGTCGGTGACAAGGTTTTTGTCAAGGTATCGCCATCCAAAGGAGTTTTCAGATTTGGTAAGCGTGGGAAGCTTAACCCTCGCTACGTGGGACCATTCGAGATTTTGGATAGAGTGGGATCTCTAGCGTACCGTTTGGCGTTGCCACTATCGGCTCACCCGGTGCATAACGTGTTCCACGTGTCTTTACTCATAAAGTATGTGCCAGATGAGTCTCATGTGCTTAGTTATGAGGACATCGAGATTCAAGCTAATGGTACTTATGAAGAGTTGCCCGTGCGCATTTTGGAGCATCGGGAGAAGCAATTGCGCAACAAGATCGTGCCGTTGGTACGAGTACTGTGGTCCAAGTCAGGGACCGAAGAAGTTACTTGGGAGACGTGGGAAACCGAGTCAGATATGCTCAGGCGTTTTCCCGAGTTATTCTCGACCTAAGTTTCGGGGTCGAAACTTCTTATAAGGGAGAGGAGATGTGATACCCCGTATTTTTGTGAGGCTATTTTGGGAATTATGGAATTTTCCCGAGTACTCATTGTGTACGTCGGATTTAATTCAGGTAGCTTGAGACATTCTGTAATGTGCTCTATATCTGTAATATTTTTCTCAGTGAAATAATATACAGACAAGGTGCCTTGAATTTTAAATTGTCGTTCGTGTACGATAATTTTTATCCCGGTTTATCGTCAAGCTCGTTCAAAGCCGAATGGGCGGGAAAAGGGGGAAACGGCGACCGCCGTTCAGAAACGGCGACCGCCGTGGTTGGGCCCGAGAAGTCAACGTGTCAGTTTCTAGCTGGCCGCGACAGGCCTAGCGATGGCGACCGCCGCATTTACGGCGACCGCCGCGTGCCCGCCGCAGGCAAAATTACGGCGACCGCCGTGATTGTCCAGTGGGCATTGCCCGCCGGTCGCCGGCGTCGTTCGAGGCGCGCCGTTGCGTCGTTTGTCGCGTCTGAGGGTTTGCAGATCACTCCTTGGGGTTTGCCTATAAATAGACGAGCTTGGGCATGGGTTTTGGGTCATCTACAACCCCGAATCACTGCCAAAACTCTCCCTCAAAGTGAGTTGTGTTTTCGTCGATTTTCTTGTGCTCGCCGGAGGTGTCGTGGTGTGTTTCCAGAGTGCCTTTGTGGAGCTTTTGGTTAGCCTTGGAGGTTAGAAGCCAAAGCAAGTCGAAGGAGGCCGAACCGCTTGTGTTTTGGGGTTGTTGTGTTGTCGAAACTATACCGTGTCGAGCCCGGAATCCAGTGACGTCTTTAGACTATTCTACGGAGTAAGGCAAGTGGCGGTTCGCTCTTGCTCATTCGTTCCATATTTATATTAATTATCAGTAGTTTATCTGAGTAATTAATTTGGAATGAATATTCTGTTTGTCTGGAAACGGTTTTGATAAACTGTTTTGAAAATCATATAATAGGTTGTATATCTGTTAGAACAACGCTATTATCTGTGATCGCCTTTCGGGCCTTTATGTGGATTTATCCTGTAAATGTTGTGGTGCTGTAACTGTTTAGTTAGCACTGTTAGATAGGAACGTTACTCGGACTCTGTCCAGTCATTTCTTTATAATCTGGTATCGGGATGGCTCGTCCCCATCTAGTACTATTCTATGATCATGATCGGTCTCTTACACATGTGTGTAGAGACAGGACACTTAGTTGGTGTCACAAACCTTTCGGTATACGTCACTCTCGACGAAACGTATACTAAGATGTGTCGTCCAATTGGTGGGGTACACATGTAAAAGTCTATAACGTGATGTGTGTTTTTGAAACATAAATCAGATAAGTGCTACCTTGACGCACATAATTAATACACCTTGGGCGAGTAGTACAGCTAAGTTCAGTGCAGCTAGGAAAACTCGTCTTGACTCGAATGTAGTACGTTCTCTTTCCAATCTGGATTCACTGTAGGCGATGAGGTTGGTCGTGAACCGAAGCATCTCAGTCAGTTTTAAATCATTGTTGTATGATTCTGTAATATTCCAGATTTGTCATACTTCCTTAAAGACTCATTTCAGTTGGAGTCTTCTTTCGAGTCGATTTCTGTGAAGATTCAGTCTTCCAGAATCTTCTCTTGTGCATACCTCTTGTTTATTCCAGTAGGAGTATGGTGGTTGACAAGCGTACTCGATTATTATTCGAGGGACGAAGAGTCTAACCTAATACAACTACTTCGAACCATTCTGCTTTGTTCCCTTGCTAGTCTATTCATTTAGACTAACCAACCAATATTTTTCCCTTGCATGGTTGGCTGGTGTCATCCGTTCGATTCGGCACATCAGTTAAGAAGTAGCTCAGAAGATTAGAAGGACTATGGAGTCGGCGGTGGTTTTTGAATGTTTTAATTATTTCTTTAATCAAGTTATGATCCTTTGGACAATAACTCCGATTGTAATATACTTTCTTAGTCTTCCGCTGTGTTTGGTTTAAACTATGTTTTGACCTATTCGGGATTGGGTTGTAATCCCGTAACTCTTGTTTCCTTGACAATGTTATGTTTTGGAATTTAATGCTTGATCATTGTGTATCAATTGCATTTCATAAATTGTGTTTATTTGGTAAAGCCTTGGGTGATCTCGGTAAGGAACACTGGGGTCACTGGCGGTAATACCTTTCCAAAAGGGTTAAGTTTTGGGGGTGTTACAGGCTCTGATACCAATTGTTGGATCGTTAGAGTTACGTCTGAGGGAACAAAAGCTTTGTTCCCACAGAATATGCAGCGGATTAAAAACAACAAGAAAGATAACGAACGAACTCACGATATATAGTGGAAACCCTGATCAGCAAAACTAGCTTCTCAAGGAAAAACCACTGCCTTCAAGCTTCCGCTTGAGAGGATTTTAAAGCGTGTACTTGTCTTATTGATTTCTTGCTCGATTACACTTGTATCCTGGACTTCGACCTCTAAACAACCAGCTAGACTCGAAGACACTTCTACAACGATGAATCGAACTCAACCCTTGAGGACTTACACACACCTCACTTCTTTTCTTTCTCCTTTTCGTTCTCTCTGTTTTCCGTCATCGTGGTTACATAGAAATGAATCCATACTTCTATTAAATACAACACGGTAAAACCCTAATCGTAACACGATAAGATTTTTCCAAATAAGGTTATAGGAAGATAGGGTTTGCTGGAGGAATAATATCCCAACCGTCTATTTTAATCAAGGAAGGAATTCCCGAAATTAATATAATCGGATGAGATATGATTCTTCTCTCTCCAATTCACTTATCTAAGGAAAGATTCCCTAAGATAAGGAATCGGGCTTCTTCTCTCTCCAAATCTTCTCGATCCGGCTTGATCCTTGGAGCCGAAGACTTCAATCCTTTACCGCGTGCGTTTCATGATTTTGTTTCCATAATTCAGCACGCTGGATTTCTTCTTTCCATTCGCAGCTTCGATCTCGTTCGTCACTTCAGTTCCTTGGGGGGGGGGGGGGGGCAGAGCACATGAGCAGAGCCTTGTTCCCTCTGCGATCCTTCGCTGCAATGGTTCCCTGAGACAATTGTCTTTGTTCCTAGAGCACTTAGTACCCAGATTAGTTGAATGTTTGTTACCATCAAAACCTAAGGAATTCAACAGGTTGCCTCTCGGACAGCGCCTTGGTTAACGTCGTTGGCTCGACGTACTGCAGATCAATTACCATCTGGAGTAGGATCCCCTCGGAATCCTTCTACTCGTCTCTTCCTGTTGAGACTTCCCATGGAAAGGTTTAGACCTTAAGCCATGTTCCCTTTTTTCCATTGACTCCATGCTTACTTTCTTTGGAGTATCTCCCTCATACTTAGAGCGATGTGGGGGCCGATATGGCTCAATCTGAATATGCTGCACATCACTAGATAAAGGCTTACAGCCTTGTATGGTTAGTGCAGGGGGGCGAGTGCCCAAAATGGAGGGAATGGAATCTCCTATGTCATCCAACAAGACATCACCAACATGTCATCCAACAAGACATCATTCAAGGCATTCGCCTTCTTCGTTGGAAAGTACTTGTCCAGGAATGCCTTGTGCAGTTTATTCCAGGTATCTATGGTTCCTGGTGACAAGTGATAGTACCAGTCGCTTGCAGAGTCTAGCAGGGAGAAACCAAAAGCTCTCATCTTGATTTGGTCTTCCGTCACGTTCCTGGGCTTCATAGTCATGCAGACATTGTGGAACTTGCCCAGGTGAGAGATCGGGTCTTCTCCACTCAAACCGTGGAACTTTGAGAGATAAGCAACAACTCCAGATTTCAGCTCAAAATTCACCCCTTCGCCAAGTGCAGGGATGACGATAGCCAGGGGTTGTGCTCCAATATTCGGCTCAGTCAATTCTCTCAGAGTCTCAGCCATTGCGACAGTAGGGATGTTAATTGGCTCAGTCGGCTCAACGGCCTCAACCTCGACTTCTTCTTCTCCTTGATCGCGTAGGTTCGCACGAAACGATCTATCAACTTCTGGATCAAAAGCTACGAGAGGAGAGTCAGTAGAACAAGTGTCGACCATAAGATAGGTCTCCACCAAAAATCAATCACAAAAACACACAACAAAACAAGAAAACTTCCCCGGCAACGGCGCCAAATTTGACGGGGCTAAAGATGCGCAATGCAAATATCGTTGATTAGCCTTATCAAAGTAAAAAGTCCTAACAGACCTACTAAACAGATGTATAGTAAGCAAGAAAGGGTCGAACCCACAGGGAAGATCTGATGCAGTATGCAATTGTGAATGACAAGTAACAAGCAGGGGGTTTAGTTATCAAGAGAACACAAAGCAAGCAAAGCAAACAAGTTTGGTTTAGTCGAGGAAATATAATGGGGAAAGTAGTCCTACTAGAGCGAGATTCACAGTATAGAGATATAATTTGATCACAGAAATCTATTTAATCCAAGTTCTTTTACTATCCTTATAGTTGTTCCCACCCCGATCTTAAGTACTATCGATTCTCACAGTTGTCGATAGACTTATCACTATGTCACTGGTAAAGTACCTCCGATTCTCACAGTTGTCGGTATACTTTACCACCAACAAGCAATAGCAATACACACAAGGATATAGGATACATGCAAATAGAAAGACGTATTAATACTCGCATGCAACTGATTCTCACTCACGATTGTACGCTCGGAACCCCTATACGCACAATCGTGTATGCCACTAGATATGCACTCGGAACCCCTATATGCAATCCTAGCAATTGATAAAAAGCATTCAACCTAGTTGATCAGGCTAAGAAGAATAACAAGAAATCAATAATCAATATAACCAAGAGAATCAAACCAACATTTATAAGGATAAGAACAAGGAATAGAAATCTCACAAACACATCAACTGTATTGCTTCAATCGTCTAGTAGAACAAGGGAAAGTTAGTTCTCTATCAAAGGGGATGAAAAACTCTAATGTGAAATAACGTCTGAAAAATCGTGTGTAGGTAAAAAAAGTCTCTGCCTCTTAACCTAGAAAGAGGACTTAAATAGTCTTAGGAAACTAGGTTAAACTAATGCAAACAATAAAGGAAACATAATAATAATAAAATAAAGTCTAAACGAAATAAAAGGAAAGTAACAGTCTTCTGGCGCGAGGCATTAAACACGGCCACCGCGGGGCGGTGAGATCCACCGCGGGGCGTCAGGCTTTCCACCGCTGGGCGGTGTCTTCCTCTGGCGCGGGGCTTCAACCTTCTCTGGGAGTCACCGCCGGGCCGCGGTGAATCTGGCGCGGGGCGGTGAGCTCACTCCTTCAGCTCCTCTTCTTCTCTTCTGCTGCTCTTCAATCCTACCAAGTGTTTGGTAGTCTTCTCCAAGTATGCTCCAGCAGCTCCATCTCCATCTAAGCTATAAATCCTGGAATATCTTCACTTCTCTCCACAACTTCCAGATTACCGACTTAGCACCAAAACTCATCCAAAACTCCTCCAAATCATGCTAATAATTGCTAGTAAAGGTGTATGAAATAACACCTATCAAAGATATTATTTAATACAAGGATTTCAGATAAGTATTTATTGGAGTGATTAGATCATTTCCAATTTTGGACTTCGAGCATTTCATTCTAGAGCAAGCAAGTGAAGGTGTTTATGAGTCTTTGAGGATTGAGTTTGTGTTCATCGTTGTACAAGTGATTCTAGACTAGGTGTGAAGTCTAGGGTTTGAAGTCCGAGCTACAAGTGTAACCGAACAAGAAATTAATAAGACAAGTAGACTTCTTTAAAATCCTCTCAACCGGGAAGCTTGAAGGTAGTGATTTTTTGTGGTTTAGTTATTTGACTGATCGAGGTTTTCCACTCTAAATCGTGATTACTTTAATTCTTCTTGCTTGCGTTAATATTCCGTTGCATACTCAATGGGAACAAAGTATTTGTTCCCTCAGACAACGTAACACTAACGATCTAACAGATGTCCATGTCTTGTCTAAGTATGTGCCTCTATTCTTTCTTTCCTAAAATAAGATCGGTATATTCATGCACATTTCTTGATCAACCCTATACAAATCGAGATGTGAAGGCGATATTCCGTCATTCAAGAGAGATGATCAAATAGTGTTTTTATGAGGTATTTGTTGTTTATGAAGGAACCGAGCATGACTTGAAAATCTTACACAATGATTTGAAGTACAACCGACAATTGTTTCCATAATCTCAAGCCAATAAATATTACAATGCTAACAAAGGATATCCTGATCGGTTAAGTTTCTTGATCCCTCATCTAGACAAAAGATACCATTTGAGGGAATTCAAATAGCTCTTTCTCCTCAAAATGTGCTCCAGTTATCTAGCAAAAATGGCTCTTGCCCCTCAGAATGTGCTCTAGTTATCTAGCAGAAACCACTCCTCATTGTGTAGTTTCATAAAATGAAGATTCGAATGTTTATAGAAAAAATGGCTTATACTAAACTACATGCCTCCATGTTTCAAAATTCAATTAACATATGGTTGACGACTTGGATTATGGATTATATGTAGTCATGTAGAGGTATGACGAGTCAATACACAATTATCTTACAAGGTTTAATATAAAAAAGGTTGGAATCCCACAATGTGATGTCCTAACCTGGATCGAAGCATTTCGACGTGGCTTGTTGAGAGGCATCGACAAGGAATTGCCAAAATATCTTCTAAGTGCTTCAAAGATGTGCGAGCAAAAGAATTGGCTCAAGTCTGCCTCAACAAAGACGAAGAACTAAAAAAGTTAAACAAGGGTCTTGATCGAATTGACTGAAAGGCGATTTTTTATCGTAGAAGGTGTTGGGCCCAAAATCTCATCACTAGATGGGCCGTATGGGGTTTGATGGTCCTAGAAGTGGAAAATCCCAACAAAGTCTAATGTGGAGTTACAACGTTGACAAATGGGTGCTTAGCGACAGAATGTCCATGCATTGATAATTCACACAACACACACAACACACACAGGGAGACGCTTTAAGAGAGACATTGGTATATTTTGAGAATCTAGCCTCAACATTAAATCCAAGATATACAACCGTTGGAGGTTAATGCATGGAGAGATTTTAGGGATCTTATAGTTATTGAGCAACGTTCTTATTTCCTTAATATATATATATATAAATGGCATCATTGTAAAGGAAATACAACACTAGCTATCAATACAAGCACTATTTTCTCTTTGAATTGTTTTGTTCTTATTGAAATCATTCTATGAAGTTAGTTTCAATCAAAATTGAATGTTTGTTCTTACGAAGTATCATTTTTTCCTTTGATGTAATTCATATTGTCAAAAGATTGACGTCTCGCTCCTACGATCAGATGTACCACTCTAAACCCTTTTGGCTATCATACCCCTCATACAAACAAAAAGTGTACTTGTACATTTTTTGTTCAAAATAATTTGGCCCCCACAGTGGGGCTGAAGCTAAATCCCATTTCAATCTCTACTAAAAATTCACAAAAAATCCAAACACTCATCATGGCTGTCCTCGAAGAAACGAACTCCCAAGTCAACCCCACAAACAATCCTCAACTTAAAATCCTTGCTACTGGTGGACAAATCAAAGAAGAGGTGGCATTATATGCTTACTCGGCGAAGAGAATAGAGTCCCTTCAAAAGACTCTGGAACAATATGAGGCTCAACTTGACGAGGCCATCACTCAAAATGAGAGGTTAAAATCTCAAGTTCAAACTAGCGTTTTAATGGCTGCAGTTTCACGCCTTCAATACGATTGTCATAATGATGGATTTGCTTTATAACTCGACATGGACACTCCCATGATTCCCACAAAAACATCTATCCCTAACGCTCCTCATCTCAGAGTGGCGTCTGGGAGTGGTGGCATGAATTCCCCTCCATCGGTTTATGCTCAAACCGAAGTTGCTCCAATACATCTACATGTTGCTCCAACTACCTAATTTTTGTCACATTTCAAGAAGTAATGGAGCATATGGTGAGAGGGCAAATGAAGGCAATGAATGACAAAATCGTCGACATCCCAAGTGTGGCTCATCGTATGGAGTTGTAGGTCGTGGACGACTACACGAAGTCCCTATTTATTTCATCAATTGCCATGAAGGAATTCCAAAAAAGTTCTCGATGCTGTCCATGACTTCGTACAACGGATTCGTTGATCCAAACGACCACTTGTCAATCACAAACTAATGATTACGACTATCTCAATTCCGTCAGCACTCAAAGAAGCCATCATGTGCAAAAACTTTGGGTCAGTGTTGTCTAGACTAGCCTTGATTGGTTTATCCAATTGTTGTACGGTTCTATAGGGACGTTTTACAAACTGGTGACACTTTCAAGATCCAATTCGCCAACAATCAATGTTTGGAGAGGCAATCCAGGGCGACCTCACCCGCATGAAAAAAGGTCAAATGAAGCACATTGGGATATCTTGAACTGATTTATTGGATAAACATTTCCACTCTATAACACCACAAATTTTAGATTCCTTCATATGGATTGAAGTGTTATTCATGTTAACAAGAGCTCTTCCTTTTCAGTGTTCAAGTGATGACAAAGAATTCTAGAGTTGAAAGGGTGAGAGTAGTACAAAGATGAGTGACTTCCCGGTAAGTCCTCGTGTTGGAATGAACTGGTGATTTTAAGGCCTCGGGGTAGGCCTTACACATCCTTCGGTGCGATATTCCTATCGACCAAGATTTATACAAGGAGGTGACAAAGTATCATAGCTAAATGTTTGAAGACGTCCAAACCAAGACTATGGCGCAAATCATTCTATAAGAGGACCACGTCTTTGGTGGTCATTCTGGAGAAAACGATAAATCAAGTCTCAAGGCACCAACTGCTCAGTGCAAGGATAAAAGGTCAAAACTCTATTTCGAAAATCAAGACGATAAACAAGAAGTTGGGTTAGTTGGTTGTAATATGCATGATTGGAGGGATGACTAGTCTCTACCTCCGAAAATTAGCCAATAAAACTTCAAAGTTGGTGTCTCCACACAAAAAAATGGATTAACTGCGCTATTATTGGAGCGGATTTATACAATCGTGGTAAAAAAAATATATATGGACCACGGTTAGACAAAAAAACGCGGTGTAAAAGAGTTTTTTTTAATTAATTAAACTCGCACCGCGATTTCAAAATATCAACCGCGGTAACCAAAAAACACGGACCACGGTTACTTAATAAACGCGGTAATAAACTTTTTTTATTAAGTTTATTCGCAATTGTGATTCATTAACAACCGTGGTAAACATCAACACGGACCACGGTTCACTACAACCGTGGTAAACCCACGGTATTATCAACCGCGGTCTTGTTTAGGTTTTAATTTGTACCTTTCGCGGGCGCCGCTATCTGGCCTTCGATATCGATTCGATGACTTGCTTAGTTGCTCACCGGCCGTCGAGACTCTCGCCGCTCTGCACTCATTCGTCGTCGCCACCGGCCGCAAATTCGCTCCACCGGCCGCCAAAACCCCTCCCCATTCGTTAACTTGCATTATTTCGCTGGTGTCGGTCTCCACTGGTGCTTCTCCCTCCACGACGCGGTCCATCGTCGGTGCTTCTCCCTCCCCGACGCGGTCCCTCGCCGGTGCTTCTCCCGCCCCAACACGGTCCCTCGCCGGTTCTTTTCCATCCTCGGTCTGACGCCGTCCCAGGTTAGTTACTGGTGTATTTATAAAATGCATGTTTGTTGCTCATATAGTTGGTCTAGGGAGATCAGTCTTGGCACTAAATCAGACCTGCACAAACAATCGAGCAAGTTGGCTTCGGTTGGTTAGCATTCAAATTCATGTTAGGTACTTAGGTTAGTAGAAATATGCTCTAACCCTTACTAAAATTTCTAGGTATGTTGTGAGAATTCTGAGTTTGGGTCATTTTTCAACCATAAATAAACAAATCTGGGTCATTTAGTGACGAGTTGATTAAAGTCAAAGAGTTTTCTCTTGACATTGGATTGTCATCATCTTGCCAAAACCCAATATTCCTAAGTGAGCTAATTGGAGTTGTAAGGAACTCAACAATCTACACATCCCAAAATGGCAAAACCTAATAGTATCCCTACAGTACCTGTTACTTTCACTCCAGGAGTCCAAGATGAACTTGTTGAATAATTTTGTGGCTTGGTCCAGGTTAGCCCCTTCTAGATTTATATAATTTCACTCCAGGTTAGCCCAATAGTAGCTACCTGTTAGTTTTGATGAAAAGTTGTGCAGACTTTATGATGGCTTCAGCAATCAGACGGGCTTGCATCTCAGAGTCCAAATTCTCACCAATGTGACCATTTGAGAAAGAATCTAATTGCTGATGCTCCCATTCCAAACTTACATATTCACTCCCAACAATTACAGCACTAATGCACCTGTAAAGTTAGCTTGTAAAGAGATGTAGGTGCATTATTAATAACAAAATACACACAGATAGTACAAGGAAGCATTCTGATTAACCCAATAGTACTAATTGTGATAAGTTTTCTGGAAATTACAATGGGATAGATGGATAGTACTAATTGGGAGTAGCTAGCTAGTTGTAGTGGGTAATGTCACACATGAGGCATGAATAACAAAAAGTACTATCCTTGTAACAGAACGAATATGATAATCATGATCTCTCTTGAGCTAGGTTTTCGGCAATCAAACTTGTTGTTTTCAACTCCTGGTGTATCACTATCTCTTAACTTTTTATTTTGTTTGTTTTGTTATGGGGGTTGTTATACACATTTAAAAGCAAGTATACAGAGTTCTGAAAAAATAATATTAGTTGAGTCATGTCAAAAGAATTAAGTCTCAAATTTGAAAGTTGTATGAAGTAACTTGAAAGTGGAGTACTTATCCCATATTTGAAAGTTGTATTTGTAACTTACAATATAAATTAACATTGAACCTGAAGCATTTTTCTTTTTAATCATGGCACAAGAGCAACTTAATGATTCTAAGAGTGAGTCCAAATCTCATAAAGCAATTGAGATTTCGGTATAGATAATTTCATTACCTAGCTTCATCGAAATCCGTATATGTATTCCATAGCCACAACAATGCAAGGACTCGTCCATTTTTCTTGACATAGCAACAAATCAGTGAATGCCATATTTTTTTGAACCAGGAATGTCAATATTTTTTTTAATGTTGAGTAGGACTGCCAAAACTTATCCCAATAGTCAAAACTCAAAAGGGGATGCCTTAGTGACATAAGACTAGGTATAAAGCAAGTTCGGAAATCAACCCCAAAACTTATCATGGACTAGGTATAAAGCTCTTTCATTTTCTAATTAGTTTGTATAACTTATTACTTTTCTTTCTTGGTTTCTTAGATTGCTTTAGCACTCAATACAGAACAAGACATTCTTTTTTGGTTCACTAGGTGAGAGTTGTAATCTAATTTTCAATTCTTAAAGATTTCAATTTCTTTCATCTTTTGATGCTCAGTACTTCATTTGGATGATTTGTGATGGTGAATTGCTTTCTACATTGTTGAATTTGGATATAATTTTCTTTGGTTTCAAATATTTGTTGCAAAGATTTGGCCTGCTCCATTGTTATATCTATATATGTGGCTCTTCTACTGTTGTTCGATGCATTTGGTGGAGTTCATGAAATGGAAGTTCTTTTGACATGTTGTAATCGAATTGGTCTCACATTGTTGTTGTGCAAGTCAATTTTAGATGTACATAATTCAATTTTAGTTGCTTGGTAATCTTATTAGAAGGTTCAAATTGGTGCATTTGTGTCTGTGTTTGCCGGTTCATAATTTCCTAGTATCATTACCGTTATGAAAATGGTAGATTTTTGTAATTTACATTGCTATAATTAGCTTCAATCATTCTATTTGGATGCTTTGATCACTTTGGATATGATTATTCTTTGAAAATCTTTTTCCTTTGTTGGCAGATTCTTGAGTCATGTAACAATTCCACATCTACTAAAGTGTATTGGATAAAACACAAATTCGAAACATGATCATCTTTGGTTTTTCTTTATCTTGATCAATAGGATTCCAAATACTCATATTATCCAGCAATAAGTTACTTCACTGACACTTGTCTGACATTGATTCTTTCTGGTGGTCTGGTTGAGGGTTCTATGTCAGTGTCAACTACTATGAAGACAAGAGATCCATTTATAGTTGTGAAAGCCAGTGATCTGATTAAGCTTTTATCAAGAAGTGTTCCTGCAACCCAGGTATGCTCCACTAACCATAACAGCACTAATAGACTTTATCTCCTAATGTGTACACTGCTGCTGCATTTGTATACTATATGAAGATTTGTTTTTCTATTTTGTTTCCCATGCTGGAGGAGTGAAAAAATAGTTTTTTCTGGAGAAATTAAAGTCTTGCGTATTTTTCCTTTTAGTGAAACTCTACTTGAGCTATGATATTAGTGCTTTTGACATTGCACATTTGCTCTATAGACTAAGCAGATTATACAGTTATTTGTTGTAAGCCCAACAATGTTGCCTTAATCTTCTTTGCAATATTTTTGATACTGCAGGCAATAAAAATATTGAATGATGAAATGCAATGCGATATCATCAAGGTTGGCAATTTGGTCCGGAATAAGGTCTGTTGTCTGGTTCCTCTATTTTTGAATTCTTATATGTACTAAGGTGTATTAGCATATATTGCATATATCCACTAGCCAGAGGTTCATTCCATTTTCCAGTCCTCGTTATTAGAGGAAATGAATAAAGATAAGGGAAAAAGGAGATTTGAACAGGTACCTTATGTTTGAAATGAATATCTTATGACGAGAAAATAAATTGTATCAAATTTGTACCCTTTTCCCTTAGGTAAAACAATTAGCATCATTGTCTAATAAAATTTTGATAGGAATTCTCTTATCTTCTTTTCTTGCAACATTCCAGTGATTTTAGAAGACTATGTAGATAAACTCGGTTACAGATGGTTTGAGGAGTTGTGCCTTCTATTTGTGTTAAATTTCTATATTATCGTTTGGAACACTGTAAATAGAATGCAGCTGTTGTAGTTGCTCTAAGCCATGCTAGGTTCATTTATGTGCACGAATACATTGCTTTTCAAATCAGCTTGGTAAGAGAACATAGTCTGGTTCATTCTTCATCTAGTATTCTTATAACATAAATGGTGGTTGTTTTTTTGCAGTTGAGTCAAAACGATGACTTGAAGAGTTGTTGCTTTTCAAGTTTCACTGCTTCAGAACAATCAGTTGATGGAGTTGTTGATGTCCTTTAGCACAAACTGGTGAAGGAATTGCTGAATGTGAGCTTCTCAAATGGTTTGTCCAGGAGGTGAGATAAATTTGCTAGGTTTAAGTTACCAAATCAGTTTTGTTAGTTTAATTGATAGTTGTTCTTTGACATTCTTTTTATTTTCTGAATGATCCTTAATTTACATAAGGCTGAAACTCAACTTTAGGGAAGGTTGATTCAAAATATCCTTAGTGTTTATTTAATTTGTGATTCAGATAATTCTAAATCCAAAAGATGTTACTGCTTTTTTTCTGGCTTGTGGACATTATAATATTCAGTATAATTTCCTGCAATGTCCAACAAAGACATGATTGTCTTCCCTTGTGTATGAATATATGCAGGGGACCATGTAGAAGAATTTTAACCCCTTTGTGAGGTTCAGAGTGACAAAGCAACCATTGAGATTACTAGTCGCTACAAAGGACAAATAGCTCAAATTCTTCACTCCTCGTGATATTGTGACGGTATTGATACTGAGTTTGATATCGAAATGATAAAAATCACTAATACCCTGAGCAAATCGGTGCAACTCTTCTCTATTACTATTTTTCTTCTGTAATTTATTTCATGAGAAAGAAGAAAACTATAAATTGTGTTTCAGCTTAATCTTTTTGGATGGATGTATCCTCTAACTAGTTTTAACGCTATAGGTGGGAGAAACTCTTGTCTTATTAGCTATACATAACACACATAGCTAATAAGAGAATTTTTTTTTAAAAAAAAGAAATTGGACAGCGGTTATTTCTCAGAACTGCTGTCCAGTTTCATTTTTTAAAGAACCGTGGTCCAAATTCTTACTGTGGAAGCACTTTTACGTAGTCCGACCCCCCTTTTTGTACTAGTGCTCAGAAGTCGACAACACTATGTTGAAGCTCGACAATGAAGTGAGGTGGCCCAAGTAGTCTAACAAACTACGAGGAAACTAAGATAGATCTAAATATTGTCATTTCCATGACGATATAGGCCACATGAAATATGAATGTCTAGGCTTGAGGCGAGAGATCACCTAATTAATCAAGAAGGGATTCCTCTGAGATATATTGTTTGAAAAAGTCGATGTAATTAAAAATATAGGTAATCGAGACGTACCAGCTTCCCCTCCTTTTCCTGCAAAGGTTATTAACAATATAGTTGGAGGATCATAGATCAATGCCTTGATGTATTCCGTTGCAAAACGTGATGCCATGGAAAACATTCTAGATCGCCCATTGGTAGATATGACCACCGGAAAGGAAGCCATCGAGAGTCGACCGACTACATTTGACTCCTCATACTTTGAATATGTCGATGGACCACATTACAATGGCCTGAAATTTTTCCTCACACTGGAAATTTCTTGGTCAAACGAATCCTAGTGGACAATGGAAGTTCATCCAACATCATGATGCCTGACTCTTTCGAGAACATGGGTCTCAGCAAAAACGACGTCGATAAGAAGTCTATTCCATTGGTCGACATCAATGATGAGGTTAAGCATATCATCAGTGAATTTACATTGCCAACCTATGCTAAAGGTTGGAATACCCAAGTAAAATTCATCGTTGAATGTTTATCTCCCTATAACGTCATGTTGGGTAAACCTTGGATACATGACATGAAAGTCATACCATCTACGTATCACCAAATTGTCAAGTTCTAGACACCTTGGGGAAAGCGTGTTACCAAACTTCTATGAAAGTAACAACATTTGGTGAAAAGACACTGTAGCAATTATAGATAAACGACGTGCAACCACATTACATTGAACCTGAGATGCTAGAGATAGAGAAAGTCATTTTCGATCAAGCAAAACTAGCGCAAACTGTACGAGTATGTGATATTGCGTTTGTCGTAGACACCTATCAAATAACCTCAAAAACCTAACTAATGTAGTCTGGTAAGTAAGGGTCGAATCCCATAGAAAATCAAGCTATATATCTTGTTTGCCAAAACGTTCACCAACTGATAACAAAGACAAATGGGGGAGTTTATATGAATCTAACTAAGAAAAGGATAAATAAAACATAAATAGCTTGGCTAGACAAATATTCACCTTCAGTTTGATTGATCGATCATTGATTATCCCTAGTTCTCAATTCTCATGAATGTCCTAATCCCTGTTCTAAATTAATTACCAGTCCAACTAGTCCTGATAATCCTAACTATTAAACAATCAAGAAACTATCAAGATTCAATTTAACAGCAGCAGTAAGCTCGGGAATAGATAGGCTCATGCAATACTTAACAACTAGTCAGTACTCAACATGAAATCAATTCTCTTCACAATAAACATTCATAATTAGTTCTTGTAAATCGTGGTTGCTACTTTGAATTAGGGATGAACAATATTAATCTCAACAAGTTGACCAGATTAGGGGAACCAGCACTATAGATAATACCAATCTCAACTAGTTTGTCAGGCTAGGAAAACCAATACTAATAATACTAATCACAACGAAACGGTGAACTAGATAAACAAATAGAATTCAAAACCCTAATCATGCGGTATGAATAATACCAATAACTACTAGTTGATCAGGCTAGAGAAATCAATAAAACTCAATGGGATGAAGAGCAAGAGAATCAATAACATTCAAGGATAAAACCAAGGAATAATCTCACAATCAAATTCAAACCAAGGCTTCAATTGTCTAGCCAAAAACAAAACAAAGATAAAACACAAAGAAAAAGGAAAAGAGGAAGAAGGAGAAAAACGAACTCCCAATCTCATGTTCTAAAGGCAGAATATAAAGACTTAACAAAACCTAATTTCTAAAAGATAACGATAACAATCTTCTAAAAATAAAACAAACGAACTAAAAGGAAATAAAATAAAAGGAAATAAAGTAAACTAAAGATCTCGGATGAAAATCGCGTCTCCATACCGCGCCAGTAGGGAAATCCGCGATTGCGGAATTACTTTCGCGCCCGCGTAAATGCCTGTGTCAATTTCTCTGCTTCTGTCGTCCATCCGCGCCCGCGGCCAAGCCTTCCGCGCCGACTTCTACCTCTCGCTTGCGGTCTGCTCTGGTGGTGGCTTCGCCTTCAATCTTCAATGTCTTCAAAGTATGCACTAAAATCCACCATATCACTACTTCTTCTCTAAAACTCCATTCTCCTAAATTGTGTTATGAACTCATACAATTGGTACCTAATATTCAGTAACAACTCCTAGTTACACACTACAAAGTAGAGCGGATCAAATTCCCCCATGCGTAAACCTTGCTCGTCCTCGAGTAAGCTAATAGAAACCTACTCCTCTAATGAAATACCCAAGGTCTCAGGAAGCACAGCAAAACTATCTCCACTAAGAACTGCACCTAATCATGAATCTCCAGGGCACGAACACAACACCACAACACACAAGCTTCAAGGAAAGCAGAGTACTTTCCCCAAGCTTATCCCGAATACCATAGAGGAAAGTGACCATCTAATCCTAGCTCCAGTCTATCTTCTTATAACTCCCAAAGTGACCTACCCGAATCCTCCTTATAGCTCCAACACTTATGTCACCACACCAGGAAAAATGAGGAATCCTAATAATCACTCTTCTTCTTTTTTCACTCATTTTGCCCAGGCGCCCTTTCGGGTTTTCGCCTAGCCACTCATTTCATTTTTCTATAGACGGGCTCACAAAACTCACATCACTCTTGACCTCTTATTACCCCAGCCTAATGCTGGTCCGGGCCACCTACTTATTGCCTAAGCCGCCCTTTCAGGTTTTCAGCTTAGCCCAGGATTTCCTTTTCTTTTTTCCTTTTTTTCCATTCAGGCGACTAGCAAGTATAGATCACTCCCCCATGCTTAAATATTGCATTGTCCTCAATGTAATGAAAGACAAAAAGATGAAACACTGGGGAAGGCAGAAAAGTAATCACACCGTCGCCGAGGTGGCCTGGATGTGGACGTCGGGACTGGCGGTAAATCAGTGAAAACACAAGTCTCTGGTGTTGCGGCGGTCCTACTCAAGCAAACTCCACGTGCAACCAAATAGATCCACTGTAAGGTGAAGTGGCACATTAAAGAAACAGGGTTGCACGGGCCTTATATAAACACAGATTCGGAGCCCTAGTGTAATCGTGTAGTGGGCTCTATCGCTCCATATCAATAATCATATCTGCAGTTGGCTCTGGAGCTCCTCCTCATCAGCTGTCGAATGTCGGGCCATCATCGGTGCCAAATAAAAATGTCGGGCTAATGTCTCCTCCTTGGCAACATGATGCGCGCCGTCTCTCGTAGTAAAAATCGGACAGCTGGGCCGCGATCGCGGTTTAAAGGCCGCGGTCGCGGTGTCTTTAGATTTTTTTTAAAAATATTTTTAATATTTTTTTATTTTTTCAGGATAGGAAGACTTAGTGTGGTAAACCGCGGTCGCGGAAATATTTCCGCGGTCGCGATTTTGCGTCTGTTGTGAGACGAACACCGTCTTCGAACTTTGTCTTCGAGTCTCCTACCGGCAGGTTAGTCTAAACACGAAACAACACGAATTAAAACTTGAAAAGAGAAGACATGAAAAGAATTACATACCTCGGGTTGCCTCCCGAGCAGCGCCTTGGTTAGTGTCGTGGCTCGACATAGTATCTTGTTGATCACATCGGTAAACCATCACACAAACGAGAATATACAGACTTTAGATTCCCGGGAAACGGCGCCAAATTTGATATTGCGTTTGTCGTAGACACCTATCAAATAACCTCAAAAACCTAACTAATGTAGTCTGGTAAGTAAGGGTCGAATACCACAGAGAATCAAGCTATATATCATGTTTGCCAAAACGTTCACCAACTGATAACAAAGACAAAGGGGGGAGTTTATATGAATCTAACTAAGAAAACGATAATTAAAACATAAATAGCTTGGCTAGACAAATATCCACCTTCAGTTTGATTAATCGATCATTGATTATCCCTAGTTCTCAATTCTCATGAATGTCCTAATCCCTGTTCTAAATTAATTATCAGTCCAACTAGTCCTGATAATCCTAACTATTAAACAATCAAGAAACTATCAAGATTCAATTTAACAGCAACAGTAAGCTCAGGAATAGATAGGCTCATGCAATACTTAACAACTAGTCAGTACTCGACATACAAGCAATTCTCTTCACAATAAACATTCACAACTAGTTCCTGTAAATCGTGATTGCTACTCTGAATTAGGGATGAACAATATTAATCTCAACAAGTTGACCAGATTAGGGGAACCAACACTATAGATAATACCAATCTCAACTAGTTTGTCAGGCTAGGGAAACCAATACTAATAATACTAATCACAACGAACCGGTGAACTAGATAAACCAATAGAATTCAAAACCCTAATCCTGCCACTAGTGGAAAAAACACTTTTTGAGGCTCCCTTTTAGAGGCGTACATATTTCAAAACGCCTCAACAACGACCTACGCAATCAGTTTTTCGGGTTTTTGAGGCGGATAATTATTTTATACACCTCAAAAAAATCTATTGAGGCGGGCAAATAATTATACGCCTAAAAAAGTTTCCGAAAAAATATTCCCGCTAAAGTATTAGAAGCGGGCCAAATGTAGGCCCGCCTCTAATGGTACATAATTGAGGCGGGCGAAAAAGCCCGCCTCTATTAACTTTTGTTGAGGCGGGCATATTATAGCCCGCCTCAACAAATGTATGCAATAGAGGCGGGCATAAAGAGGCCCGCCTCTATTGCCTCTATTAACTTTTGTTGAGGCGGGCATATTATAGCCCGCCTCAACAAATATATGCAATAGAGGCGGGCATAAAGAGGCCTGCCTCTATTGCCTCATTACATTCAGCTTATAGAGGCGGGCATATTAGGCCCGCCTCTATAAGTCTACCCTAATTAAATTAAAAACATTCAGCTCTGCGTGCGCCTCCGTTCATATCTTCGTATCGTCGTCTTCGCCGAGCTCCGACTCCCTCTCCTTTCGCCGAGCACTCGGTTTCACCAGAGTTCCGACTTCCTCACCCGATTCCGCTGGCCGGTAAGCACATCTAACACCCTATTTTACTTTAATTTCATCCAACACATTTACAATTTTATTTAGGTTCATACCGAATTGGAGAAGTAATTGGAGAAGTAAAATCATAAGTACTGAAGCTTGTACGGATTTGGAGAAGTAAAATACGAGCAAATCCTAATGTACTGATTTCGAATTTGTGTATTTTGTGTTTAAAGCTTGTACGAATTTGTGTATTTTTGTGTGTAAAGCTCGTGCATTGAAGGTGTTTGATGAAATGCCCCTATGAATATGCGTTTCTCTAATAGGCGGGCCTAATACTGATTTCGAATTTGTGTATTTTGTGTTTAAAGCTTGTACGATTTGTGTATTTTTTGTGTTTAAAGCTCGTGCATTGAAGGCAATGAGGATGTAATATACTAGAGGATCACATTTTTATAGTTTATTTAATTGGGGAAATTACATTCTGCAGGTTGATAGAGGCATTGTCTTGAAGGATCGATATTGGGTCAAGGTAATACTTCTACCCTAATTCCTTAGGCCCTTGGCGGGATATAATTCATAATTTAGGCCCTTGGCGGGATAGTTGAGTTTGTATTTTTTCTTGCTTAGTTGCGTATTATTATCTATTTAGGCCCTTGGCGGGATAGAATTCATAATTTAGGCCCTTGGCGGGATAGTTATTAGAAATGATATTAAATCTTCCTTGTTTTGCATTTATTACTAGAAATGAGTCGTCCTTGAATGTACGGTGATCATACTACGACACAATACTTGAGTGGGGTTGAAGAGTTCATTAGATGTGCTTTAGCACACCAACAGAGTACGAAAGCCGAAAAAATCTATTGTCCATGCCGTGATTGTAAGAATATAAGGCAGTTAGATGATATTGATGAGATTGAGGATCATTTATTTCGTCGTGGTTTCAAACAAGATTACCATGTTTGGTTTTGGCATGGTGAGAAAATACCTGATCGTCCAAGTTCTAGTGTCAATGAGTTTGATGTTCGGGTAGACACTGATGATAGTGATGATGATATTGCTGAGAATAATGAGATGGATGATGATGATGACCAAGAAGATGATGAAATAAATGGGATGATGGATGGGGTGAGAGATCACTTGAACGAACAACCTCAGATGTTCGAACAAGTATCAAAGGCTGAAGAGACTCCCTTGTATCCCGGGTGTACAAAATTTAGCAAGTTAGAGGCTATGTCAATACTTTACAACTTGAAATGTGCTTCTGGTTGGACTGATGGAAGTTTCAACACCTTATTGGAATGGTTAGGTGAATTTTTACCAGAAGGCAATGAGATGCCTATCTCTACTTATTATGCCAGGAAATTGATGTGTCCCTTAGGCTTAGAGGCCGTCAAGATAGATGCTTGCCCAAATGATTGTATGCTTTATAGAAATGAACATGAAAATTTGAATGAGTGTCCAAAGTGCGGTGCATCTCGTTACAAACGTAAAGGGGTAAATTCGGCTAAGAGGGGCTCAGCAGCTAAGGTTATGTGGTATCTTCCGATAATACCTAGGTTTCAGCGTTTGTTTTCGTTAAAGAAGGAAGCAAAAAATCTGAGGTGGCATGCGGAAGGGAGAAAGAAAGATGGACTCCTTAGACATCCTGCTGATTCTCTTCAATGGAGAAATATTGATAAGAAATATTCTGAATTTGGTGATGAGGATAGGAATCTGAGGCTTGCTTTATGTACAGATGGTGTGAATCCGTATGGCACTCTAAGCAGCCAACATAGCACATGGCCGGTTCTTCTAGCGATTTATAATCTTCCTCTATGGTTGTGTATGAAGCGCAAGTTTATCATGTTATCACTCCTCATCTCCGGGCCTAAGCAACCTGGGAATGACATAGATGTGTATTTGGCTCCACTTGTTGATGATTTGAAATTACTGTGGAATGAAGGTGTTCCAATGTTCGATGCATACACCAACTCAAACTTTACCTTGCGAGCTATGGTTTTTTGTACCATAAATGATTTTCCGGCATATGGAAACTTGTCTGGGTACAAAACCAAAGGAGAACAAGCATGCCCTATATGTGAAGAAGATATGAAATCCGCCTACTTGAAAAATTACAGGAAAAATGTGTATCTAGGGTACCGAAAGTTCCTTAGTCGATATCACCCTTACCGTAAAAAGAAGAAGGAGTTCAATGGGTACACCGAGGAAGGAGTAGCTCGTACACCTTTGACAGGATCACAGGTTTATGAACGGATTAAAAATGTTGACACCAAATACACCAAGGACTTCAAGTCCGTCTCTGAAAAGGGTGTTTTATGGAAGAAAGCGTCTATACTATGGGATCTTCCTTATTGGAAAGATTTGTCGGTTAGGCATTGTCTCGATGTGATGTACATTGAAAAAAATGTTTGTGATGCTATAATTGGGACATTGCTAAATATACCCGGAAAGACGAAAGACAATCAGAAAGTTCGTTTTGATATGAAAGAGAGGAATATTCGACCAGATTTGTGGCCCGTTGTAAAACCGGATGGTAAAAAGACTTTTCTGCCTCCGGCCTGTTACACAATGTCAAGAAAGGAGAAAAAAGTGTTTTGTGAGTGCTTACATGGCATTAAGGTTCCATCGGGATATTCGTCAAATGTAAAACGTCTAGTTTCTCTTTCGGACCTTCGGTTGATTGGTATGTCAATAAATCAAGGGAAAAATACTTCCATTCTTGTGTGACAAAACGATTTAGAGATTTCAAGAGCAAGTTGGTAGCTCGATGGATAACTAAGATGCAAAAGCCGTCGAAGTATCCTAGAAACAAGATGCCTTGGGAAATCTACCACCACATTACAGAGGCTGATTGGTCAGTTTTTCTTCAAGAATATTACAGGCCAGAGTCATTGGTAATAATGCTATTTCTTTTTAGTATTAAAGATTTCTAGTCAGCTAGCGGAAATCATTGGTAATAATGCAATTGACTTTTGACAGGCTCGTAGTGAGAAAGCAAAGGCAAGTGCAGCCCACCACAAGAATCCTCATCGCACCGGCCAGACGGGTTATATTAGAAAACGACACGAGTGGATAAAAGAAGGACGACTCCCAGAGGAAGCAGCTTTATCTCTGTCAAGTAGCTCCTCAGTGAACTCATCGGTTCCTAGAGCTAGAAAATACAGATCAAAGGAGTGGGTTTTGGCTCATCAAGTTCGAACTGAGGATGGAAAGTGGGAAGTTAGCACGAACGATAAGGATGCCGTAGAAATTGCAAGAAAAGTTGTAAGTAGTGCTTTTTAATGAATATTTACTTAAATTTACTTGGAAATATGAACTAATCTATACTTTCCTAATTGACATTATAGGAGGAGTATATCGAAGAAGAAGAAAAAGGAAACCTTACTTTCGAGGATGATGAGGATGCCCTCACCAAAGCCATTGGGAAAAAAGATCATCGTGGCCGTGTCAAGGCAATAGGTGGAAATGTGGGTTATAGAGTTGCTTTCGGTCCAAGAGAACGACGGAGAAGATGTTCTAGTGAAGCTTCATCAGATCTGATCGAATCGATCAGAGCTGAAGTTAGAAAGGAGTTTGAAGGTGAGTTAGATAAAAGGGTTGCTGAGGCCCTCCAAAAGCAACTACGCTCCATGTTACACATAAATCAACCAAACTTCACTTCTACTCCCGTTCTTGAACTTAATGTTGATGCACCCTATACCACTTGTCCTGATTCCACACCGCAACCACGTGAGCTAAAGGTATGATTGAGTTTGAGTATTATCATGAACTCTTTATGTCCAAATACCTCTTATAACATGAATTAAAATACCTCTTATGCAGTAAAGGACTCCATGCCATCTTGCCCTTGAGGATAAAGATTCTGGTAACAAAGTGCTCGTAGCGGATGGTATGGTACAACCCTCAAACGGTGCATCGTCCCAACACTTTACACCGATGAAGCCTGATCACTACAAAGTCCAAGTTGATTTTGTTTATGATGGACATCATGATGATATTCTTCCGGTGCCTACGGGTGATGGTTTCACTAACTTAGGCGGTGCTCAGGGTAGTTTCGTGCAATGGCCGATCCGCTTAGTGATTTTCGAAGACGACGAGGTAAGAAATCTAGGCTCAATAATAATGTACACATTACTCACTCTTGCTCATCTATAATTCTAATATATATAGGACTATACTACTCCACGCCCAACAAAGAAGTCCAAGTCATTTCTCTCTAAAAAGGTGGATGACAGCTCCAAAAATACAAAGGTAAGTCATTTCTCTCTAAAAAGGTGGATAGAATTCATAATTTAGGCCCTTGGCGGGATAGAATTCATAATTTAGGCCCTTGGCGGGATAGTTATTAGAAATGATATTAAATCTTCCTTGTTTGTGCTCAATAATACAAATGTTACTTCATTATTATTGTTTGGAAATTTCATGTCAAAATAACTCTTAAGTCTCAGTCCAACAAAGAGGTGGTTGGTAGCTGTGATCGTAAAACAGAAGAATCAGCCGCCAAAAGGAAGAAAGCAGAAAACGAAGAAATTCAAGGTCATGGCCAGTCATGCAAGTGGTTGCAATTTGTTATGTCTTCGGCGCCGGGTGGTATATATGATAGTACTCCCATCCCATTGGATGCCTCGGTTTGGAATTATGTGACAGATCAAGAAACATACGTCACTGCATCCGATGTAGAAGAGTTCCTTAAGGGGGCGTGCTTAAACATTTCTGTGATTCAAGTCTACATGATGTAAATGTTTTGATCAGTCTTTATCTTTTAATTGTCAACTATCATTCTTAATCGTTTTTTCTTTAATTGTTCAACTATCATTCTTAATCATTTTTTCTTTAAATGTGCAGGTATTTATTGGACAATCACACATATGCATTTGAAAATTCTCGAATTGGGTTCATTTGTCCTGAGATGGTGTCAAGCACTAGAATCAAGGCCGATCCATCTGTTCCAGCAAATTACTTGCAACGTGTGTTCAATGCTAACAGTGCCAAATTGTTTTTGATCCCATATAATCAAGAGTAAGTGTTTTCAATAAGTTTCATATATAATTAGTATTTTAAGCAATCATTAATGTTTATCAATTTACGTTTAAATGATGCAGCAATCATTGGACTCTATACGTGATAGACCTATTTAAAGCACAGGTCTATCTTTTCGATTCTCTAAAAGGTCCAGACAACAGAATGACTGATGCATCTGGAATCATGAATTTGTAAGTTATTTTGCTTACGAACTAGTTTTTTTTGGAATATTAACAATATCAGTTTCGTGACTGTATTATGTTGATTTTCTAGGGCATTTCAAGTGTTTAAGTATCAAGGTGGGAAGTGCGATAAATCAATAGGAAAACGTAAGACGTTGAGAGTCTGCAATATAGAGGTACATATAGAATTTTAAACGATTTAGGTTTGTTTACTTATAATCAAAGGCCTTGTATCTAAGACAGCCCCCTTATGTTGTGTAATTAGTGCGCTCAACAAAGCAGCGGAACCGAGTGTGGCTATTATGTCATGAAGTTCATGTTAGAGATAGTCACGGGACTCGAGGACTCTGATGAGCGACTAGATAAGGTATGTAAATTAACTAACTATATATTGATAGTATTTGTGTTTTGTGTCAATAATTTCTGTGTTTTTTATGAAGCTATATCCTAAGAGGAAGACAGCGTATACTTATGAAGAAATGGATGTTGTCCGTGAGCAATGGGCACAGTATTTTACATCGAAGTATTTATTATCAGATTGAACTTGTTTGTACTTGTCATGTAAACTGTTGTTGAGAACCTGACTGTACTCTGGTGAAATCTGTTGTGTTGTTGTATATTATTCTGTGAATAAAATCAGGAATCTATTCTGCAAATTTAATGTGTGTATGGTGCAAATTTAATGTGTGTATGATGCATCATAAAATCAGGAATCTATTCTACAAATTTAATGAAATAACTTTTAGAGGCGGGTCTATGGAGACCCGCCTCTAAAAGCCACTTGTTGAGGCGAGCCTCTATAGGCCCGCCTCAACAAGTGCCTCACTATGGCGCCAAAGTGAGGCACTTGTTGAGGCGGGCATATAGAGGCCCGCCTCAACAAGTGGACTTTTAGAGGCGGGCCTACATAGGCCCGCCTCTAAAAGTGCCTCACTTTGGCGCCATAGTGAGGCACTTGTTGAAGCGGGCCTATAGAGGCCCGCCTCAACAAGTGGCTTTTAGAGGCGTATATTGCCCGCCTCAAAAAGGGTCCCCACTTGTTGCAGCCCCCTCATTTGAAGCGAACGGTGTTCGTCTCAATAAGTGTCCAAATGCCCGCCTTTATTAGGGTTTTTTCCACTAGTGTGCAGTATGAATAATACCAATAACTACTAGTTGATCAGGCTAGAGAAATCAATAAAACTTAATGGGATGAAGAGCAAGAGAATCAATAACATTCAAGGATAAAGTAAAGGAATAATCTCACAATCAAATTCAAACCAAGGCTTCAATTGTCTAGCAAAAAAAAAAAAAAAAAAGATAAAAACAAAGAAAAGGAAAAAGAGGAAGAAGGAGAAAAACGAACTCCCAATCTCATGATCTAAAGGCAGAATATAAAGACTTAGCAAAACCTAATTTCTAAAAGATAACGATAACAATCTTCTAAAAATAAAACAAATGAACTAAAAGGAAATAAAATAAAAGGAAATAAAGTAAACAAAAGATCTCGGATGAAAATCGCGTCTCCACACCGCGCCAGTAGGCAAATCCGCGATTGCGGAAATACTTCCGCGCCCGCGGCCAAGCCTTCCGCGCCCGCGGCCGAACTTCCGCGCCGACTTCTACCTCTCGCTTGCGGTCTTCTCTGGTGGTGGCTTCGCCTTCAATCTTCAATTTCTTCAAAATATGCACTAAAATCCACCATATCACTACTTCTTCTCTAAAACTCGATTCTCCTAAGTTGTGTTCTGAACCCATACAATCGGTACCTAATATTCAGTAACAACTCCTAGTTACGCACTAAAAAGTAGAGCGGATCACATTCCTCCATGCTTAAACCTTGCTCGTCCTCGAGTAAGCTAATAGAAATAGGGGTGAGCAAACGGATCGATCCGATCCGATCCGTTATACCGGATATCCGGTTCAAAAAATTTACAAAACCCCGATCCGTATCCGGTCCGTTTTGAAACGGATATCCGGTAAAAAGGACCCGGATCGGATATCTGAGTCGGATATCCGAATTATCCGGTTACTACAAATCTATTAAAAATAAATCAATATATTCATTTTTTAAATTCAAAAGTAATAAATTTGTAAATTAAGAAATAAAATTTGTAGGTTGTTTCTTAATTTGTTCGTACGATTTAAACTATATACACACTTATTATTCATATGAAAATGTATTTACAATATTTTACTTGGACAACAATATAAATATGTGATTAAGGATGTAAAATTTATTAATATATTTTTAATATTTTTTCGGATATCCGATAAGCTAAATATTATATGAATAGTACCGGATATTTTCGGATATCCGGTAAGCTAAATATCTCGATCCGTATCCGGTTCAAGTATCCGGCAAAATCACCCGGATCGGATCGGATACGGATAAAAACTTATAGGATATTTTCGGATACGGATTTTTAGGATACGGATCGACGGATTTTCGGATCGGATCAGCCGGATCGGATATATTTGCTCACCTCTAAATAGAAACCTACTCCGCTAATGAAATACCCAAGGTCTCAGGAAGCACATCAAAACTATCTCCACTAAGAACTGCACCTAATCATGAATCTCCAGGGCATGAACACAACACCACAACACACAAGCTTTAAGGAAAACAAAGTACTTCCCCCAAGCTTATCCCGAACACCATAGAGTGAAAGTGACCATCTAATCCTAGCAACAATCTATCTTCTTATAACTCCCAAAGTGACCTACCCGAATCCTCCTTATAGCTCTAACACTTATGTCACCACGCCAGGAAAAATGAGGAATCCTAATAATCACTCTATTTTTTTTCACTCATTTTGCCCAGGCGCCGTTTCGGGTTTTCACCTAGCCACTCATTTCATTTTTCTATAGATGGGCTCACAAAACTTACATCACTCTTGACCTCTTATTACCCCAGCCTAATGCTGGTCCGGGCCACCAGCTTATTGCCTAAGCCGCCCTTTCGGGTTTTCAGCTTAGCCCAGGATTTTCTTTTCTTTTTTCCTTTTTTTCCATTCAAGCGACTAGCAAGTATAGATCACTCTCCCATGCTTAAATATTGCATTGTCCTCAATGTAATGAAAGACAAAAAGATGAAACACTAGGGAAGGCAGAAAAGTACTCACACCGTCGCCGAGGTGGCCTGGATGTGGACGTCGGGACTGGCGGTAAATCAGTGAAAACACAAGTCTCTGGTGTTGCGGCGGTCCTACTCAAGCAAACTCCACGTGCAACCAAATAGATCCACTGTAAGGTGAAGTGGCACATCAAAGAAACGGGGTTGCACGGACCTTCTATGAACACAGATTCGGAGCCCTAGTGTAATCGTGTAGTGGACTCTATCGCTCCATATCAATAATCATATCTGCAGTTGGCTCTGGAGCTCCTCCTCATCAGCTGTCGAATGTCGGGCCATCATCGGTGCCAAATAAAAATGTCGGGCTAATGTCTTCTCCTTGGCAGCATGATGCGCGCCGTCTCTCATAGTAAAAATCGGACAGCTGGGCCGCGATCGCGGTTTTAAGGCCGCAGTCGCGGTGTCTTTCGAATTGTCTTTTATTTTTTATTTTTATATTTTTTTTCAATTTTTTTTCAGGATAGGAAGACTTACTGTGGTAAACCGCGGTTGCGGAAATATTTCCGCGGTTGTGATTTTGCCTGTGTTGCGAGACGAACACCGTGTTCAAACTTTTTCTTCGAGTCTCCTACCTGCAGGTTAGTCTAAACACGAAACAACACGAATTAAAACTTGAAAAGAGAAGACATGAAAAGAATTACATACCTCGGGTTGCTTCCCGAGCAACGCCTTGGTTAGTGTCGTGGCTCGACATTGTGTCTTGTTGATCACATCGGTAAACCATCACACAAATGAGAATATACAGACTTTAGATTCCCCGGCAACGGCGCCAAATTTGATATTGCGTTTGTAGTAGACACCTATCAAATAACCTCAAAAAACCTAACTAATGTAGTCTGGTAAGTAAGGGTCGAATCCCACAGAGAATCAAGCTATATATCATGTTTGCCAAAACGTTCACCAACTGATAACAAAGACAAAGGGGAGAGTTTATATGAATCTAACTAAGAAAATGATAAATAAAACATAAATCGATGGCTAGACAAATATCCACCTTCAGTTTGGTTGATCGATCATTGATTATCCCTAGTTCTCAATTCTCATGAATGTCCTAATCCCTGTTCTAAATTAATTACCAGTCCAACTAGTCCTGATAATCCTAACTATTAAACAATCAAGTAACTATCAAGATTCAATTTAACAGCAGTAGTAAGCTCATGAATAGATAAGCTCCTGCAATACTTAACAACTAGTCAGTACTCGACATGCAATCAATTCTCTTCACAATGAACATTCACAACTAGTTCTTGTAAATCGTGGTTGCTACTCTGAATTAGGGATGAACAATATTAATCTCAACAAGTTGACAAGATTAGGGGAACCAATACTATAGATAATACCAATCTGAACTAGTTTGTCAGGCTAGAGAAACCAATACTAATCACAACGAAACAGTGAACTAGATAAACCAATAGAATTCAAAACCCTAATCCTGCAATATGAATAATACCAATAACTACTAGTTGATCAGGCTAGAGAAATCAATAAAATCAATGGGATGAAGAGCAAGAGAATCAAAAAACATTCAAGGATAAAGTAAAGGAATAATCTCACAATCAAATTCAAACCAAGGCTTCAATTGTCTAGCCAAAAACAAAACAAAGATAAAAACAAAGAAAAGGAAAAAGAGGAAGAAGGAGAAAAACGAACTCCCAATCTCATGTTCTAAAGGCAAAATATAAAGACTTAGCAAAACCTAATTTCTAAAAGATAACGATATCAATCTTCTAAAAAAAAAACAAACTAAAAGGAAATAAAATAAAAGGAAATAAAGTAAACTAAAGATCTCGGACGAATATCGCGTCTCTACACCGCACCAGTAGGGCAATCCGCGATTGCGGAAATACTTCCGCGCCCGTGGAAATGCTTGTGTCAATCTCTCTGCTTCTGTCGTCCATCCGCGCCCGCGGTCAAGCCATCCGCGCCCGCGTCCAAACTTCCGCGCTGACTTCTACCTCTCGCTTGCGGTCTTTTCTGGTGGTGGCTTCGCCTTCAATCTTCAATGTCTTCAAAGTATGCACTAAAATCCACCATATCACTACTTCTTCTCTAAAACTCCATTCTCCTAAATTGTGTTATGAACCCATACAATTGGTACCTAATATTCAATAACAACTCCTAGTTACGCACTACAAAGTAGAGCGGATTAAATTCCCCCATGCTTAAACCTTGCTCGTTCTCGAGTAAGCTAATAGAAACCTACTCCTCTAATGAAATATCCAAGGTCTCAGGAAGCACAGCAAAACTATATCCACTAAGAATTGCACCTAATCATGAATCTCCAGGGCACGAACACAACACCACAACACACAAGCTTCAAGGAAAGCATAGTACTTCCCCTAAGCTTATCCCGAACACCATAGAGTGAAAGTGACCATCTAATCCTAGCTCCAGTCTATCTTC
This sequence comes from Rheum nobile, assembly GCA_027886185.1. NCBI lineage: Eukaryota > Viridiplantae > Streptophyta > Magnoliopsida > Caryophyllales > Polygonaceae > Rheum > Rheum nobile. Next base: position 853,013 of record WOAB01000761.1, on the reverse strand, counting down.
TTATAACTCCCAAAGTGACCTACCTGAATCCTCCTTATAGCTCTAACATTTATGTCACCAAGCCAAGAAAAATGAGAAATCCTAATAGTCACACTTTTTTTTTCCACTCATTTTGCCCAGGCGCCCTTTCGGGTTTTCACCTAGCCACTCATTTCATTTTTCTATAGATGGGCTCACAAAACTCACATCACTCTTGACCTCTTATTAGCCCAGCCTAATGCTGGTCCGGGGCACCTGCTTATTGCCTAAGCCGCCCTTTCGGGTTTTCAGCTTGGCCCTGGATTTTCTTTTTCCTTTTTTTTCATTCAGGCGACTAGCAAGTATATATCACTCCCCCATGCTTAAATATTGCATTGTCCTCAATGTAATGAAAGACAAAAAGATGAAACACTTGGGAAGGCAGAAAAGTACTCACATCGTCGCCGAGGTGGCCTAGATGGTAAGTAAGGGTCGAATCCCATAGAAAATCAAGCTATATATCTTGTTTGCCAAAACGTTCACCAACCAATAACAAAGACAAATGGGGGAGTTTATATGAATCTAACTAAGAAAAGGATAAATAAAACATAAATAGCTTGGCCAGACAAATATTCACCTTCAGTTTGATTGATCGATCATTGATTATCCCTAGTTCTCAATTCTCATGAATGTCCTAATCCCTATTCTAAATTAATTATCAGTCCAACTAGTCCTGATAATCCTAACTATTAAACAATCAAGAAACTATCAAGATTCAATTTAACAGCAGCAGTAAGCTCAGGAATAGATAGGCTCATGCAATACTTAACAACTAGTCAGTACTCGACATGAAATCAATTCTCTTCACAATAAACATTCACAATTAGTTCTTGTAAATCGTGGTTGCTACTCTAAATTAGGGATGAACAATATTAATCTCAACAAGTTGACCAGATTAGGGGAACCAACACTATAGATAATACCAATCTCAACTAGTTTGTCAGGCTAGGAAAACCAATACTAATAATACTAATCACAACGAAACGGTGAACTAGATAAACAAATAGAATTCAAAACCCTAATCATGCGGTATGAATAATACCAATAACTACTAGTTGATCAGGCTAGAGAAATCAATAAAACTCAATGGGATGAAGAGCAAAAGAATCAATAACATTCAAGGATAAAGCTAAGGAATAATCTCATTCAAACCAAGGCTTCAATTGTCTAGCCAAAAACAAAACAAAGATAAAACACAAAGAAAAGGGAAAAGAGGAAGAAGGAGAAAAACGAACTCCCAATCTCATGTTCTAAAGGCAGAATATAAAGACTTAACAAAACCTAATTTCTAAAAGATAACGATAACAATCTTCTAAAAATAAAACAAACTAACTAAAAGGAAATAAAATAAAAGGAAATAAAGTAAACTAAAGATCTCGGATGAAAATCGCGTCTCCATACTGCGCCAGTAGGGAAATCCGCGATTGCGGAATTACTTTCGCGCCCGCGTAAATGCCTATGTCAATTTCTCTGCTTCTGTCGTCCATCCGCGCCCGCGGCCAAGCCTTCCGCGCCGACTTCTACCTCTCGCTTGCGGTCTGCTCTGGTGGTGGCTTCGCCTTCAATCTTCAATGTCTTCAAAGTATGCACTAAAATCCACCATATCACTACTTCTTCTCTAAAACTCCATTCTCCTAAATTATGTTATAAACTCATACAATTGGTACCTAATATTCAGTAACAACTCCTAGTTACACACTACAAAGTAGAGCGGATCAAATTCCCCCATGCGTAAACCTTGCTCGTCCTCGAGTAAGCTAATAGAAACCTACGTCCACATCCAGGCCACACCGTCGCCGAGGTGGCCTGGATGTGGACGTCGGGACTGGCGGTAAATCAGTGAAAACACAAGTCTCTGGTGTTGCGGCGGTCCTACTCAAGCAAACTCCACGTGCAACCAAATAGATCCACTGTAAGGTGAAGTGGCACATTAAAGAAACAGGGTTGCACGAGCCTTCTATAAACACAGATTCGGAGCCCTAGTGTAATCGTGTAGTGGGCTCTATCGCTCCATATCAATAATCATATCTGCAGTTGGCTCTGGAGCTCCTCCTCATCAGCTGTCGAATGTCGGGCCATCATCGGTGCCAAATAAAAATGTCGGGCTAATGTCTCCTCCTTGGCAACATGATGCGTGCCGTCTCTCGTAGTAAAAATCGGACAGCTGGGCCGCGATCGCGGTTTAAAGGCCGCGGTCGCGGTGTCTTTAGATTTTTTTTAAAAATATTTTTAATATTTTTTTATTTTTTCAGGATAGGAAGACTTACTGTGGTAAACTGCGGTCGCGGAAATATTTCCGCGGTTGTGATTTTGCGTCTGTTGCGAGACGAACACCGTCTTCGAACTTTATCTTCGAGTCTTCTACCTGCAGGTTAGTCTAAACACGAAACAACACGAATTAAAACTTGAAAAGAGAAGACATGAAATGAATTACATACCTCGGGTTGCTTCCCGAGCAACGCCTTGGTTAGTGTCGTGGCTCGACATTGTGTCTTGTTGATCACATCGGTAAACCATCACACAAACGAGAATATACAGACTTTAGATTCCCCGGCAACGGCGCCAAATTTGATATTGCGTTTGTAGTAGACACCTATCAAATAACCTCAAAAAACCTAACTAATGTAGTCTGGTAAGTAAGGGTCGAATCCCACAGAGAATCAAGCTATATATCATGTTTGCCAAAACGTTCACCAACTGATAACAAAGACAAAGGGGGGAGTTTATATGAATCTAACTAAGAAAACGATAAATAAAACATAAATAGATGGCTAGACAAATATCCACCTTCAGTTTGGTTGATCGATCATTGATTATCCCTAGTTCTCAATTCTCATGAATGTCCTAATCCCTATTCTAAATTAATTACCAGTACAACTAGTCCTGATAATCCTAACTATTAAACAATCAAGTAACTATCAAGATTCAATTTAACAGCAGTAGTAAGCTCATGAATAGATAAGCTTATGCAATACTTAACAACTAGTCAGTACTCGACATGCAATCAATTCTCTTCACAATGAACATTCACAACTAGTTCCTGTAAATCGTGGTTGCTACTCTGAATTAGGGATGAACAATATTAATCTCAACAAGTTAACAAGATTAGGGGAACCAACACTATAGATAATACCAATCTCAACTAGTTTGTCAGGCTAGGGAAACCAATACTAATAATACTAATCACAACGAAACGGTGAACTAGATAAACCAATAGAATTCAAAACCCTAATCCTGTAGTATGTATAATACCAATAACTACTAGTTGATTAGGCTAGAGAAATCAATAAAATCAATGGGATGAAGAGCAAGAGAATCAAAAAACATTCAAGGATAAAGTAAAGGAATAATCTCACAATCAAATTCAAACCAAGGCTTCAATTGTCTAGCCAAAAACAAAACAAAGATAAAAACAAAGAAAAGGAAAAAGAGGAAGAAGGAGAAAAACGAACTCCCAATCTCATGTTCTAATGGCAAAATATAAAGACTTAGCAAAACCTAATTTCTAAAAGATAAAGATAACAATCTTCCAAAAAAAAAACGAACGAAAAGGAAATAAAATAAAAGGAAATAAAGTAAACTAAAGATCTCGGACGAATATCGCGTCTCTACACCGCGCCAGTAGGGAAATCCGCGATTGCGGAAATACTTCCGCGCCCGTGGAAATGCTTGTGTCAATCTCTCTGCTTCTGTCGTCCATCCGCTCCCGCAGCCAAGCCTTATGCGCCCGAGGCCAAGCCTTCCGCGCCCGCGGCCAAACTTCCGTGCTGACTTCTACCTCTCGCTTGCGGTCTTCTCTGGTGGTGGCTTCGCCTTCAATCTTCAATGTCTTCAAAGTATGCACTAAAATCCACCATATCACTACTTCTTCTCTAAAACTCCATTCTCCTAAATTGTGTTATGAACCCATACAATTGGTACCTAATATTCAGTAACAACTCCTTGTTACGCACTACAAAGTAGAGCGGATCAAATTCCCCCATGCTTAAACCTTGCTCGTCCTCGAGTAAGCTAATAGAAACCTACTCCTCTAATGAAATATCCAAGGTCTCAGGAAGCACAGCAAAACTATCTCCACTAAGAATTGCACCTAATCATGAATCTCCAGGGCACGAACATAACACCACAACACACAAGCTTCAAGGAAAGCATAGTACTTCCCCCAAGCTTATCCCGAACACCATAGAGTGAAAGTGACCATCTAATCCTAGCTCCAGTCTATCTTCTTATAACTCCCAAAGTGACCTACCCGAATCCTCCTTATAGCTCTAACATTTATGTCACCAAGCCAAGAAAAATGAGGAATCCTAATAATCACTCTTTTTTTTCACTCATTTTGCCCAGGCGCCCTTTCGGGTTTTCACCTAGCCACTCATTTCATTTTTCTATAGATGGGCTCACAAAACTCACATCACTCTTGACCTCTCATTAGCCCAGCCTAATGCTGGTCCGGGGCACCTGCTTATTGCCTAAGCCGCCCTTTCGGGTTTTCAGCTTGGCCTTGGATTTTCTTTTCTTTTTCCTTTTTTTTTTCATTCAGGTGACTAGCAAGTATAGATCACTCCCCCATGCTTAAATATTACATTGTCCTCAATGTAATGAAAGACAAAAAGATGAAACATTTGGGAAGGTAGAAAAGTACTCACATCGTCGCCGAGGTGGCCTGGATGTAGACGTCGGGACTGGCGGTAAATCAGTGAAAACACAAGTCTCTAGTGTTGCGGCGGTCCTACTCAAGCAAAGTCCACGTGCAACCAAATAGATCCACTTTAAGGTGAAGTGGCACATCAAAGAAACGGGGTTGCACAGACCTTCTATAAACACAGATTCGAAGCCCTAGTGTAATCGTGTAGTGGGCTCTATCGCTCCATATCAACAATCATATCTGCAGTTGGATCTGGAGCTTCTTCTCATCAGCTGTCGAATGTCGGGCCATCATCGGTGCCAAATAAAAATGCCGGGCTAATGTCTCCTCATTGACAGCATGATGCGCGCCGTCTCTCGTAGTAAAAATCGGATAGCTAGGCCGCCATCGCGGTTTTAAGGCCGCAGTCGCGGTGTCTTCAGAATTGTTTTTTTGTTTTATTTTTTTTTCGATTTTTTTTTCCAGGATAGGAAGACTTACTGTGGTAAAACCGCGGTCGCAGAGATATTTCTAGGGTCGCGGTTTTGCGTCTGGTGCCAGACGAACACCGTCTTCAAACTTTGTCTTTGAGTCTCCTACCTACAGGTTAGTCTAAACACGAAACAACACGAATAAAAACCTGAAAAGAGAAGACATGAAAAGAATTACATAACTCGGGTTGCCTCCCGAGCAGCGCCTTGGTTAGTGTCGTGGCTCGACATAGTGTCTTATTGAGCACATCGGTAAACCATCACACAAACGAGAATATACAGACTTTAGATTCCCCGGTAACGGCGCCGAATTTGATATTGCGTTTGTCGTAGACACCTTTCAACTAACTTCAAAAACCTAACTAATGTAGTCTGGTAAGTATGGGTCGAATCCCACAGAGAATCAAGCTATATATCCTGTTTGCCAAAACGTTCACCAACTGATAACAAGACAAAGGGGGGATTTTATATGAATCTAACGAAGAAAACGATAAATAAAACATAAATAGTTTGGCTAGACAAATATCCACCTTCAATTTGGTTGATCGATCATTGATTATCCCTAGTTCTCAATTCTCATGAATGTCCTAATCCCTGTTCTAAATTAATTACCAGTCCAACTAGTCTTGATAATCCTAACTATTAAACAATCAAGAAACTATCAAGATTCATATTAAAAGCAGCAGTAAGCTCAGGAATAGATAAGCTCAAGCAATACTTAACAACTAGTCAGTACTCGACATGCAATCAATTCTCTTCACAATGAACATTCACAACTAGTTCCTCTAAATCGTGGTTGCTACTCTGAATTAGGGATGAAAAATATTAATCTCAACAAGTTGACCAGATTAGGGGAACCAACACTATAGATAATACCAATCTCAACTAGTTTGTCAGGCTAGGCAAACCAATACTAATAATACTAATCACAACGAACCGGTGAACTAGATATACCAATAGAATTCAAAACCCTAATCCTGCAGTATGAATAATACCAACAACTACTAGTTGACCAGGCTAGAGAAATCAACAAAACTCAATGGGAGGAAGAGCAAGAGAATCAAAAAACATTCAAGGATAAAGTAAAGGAATAATCTCACAATCAAATTCAAACCAAGGCTTCAATTGTCTAGCCAAAAACAAAGAAAAAGGAAAAGAGGAAGAACGAGAAAAACGAACTCCCAATCTCATGTTCTAAAGGCAGAATATAAAAACCTAGCAAAACCGAATTTCTAAAAGATAACGATAACAATCTTCTAAAAATAAAACAAACGAACTAAAATGAAAAAAAATTAAAGGAAATAAAGTAAACTAAAGATCTCGGAAGAAAATCGCGTCTCCACACCGCGCCAATAGGGAAATCCGCGATTGCAGAAGTACTTCCGCGCCCGCGGAAATGCCCGTGTCAATTTCTCTGCTTCTGACGTCCATCCGCGCCCGCGGCCAAGCCTTTCGCGCCCGCAGCCAAACTTTCACGCCGACTTCTACCTCTCGCTTGCGGTCTTCTCTGGTGGTGGCTTCGCCTTCAATCTTCAATGTCTTCAAAGTATGCACTAAAATCCACCATATCACTACTTCTTCTCTAAAACTCCATTCTCCTAAATTGTGTTATGAACCCATACAATTGGTACCTAATATTCAGTAACAACTCCTAGTTACGCACGACAAAGTAGAGCGGATCAAATTCCCCCATGCGTAAACCTTGCTCGTCCACGAGTAAGCTAACAGAAACCTACTCCTCTAATGAAATACCCAAGGTCTCAAGAAGCACAGCAAAACTATCTTCACTAAGAACTGCACATAATCATGAATCTCCAGGGCACGAACACAACACCACAACACACAAGCTTCAAGGAAAGCAGAGTACTTTCCCCAAGCTTATCCCGAACACCATAGAGTGAAAGTGACCATCTAATCCTAGCTCCAGTCTATCTTCTTATAACTCCCAAAGTGACCTACCCGAATCCTCCTTATAGCACTAACACTTGTGTCACTATGCCAAGAAAAATGAGGAATCCTAATAATCACTCTCTTTTTTTCCACTCATTTTGCCCAGGCATCCTTTTGGGTTTTCACCTAGCCACTCATTTCGTTTTTCTATAGATGGGCTCACAAAACTCACATCACTCTTGACCTCTTATTACCCCAGCCTAATGATGGTCCGGGCCACCTGCTTATTGCCTAAGACGCCCTTTCGGGTTTTCACCTTAGCCTTGGATTTTTTTTTTCATTCAGGCGACTAGCAAGTATAGATCACTCCCCCATGCTTAAATATTGCATTGTCCTCAATGTAATTAAAGACAAAAAGATGAAACACTTGGGAAGGCAGAAAAGTACTCACACCATCGCCGAGGTGGCCTGGATGTGGACGTCGGGACTGGCGGTAAATCAGTGAAAACACAAGTCTCTGGTGTGTCGGTCGTACTCAAGCAAACTCCACATGCAACCAAATAGATCCACTGTAAGGTGAAGTGGCACATCAAAGAAACAGGGTTGCACGAACCTTCTATAAACACAGATTCGGAGCCCTAGTGTAATCGTGTCGTGGGCTCTATCGCTCCATATCAATAATCATATATGCAGTTGGCTCTGGAGCTCCTTCTCATCAACTGTCGAATGTCGGGCCATCATCGGTGCAAAAAAAAAATGCCGGGCTAATGTCTCCTCCTTGGCAGCATGATGCACGCCGTCTCTCGTAGTAAAAATCGGACAGCTGGGCCGGGATCGCGGTTTTACGGCCGCGGTCGCGGTGTCTTCAGAATTGTTTTTTTTTTGTTTTTTTGTTTTTTTTTTTTTGATTTTTTTTCCAGGATAGGAAGACTTACTGTGGTAAAACCGCGGTCACGAAAATATTTCCGCGGTCGCGGTTTTGCGTCTATTGCGAGACGAACACCGTCTTCGAACTTTGTCTTCGAGTCTCCTACCTGCAGGTTAGTCTAAACACGAAACAACACGAATAAAAACTTGAAAAGAGAAGACAAGAAAAGAATTATATACCTCCGGTTGCCTCCCGAGCAGCGCCTTGGTTAGTGTCGTGGCTCGACATAGTGTCTTGTTGATCACATCGGTAAACCATCACACAAACGAGAATATACAGAATTTAGATTCCCCGGCAACGGCGCCGAATTTGATATTGCGTTTGTCGTAGACAACTATCAAATAACCTCAAAAACCTAACTAATGTAGTCTGGTAAGTAAAGGTCGAATCCCACAGAGAATCAAGCTATATATCCTATTTGCCAAAACGTTCACCAACTGATAAGAAAGACAAAGGGGGGAGTTTATATGAATCTAACTAAGAAAATGATAAATAAAACATAAATAGCTTGGCTAGACAAATATCCACCTTCAGTTTGGTTGATAGAACATTGATTATCCCTAGTTCTCAATTCTCTTGAATGTCCTATTCCCTGTTCTAAATTAATTACCTGTCCAACTAGTCTTGATAATCCTAACTATTAAGCAATCAAGAAGCTATCAAGATTCATATTAGCAGCAACAGTAAGCCCAGGAATAGATAAGCTCATGCAATACTTAACAACTAGTCAGTACTCGACATGCAATCAATTCTCTTCACAATAAATATTCACAACTAGTTGCTGTAAATCGTGGTTGCTACTCTGAATTAGGGATGAACAATATTAATCTCAACAAGTTGACCAGATTAGGGGAACCAATACTATAGATAATACCAATCTCAACTAGTTTGTCAGGCTAGGGAAACCAATACTAATAATACTAATCACAACGAACCGGTGAACTAGATAAACCAATAGAATTCAAAACCCTAATCCTACAGTATGAATAATACCAATAACTACTAGTTGATCAGGCTAGAGAAATCAACAAAACTCAATGGGATGAAGAGCAAGAGAATCAAAAAACATTCAAGGATAAAGTAAAGGAATAATCTCACAATCAAATTCAAAGCAAGGCTTCAATTGTCTAGCCAAAAACAAAATAAAGATAAAAACAAAGAAAAGGGAAAAGAGGAAGAAGGAGAAAAACGAACTCCCAATCTCATGTTCTAAAGGCAGAATATAAAGACTTAGCAACACCTAATTTCTAAAAGATATCGATAACAATCTTCTAAAAATAAAACAAACGAACTAAAATAAAAAAAATTAAAGGAAATAAAGTAAACTAAAGATCTCAGACGAAAATCGCGTCTCCACACCACGCCAGTAGGGAAATCCGCGATTGCGGAAATACTTCCGCGCCCGCGGAAATGCCTGTGTCAATTTCTCTGCTTATGTCGTCCATCCGCGCACGCGGCCAAGCCTTCCGCGCCCGCAGCCAAATTTCCGCGCCAACTTCTACCTCTCGCTTGCGGTCTTCTCTGGTGGTGGCTTCGCCTTCAATCTTCAATGTCTTCAAAGTATGCATTAAAATCCACCATATCACTACTTCTTCTCTAAAATTCCATTCTCCTAAATTGTGTTATGAACCCATACAATTGGTACCTAATATTCAGTAACAAATCCTAGTTACGCACTACAAAGTAGAGCGGCTCAAATTCCCCCATGTGTAAACCTTGCTCGTCCTCGAGTAAGCTAATAGAAACCTACTCCTCTAATGAAATATGCAAGGTCTCAGGAAGCACAACAAAACTATCTCCACTAAGAACTGCACATAATCATGAATCTCCAGGGCACGAACACAACACCACAACACACAAGCTTCAAGGAAAGCAGAGTACTTCCCCCAAGCTTATCCCGAACACCATAGAGTGAAAGTGACCATCTAATCCTAGCTCCAGTCTATCTTCTTATAACTCCCAAAGTGACCTACCCGAATCCTCCTTATAGCTCTAACACTTGTGTTACTATGCCAAGAAAAATGAGGAATCCTAATAATCACTCTCTTTTTTTCCACTCATTTTGCCCAGGCATCCTTTCGGGTTTTCACCTAGCCACTCATTTCGTTTTTCTATAGATGGGCTCACAAAACTCACATCACTCTTGACCTCTTATTACCCCAGCCTAATGCTGGTCCGGAACACCTGCTTATTGCTTAAGCCACCCTTTCGGGTTTATACCTTAGCCTTGGATTTTTTTTTTCATTCAGGCGACTAGCAAGTATAGATCACTCCCCCATGCTTAAATATTGCATTGTCCTCAATGTAATGAAAGACAAAAAGATGAAACACTTGGGAAGGCAGAAAAGTACTCACACTATCGCCGAGGTGGCCTGGATGTGGACGTCGGGACTGGCGGTAAATCAGTGAAAACACAAGTCTTTGGTGTTGCGGCGGTCCTACTCAAGCAAACTCCACGTGCAACCAAATATATCCATTGTAAGGTGAAGTGGCACAACAAAGAAACAGGGTTGCACGAACCTTCTATGAACACAGATTCGGAGCCCTAGTGTAATCGTGTCGTGGGCTCTATCGCTCCATATCAATAATCATATCTGCAGTTGGCTCTGGAGCTCCTTCTCATCAACTGTCGAATGTCAGGCCATCATCGGTGCCAAAAAAAATGTCGGGCTAATGTATCCTCCTTGGCAGCATGATGCGCGCCGTCTCTCGTAGTAAAAATCGGACAGCTGGGCCGCGATCGCGGTTTTACGGCCGCGGTCGCGGTGTCTTCAGAATTGTTTTTTTTTTAATTTTTTTTCCAGGATAGGAAGACTTACTGTGGTAAAACCGCGGTCGCGAAAATATTTCCGCGGTCGCGGTTTTGTGTCTGTTGCCAGACGAACACCGTCTTCGAACTTTGTCTTCGAGTCTCCTACCTGCGGGTTAGTCTAAACACGAAACAACACAAATAAAAACTTGAAAAGAGAAGACATGAAAAGAATTACATACCTCGGATTGCCTCCCGCGCATCGCCTTGGTTAGTGTCGTGGCTCGACATAGTGTCTTGTTGATCACATCGGTAAACCATCACACAAACGCGAATATACAAGCTATAGATGCCCCGGCAACGGCACCGAATTTGATATTGCCTTTGTCGTAGACACCTATCAAATAACCTCAAAAACCTAACTAATGTAGTCTGGTAAGTAAGGGTCGAATCCCACAGAGAATCAAGGTATATATCCTGTTGGCAAAAACGTTCACCAACTGATAAGAAAGACAAATGGGGGAGTTTATATGAATCTAACTAAGAAAACGATAAATAAAACATAAATAGCTTGGCTAGACAAATATCCACCTTCAGTTTGGTTGATCGATCATTGATTATTCCTAGTTCTCAATTCTCATGAATGTCCTAATCCTTGTTCTAAATTAACTACCAGTCCAACTAGTCCTGATAATCCTAACTATTAAACAATCAAGAAACTATCAAGATTAATATTAACAGCAGCAATAAGCTCAGGAATAGATAAGCTCATGCAATACTTAACAACTAGTCAGTAGTCGACATGCAATCAATTCTCTTCACAATAAACATTCATAACTAGTTCCTGTAAATCGTGGTTGCTACTCTGAATTAGGGATGGACAATATTAATCTCAACAAGTTGACCAGATTAGGGGAACCAACACTATAGATAATACCAATCTCAACTAGTTTGTCAGGCTAGGGAAACCAATACTAATAATACTAATCACAACGAACCGGTGAACTAGATAAACCAATAGAATTCAAAACTCTAATCCTGCAGTATGAATAATACCAATAACTACTAGTTGATCAGGCTAGAGAAATCAACAAAACTCAATGGGATGAAGAGCAAGAGAATCAAAAAACATTCAAGGATAAAGTAAAGGAATAATCTCACAATCAAATTCAAACCAAGGCTTCAATTGTCTAGCCAAAAACAAAATAAAGATAAAAACAAAGAAAAGGGAAAAGAGGAAGAAGGAGAAAAACAAACTCCCAATCTCATGTTCTAAAGGCAGAATATAAAGACTTAGCAAAACCTAATTTCTAATAGATAACAATCTTCTAAAAATAAAACAAATGAACTAAAATGAAAAATAAAATAAAGGAAATAAAGTAAACTAAAGATCTCGGACGAAAATCGCGTCTCCACACTGCGCCAGTAGGGAAATCCGCGATTGCGGAAATACTTCCACGCCCGCGGAAATGCCTGTGTCAATTTCTCTGCTTTTGTCGTCCATCTGCGCCCGCGGCCAAGACTTCCGTGCCCGCGGCCAAGCCTTCCGCGCCCGCAGCCAAACTTCTGCGCCGACTTCTACCTCTCGCTTGCGGTCTTCTCTGGTGGTGGCTTCGCCTTCAATCTTCAATGTCTTCAAAGTATGCACTAAAATCCACCATATCACTACTTCTTTTCTAAAACTCCATTCTCCTAAATTGTGTTATGAACCCATACAATTGGTACCTAATATTCAGTAACAACTCCTAGTTACGCACTACAAAGTAGAGCGGATCAAATTCCCCCATGCGTAAACCTTGCTCGTCCTCGAGTAAGCTAATAGAAACCTACTCCTCTAATGAAATACCCAAGGTCTCAGGAAGCACAACAAAACTATCTCTACTAAGAACTGCACCTAATCATGAATCTCCAGGGCACGAACACAACACCACAACACACAAGCTTCAAGGAAAGCAGAGTACTTCCCGCAAGCTTATCCCGAACACCATAGAGTGAAAGTGACCATCTAATCCTAGCTCCAGTCTATCTTCTTATAACTCACAAAGTGACCTACCCGAATCCTCTTTATAGCTCTAACACTTATGTCACCACGCCAAGAAAAATGAGGAATCCTAATAATCACTTATTTTTTTCACTCATTTTGCCCAGGCGTCCTTTCGGGTTTTCACCTAGCCACTCATTTCGTTTTTCTATAGATGGGCTCACAAAACTCACATCACTCTTGACCTCTTATTACCCCAGCCTAATGCTGGTCCGGGCCACCTGCTTATTGTCTAAGCCGCCATTTCGGGTTTTCACTTTAGCCTTGGATTTTCTTTTCTTTTTTCCTTTATTTTTCATTCAGGCGACTAGCAAGTATAGATCACTCTCCCATGCTTAAATATTGCATTGTCCTCAATGTAAAGAAAGACGAAAAGATGAAACACTTGGGAAGGCAGAAAAGTACTCACACCATCGCCGAGGTGGCCTGGATGTGGACGTCGGGACTGGCGGTAAATCAGTGAAAACACAAGTCTCTGGTGTTGCGGCGGTCCTACTCAAGCAAACTCCACGTGCAACCAAATAGATCCACTGTAAGGTGAAGTGGCACATCAAAGAAACGGGGTTGCACGAACCTTCTATGAACACAGATTCGGAGCCCTAGTGTAATCGTGTTGTGGGCTATATCGCTCCATATCAATAATCATATCTGCAGTTGGCTCTGGAGCTCCTTCTCATCAGCTGTCGAATGTCGGGCCATCATCGGTGCCAAATAAAAATGTTGGGCTAATGTGTCCTCCTTGGCAGCATGATGCGCGCCGTCTCTCGTAGTAAAAATCGGACAGCTGGGCCGCGATCGCGGTTTTACGGCCGCGGTCGCGGTGTCTTCAGAATTGTTTTTTTTTTGTTTTTTTTTTTGTTTTTTCGATTTTATTTCCAGAATAGGAAGACTTACTATGGTAAAACCGCGGTCGCGAAAATATTTCCGCGGTCGCGGTTTTGCGTCTGTTGCTAGATGAACACCGTCTTCGAACTTTGTCTTCGAGTCTCCTACCTACAGGTTAGTCTAAACACGAAACAACACGAATAAAAACTTGAAAAGAGAAGACATGAAAAGAATTACATACCTCGGGTTGCCTCCCGAGTAGCGCCTTGGTTAGTGTCGTGGCTCGACATAGTGTCTTGTTGATCACATCGATAAACCATCACACAAATGAGAATATACAGACTTTAGATTCCCCGGCAACGGCGCCGAATTTGATATTGCGTTTGTCGTAGACACCTATCAAATAACCTCAAAAACCTAACTAATGTAGTCTGGTAAGTAAGGGTCGAATCCCAAAGAGAATCAAGCTATATATCCTGTTTGCCAAAACGTTCACCAACTGATAAGTAAGACAAAGGGGGGAGTTTATATGAACCTAACTAAGAAAACGATAAATAAAATATAAATAGCTTGGCTAGACAAATATCCACCTTCAGTTTGGTTGATCGATCATTGATTATCCCTAGTTCTCAATTCTCATGAATGTCCTAATCCCTGTTCTAAATTAATTACCAGTCCAACTAGTCCTGATAATCCTAACTATTAAACAATCAAAAAACTATCAAGATTCATATTAACAGCAGTAATAAGCTCAGGAATAGATAAGCTCATGCAATACTTAACAACTAGTCAGTACTCGACATGCAATCAATTGTCTTCACAATAAACATTCACAACTAGTTCCTGTAAATCGTGGTTGCTACTCTAAATTAGGGATGAATAATATTAATCTCAACAAGTTGACCAGATTAGGGGAACCAACACTATAGATAATACCAATCTCAACTAGTTTGTCAGGCTAGGGAAACCAATCCTAATAATACTAATCACAATGAACCGGTGAACTAGATAAACCAATAGAATTCAAAACCCTAATCCTGTAGTATGAATAATACCAATAACTACTAGTTGATCAGGCTAGAGAAATCAACAAAACTCAATGGGATGAAGAGCAAGAGAATCAAAAAACATTCAAGGATGAAGTAAAGGAATAATCTCACAATCAAATTCAAAGCAAGGCTTCAATTGTCTAGCCAAAAACAAAATAAAGATAAAAACAAAGAAAAGGGAAAAGAGGAAGAAGGAGAAAAACGAACTCCCAATCTCATGTTCTAAAGGCAGAATATAAAGACTTAGCAAAACCTAATTTCTAAAAGATAACGATAATAATCTTCTAAAAATAAAACAAATAAACTAAAATAAAAAAAAATTAAAGGAAATAAACTAAACTAAAGATCTCGGACGAAAATCGCGTCTCCACACCGCGCCAGTAGGGAAATCCGCGATTGCGGAAATACTTCCACGCCCGCGGAAATGCCTGTGTCAATTTCTCTGCTTCTGTAGTCCATCCGCGCCCGCGGCCAAGCCTTCCGCGCCCACGGCCAAGCCTTCCACGCCCGCAGCCAAACTTTTGCGCCGACTTCTACCTCTCGCTTGCGGTCTTCTCTGGTGCTGGCTTCGCCTTCAATCTTCAATGTCTTCAAAGTAAGCACTAAAATCCACCGTATCACTACTTCTTCTCTAAAACTCCATTCTCCTAAATTGTGTTATGAACCCATACAATTGGTTCCTAATATTCAGTAACAACTCCTAGTTACGCACTACAAAGTAGAGCGGATCAAATTCCCCCATGCGTAAACCTTGCTCATCCTCGAGTAAGCTAATAGAAACCTACTCCTCTAATGAAATACCCAAGGTCTCAGGAAGCACAGCAAAACTATCTCCACTAAGAACTGCACCTAATCATGAATCTCCAGGGCACGAACACAACACCATAACACACAAGCTTCAAGGAAAGTAGAGTACTTTCCCCAAGCTTATCCCGAACACCATAGAGTGAAAGTGACCATCTAATCCTAGCTTCAGTCTATCTTCTTATAACTCCCAAAGTGACCTACCCAAATCCTCCTTATAGCTCTAACACTTATGTCACCACGCCAAGAAAAATGAGGAATCCTAATAATCACTCTTCTTCTTTTTCACTCATTTTGCCTAGGCGCCCTTTCGGGTTTTCACCTAGCCACTCATTTCATTTTTCTATAGATGGGCTCACAAAACTCACATCACTCTTGACCTCTTATTATCCCAGCCTAATGCTGGTCCGGGCCACCTGCTTATTGCCTAAGCCTCCCTTTCGGGTTTCCAGCTTAGCCCTGGATTTTCTTTTCTTTTTTCCTTTTTTTTCATTCAGGCGACTAGCAAGTATAGATCACTCCCTCGTGCTTAAATATTGCATTTTCCTCAATGTAATGAAAGACAAAAATATGAAACACTTGGGAAGGCAGAAAAGTACTCACACCGTCGCCGAGGTGGCCTGGATGTGGACGTCGGGACTGGCGGTAAATCAGTGAAAACACAAGTCTCTGGTGTTGCGGCTGTCCTACTCAAGCAAACTCCACATGCAACCAAATAGATCCACTATAAGGTGAAGTGACACATCAAAGAAACGGGGTTGCACGGGCGTACACAGATTCGGAGCCCTAGTGTAATCGTGTAGTGGGCTTTATCGCTCCATATCAATAATCATATCTACAACTGGCTCTAGAGCTCCTTCTCATCAGCTGTCGAATGTCGGGCCATCATCGGTGGTAAATAAAAATGTCGGACTAATGTCTCCTCCTTGGCAGCATGATGCACGCCGTCTCTCGTAGTAAAAATCGGACAGCTGGGCCGCGATCGCAGTTTTAAGGCCGCGGTCGCGGTGTCTTCAGAATTTTTATTTTTATTTAATTTTTTTTTCAATTTTTTTTTCCAGGATAGGAAGACTTAGTGTGGTAAAACCGCAGTCGCGAAAATATTTCCACGGTCACGGTTTTGCGTCTGTTGTGAGACGAACACCGTCTTTGAACTTTGTCTTCGAGTCTCCTACCTGTAGGTTAATCTAAACACAAAACCACATGAATAAAACTTGAAAAGAGAAGACATGAAAAGAATTACATACCTCGGGTTGCCTCCCGAGCAGCGCCTTGGTTATTGTCGTGGCTCGACATAGTGTCTTGTTGATCACATCGGTAAACCATCACACAAACGAGAATATACAGACTTTAGATTCCCCGGCAACGGTGCCAAATTTGATGTTGCGTTTGTCGTAGACACCTATCAAATAACCTCAAAAACCTAACTAATGTAGCATGATAAGTAAGGGTCGAATTCCATAGAGAATCAAGCTATATATCCTGTTTGCCAAAACGTTCACCAACTGATAACAAAGACAAAGGGGGGAGTTTATATGAATCTAACTAAGAAAACGATAAATAAAACATAAATAGCTTGGCTAGACAAATATCCACCTTCAGTTTGGTTGATCGATCATTGATTATCCCTAGTTCTCAATTCTCATGAATGTCCTAATCCCTGTTCTAAATTAATTATCAGTCCAACTATTCCTGATAATCCTAACTATTAAACAATAAAGAAACTATCAAGATTCAATTTAACACCAACAGTAAGCCCAAGAATAGATAAGCTCATGCAATACTTAACAACTAGTCAGTACTCGACATGCAATCAATTTTCTTCATAATAAACATTCACAACTAGTTCTTGTAAATCGTGGTTGCTAGTCTGAATTAGGGATGAACAATATTAATCTCAACAAGTTGACCAGATTAGGGGAACCAGCACTATAGATAATACCAATCTCAACAAGTTTGTCAGGCTAGGGAAACCAATACTAATAATGCTAATCACAACGAAACTGTGAACTAGATAAACCAATAGAATTCGAAACCCTAATCCTGTAGTATGAATAATACCAATAACTACTAGTTGATCAAGCTAGAGAAATCAATAAAACTCAATGGGATGAAAAGCAAGAGAATCAATAACATTCAAGGATAAAGTAAAGGAATAATCTCACAATCAAATTCAAACCAATGCTTCAATTGTCTAGCCAAAAACAAAACAAACATAAAAACAAAGAAAATGGAAAAGAGCTAAGGAGAAAAACGAACTCCCAATCTCATGTTCTAAAGGCAGAATATAAAGACTTAGCAAAACCTAATTTTTAAAAGATAACGATAACAATCTTCTAAAAATAAAACAAACGAACTAAAAGGAAATAAAATAAAAGGAAATAAAGTAAACTAAAGATCTCAGACGGAAATTGCGTCTCCGTACCGCGCCAGTAGGGAAATCCGCGATCGTGGAAATACTTCCGCGCCCGCGAAATTGCATGTGTCAAATTCTCTGCTTTTGTCGTCCATCCTCGCCCGCGGCCAAGCCTTTTGCGCCTGCGGCCAAACTTCCGTTATGACTTCTACCTCTCGCTTGCGGTCTTCTCTGGTGGTGGCTTCGCCTTCCATCTTCAATGTCTTCAAAGTATGCACTAAAATCCACCATATCACTACTTCTTCTCTAAAACTTCATTCTCCTAAATTGTGTTCTGAACCCATACAATTGGTACCTAATATTCAGTAACAACTCCTAGTTACGCACTACAAAGTAGAGCGGATCAGTAGGATATGACATTTTGGTGGAGCTTGGAATTGAGCTAATGCAGTTTCTAAAGGCGAATGCGCATTGTTTTGCCTGGTCTCATGAAGACACGGTTGAGATTATCCTAACACAATTACACATCAGTTGAACGTCGATCCCAATTACACTCCAGTAAAGCAGGATCGTAGAAAGTTTGCACAGAAGGAAAATAAAGTAATCAATGACGAAGTGCAATAACTGTCGGAAACGGGAAAGATCAGGGAAGTCAAATACCTTGACTGGCTTGCAAATGTGATGATGATTAAAAAGAAGAATTGAAAAAGGCAAGTGTGTAGCGATTTTACATATCTGAATAAAGCTTGCCCCAAAGATTCAGTTCCACTTTTGCATATTGACGCCATGGTACACGCTACAGCTTGGCACGAAATGTTGACGAGCCCGACGAAGTCCTTGTCATATCCCTTACGATAAGGAACTGTTTGGTACGACGTGTCCTGGTCGACAATGGGAGCTCAGTGAATCTAATGATGATTAAAGCACTCTACAGCCTTGGCGTTAACCAAGAAGACATTATCATGTAATCAATCCCATTAGTGGAGTTCAGTGGCAAAGTCAACAACTCACTGAGGGAGATCATGGTAACTACCTACGTGGGTGTAGTATATCTTCAAGTCAAGTTCCTGATCATGGACAACATGTCACTATTCAACGTCATCCTCGTCCGCCCTTGGATACACGAGATGAGAGTGGTTTCATTGACGTATCATCAAACTGTCAAGTTTCCCTCCAAGTGGGGAATACAAGAGATTAAAGGCAAGCATAGACCGACGGAAGAGTGTTACAGAATCTCCCTAAAGCCGGTCGTCACCCAGAAGCACACCAAAGGGCAAACAAAATAGAAATTAATAGACTGTCCGACGTCGACACACTACACAAAGCCAAAGCCCCCAAAACTTGATGAGGTGATCTTAGATCCTAGAAAACCTAGGCACATCGTGAACATAGGCGCATATATGCCTGGCGAGATAACGAAATAACTAATCGACTTCATTCGGTCCCATTTTGAGTGTTTTGCGTATATAAACGAAGATATGACCGGTATTTTCCCAAACGTGATCGTACGCAAACTTAATATGGATCCCTAACATCCATCAATCAAGTAGAAGCAAATGAAGTTCGCGCCAGAAAGAAACAAGGTGATAGATGAAGAAGTAGGAGCTTTGCTAGTGGTCGAAAAAATGAAGTAAGCTTGTTATCCCCATTGGCTAGCTAATGTGGTGGTAGTACAAAAGAAGAATGGGAAGTGGAGAGTCTGCGTCGACTTCATCGACCTCAATAAGGCATGTCCTAAAGATTCCTTTCCACTGCCTCATATTGATGCCATGGTCGACGCCACCGTCGGTCACGAGATACTCACTTTCATGGACGCGTTCAGCGGTTGTCACCAAATTCAGATGAGTTTAGAAGATCAGGAGAAGACATCCTTCATCATGTAGTTTGGTCTCAAGAACGCTGGAGCCACATACCAAAGGTTAGTCAATAATATGTTCGAGAACCAAATCGGAAGTCTACATCGACGACATGTTGGTTAAGTCGAAGAAGGTGGTCGACAACATTCAATACTTGAAGACAACCTTCGAGATCCTGGAGAAGTACGACATTAAGCTGAACCCAACCAAGTGCTCTTTCAGGATCTCGTCGGGAAAATTCTTGGGTTACGTGGTAACGCAACGGAGGATCAAAGCTAGTCGTGACCATATTAAAGATATCCTTGACCTCTAATCCCCTCGATGCGTCAAAGATGTCCAAAAGCTAATAGGCAGAGTCGCCGCTCTAAATAAATTCTTCTCGAAGGCGATAGATAGGAATCACTTATTCTATAATGTCTTACCGAAAAACAAATCTTTTGAGTGGACAAGCAAGCACGGAGAAGCCTTCCAAGAATTGAAAAGGTACTTTACCTCTCCACTTTTACTTTTGAAACCTAGAGATGGCGAAGCTCTATACATATACTTGGCAGTCAAGAAAACAACATCAAGTTCCGTCATAGTGAGAGAAGAAGACGATGAATAGCTACCCATCTACTATGTGTGCAAGATGTTGCTCGATGCGGAAACAAGGTACTTGCCCATGGAGAAGCTAACCCTCTGCCTCACCACGTCATCCATCAAGTTGAAGCCCTACTTTGAGGCACACTATCAAAGTAAGGACCAACTATCCCATCAAGAAAGTGAATATCAAACCAGAACTGTCTTGGAGGATGGCAAAGTGGGCAGTTCACCTAGATGGATAAGATATTCAATACGAGACGCGCATTGCAATCAAGTCGCAGATTTTGACAGATTTTGTGGCTAAGATATTCAATACGAGACGCGCATTACAATCAAGTGGGCAGTTTAGCCTATCCTATGAAGAGTAGATTGCAGAAGAGTTTCTACAAGTTAATGATCCCATCCCCTTGAAGTGGACGTTGTACACTGACGTCGCTTCAAATCAAAATGGTGTAGGATTAGGGGTTGTCCTAAAATCACCACAAGGGGATAAGATAGCCCAAGCCATGCGATGTGAATTCAAAGCAACGAACAACGAGGCAGAATATGAAGCGCTCGTTACTGGCATCACCATTCTTAAGGAGACAGGCGTGAAGAACTTGAAAGTAATATGTGATTCCATGATAATCGTGAACCAAATCAATGGAGTGTACGCGGCCCACGAATTGAATATGAAAGCCTATCTGGAAGTTGTCCGCGACATCATCAAGTTCTTTGACACGTTCATCATTAAGCAAGTTCTTAGAGATACCAACCCAGAGGCCGATGCATTATTCAATCTCGGGTCTGACATCGATCCGAGAGAATACCAAAAGAATTCTTTCCTACACGTGGAGGAGCTCGCCATCAACAAGCTATCCAATGCGTCAAACCCCATGCATGTCAGTTACTCTAACAAATCTGAATTATAGATCACACCATGTTATAATTGGCTCAAGCATGGCAAGCTACCACCCGACAAGAACGAGGCACACTGACCTCGTGTCAAGGCGTCCCCTTTTGTCCTTAAAGACGACATGTTGCTCAAGTGGTCCACCACTAGATATTATCTAAGATGTCTCTGAGAAGGCGAGGTTCAAAGCGTGTTACAAGAGCTCCACGATGGAGAATGTGGAAATCATTCCGGTGGAAGGAACTTAGCATTGCGCACCCACACAACATGTTATTATCGGCCTAATATGAAGAAAGATGTGACCGACTATGCAAAGAAGTCTAACGCATGTCAAAGACATGGTCCAATGTCTCATCAATCATCTGAAGCTTTACATCAGATTTCCTCCTATTGTCCTTTCATGAAGTGGGGGATGGATATCGTCAAAAAATTACCACTCGCTTCCTGTCAACGTGTCTTCATGCTTGCCATGACGGACTACTTTTCCTAATGAACCGAAGTAGAGGCGTTCAAAGAATTCAAGGACTCACATATTATCTCATTAATAAGAAGGAACATCTTGAGCATATTTTGTGTCCTCGACACCATTGTATGTGACAACGGATCACATTTCATAAGCAATCAGATGTAAGAGTTCTGCCACGAACTAGGCATCAAGCTCGTCACATCAATGCCGCACTACCCACAAGATAACGCTCATGTTGAATCCAACAACAAAGTTATCATCAACAATATGAAGAAAATGCTCAAAAAAGCAAAAGGCTTGTGGGTGTTTTGGGGTGAAAAGATCAATCAACCTAAATCGCCTTAGACAGGGTAACAAGTCGATCGGGTAGAACACAATAAATCCAAACCAAATGAACAATCAACTACGTTCGAAATAGGAGTAAGATTATACGATGATATATTGATTAAGTGATGAAAGGAGACAAGATACAACTTATCCTCAAGGAGTAGAAGATCAGGTCTTGTCCGACCGGCCACTCTAGTATTCGACCGTTGGTGATTAAACGATGTTACCAAAAGAGCAAGACGAGACCCAGTGGGTTAGCCGGCTTTGCGAGAGATGAGTTGATGAATATTATTGTATCCGTGTATCTTGTGTCGATCTCTCTTCCTTAGCCTCTTCTCGGCCTATTTATGGGATCTTCTTCTCTATCGGTTTTGTTACCATTTACTATAAGATCTTTCACTTAATTCCTCTGCATAATCTTCGGGATTTTGTTTTTAATGAGGCTTCTAATTCGCGTTTCAATCAGCCACCGTTTGTTGAAGGATCGAGCCATTCATTGCATCGGCGAAATTTCCGGGATCGATCGGGTCTGAGCATTGATGATTGTCTGACGTTACTCTTCACAACTCATTGGCCACTTTTCTTGGATCAGATGGCCCAATCCGACATGCAATATATTTTGGGCCCAACAATAGCCCTAAGTCGTGTTGGGCTCAAGGCAACTATGGGCGGGAGCCAAGCCGACTTCCACTCTGCACGATCCATGTATCTTGTGTCGGTCTCTCTTCCTTAGCCTCTTCTCGGCCTATTTATGGGATCTTCTTCTCCATCGGTTTTGTTACCATTTACTATAAGATCTTTCACTTAATTCCTCTGCATAATCTTCGGGATTTTGTTTTTAATAAGGCTTCTAATTTGCGTTTCAATCAGCCACCGTTTGCTGAAGGATCGAGCCATTCATTGCATCGGCGAAATTTCCGGGATCGGTCGGGTCTGAGCATTGATGATTGTTCGACGTTACTCTTCACAACTCATTGTCCACTTTTCTTGGATGAGATGGCCCAATCCGACAGGCAATATGTTTTGGGTCCAACAATAGCCCCAAGTCGTGTTGGGCTCAAGGCAGCTATGGGCGGGAGCCAAGACGACTTCCACTCTGCACGATCTCCACCATCCGATTTAGGCACGACAGGCGAGGGCTAACGTGGCGACGATCGCACGGCGTGATGGGACGTATCTGTTCTTCCAGTATTCCCTTCATAAATTCGAAGCAGCTTGTCGATTTCTTTCCATCTTCTTTCTCCGACTTTCCCTTTTCTTCATTTTGGTAGGTTTTCAAGGTTTTTTCCAAAAATTGCTTTCCAATTTCCCCCTTTCTCTATACTGGATATGGTTTCTAGTAGTTCCACTGAGTCATCCTCCATTCGCTCGAACTCGAGCAAGAACAAAATCCGCCCCTTTCTTGCTAAAGGAGGCCGACGCTCTGACGAGGACGCTGACAGGGGCAGAACTGGAACAAATCCTTCAAGTCGGAGGCTTTTCTCCTAAGACGGTCGCAAGGCTACCGTACCCGGATGAGAGGGCCGACGCTCGATATGAGGGGTGGATCTGCTTTTATGCCTATCCGTTTCGGATATGGCATAAGTTCCCGTTCACGCCCCTTGTTCGAGACTTCTTGGCGACTCTGGCGCTTGCGCCGTGTCAGGTTATGCCACAAGCATGGCGGATCCTTAGAGTTTTGGACCTGTTGAACTTACAATCTGGGGCTGGTTTTAATTTTAACGCTCTGTGGTATAACTACTCTTTGGGGTCGAAGATCTCTTCTCGAGTCCAACTACGCATTCGTTAGGGTCGGAAGCCCTTGGTGGCCAATCTTGATGTGAACGACCGCGGATGGGGATCGAAGTTTTTCTTCATCGAGCGATCGTCTCTGGAGAAGGGGGGGTGACTGTTCATTTTTGTTGTCGGAGTGGCGGGTCGAGAATATGTACCTCTCTTTGATTTTCGCTTGTCGGTTAATGTTTTAACTTTTTGCTTACCTCTTCTTTTTTGTAGTCCCTGAAGCTAAAGATTTGGAAGTGGATGCTCTGTCGGAGGGCCTGACCAACATCATTCTTGGGATCCCTTTGTCGGAACGGAAGTTCGTGAACGTCAATCTGTTGTCCGTCGCTCCCACTACTCAAGACGTCATGTCGACTCTATCGTCATCTTGTGTTAAGCATAAGTCTTTTGTTTGAGTCATGTGTTTTCCGTCACGCGTTGTATTTTTTAACTTACGTTTTGTCTGGTGTGTCAGCGTCTCCGGCTGGTCGGTCGAGTACTCACTTAAGGGGAGTGTCTGGTAAGGGTTTAATTGAGCAGAGGTTGGCGGCAGCCATGGCCTCATCGAGTAAATCGACACCGGCCGAGTCGTCTCTCCCAGCTGAAGTCGGTACGAAGAGAAAGGTGGTCATCTCTTCTAATGCCGAAAAGGTCGTTGTAGACACCTCGAAGAAGAGGTCGGTGGTCTCTCTTGGTATTGAGAAGATTAACTTGGTCGGACAATCGATTGTTGACTTGTTCCATGCTCAAGTTCCAGTTTTGAAGTCTGAGGTTGACGGTGTTTCTCCTTTGGACTGTATCGGCGAGGCGAGCTGCTCTGCATGGAAGGTAAGTTATCTTGTCGAGTTTTATGTATACATGTTCCTTCTTTTGAAAAATGGTGGATTGTGTCTTTAGTTCTTCTTTTTGTTTCATATTTTCCAGACTTTTCAGTTTCTCTTGGGTGCTTATTCCGGCATTAAGGAGATGGTCACCAAAGTTGAGGACATGGCCGCTAAGTCAGAGTCTGACTTGGCATCTTTGAAGAACAAGGTGGAATGGGCTGAAAGTCGTTTGAAGGACGTCGAGCGCCGCTTTGCTAGAGAGTTGAAAACTTGTCAAGACGAGTTGGAGATTTGTCGAAAGGAACTTAGCGAGAGTCAGACTAGTGTTGAAGAGAGGGTCAAGCAGGCCAGAATCGATGCTGGTCGGGTTGCAGGCGACGTGGGTGCCTTTTATCCGTTGAAGTCACGTGTCGAAATGATTGAGGAGTTCGAGGAGGGCAAGCATGAGGCCTGGGATCTGAAGGCAGAGAGAGACCATGGATACTCTGTTTCCTAAGGAGAATCCAGGTTCGGAGTTGTTCCAGCTGGCTGGTGTCAGAGAGGAGTCTCCGGACAAGAGTGCCGGTGAAGACGAGATTCATTCTGGCGACACCATTCCTAACGTACCGATCGAGCCCCAGCCTTCTTCCGACCCATCTCCTAATGAAGATAATACTGCGACTCTTGACCCTTGATTTTTTTTATGAATGACTTGTGGTCCCACCTGTGTGTGGGTGAAACATTTTCTGGTTTGGCGACCCGTCTACCATCGCGGGTCGCATAATATGTTTTTAAGAATATTTGAAGTCCTACATGTGTGTAGGCAGACAATGTGTTTTGGCGACCCGTCCACCATCGGGGGTCGCATGAATGTAAACAGAATTAGACTCTCTTTTTTATTGACGTAACCTGTTTTACAAAGAATTGGCCTTGTTCTATGTCTGAATGTTTGTCAGACTTTTTTAGAGAAGATAGTCGCGACTCCTTTGATTTGTTTCGGATTTGCCTGTCTGCTCCGTCGAGTAGGGCTTTTCCGCGTCATGTAAGAAAAGGGAGGACTGCAAGTGTATACATTTATGTTTAGTCATGACTTGGTGTTATGTCGAGGAGGGGAGCAATATGTTTTTATTGCGTAAGTGTAATAAGGTGTTTGACCTTATTATTGTACAAGGCAGGCGGTGTGCCGGTGTGCCTATGGTATTCATCTCCTCGTGTTCCGATTGATCATGTAAATGTAGTATAAGCGCTTTTTGTGTGTGACTGGATCCAGCTTGTCTTTGCATTTTCCTGTACTTATGGTCACAAGAACATGTCTTTGCTAGACGTAAGTGTTAGGTTCACGAAATAGAGTCGGGTTTGTAATGACAAATAATATATGAAAAATGAGAGGGTTCTAGTGTCTTACCAGATGAGGTCAGAAGTGATACAACTTTAGATGTGTGGCATTCCAGCTTCTTGGCATTGGTTGTCCGTCTTTATCTTCTAGTCGATATGCTCCTTGTCCGACTACTTTTTTGATGAGGTAGGGACCTTTCCACTAGGGTGCGAGCTTGCCGTCGGTCGGATCCTTGGTGTTCTGGAATGTCTTTCTGAGGACCCAATCGCCAACTTTGAAGAATTTGGTCCGAACATTCTTGTTGTAACTTCTCGCGACTTGCTGCTGAAACCTGACCATCCTGATTCTAGCTTTTTCCCTTGTCTCATCGATCGTGTCTAAGTTGTGTGCTAGTTCGACATCGTTTTGTTCATTCGTCTGGAGACCATAACGAGCTGTCGAAACTAGCAGTTCGGCGGGAATGACCGCTTCGCTTCCGTAGACGAGTGAGAACAGTGATTGTCTAGTTGCGTTCTTTGGAGTGGTCCTATCGGACCAGAGGATGAGGGGAAGTTCGTCTTCCCATTTTCCCTTAGCCCTTGTGAGGCGTTTCTTGAGGTTGTTGATGATGATTTTGTTACTAGATTCAGCTTGTCCGTTGGATTGCGGGTATCGAGGAGTGGATGTGACCAGCTTGATGTTCCACTGGTCGCAGAAGGCTCGAGTCTTATGACTGATGAACTGGGAGCCATTGTCGCACACAATTTCTGACGGGACGCCAAATTTGCACATGATATTACGTTTTATAAATGAAATGACATGTTGATCTTTTACCTCTCAATATGCTTCAGCTTCGACCCATTTGGAAAAATAGTCTGTCATGGCGAGGAAGAAAACCCGTTGGCCCGACGCCGGTGGGAGTTTTCCGACGATGTC
Organism: Rheum nobile; assembly: GCA_027886185.1. Taxonomy (NCBI): domain Eukaryota; kingdom Viridiplantae; phylum Streptophyta; class Magnoliopsida; order Caryophyllales; family Polygonaceae; genus Rheum; species Rheum nobile. The sequence continues at coordinate 826,300 of WOAB01000761.1, read as the reverse complement.
CATTCCACACTTCATGAAGGGCCATGGTGCTAAAGTTGGATGGAGGAGTTTTGAGGGTTGACGTGGAACTGACGCGTGTCGTCGACAGGCGTCACATTTCTTGGTATACTCCATCGCGTCTCTATTCATTGTGGGCCAGTAGTATCCCGTTCGCTGGGCTTTCCCCGAGAGGCTTCGTCCTCCGGTATGGTTGCCGTATTCTCTTTCATGTAATGATTGCAGGATGCGTTCGACTTCTGGAGTCTTGAGGCATCGTAGGAGTATATGTAGGATCGTGATTGTTAGATTAATAATCAGGGAACTGAGAATACAGTTTACAGTTTCCTTCGCAGCGGAAATAAACAATCAACTAAATGAACAAGTTCCTTATAGTGGAAACCTTCGATTGCCAACTAGCAATCTAGGATAAAAACCACTACCTTTCTTCCGAAAGGATTTCAAGGTCTACTTCTTGATTTCTTATCACTTCGGTTACAGCTTATCCTAGGAACAAACACACAGTTTCTTTGTCTTACACACAGTTAGACAATCCTAGATAACTTAACAGAAAGTATAATCAATCCAAGAAGCAGTCATAAGCACTAAGGAACTAACTCACTTACAGTCACAGGAACTAGCACACAACTCTTTGATTCCTTGACTGGTTCCTCTTGATCTTGTTCTGATTTGATGATCTTGTTGAGAACTTCACACTATGATATTTGCTATGGAGTGTGATTCTAGTAGTTGTGCTTGAAGATAACAACAGAGCTTATCTTTCTTATATAGTGGATTCTCGAGGTTGAATCTTCTCTTGGTTCCCACAGATCAAGCTTGCCTAGGATGTATGGTAATCCTTGATTCACGCTGTCTTTGACATGTACCAACAACCTAGGCAGCTCAGAATCCACTTTGGTTGGTCAACTGCTTCAGCCAAGTCTGCCAAGTCGTTGTCCAACTCCTTTCGTCCGAGGTTCAACAATCTGGACACTTTGGAACTGTCCTCTGGATGGTGACAGCTTTATGACAGGTCGCTTTCAACAACCTTTGTTCGAGGTTTGGAATTCTAGGCATCTTGGAGTTTTGCTCTGGATGGTGGCAGACTTTTGGAAGCTTCGCTCAAGTCGCTTTCACCATCTTTTGTCCAAGGTTTGGTGTTCCCAGATTTCTCGGGAAAATCAACATCACGTGTTGGATTTCTGGGCACACCTGGGTTCCTTTGGCTTGCTTGTTTGGTTTCTTTATCTTGTTTGGCTTCCATGGTTCCAACAATTGTCTTGTGGTTCCTCTAAACACATCTTTGAGATAAAACATTAGTAACAAAATATTTGTCATCTTCAAAAGTGGAGAAACTGAGGAAATGAACTCTCAGGGGAACCGAAATTCCAGAGTTCCGTTTCCTAACAATTTCCCACTTTTTGATGATGACAAATATAAGGAACCTGGCAACATAATAAGGACATAATGTTCATGAGAACGGTTGAGCTTAGAGATTTACAACTTTATAAAATAATGAAAGAACATTCAATAGTTGTAAATTCCCCCTAAACAGATGAACTAAGTTATTCAAGTTCCCCCTCAGAAATAGAACGGGTTCAGATTTCCTATTAGTCCAGTAGTTTCAATAGTTCAAGGTTCCTATCCATTCTTCCCCCTTTTTACATCATCGAAAAGATCAATTAACGTATCAAGTAAAGGATATCAAAGGGAAATAAACAATTGCGCTAAACCCATGACAGAGACCATAATAGAAACTTAAGGCAGAGACAAATAATGCATTATAAACGTAGCCAAAAGAGTCCATTAGTCATGAGAGCTTAATACATTGTTCAGACATAGAGTAGAGAGAGAGACACACAAGATCACAAAAGAAAACTTTAAAGCAGACAAAAGAAAGGATAGAAGAGGGGAGTAGGATCCTAGGAAACTACTAGCACACTGTGGCATTATAGCACTGGGAACTAGGAGAGACGTTCCTAAGGCATGTCAGTGGCCTCTTCTTCATCACCCTTCTTGTTGTCAGTTCCTTCATCCTGGCCTGTGGCCTGATTTGCTCCAGTTGCATCCTCCTAGGTTTTCTGAAGCACCTCCACCAGACTGGAAACAGCAGCTCTAGTTTTCCCCAGTTCATTTACTTGATCACGGAGGGAAACTGATATAGCATGGGAACCATCCGTGATAGCTTTTTCAATACGACCCAGAGAAGTTAGGATCGCAGAGGAGTCTTGAGTGGGGTAGAACGGTGGCAGAGAGCTTGGGGAGGCTTGGGAACTGGCCTTTTCCTTAGGCGGATCAGCTTGAGTTTCAGAGGGAGCGGCTTGGTAATCTTTGGTTTTGAGTTTTCTTACTGTGGCGATGATGAGGAACTTGTTGAAGGCGGTTTCAGGAAAGTCATCAGGATATTGGTTGAGCATGGAGAGAAGTTGTTTGATGAGGTGAGGGAAGGGCAGGGCATGGGATTCATGAGACTTACAGAACTGCATATGGGCCAACACTATCCTGGGGAGATCAACTTGGTCACCAGACAAAATCGTATCCATGAGAATTGCATCAGTGATGAGAATCGTGGCTCTGTGCTCCTGCCTGGGAACCAAATTTCTGATGAGCCAGAAGTGCAACAGCTTGTTGGAGATGGAGAGTCCCTTAGTTTACAGGCTCTTTGGAGTGTCGCCATCATAGAGCTTGGTTACCACCTCAGTCTTGGTTTTGTAGCCTTTTCCTTTGGGCCATGTCTTCTTTTGGTGCAAAATGTCAAAGCCTGACTTGTGCTCAATCCCTAGAGCGGAGGCAATGATGTTGGGGGACAGAGGATACATAGTTCCCTTCCATTGAATGATGGCCTCGTTGCAGGGAGAGTTTTCTTTGGCTGGCACAAAGGTCATGGACTGGTAGAAGAGGCGCACGACTTCGTCGGAGACTGAGAAGGGTTCCACCAAGATCTGGTCCCATCTTTGGTACTGGAGCAGAGAGTGAAACTCACTGAGGGCTTCACCGAATTGATCTTCATCTTCTTCCTCTAGGGTTTGGGTCCAGAACTCCTTTCCGATAATGAGTGGCTTGAGTATCTTCCTCTTAGAGAAGGAGGAAGACACTTGTCCCAGAGAGGAGGAAGAAAGGGTGGCGGATTTGGGCTTTTTTGAGGCAGGATTGTAAGGAACCAAGGCCTGGGAACTACGTTTGCGAAGTTTGAGCCCTGTGGCAACTGAGGGAGCAGGGTTAGACGCAGGTTTGGATTTAAGGCTTGCAGGCGACGAATCTGAGTTGGCTTGTTTGTGAGGCTAGACTTCCAACTGGTGAATTGGGGGCTAGATTCGGATCAAGGTCGAGAGATATTGTGGGAGAGTGAGGGAAAATGTCTTGGGAGCTTGAGGGAGGCGTGAGAATGGAGGGTGTGAGATAGTGGGGGCTAGGCTAGGGGAAAGGTGAAAGGGAAGGAAGGGATGATGGGGCCGGGTATGTACCATGACCCAAAGAAAAATCTTGGCCCAAAGGGGCCCAATCCGTCAAATCCTTCGTAACAACTCAAGAAATAAAAAATTTACGCACCCGTTTAAGGTTTTTCGGGCCCTTTATTCTTGTTTTGTTTTTTGTTTTTTTTAGATTCGAGAAATCATACCAGACTTCCACCGCGGGGCGGTGAGGGTCGCCGCGTGGCGGTGACACAACGTTTCTTCTCAATTTTACTTTCGTACTTGAAATGTGAGTAACAGGCGAAGGAAACAAAGCAAAATAAACTACAAAAATAATCTAATGAAACGAAAACTCAAAGAAAAATACCACGGGTTGCCTCCCGGACAGCGCCTTGGTTAACGTCGTTGGCTCGACATATTGCAGATCCATTACCACCTGGAATAGGATCCCCTTGGAATCCTCCTACTCGTCTCTTCCTGTTGAGACTTCCCATGGAAAGGTTTAGACCTTAAGCCATGTTCCCTCTTTGCCATTGACTCCATGCTGACTTCCTTTGGAGTATCTCCCCCATACTTAGAGCGATGTGGGGGCCGATATGGCTTAATCTGAATATGCTGCACATCGCTGGATAAAGGCTTATAGCCTTGTATGGTTAGTGCAGGGGAGCGAGTGCCCAAAATGGAGGGAATGGAATCTCCTATGTCATCCAACAAGACATCACCAACATGTAACTCATGCGACTCAATAGGTTCATCAATAGAGGAACAATCAACTATGGTCTCTACTGCATCAAGTTTAACATTGTCATGCACATGATCATCAATATCGCTAATGCAGCAAGGAGCAGGTAATTCAATAGAGTTGGCTTTATGAATATTATGTTCAAAAATTATTCCATGGTTAAAATTCCACTGTCTACATCAATCTTTGTCATGGATATTTTCATAAAAGGTCGCCCTAGCATAACTGGGGCAACCTGCTCATCATAGTCCATATCCATAACAAAGAAGTCAGTAGGAAAAATCAAAGAGCCTATCCTCACAAGAACATTTTCCACAACACCCTTAGGGGGTACACAAGAACCATCAGCAAGTTGTATAACAATGTTAGAATCATGCAAGGGTCCTATTCCTAAATCCTCAATCAAAGAGTAGGGTAACACATTAATTGAGGCACACAAGTCTAACAAGGCTTTCTCAAATCGATGCTCACCTATAGTGATAGGAATAGTAAATGTACCTGGATCCTTGCACTTCTCAGGCATGCGTCTCTGAACTACTGCTGACACATGTTCACTCACTGGAATCTTCTTTTGAGCCTTCTACTTCTGAGTCCTCTTCACGGTGCACAGCTCCTTCAAGAACTTGGCATATCGAGGGATAGCCTTGATAAGCTTGATCAGGGGAATGTTCACCTCACAGTCCCGAAATGTCTCGAACAGATCGCTGTCTTCAGCAACTCTCTTGGCCTTCAGCGCCTCAGGGAAAGGTGTTGGTGGCTTCTCAGAACCTAGAGGGGGAAACACGAAGCGAACATAATCATCAACATAGGTTTCTTCAGCGGAGATAGATTTTTTAGGGCCAGATCGCGGCAGAACCACCGCGGGGCATTGGTCATCGCCGCGGGGTGGTGTGGTCGCGGTGAGATTACGGGTACCAGCCGCCGGGTCGCGGTGAGGATCGCCGCGGGGCGGTGCCAACAGGTCTTCTTTACTGGCTTCTCCTTCAATTTCTGGCCGCGCCGCGGTAGCATCCACCGCGGGGCGTTCGGTGATTTTCTCCTTCACAATCTCGTTTTCCTTCTCAGCTATAGGAGCAACGTCTAACTTTTTACCACTTCTGAGGATAATAGAGCTCACATTCTCCCTTGGGTTCACAGTAGTCTGAGATGGCAAGGAATTAGATGTCCTATGGTCGATCTTAGTCACAGCATCAGCTAACTAACCAATTTGTCTCTCCATGTTCTTCAAACTTGACTCAATAGCCTGCACGTGCGTGGCGAAATGCTGAGTTAAAGTTCTGAGCATATCTTCAGTAGAAGCACCAGAGCTTTGGCCTTGGGGCCTCTGTTGATATGGGGCTCTCTGTTGGTACTGCTGTTGTGCCGGCTGGTACTGCTGTTGTGTCGGCTGTTGACCACCCCGAGGGTCACTCCATCTAAAACCTGGGTGGTCTCGCCCTCTCGGATTATAATTGGGTTGTCCACTCAATTGTGGTCTAGGGGGTCCATAACCTCCTATAGCATTAACTTCAGCAACACCCTCCTCCTGCAGCTGAGGACAAGTGTCGGTGGGGTGGTATTGATCAGAGAAAAGCCCACATGCTTTAACTTGTTGAGGGACGTTCTGATTCGCCATCCTCTTCACCATCTCTTTCAGCTCAGCTAGCTCAGTCAACACTGGACTTGGTCCTGCAGGGGTCACAGCATTGACCGTCTTCCTTTGGTATGTCTTCCCAAAACTCCTGGTGCTCTCACTCATCTCCTGGAATCTCTCCATGGCTACATCCGGTGTCAGATTCAGAATGGTTCCACCGCAAGCAGCGTCAACCATCCTTCTCTCTTGGTCCAGCAAACCATTGTGTAAATAGAGGACAAGGTCCTGCTTGGCGTATCCGTGGAATGGGCAGCTAGAGCAAAGCCTCTTGTATCTTTCAAGATAATCATACATCGTCTCATCACCAGCCTGCTCAATATTGGCAATTGCCTTTTTCAAGGCATTCGCCTTCTTCGTTGGAAAGTACTTGTCCAGGAATGCCTTATGCAGTTTATTCCAGGTATCTATGGTTCGTGGTGGCAAGTGATAGTACCAGTCGCTTGCAGAGTCTAGCAGGGAGAAACCAAAAGCTCTCATCTTGATTTGGTCTTCCGTCACGTTCCTGGGCTTCATAGTCATGCAGACATTGTGGAACTTGCCCAGGTGAGAGATCGGGTCTTCTCCACTCAAACCGTGGAACTTTGGGAGATAAGCAACAACTCCAGATTTCAGCTCAAAATTCACCCCTTCGCCAAGTGCAGGGATGATGACAGCCAGGGGTTGTGCTCCAATATTCGGCTCAGTCAATTCTCTCAGAGTCTCAGCCATTGCGACAGTAGGGATGTTAATTGGATCAGTCGGCTCAACAACCTCAACCTCGACTTCTTCTTCTCCTTGATCGCGTAGGTTCGCACGGAACGATCTGTCGACTTCTGGATCAAAAGCTACGAGAGGAGAGTCAGTAGAACGAGTGTCGACCATAAGATAGGTCTCCACCAAAAATCAATCACAAAAACACACAACAAAACAGAAAACTTCCCCGGCAATGTCGCCAAATTTGACGGTGGCTAAAGATGCGCAGTGCAAGTATCGTTGCTTAGCCTAGTCAAAGTAAAATATCCTAACAGACCCACTAAACAGAAGTATAGCAGACAAGTAAGGGTCGAACCCACAGGGAAGATCGATGAAGTATGCAAGTGTGAATGACAAGTAACACGAACGGGGGGTTTAGTTATCAAGAGAACACAAAGCAAGCAAAGCAAACAAGTTTGGTTTAGTTGAAGAAATATAATGGGGAAAGTAGTCCTACTAGAGCGAGATCCATAATACAGAGATATAATTTGATCATAGAAATCTATGTAATCCAAGTTCTTTTACTATCCTTATAGTTGTTCCCACCCTGATCTTAAGTACTATCGATTCTCACAGTTGTCGATAGACTTATCACTATGTCACTGGTAAAATACCTCTGATTCTCACAGTTGTCGGTATACCTTACCACTGACGCAGCAATAGCAATGCACACAAGGATATAGGATACATGCAAATAGAAGGACGTACTAATACTCGCATGCAATGGATTCTCACTCACGATTGTACGCTCAGAACCCCTATACGCACAATCGTGTTTGCCACTAGATATGCACTCGGAACCCCTATATGCAATCCTAGCAATTGATAAAAAAAATATTCAACCTAGTTGATTAGGCTAAGAAAAACAACAAGAAATCAATAATCAATATAACCAAGAGAATCAAACCAACACTTATAAGGATAAGAACAAGGAATAGAGATCTCACAAACACATCAACTGTACTGCATCACACGTCTAGTAGAACAAGGGAAAGTTAGTTCTCCATCAAAGGGGATGAAAAACTCTAATGTGAAATAACGTCTGAAAAATCGTGTGTAGGTAAAAAAAGTCTATGCCTCTTAACCTAGAAAGAGGACTTAAATAGTCTTAGGAAACTAGGTTAAACTAATGCAAACAATAAAGGAAACAGAATAATAATAAAATAAAATCTAAACGAAATAAAAGGAAAGTAACAGTCTTCTGGCGCGAGGCATTAAACACGGCCACCGCGGGGCGTCAGGCTTTCCACCGCTGGGCGGTGGCTTCCTCTGGCGCGGGGCTTCAACCTTCTCTGGGAGTCACCGCCGGGCCGCGGTGAATCTGGCGCGGGGCGGTGAGCTAGCTCACTCTCTTCTTCTGTTGTTCTTCATTACTACCCAGTGTTAGTAGTCTTCTCCATGCATGCTCCAACAGCTCCATCTCCATCCTCATGTCTCCATCTAAGCTGTAAATCCTGGGATATCTTCACTTCTCTCCACAACTTCCAGATTACCGACTTAGCACCAAAACTCATCCAAAACTCATCCAAATCATGCTAATAGTTGCTAGTAAAGGTGTATGAAATAACACCTATCACATGGTTGAATGTTACTGCTGGTGGGTGATGGGAAAGAAGGGTTGACGGCTATAGACTCGAGATCGAGGCATCGGACGATGTTGTCGCCGTGAATGTACTGGAGTCGGGAATGTGCTGCTGGTGGCGGCATTGATGTACTCAAGGAACACAACACCTCATTTTCCGTTAGCACCTCATGTAGTCATGCTTTGGATTAGGTCCTCTGAGTGGCCAGTGACTCTTCCAAAGCTTTCATTTTTGTCGCGATGTTCTGCCATGTGGGTGGTGTGTTGATCCCTAGATCGCAAGGACCAGCTTGGTTGGTCGGGTCTTGAGGAAGGTTTGTCGTGGTTGTGATAGTGAAGTCTTCAGACGTGACGACGTCGTTGGTGGTTGGTCCATCGTTAGACATGATGATGTGGTTTGTAGTGCTTGTGGTTGGAAAAAAAAGGTATGATCTTTTTGACTCCCAACGCCACAGTGGGCTCCAGTTGTTTTGGGCAGATTTTGTATCGTGACGCTATCCGCTTTGATTGTGGAGTATGTGGCCAAGGATTACACGTTGGCTAGAAAGAACGAGTTAATCAAAAGGAAACAAGGATCGTGTTTTATGTAAATCTGTATGAGAGTATGATGCAATATCTTGAATAGATCATGTCTTACAAGGTCTTGACACCCTCCTTATATAGGGGTCCAAAGGTATTCCTATAAGGAATAGGATCTTACCATAAGAATAAGATATTATATTAGCCTAGAGCTTAAGATAAAATTAACAAACATGGTAGAAAATAATTCCTTATATCAAACAAGGAAACTATATCTATAAGGTGTTGAATCTTCTATCATATGGATATCACCAGCTGTCACCGTCTTCTAGAATTAAGGCGTGTCATATTTAAGGAAAAAATATATTCTCAATCGAGTCGCTTAACACTCAACCTTCACATCTCCCTATGATGGTCTTCTCTATATCGCCTTCCTTTAACAATGTTGACGATGATCCATGTCTTCACATCTTGATGCGTTGGGGCATTTTGTATGGACACGATCATAACATCCTAACATTAATCTACATCGAAAAAATCAAGGAAAAGTTCGAAATTACCCTCTTTACGCTAGGAGTGGCGTAGGAAATCACACTCTTCTCCCATAGATGCCTTTTTGACAAAGAAGAAGCAGTTAGACCAGCCTATATCATTCTTCGTCGCGTCAATGACCAAGCAAGGCCTCCCAGATCTGGACTTGCAAGTGACACGCCCTTGGCCGCAAAGGGCTAAAGAATAGAAACAGAGAAGATCTTGGACTGTGAAGGGGATGTTGTAGGTGTTAATTATGCGGTCTAGGGTGAGAAAGATCCTTCAGGTTTGGGGGAGGATTTGACCTATTCCAATCAGGAGAGAGTTTAAGAAGGAACGCACAAGAGGGGAGAAAGGGAGCCTATGCCTGATTTTGAAGGGATACACAAACATACATATCCACTCGTTTCAATAATGGTCCGGATAGACGCTTTCATTCGGCGCCATCACGACGGCGTCTTCTAGAAAGCCGACGGCCGTGAAGAAAGGCTTAGGGTTTGTGACAGAAGAAGCCCTTTGGTAGGGTTTAGAGAGAATGTATTGGGAAAAAGAGAAGGCGCTCGTCTTTGGGTTTTTTAGGGTCGATTGAGCAAGAAGTAGCTTTTTCCGCCATTGGAGAAGAACCTTTAAGGAAGTGAGAAGAGAAATGAAGAAGAAGGAGAGAGATGAAGAGTTATACATGTGAAGAATGTAGAGGTGTAGGGATATGAAGAAAAAAGGCAGATCTACTTTGCCTTAAATGGGGAGAAAATTAGAAGGTCAAAATTTAAAATATTTTGACAAGACGTTTGATATGATCGGTGGAAATCTGAATTACAAGACGATGAATTAAAGGTGTTTTCCATGCTCAGATGTTTCGCTTGCCAAACACCTTAGGGGTATTGTTAGGGCCCTTCGATCCCGTTCACGTGGAAAGCCCAGAGGCGTCCAGACGCGAAGATGTAGATCATCGAGATCGTTGTTGAAGAATGACGTTGTAGGAATGACCGTCATCAGGACAAGTTGTAAAGAGTATCCACCAAACGACGTGTCCAGAGAGAACTTATTTCCATATTTGTGACACTTTTACCTCGGAAGGAAGAAACTCGTCAGGGCCCACGCGTTAGGAGATATAATGTTTTTTGGGTTATAATACTCCTCGAAATGGAATGGGCCTTACCTTTTTTCTACGTGTTATCGTGAATGAGGTCATTTTATACCATATAAGGAATTTTTTTACCTTGTTTATTTATGTTATCTTAGGCTCCAAGCCATGATATTTTCTTATTTTTATGATAAGTCATCTCTTCTAGGATTATTATTTGACCTCTATATAAAAAAGATGCCAACCTCTTGTAAAAAGAGAGAAGCATACGCTTAACACCATACCTCCACACACTAATACAATTCCAATTTATTGTCTTGAAAGCTTGTTTTATTTTCGCAATGTGTAATCCTTGACCACATACTCCACAATCAAAGCGGATTGCATCACTATACGAAATCTTCCCAAAACAAACTTCATCCAACGTTGTCTCAATTTATAAAATATCATGAGACCAAGATGTTTAGGAGGATGCTTTAGCTAATCCAGGATATGTCATTAAGCCAAAAGAGTTCCACGACGTCCCTTTGGTACATGTCATGCAACCTTCCATTAACAAACATGTAACTGCTTTCAAGGTAGAAAACGTCAATATAGGGACAGAGCATGGTAGCTGGATGGAGCCTTATATTGATTGGTTCAAACATGGCAAACTCCTTGAGAATAAAATAGAAGGCAAAAGCTCTTTGCTCAAAAGATCCAATGAAACTGGTAAATATATGGAAACGGGGTTTGAAGAATTTACAAAAATACTTAACCATGAAGCTGATTAAGTGTAAAACAAAATTGAAGAAAAGAGACAGAAAGAAAAAGGAACTAACCTAGATTCCAAATATAAGATTATAGCCTAGCATCATCAAAATCCTGGGACATAACCTAACTCAAAACCATCCAACTCGCCCAATAATCACATAAGCGCTCATGTCGTCAAATATCCATGAGGTCGAGTTCACCGAAACAATTCGGCATGAGTTGCACGTATGATCATCTTTCCCTAGCCATTCCAAAGGCCAGGAGGAGTGGTCCCTAAAGTTACAAGAGAGGCAGCAAGTTGGTCACTATGTCGGATGGGCCTCATACGTCCTGCAACGCCAAACCTTCTAAGACCCACACTCAACTCACGACCACAAGTACATATCTCCGGAGTTTAAAGTGCATACATAATTCACACTCTGTGGGACTCTTTGTCTTGTTTCGTCTAGCTCCCAGCTCCTCGGTCTCCGTGCTCCAGTCGCTCCCCGTGAGCTCCGCTCTCCAGTCGCGCCTAGCGGTCTCGCGCACCCCATGGACTCACGCACTGATGTGTCCTTGCCTCCGATGACAAGCCAAATTGTCAAAGGTGATGCCTTTGGATCTAGTCTTGGTTGGGAAGTCACTCGATGTTGTGATTCTGCTGTGGAACACGATGTTGGGGATGATCGCGAGCGGAAGAACGCGATGAATGGAGTTGTTGACGTCGGCGACTGGGAAGACGATGGAGACAACAAGGACTCGGTGGTGATGGAAGCGATTTGATGGGAGAAGAGTTAGCGGTGGCGGAAGCGAATTGGTGAAGGATATAAGGCTTGAAAGGACAAGTCTTTGGGGTATCGTAGCGTCGACTGCGGATGAAGGAGATGCGAAGATAGACTTTGCTTGAGAAGATCAAGCAATTTCCGTAGCGTCGGCGGCGGAGGGAATGGGGATGAGAGGGATATGGGTGACGTCCGATCAAGGGAAGGAGGAATTAACACTCTACTTGAAACCTTGAACTTTAACTTAAACGTAAGAAATAACAAGAACATAGGAGGCTTTAAATAGCCAAGGTATCTCGACCAAGACCTAATGGGCTTGGGCCGAAATGAGCCTAAGGGCTAGCCATGCAAAAGGAACAAACCCTAAAAGACAGAAAGACATAAAAGGAAACTATCTAAACAAAGCTGGAAATACCAAATATAGAAATTGTCTTAAAAGAACGCGTTATAGGTATTGAATGCGAGAATCTTCAGATAGAACGCAATCAGCTTTGAAGGAGGTTGAGTCGCTTGAAAGAGATCGCGTTCAACATTGAGTCGCTTGAAGGAAGACGCATTAAGGCATGCGATCTTTGGTCTTGGATAGAGATGGTTGAATGAGATCGCGGTCTCTGTTCCAGAGGCGAGGAGTATGACGAAGAATGCGGTCTTCTTACTTGGCTCTTCTGAGATCTCGGTCATGGCTTCGTCCTCGTCTTGGGCCGTCATGGGAGGCAGGGTCACATCACCCTCCCCCACTTGGCTGTGAAGCGTCCCCGCTTCACCATCGTTGAACTTGTGCTCGACATTCCTTTGCAAGTGCTCCCACACGAGGATTCCGGTGTCGAACACGAATTTTATGCCGTCTTGTGGCGGAGAGGCACCAAACACCCAGTGGATTGTGTGTTGAATGCTACCCAAGGTTGTTAGCGTGTTTGGTGGCTTTGCTGGCAAATCCGCCCTGTACTCTGCTTGCAACAAGGCGACAGTTTGGGGTAAGGCGAGGAGGTAGTTGTGCATGCCCGGAGTTGGCACCTTTCCGTTCAAACGGGCGATGGAGTCCCTAGGTCTGGCGAGAAACACCTGGTGATCACAACGGTCCTGCAACGCAGTGTTCGGAGGCGCGTACCCCTTGTCTCTGCAACGCGTGTTATCCTGGGAAGCGTCTTGGTGTGAGAGGAGTTGTGGCCTCAAGGCAGAATCTCTGGGATCTGAGGTGGGTCGCGTTGGTAGTGACGCGGCCTTAATGGCTTTCTGGCGATCACGCTCAACCTGGTCCTGCAAGATCTCATGGGGAGACATTGGATGCAAGGTGACGCGCTTCCCGTGGTAATTGAATATATAAGTGTTCAAATAGCCATCGTGGAGCACGCGTCTGTCAAATTGCCATGGGCGCCCAAGCAAAATATGGGTGGCGTCCATTGCAATGACATCACATAAAACTGAATCACGGTATGGGCCTATGGAAAAAGAAATTAAGCATTGGCGAGATACTGTGTTACCTGGTCTAGTTGATATCCATTGGAGGGCATAAGGTTGGGGATGAGGTGTCGTGGGCAACTTAAAGTGTGTCACGACCTTCTCATTGACAATGTTAGCACATGATCCTCCATCAACAATGACACTCCAGGAAGCCGTTTGGACGAGAGCTCGTGTGTGGAACAAGTTCTCCCTTTGATCCTGTAGGCTCGCTTCCTTGATTGTGAGTAGACGCCTAGTCACCAAGCTTAATGGTATGCCGCCCGCGTTCAGAGCAGCGGGTACGCAGTCATAGGCGTCGTCCTCCTCTTCGGTGCCTTCATCGATCGCGTTAAGTGTGGCCTCCTCCTCGTCACAGGACTCATAGCCGGCGGCGGCGGCGGAGAACAACACCTTGCGAGCATTGGGGCAATCTTTCTTGTAGTGGCCTCGTCCACCACACTTGTAGCATTCGAGGTCGCGCGCGATCTATGCCCACTGGGGGTTGTCTAGGCGCGGTGCGGTGTTTAGCGTCGACGGCTATGCTTCTGGAGCTAGGCTCGACGCGGCTGTGGTAGAGGCACTAGGGCGAGGGTTAGTAGAAGATAAACCACTAGGGTTAGAAGCATACCTGGTTTGGCCACTTTGCCAAGTGTAGGACTTTCGACGAGATAGTTGTGCATGGATTTGCATCGCCGTATGTGTGAGTGTGTTCAAATCTTTGATGGGCAAAATCTCGAGTTGATCACGGATGTGAGTGTTCAAGCCACTCAAGAATTTCGTCCTCAAAATTGATGGTGCAACAGAGATGTTGGCCTTGTAATACATGTCTTCAAGCTTGGAAAAGAACTCGAGTGGAGTCATCGATCCTTGGCGAGCCATGGCAATCTCCAATCTCATTTGATTCCTGTAGTCTGGAGGCACGTATTTCTTGGTCATCACGTAGACTAGTTGATGCCATTCTGTGATTCGTGTCATGTGGCGTCGGACGCAGTCATCCTCAAATCTATGCCACCAAACGCGGGCGGCTCCTCGAAAGTTAAGCATCGCGGCGTCGACATGCTCCTCAGGTGGCACTCGACAATATCTAAGGGTGTACTCCGTAGCCTGCACCCATTCAAGAAAAACAGAGGGGTTGTATTCACCATGAAAATGCTTGATTTTTACCTTGACTTGGTGTCGCTGATATCGAGGTTGGCTAGGTGCTTGGTTGAACGCGTTGTTTGGTGCGTCGTCGTAGAGAGGGTTCTCAAAGGCGCGCAATCCTTTTGGTCTTTCGCGTCCAACCTGGTGTCTATCGCGTTGTTGGCGATCTTCGCGGACGTACTCATCCCTTGGCGCATAGGCGTCATCGCGTTGACGTCTTCGCGGCTGGGCGTCGTAGTTGTCGCGTCGAATGTCCCTTTGCATAACATCGCGGCGCTCGCCGCCAATGTCTCGAACGCGTTCTCCTTGGGGCTGGAGACGCGGTGGAGGTATCCAATCCGATGGGTGATCCTGCAATTCAAGTGGATCACCAAGAGAGGGGTGAAAAAAATTAGGTTGACCATACCTGAGTCCTCGATCTCTTTGTCATCATACTCGTCGAAGTCGTCTTGGACATTGGGCGTGATCAACGCGTAGCCATCAGATCCGTAATGCGGTGTTCGAACACTCTGGTGTCGAAGGTGATCGCGGACATCATGGCTCCAGGGCTGGGTAGGGGGGTCATCAATTGATCATCACGTCGTGTATGCCCACTTGGCCTGCGACTGGGTCTCCTTGGTGTCGCGTCGGCTTGCTCGGCTATGGTTCAGAATACTCACCTTGAGTGTCCCCGGCGTCGTGGTCGTAGTCGAAGCCATTGTCGAAGCCAGCTGTTGTGGCTCTGGGAACATAGTGGTCCGCTTGGGGAACAAAGCCTTGGCGACTCTCGATGACACTCTGCATTCTGTTGAGTTGTGGTTGATGTTGAGACGAAGACGGCATAATTCCTTTGCCTTTTTCTACTCTCGTCTTGGATGGACCCGCATCGGTGGCTCCAGGTGGAGGCGGCGCGTCCATAGCACTCAGTGGTGTTGGAGTTGGCGCGGTGGGTACCACTGGTTGTTGAGCTCTCAATGTTGCGACCTCTTGTCGAAGAGCTTGGATCAAGATTTGATCTTCCATCAACTCTAAGATGTTATCTTGTTGTGGGGGGGTCTTGAACGCATTGGTCCTGGGGTAGAGCCAACGGCGGTTGTTCTTGGGTTGTGTTGTCGACGTCGCGTTCGTCGTTATTGTGTCCAATCGGCATGGTACCTATAACAAGACGGCCAGACATGGGAGTAAAAACGAACCAAAAGACAACGAAGAACAACAACCAAGCAAATCACTAGTCAAGTCACAACGTTCACGTAGGTAGGGCGTGTTTGGCTTGCCGTGAGGGCGGCTTGGCTTGCACAAGAGATGGTGTATCAAGCAAGTTGCAATCAAACAAACAAGAATAAATTGAAACCCTAAAACAAATGTAAACAAAGCAACTTAATTAGCAAGAAAGTACCATCTAGGAAGCTTGACCTAGACGGTGGAGAGGTTGAGAAGATGAGCTTAGACCGAGAGTGGGTTAGGGTTGCCTTATTTTGGCTTTCCCTAACTTTGGAAACTTTTTTTTTAATATCTTTTCGATATCTTTTTTTTTTTAAATATCTGAGATCTTATCTTTGGATCTTTTCGGATTTGCAAAAGGAAATAAAATAAAAAGGTCTAAGTAACAAGAATATCACAAGTGTGATCGTTAGAGATAGAGGTGAAAGAAGATAAGATTTGATGATATCTTATATTAGGAAATTCGGTTAACAACCTAAAAAGCAAGATCTAGCAAACAAGGAAACTCTATCCATGCATGAAATAAGGAAACAAAATATTCTAGCATGCAAGATAACAAAATTACCTAACACACCAAAACTTGGGGAACAAGAAAAAAAAATTCAGCCAAGGTATTACCTTGTAGAAACCGAAGGTGAGCAAAGATTTAATTTTTATGGTTTTTCTCGCGAGATCTCAGTAAAGCAAACGATGGGGGGAAGAAAAACAAATCGTGAACAAGATGTAAACTTGAGTTCGTGACTTACAAGACTGTTGGGCTCTGATGCCAGTTGATGTGTCCTTGCCTCCGATGACAAGACAAATTGTCAAAGGTGACGCCTTTGGATCTAGTCTTGGTTGGGAAGTCACTCGATGTTGTGATTCTGTTGTGGAACACGATGCTGGGGATGATCACGAGCGGAAGAACGTGATGAATGGAGTTGTTGACGTCGGCGACTGGGAAGACGATGGAGACAACAAGGACTCGGTGGTGATGGAAGCGATTTGATGGGAGAAGAGTTAGCGGTGGCGGAAGCGAATTGGTGAAGGATATAAGGCTTGAAAGGACAAGTCTTTGGGGTATCGTAGCGTCGACTGCGGATGAAGGAGATGCGAAGATAGACTTTGCTTGAGAAGATCAAGCAATTTCCGTAGCGTCGGCGGCGGAGGGAATGGGGATGAGAGGGATATGGGTGACGTCCGATCAAGGGAAGGAGGAATTAACACTCTACTTGAAACCTTGAACTTTAACTTAAACGTAAGAAATAACAAGAACATAGGAGGCTTTAAATAGCCAAGGTATCTCGACCAAGACCTAATGGGCTTGGGCCGAAATGAGCCTAAGGGCTAGCCATGCAAAAGGAACAAACCCTAAAAGACAGAAAGACATAAAAGGAAACTATCTAAACAAAGCTGGAAATACCAAATATAGAAATTGTCTTAAAAGAACGCGTTATAGGTATTGAATGCGAGAATCTTCAAATAGAACGCGATCAGCTTTGAAGGAGGTTGAGTCGCTTGAAAGAGATCGCGTTCAACATTGAGTCGCTTGAAGGAAGACGCGTTGAGGCACGCGATCTTTGGTCTTGGATAGAGATGGTTGAATGAGATCGCGGTCTCTGTTCCAGAGGCGAGGAGTATGACAAAGAACGCGGTCTTCTTACTTGGCTCTTCTGAGCTTTCGGTCATGGCTTCGTCCTCGTCTTGGGCGGTCATGGGAGGCAGGGTCATATCACGCACCCCGCACTGTAATCGTGCCCCGCGATCTTGCACTCCAGTCGCGCCACACTGACTAGTGCTCCCCGCACCCCACAGACTCGCGCTTCAGTCGCGCTATGCGAAAGCGCTCTTACCGCGCACCAATCGCATCACCCGGACTCGAGCTTCTTTGCGCACTCTATTCCCATTATGCGGATTCGCTCTCCATACCCTCACATCTACGCCCTTCTAGGGCTCATGCTCTAGCCCCTTACGAGAAAGCAAGTGTAAAAGCAATACGAGAAAGCAAGTGTAAAAGCAATACAAGTAGCAAATGAAAAAGCAATACGAGAAAACAAGTGAAAGAGCAATACGAGAAAGCAAGTGAAAAAGACAACATGTGAAAGCACTTGAAAAAGAAATAAGAGATAGCAACTAAAATCATGCATAAAAGCAGTTTAGGAGAACGTCATACTCCCTCTAAAAGCAAATACGATGGAGCTTCGCCCCCATTTAAAGAGTCCCCTCACGGATTCTAAAAGCAAAAACGACGGGACTCCGCCGTCCTTAAAAAAGTCGCCTCAAGGGCTTTAAAAGCAAAAAGGACAGGGTCCGCCCCCATTAAAAATGTCCCCTCGCGGACTTTGAAAGCAAAAACGAAGAGGCTTCACCCCCATTGCAAGAGTCCCCTTGTGGACTCTAAAAGCAAAAACGTCGGGGCTCGGCCATCATGACAAAGTCACTTCATAAGTCTAAACACCAAATATGTTGGGGCTTCGCCTCCATGTTGAGTCCATTCACAGATTCTATAACAGAATATTGATCAACACATGAATAAGTCCAAGGCAGCACATAAAGCAAGACATGAAAGAATATCCCTAGAATTGACACCACCACCTTAGCAACGAAGGGGAAACTCACATTTATCCCTACGGAGCTGGGGGAGAGAGAAAGATAATAACAACAAACGAATACCCTTATATAAATGACAACTATGAACAAAAAAACGTTGAAATAAAAGCAATACAAAGGTATAAGTAGAAAAGGCAAAACATGAAAATCGAAGTGGACTCCGACTCACTCAGCCTTGGAGCAGCCTTCACTCTGCTCCATCTCACTCCGCTACGCTTCGGATCCGCGTAATCTCTGCCCCGGCTCCAGCCTTTGTTCCGGCTCCTTGGACTCTTGGCCACTCCGGTACACCCCACAACTAGAGAGATGTGAGGACTTATACATAACTAAGCCTTGCTTCATGTAGCCTTAGGTCATCTCCGCTCCACTCATGTCCGCTCCAGCTGCGTTGCTTTCACTCCGTTGACTCCAATTCACTCCCATCGGGCTGCATTGCCTTCATTTCTTGGCCTACGGTTTACTCCGCTGCCTCCGGCTCAGGATAGCCTATGCTCCACGTTGCCTCACGTGCCACGTAGCCACTCCACCCTCAGCCTTTGCGCTTACGCCCTTCACGAACTCGCGCTTGCACTTTGCTCCACTTCATGGAATCAATTGACCATATATATGGTCTGCAAAGATAAATGAAGAGATCGTTTCCTCTCCGCAATACCACCTCATGAATATAGAAAAGGAGGGACAATTTTAAGGGTTTTAAGGGAACCAACAAGTCGGACACACGGTTGAATTGACTTTATACGCACCGCAACGCCAGAATCTCTAAGAACCTTACTCACCACACACCCACGGGTACGTATCTCAAAAACTTAATAGACTAGATGTCCTTCCGCTCCATGTATATTTCCGCTATGCAAAACTTATGGCCTCCCGGTCTTCCCTCTTCACACTTACAACTTCTATGGGCTCGCCCTCTGGCCCTTTGCAAGAAAGAAAGTGAAAACGATATGCAAGAAAGCAAGTGGAAATGCAACACATGAAACCAAGCAATACGAGAAAGCAATACGCGCAAGCAAGTCAAAAAGCAATACGATATAGCAAGTAAAAACAACGCAAAGCAAGTGTAAAAGTAACTTAGAAGGCGGTCATGCTCCCCCTAAAAGCAAAACATTAGGACTCCTCTCCAATCATTAAGTCCCTTAGAGGACTCTAAAAGCTTAACGTTTGGGCTCCAGCACCATCATAAAGTCCCATCGCCAACTCTGCAATGAATATGGGGCAAAACGTGAATTATAGCCGAGATGGTACGTAAAGCAAGCAAAAAAACAAGTAAGAACAAGGCAATGCATAAGCTCAGCAAAATCAAGGTAAAAAAAGATTATCGCAAGAACCGACACTACCCCCTTAGCGACGAAGGGGAAGCCCACTTTCGTCCTCGCGGGGCTGGGGGAGAAACAAGACAAAAACAACCTACGCATTCCCTCGCAGAAACGACAACCACCGAAGAAAAAACATCAAAAAAAAGCAAGACGAGGCCCTAAACAACTACAGAAAATCGCAAAAATCAAAGTTGAAGCGACTACAACGTTAAGGAGGAAGTAACAATTCTGAAATGTAGATCCATAGTTTCACAAGAGAGCAAAATCACACTCAAAAAGAACATGGGCAAGCACCATCAAAGACCAACAGTAGGCCGAGACAACCTCCTTGAAATCACCCCCTCCATCACATGGTTGCATCGAGGATTGAGAGTTGGTAAGCCAATAAGAACATATACCAAAGGGGGATTAGAGCCCCTTTGCGCGTGGCCCCTCAAAGTTGGCCTTGCCTCTTGACATACCCACGAAGATATGTACTCTCCGGACATGCCTCCGGCTTCATCTTTTTTTCATTTACCCTTGGCGATGGAGTATTCCCCTCAGTAGGGACGTCAGACAAACGACGCTCCATGGGGCCTGTCTCATTCGGCCTTGGGACTTGTGGGCGGACCAGAGCCATATACATATCAGTTGCACAAACCTGCAACCTCCGATCTTGCTCGAGAGTTCGATGTAGTTTTAAAGCCTAGTAGTTCCCTCCTTTAAATCGTCATATTCTTTGCTTTTCCCTAATCTTTATGGCACAATCTTTTTCAATGAAATAAGGACCTTCAAGATCCGTGAAGCTTGTATGCTTTCCCTACTTGTAAACTTGTAGAGAAACGGACACAACTTCACTAGGTGAACCCCCTCTAAAGAATCATGAGGCTAGCTTCACAAAATCAATGATCTCGATCCATCTTCGTGTCCTTGCACTTGTTCATACACTGATCATGACCCGCGCTGCCCCGACTTAAAGAAGACGCTTGAAAAAGGAAACAATGTCTCTAAAGGGAACAAAAAGAGAAGGAAAGTTGCGAGAAGGGTCTGCAAACTCACACTACACAAAGCTCCGTGAGTGAACAGCAGGAGTAATTAGGATTGGTTGGCTCAACAATGATATATAAACAAACAAGCTATTTCACTCTATTTGTCTATAATGCATAGTCTAACTCCCATAGATTACAAAGACAAAATGCATCTTTATCAAGCTCCACGCTCTGTGAATTCTTGATCTGCGGAGCTTGAGGGTTGTATGGAAGTTCAGTTTTACCCACTAAAAAAAGGGAGTCCAAGGTTTGAAAGATCGAAGCCCACTCAAAAAAAGCCCACTTGAAAAAAGCCTATAAGAGGTGGAAGGTGTATGAAAGTGGGAGAAAAAAGATAAATGGAGATTTTTCATCTTCCTTAAGAAAACAAACCCCAAACCCCTAATTTTTCTATGCTTCTTCTCTTTGCATTCTCTTCACATGAAAACTGGCAGTGTCGGGAGTCATCTGGTGAGAGAATGGGCGCATATGGAACCATGGAAGAAGAGAGTCGGGATTAATAGAGTAATAGCCACTAATCAATCCTTCGGAAAAATCCGGAGGAACGACTGCAAACAACGCAAACTAATACATAAAAGGTTATACAAGGTAATCAAAACAACGCCAACGTTGCAATCCTAAACACCGGCTTCATTCACGAGGTTGATAGAAGAGAATTTGGACAACCTCATCTTAGTAGCAGGGGCGTGCAGGAGAGGAGTAGTCGACCTCCTTTTTGTCCAGGTTGATTCTAACAGTCCATGGCTGTTTCATTTTGTGCTCGATAAACATTCTCTCTTGGTCAGCAAGGCCGAGTGCACATGAGGTCTACAACATGAAAATAACTTGAGAAGTGAAATCAGAGCGGATCAGTTCTCTCGGCGTCGACTCCGCCGTGAGAGTCTCACGTTAGGGCTTCTTCGATCTTGGCATCCTTGGGAGCGATAAGTGGGAAAAAGGCCAAAAAAGAGAAAACCAACTCATGTAGGATTTGTCAATACTCTTCTTCAGATGAATGAATTAGATCCATCCAACTGTATTCTGCAAATTTAGTGGCTTATTCTTGTACAGTACAGCTATTCGTTTTTACGGCAATTATATAATCAACTGCGTATCACCTACTTACCTTGTGCAGTGCAATTAGCGCTTCTGCATATTTTTAAGCAATTGGCAGTTTGTGTATGATTTTAAATTATGATTGCACGAATGAATGAATGAATGGACACGAGTCGCAAGACATTAAAAACACTGCAAAGAAAGGGCTGATGATACTGAAAGGTGAAGCACGAGAAAGCAAAGAGAGCAACACCATTAGAGCCAACACAACAGAATTCAAGCACATTCTGGGGTCTTTTTCTTTTCAATTCATTCATTTTTTTTCTTTTTATTCACCAGAAAATTTTCCCATCACCGTGAGGGAGAAGAAACAAACTGCCTATGTGAGCTGAAAAGATCCTTCCCTTCAAACGGTGATGTCCATTCACGAGACCCCGCAGATGCCTTATCAGCATTACCTGACACACCATTCTGGAACCCTGCCATGGAGACACCATTCCCATTAGAGGAAGGTGGTCTCATAGCTTGTCTCATGTCCATAACCGTAGCACTTGAATCATAAACGTTTTGGCCGCTGCTCTTTGGGTGGTAGGAAGAACCCAACCCTTGCCAAAGCCCATTACTAGGCTTCGACATTGAGGGAAGGAAAGTCCTGTCCAAGCTCCAATCAATGTTGTTGTAATCACAAGACAACATTGACCCACCTGTGTGCCAATCCACCGGAGAGATTGACCCAGATGAGCATGTTGACCCCACTCCAGAGAATAGCCCAAGTGAGGAAGCCACAGCAAGTGTTGGCGATGAACTGACTCGTTTCCACAAGGCTTGGGACCGAATGGCCGCTTGCAAGTCCACCGGACTCGTACCTGGCACAAACTGATGATGCTGGTGATATTGAGTTTGTTGGTACAACTGATGATTTGAGGTTAGATCATTGGGGTTGATAATTTTGGTGGTAGGGATAAAAGGGAGAACTCCATTGGGTTTCAACATTTCTGAACTCGAAGGATACCAACTGAGGGCTGCTCTGGGTGGAGAAGAAAAAATGCTTGTATTAACAGGGGCCAACACTTTGCCGTCTACAGACTGTGGCCTCTGCATCATAACAAACTGTTCTGTGACTGTTGTTCCTGGCTTGACTTTCTTATATTCACTGGCAGCTGTGATGGTTACATATCGGGAATCTGTCTCCGCTGGTGGTGATGACACCTGCAACGGTGATGTCAGGGAATAGGAAACTGAAGGGGTTCCAGATGCACCGACAGGCCACCTTTGCTCAGTTACTGTCATTTGTTGTTGTCTTGCCCAATCTAACTTTTGCTGAATCTTTGTTGGCTGCACACTTTTGTTCACAGTTTTTGGAGTTGGCCCCGCTGTGACTGCTAATTTGGCGTAGTTTAACTCTTTTTCATCCTTCCTTGGTTGAATTAAAGTGGTTGGACTAGGCTTTTGTTGCAGCCTCACAGAGTTCTGGCTGGTAGCTAAGGAGATATTACCGTTGCTCAAATTTAGAGGATCTCCTGTGTCCTCTGGTTTCGAGGTCAAGCTAGGAGGATCCTGTTTCTGTTCTCGCAAGGTCTCTTCCGTCTTTTCAAGGTCACCTTCACAGGCAAGTACCGCTCTTTCAACTTCCTGTTTAGAGCATTTAAATCTGACCTCCATTTCTGCAATCCGGGCAAGCTCTTCAGATATATCAATTTTCAAATTACCCCCAGTGTCCAGATTTTGATCCGTGTTTTTATCTGCTTCTTCACCGCCTTCAAACAGCCATGAAACTGCTTCCTCCATTCTGCCTTCATTAAGAATGAGCGCCATGGTTGATCGTTCTGCAGAGAAACCCATGGCAACAAGCTGTTGAGCAAGAGCCTCTAGCTTTCTGGAAATCAAATAGCCACTGCACCGTTCATGTAATTCCTGGGCACGCTTCTCCTTCTGACGCTGGTGCTTCCTCTCATTTTTCTGACGAATCTTATCCCGTTTGTCATTGTCAGCACCTGGTATTACCTCTTGCCGGCCAGATGCTTTGTCTTTATGTTCTTCTGACTCCACAGAATGGCTATCATTGTTGGACGCAGAATCATAATCTCCGCCACTTACATGCATGATGACATTGTTGTCATCCGTTTCATCAATGTTGCGGAAGCGACCATTCACATGGAGGGAGGTCAAAGAGGACATGGGTGAAGAGCCTAAGCTAAGGAAGGTCCCCAGAACAGGATTGTATGCACTTGCTGAGATACCAGAAGATCCATTTACAGTTGCAGAGGCCTTCGAAAAAACCTTCTGTTCCTTTCCAGCCCTTTTGTCTTTTGATTTGGATTTGAAAGATGAAGACATATTTTTCCCAACGGTAACTGTAAAAGTATCATAGTTCATTTTAGCTAGTGTCACAAAGGTGTATGAACAATGCTATAAAATAAATAGAAAAAACATTTCAATGTAGATTTCAAGGGGAAACCTCATCAATGATCATATCATTCTTTTAAATTAAACAAAAAAACATTCCTGGGCCACTGAATCTATGAACATTGACTCGTACAAGCAGAAGCAAAAGCAGATTACAAAACAACTTATTTACCGCAAAATTTCCAACATTTCTATAGGCAATTGACTAACCAGCTATGCAGATTAGGCACTCATCAACAACGATCACGTAATCAACTTTTACCTCCAAAGAGATCACATGATATTTTAAAGAAACCAAACAAATGAATTACTAAGGGAAGCAATACGCCTAAAGCAGTCACTGGATACAAAAGCAAAATCAGGCAATTCCTCCATCCTTTTCCAGAGGAAGGATTTATTCAATACCATGAGCAGCATTCAGGCGAGCAAATTTTACTTTTACTCGCCATTAATCAAAGAACAATGAACTCGATAACAACAGGATAACATCAGTGAACAGATACCAATCCCCCGGTTCTGCTTCAATTATAGCAAAGTTCTACTTAGTAATTGGTTCAATCAATATAGCCACATTCACAGTTGACAACTAAAGCGGCATTAAAAGTAGGTGACAAGCACACAAGAAAACACAAAATCGTTCAGCCGAAATGAGAAATTTGGGTAACAATTCACCCTTGACAAATTCAGGAAACCCTAGCTTTAATATGATAATAATCTTGGACTCTTTCACATGAAAAAACGGCATAAATGTTCACGAATGGAGGAAACATACTACATATATAATCGATGTCACTACACATCACTGAATCACACAATTTAAAATTCCAAACCAAAATCAAATGAATCTCGTGAAATTGCGGTAAATCGAAACCGGAACAGAAGAGAAAAAGAAATGAGACGGGAAGAAAAGGGTAAAAAGGAAAAAGAGAGATGAACAGACCTGGTAATACAGAGGAATCGGTGGATGGATCGAAGGAGAGATCACGTTCGAACAGAGATTTCGAAAGCTTCGAGATGGGGAGAGAGAGAAAAACAGGAGAGATTGCGAGGCTGAAACGGAATCGACGAATTAGGGTTTTGACACGGCGATAATGGAAGGGGAAAAACAAAGTAAGCTGAAGAAATGTATCAGAATTTTATATATTTCGCCAAATTGTGGCTTAAAAAAGAATGTTTTCATATATTTTGAATTGATACTTTGAATATCATTACAAGGAATTAATAAGTTTATTGTTAAGTGTTAAGTTCTTAAATTTATAACTTATTTTTCCAACAATGAAACTCTAAGATTATTTTGACCGTAAAAATTAACTCGATAAGTCTTATTATTAAAGTAGAATAAGATTTAAGGGTGATGTCAATTAAACGAGATTTTTCAAATTTTATAGTATTTTAAGGTTTTACCAATCACTTTAATTCGGTCTGAAACAGCTAACGGTAAAGACATATTTATTTCAGTGTTCACACTTCATACACGTTGTTGCAAGGTCTCAACAAGAGATCTCTAACTAGAGCATTTAAAAAGCTCAATATCGATGCTCACTAGACAAAACGTTGATAACGTTATGGTATCTAAGTGAAATGTGTTCATAACTTAGAACTTCCTATTGAGAAATTTCCTAAAACATAATATGAGTGTGTACTAAGCTTATGGTCTGAACCATGGTCCAGTAAGATTGGGCATACTTGATTTTTTTATTATTAGTTTTGTAATATCATTAGTCATATGACTTATACTATTAACTCCGCCTAAATGTATGTTGCTTAATCATGATTTCGATACGGTTTATCAATTAATCAAGGGGTTCAAAATTAGTTGTATTTAAAATAATAAAATAACTTATTTTTATGTATATTAACTTATAACATAAAAACAAAGAGAATCGGTTACAAATAAGTTATCTTAGTTATTAAGCTACATTCTTATTCAACAATATCACATCATTTTAATTATCATTGTGATACCCCGTATTTTTGTAAGGTTATTTTGGGAATTATGGAATTTTCCCGAATACTCGTTGTGTACGTCGGATTTAATTCAGGTAGCTTGAGACATTCTGTAATGTGCTCTATATCTGTAATATTTTTCTCAGTAAAATAATATACAGACAAGGTGCCTTGAATTTTAAATTGTCGCTCGCGTACGATAATTTTTATCCCGGTTTATCGTCATGCTCGTTCAAAGCCGAATGGACGGGAAAAGGGGGAAACGGCGACCGCCGTTCAGAAACGGCGACCGCCGTGGTTGGGCCCGAGATGTCAGCGTGTCAGCTTCTAGCTGGCCGCGACAGGCCTAACGACGGAGACCGCCGTATTTACGGCAACCGCCGCGTGCCCGCCGCAGGCAAAAATACGGCGACCGCCGTGATTGTCCAGTGGGCTTTGCCCGATGGTCGCCGGAGTCGTTCGAGGCGCGTCGTTGTGTCGTTTGCCGCGTCTGAGGGTTTGCAGCTCACTCCTTGGGGTTTGCCTATAAATAGGTGAGCTTGGGCATGGGTTTTGGGTCATCTACAACCCCGAATCGCTGCCAAATTCGCCTCTCGCCGGAGTTGTGTTTTCGCCGGAATTCGAAGGTCTCGCCGGTGTTGCCTTGGTGTGTTTCCAGAGTGCCTTTGTGAAGCTTTTTGTTAGCCTTGGAGGTTAGAAGCCAAAGCAAGTCGAAGGAGGCCAAACCGCTCGTGTTTTGGGGTGAGTTTTCTCTCGCTTCAGTCGGCCGTGTTCTTAACGGCGACCGCCGTGTTCTTCACGGCGACCGCCGCCAGTGCCCAGAACGCCTTCGTGGCTTTGGCTTGGTCGGTTGTCGTCGTGGCGTCTTTCCTTTCGTGATCTTTCGCCGTGTTTAGATTCGTACTGTTTATGTCAGATCTAACTTAGGGTTCCTTTTATGGGTCGACTCGAAGGTCGTTGTGCTGTCAGAGCTATACCGTGTCGAGCCCGGAATCCAGTGACGTCTTTAGACTATTCTGTGGAGTAAGGCAAGTGGCGGTTTGCTCTTGCTCTTTCGTTCCATATTTACATTAATTATCAGTAGTTTATCTGAGTAATTAATTTGGAATGAATATTCTGTTTGTCTGGAAACGGTTTTGATAAACTGTTTTGAAAATCATATAATAGGTTGTATATCTGTTAGAACAACGCTATTATATGTGATCGCCTTTCGGGCCTTTATGTGGATTTATCCTGTAAATTGGTGGTGCTGTAACTGTTTAGTTAGCACTGTTAGATAGGAACGTTACTCGGACTATGTCCAGTCGTTTCTTTATAATCTGGTATCGGGATGGCTCGTCCCCATCTGGTACTATTCTATGATCATGATCGGTCTCTTACACATGTGTGTAGAGACAGGACACTTAGCTGGTGTCACAAACCTTTCGGTATACGTCACTCTCGACGAAACGTATACTAAGATGTGTCGTCCCATTGGTGGGGTACACATGTAAAAGTCTATAACGTGATGTGTGTTTTTGAAACATAAATCAGATAAGTGCTACCTTGACGCACATAATTAATACACCTTGGGCGAGTAGTGCAGCTAAGTTCAGTGCAGCTAGGAAAACTCGTCTTGACTTGAATGTAGTACGTTCTCTTTCCAATCTGGATTCGCTGTAGGCGATGAGGTTGGTCGTGAACCGAAGCATCTCAGTCATTTTTAAATCATTGTTGAATGATTCTGTAACTTTCCAGATTTGTCATTGCTTCCTTAAAGACTCATTTCCGTTGGAGTCTTCTTTCGAGTCGATTTCTGTGAAGATTCAGTCTTCCAGAATCTTCTCTTGTGCATACCTCTTGTTTATTCCAGTAGGAATATGATGGTTGACTACCGTTATCGGTTATTATCCGAGAAGCGATGAGTCTAACCTAATATGACTGCTTCGAACCAGTCTGCTTTGTACCCTTGCTAGTCTATTCAGTTAGACTAACCAACCAATAGTTTCCCTTGCATGGTTGGCTGGTGTCATCCGTTTGATTCGGCACATCAGTTAAGAAGTAGCTCAGAAGATTAGAAGGACTATGGAGTCAGCGGTGGTTTTTGAATGTTTTAATTATTTCTTTAATCAGGTTATGATCCTTTGGACAATAACTCCGATTGTAACTTACTTTCTTAGTCTTCCGCTGTGTTTGGTTTAAACTATGTTTTGACCTATTCTGGATTGGGTTGTAATCCTGTAACTCTTGTTTCCTCGACAATGTTATGTTTTGGAATTTAATGCTTGATCTTTATGTATCAATTGCATTTCATAAATTGTATTTATTTGGTAAAGCCTTGGGTGATCTCGGTAAGGAACACTGGGGTCACTGGCGGTAATACCTTTCCAAAATGATTAAGTTTTGGGGGTGTTACAGTTGTGGTATCAGAGCCAAAAGTTTTAAAACGGGTTTGGAATTTTTATAAACCATTTATTCATTTTCAAAATGCTTTAAAAGGGCTCTGAATTTTCATTCTGAAAAGAATTTAAAAACACCGTTCATAGTCGTGTCTTCTTTATAGTCTGATATAGTAAGCTTGCTTCTATGTCTAGAAAGACTAATTCCTTCCTTATTGTTCGATAGGATGGGTGTCTGCTTTTCTATTGGTAGGGGGTCGGAAGACGCCAAGTCGGATCAGCCGAGGCTAGATTTTCCGTTACCTCAGCGATGTTTCGAGGTTGGAGGCCCGAGTAGCCCACCCGAAGACGTCAAGCACGTTCTCCCCGAGTCGGTTGTCCTTGTAGCCAGGAATGCTATGGTCCCTAGACCTGCACCTGTGCCGCCACCAAGGGTGGAGGGAGTACAGGAATGGGAGCAGGAAGACGAGTTGTCAAGGTATGAACAAGGGGTTTACCAAGACGACTTTCTGCTGGGACCAATTCCCGAGGAGATCGAGTACGAGGAGGAGAAAGAGGAGATGCTTGAGCAAGATCCTGTCGAGGACGAGGAGATGATCGGGGATGATCCCGAGGATGAGGATCCCATCGAGGATGATCCCGAGGAAGAGGATCCCATAGAGGATGATCCAGAAGAGGATCCAGAGTTGGACCTTGGAGGGCAGAATCAGGAGCCCGGTACAGGATTATCACCAGTGCCAGAGTACGCACCCATGTCAGAAGCTGATTGGGAGGCACTGTATATCGAGTACGGTATTGGGAGAAGTGACAGGGAATCTCAGCCTATCCCTACTCCAAGGAGATGGAGGTCGGAATCCGAGCTGCAGGAGATTCTCCGCCAGAGCGAGGTAATCTCCGCAGAACAGCAGCGTCAGAGGGATGAGCTGATCGCCAGTACCCAGAGGAGGACTGGAATAGGAGGACTAGTCATGGACGACCCATACTTTACCATGACTGAGCTAGGACTATGTGCTTCAGGGTCAAGCAGGGTGCGAAACCCATCGCCAGAGCTCGATGGTGAGCCTAGCCCGAAGAGACCATGCACGAGTAGCCAGTCGTATGGGAGACGTTTTGGAACGCCTTGAGGAGGAGTGGCGTTGCCTATCATAGTAGTTTCGTTTCTTAGTATTCCAAGTTGTACTTTGTGTAATATTTCAGTATTGCGGCAAGTACTTTGAGAAACACTTATATCTTCGAGCAATGTTGTCCTAACGCTCGAATGATAAACTTATGTGTAACTTGTGTAAGAATTCGAAGGTTCATCTATAAAATGTCAAGTTGATCTATTCTGAGTGATTTATTTACATTGATATATTGCATAAGTATGTTGCATAATATTAATGTATTGAATGCTTGGAATTGGATCGGTAAACAGATGGTGAACCCAAGAAGCACGAGAAACTCGACTCGAGCCGGTGCTGGGACCAGCCAAAACCCCAGACCAGCAGGAAGAGGTGTTTAGGATGAACACGAGTCTGAGTCTCGCGTCCAGCAGAGGCGTGAAGGTCAGGATCAGACCCAGGCGCCGACGTTGTTTGACGCTGCAGCTGTTGAGGCGATCCGTGGAATCGTGATGCAGGCTATTACAGATGTCTTGAGACCAAGTGCGCCTCAAGCACAAGAAGTGCCTATTCATGCAGCGGTTCCTGATGTTGTGGAACCCAGAAACCCTGTGATTCAGGAGACTGCCGTTAGGGCGAGGGACAGCTATGGTCGCGCTCTTAAGACCATTACTTCCATGAGACCCGACTGCTATAACGGAAAAGGGGAGCCAGTGGCAGTGACTCATTGGTTCTCCCATATGGAGAGGCTGTTCAGGAACGTGGAGTGTACGGAGGCCGAGAAGGTCCATATCGCTTCTCTTCAGCTGAAGGAGGAGGCTAGCGAGTGGTGGGAGAGCACTGGTTTGGCTGAGAGCCCAGTGTTGACTTGGTCGATGTTCAAGACCAAGATGGTTGATCGCTTTTTCTCTCGTGCTATGAGAGAGGAGAAGCATAAAGAGTTCTTGTATCCTCAGACTGATGGTCTGAGAGTGACCGAGTTGGCATCTAAGTTCAACCATCTTCTACAGTACGCCACTGCCGAGATCACCAGCGAGGCTCAAAAGATCTGGTACTTCCACGAGTGGATGAACCCGAATATCAAGCCATTAATGGTGCACCACACATGCTCTACCTTGGAGCAGTATATGGATTGTGCCTATAAGCTGGAGGTAACTCTCGAAGAGTCGACCAAGAGGCACAACCGACAGAAGTCGATGCAGAATCAGAACCAGGGAGGTGGTTTTAAGCGCTCTGCGCCACCGTCTAACTTTGCCAAATCCGGCAGAGTTAAGACGGAGATGACGCAAGGAGGATCGACTCAGCAGTCAGGGCATACCAGGAGTTCAGTTCAGTGTTATAACTGCGGTACTGCTGGGCACAAGAGCACTGAGTGTCGGAAGGAGAGGAGGCCATGTTTTGGGTGTGGACGTGATGGTCATCTGCAAAAGTTCTGCAAGCAGGGGAAGCAGAAGGGAGTAGAGTCGCAGCAAGGGTCAGTTCATCAGAGCAACCGACCTAGGTTTAAGCCTGCCGAGACTCCTAGCCCTTCAGTGCAGACTACTGCTCAGAATAGGGGAAAGGCCCCAGCTGCTTCTGGAAGTCAGGGCCAACGCTTGTATGAGATGCGTGAGGCAGATGGACCCAACGCTCCGATTGCTCAAGGTACTCTATACCTTCACTCTACTTCAGTGTGCATTCTGTTTGATTCTGGTGCTACGCATTCCTTTATTTCGGATAGCTGTGTTAGCAAGTTAGACTTAGTGTGCAACGATTCGTGCGACCCTTTCGTCGTTAATCTTCCTAATGGAGAACGTTCGGTGGGAACCAAGCATTTGTCCGACTTTCCGATTACCATTCAGGGTAAGGAATTCGAGGCAGATTTAATCTGCATAGTCATGGCTCCATACGACATTATTCTCGGTATAGATTGGCTGACGCGTCACAAGGCGGTGATCGACTTCAGTTCAAGAACGGTGACGGTGTCATCCGGGGGCCAATTTGTGTGCAAGTTCAAAGGTCGAAATGACGCTGATAACGGCAAGCTGATCAATGCGATGGCTGCGTTTAAGCTACTACGATAATGATGTGTCGGGTACCTTTGCTACTTGGATTCGCCTGAGAAAGATGGACCTGAGGTTCTTGATATTCCTGTAGTTAGGGAATTTTCGGATGTCTTTCCGGAAGAAATTCCAAGATTACCCCCAAATCGTGACGTAGAGTTTTCTATTGATCTCGAGCCTGGTACGGCACCGATTTCCAAATCCCCGTATCGGATGGCTCCAGCTGAGATGCAAGAGTTGAAGAATCAACTTGAAGATCTTCTTGACAAAGGTTATGTCAGGCTGAGTGCATCGCCGTGGGGAGCTCCGGTATTATTCGTCAAAAAGAAGGACGGATCGTTCCGACTTTGTATCGACTATCGAGAGTTGAACAAGGTGACGATCAAGAACAAGTATCCTTTGCCTAGGATTGATGACTTGTTGGACCAGTTGCAGGGAGCAAAGGTTTTCTCCAAGATCGACTTAAGATCTGGATATCATCAACTCAGGATTCGGGAGCAGGACATTCCTAGAACTGCGTTTAGGACCAGATATAGTCATTACGAGTTCGTAGTGATGCCTTTTGGGCTTACAAATGCTCCAGCTGTCTTTATGGATTTGATGAACCGATGTTTTCACCAGTACTTGGATAAGTTCGTGGTGGTTTTCATCGACGACATCTTGATCTATTCTCCGAATGAAGAAGTCCACGAGGAACATCTACGGATTTCCTTGTCGATCCTTAGACAACATCAGCTTTATGCTAAATTGTCTAAATGTGAATTCTGGATGAAGGAAGTGGCTTTCTTAGGCCATATGATCAATAAAAATAGGGTTATGGTTGATCCCCAAAAGATTAAAGCGGTGGCTAATTGGACACAGCCCCAGAGCGTAAAGGAGGTGCGCAGTTTTCTTGGACTTGCCGGGTATTATAGAAGGTTTGTAGAAGGATTTTCAAAGATCGCTCTACCTATGACCAATCTACTCCGCAAGGTCCACAAGAAGTTTGTCTGGAATGACAAGTGCGAGGTCAGTTTCCAGGAGTTGAAGCGACGGTTGACCTCGGCACCCGTGTTAGCACTCCCAGAGGGGAATGACGATTATGTGGTCTATAGTGATGCTTCCAAGTGTGGCCTTGGTTGTGTTTTGATGCAAAGGGGCAGAGTCATTGCTTACACATCTAGACAACTCAAGACTTACGAAGAAAACTATCC
Source organism: Rheum nobile (assembly GCA_027886185.1). Taxonomy (NCBI): domain Eukaryota; kingdom Viridiplantae; phylum Streptophyta; class Magnoliopsida; order Caryophyllales; family Polygonaceae; genus Rheum; species Rheum nobile. The sequence goes on along the minus strand of WOAB01000761.1, from coordinate 793,757 downwards.
GACCCATGATCTTGAGTTAGCAGCGGTTGTCTTTGCGCTGAAGATTTGGAGGCATTACCTCTATGGTATAAGATGCCAAGTCTTCACTGACCATAAAAGTCTCAAGTATATATTTACTCAGAAGGAGTTAAATATGAGACAACGCCGCTGGCTAGAGTTGCTCAAGGACTACGACATGGAGTTGTTGTATCATCCGGGCAAGGCTAATGTAGTAGCTGATGCACTAAGCCGGAAGACAACGCACGAGACTGTAGTTGCTCTACTTACTGCTCAGACCAAGCTAAACCAAGAGTCATGCGACATCGAAGTCTTGTATGACCAGCGTAGAGGGTACCTGAGTATGATGGAGATTCAGGCTACACTGCTGGATCAAATCAAAGAAAAGCAAGTCGATGACATCATCTTGGTAAAGTTAAGCAGTGAAGTGATGGATGGGAAAGCTCCCAGTTTTGTGGTTCAGGATGATGGATCACTTTGGTTTCAGGATCGGATCTGTGTGCCTGACACAGAAGGTCTTCGTCAGTTGGTGATGAGAGAAGCTCATTCATCTGCTTATTCTGTGCATCCTGGCTCTAGCAAGATGTACAAGGATCTCAGGAAGAAGTTTTGGTGGCCAAACATGAAGTGGGATGTAGCAGACTTTGTGGCAAAGTGCTTAACTTGCCAGAAAGTCAAGATCGAACACCGCAAACCAGGTGGTGAGATGCTACCTCTCCCCGTGCCAGAATGGAAATGGGAGGACATTTCCATGGACTTCATCACTGGGCTACCCAAGACTCGAAGTCAGAGAGATGCTATCTGGTTAATTGTGGATAGGCTTATGAAGAGTGCTCATTTCATAGCCATCAAGACCACATGGGAAACCCAGAAGCTAGCCGAAGTTTACCAGAAGGAGATTGTCCGCTTGCATGGCATTCCTAAGACCATTGTATCGGACCGAGATGGCCGTTTCATGTCAAGATTCTGGAAGGAACTTCATAAGGCTATGGGAACCGAGTTGAGGTTCAGTACAGCGTTTCATCCTCAGACAGATGGCCAGTCTGAAAGGACCATCCAGACTCTGGAGGATATGCTTAGAGCTTGTGTGCTCGATCGTCCGACTAGCTGGGAGGACAACTTGAGTATGATTGAGTTCACGTACAACAATAGCTGGCATGCTACAATCAAGATGGCTCCGTTTGAAGCTTTGTATGGTCGCAGATGCAGATCTCCGATTTGTTGGGACGATAATGCCGACAAAATTCTGCTTGGACCAGAGTTGGTCGAAAGGACGGCTTCAGACATTGCTTTGATCAGACAAAGAATGTTGACCGCTCAGAGTTGACAGAAGTCCTACGCAGATCGGAAGCGCAGGACTGTCGAGTTCGAGGTCGGTGACAAGGTTTTTGTCAAGGTGTCGCCTTCCAAAGGAGTTTTCAGATTTGGTAAGCGTGGGAAGCTTAACCCTCGCTACGTGGGACCATTCGAGATTTTGGATAGAGTGGGATCTCTAGCGTACCGTTTGGCGTTGCCGCCATCGGCTCACCCGGTGCATAACGTGTTCCACGTGTCTTTACTCAGAAAGTATGTGCCAGATGAGTCTCATGTGCTTAGTTACGAGGACATCGAGATTCAAGCTAATGGTACTTATGAAGAGTTGCCCGTGCGCATTTTGGAGCGTCGGGAGAAGCATTTGCGCAACAAGATCGTGCCGTTGGTACGAGTGCTGTGGTCCAAGTCAGGGACCGAAGAAGTTACTTGAGAGACGTGGGAAACCGAGTCAGATATGCTCAGGCGTTTTTCCGAGTTATTCTCGACCTAAGTTTCGGGGTCGAAACTTCTTGTAAGGGGGAGGAGATGTGATACCCCGTATTTTTGTAAGGTTATTTTGGGAATTATGGAATTTTCTCGAGTACCCGTTGTGTACGTCGGATTTAATTCAGGTAGCTTGAGACATTCTGTAATGTGCTCTATATCTGTAATATTTTTCTCAGTGAAATAATATACAGACAAGGTGCCTTGAATTTTAAATTGTCGTTCGTGTACGATAATTTTTATCCCGGTTTATCGTCATGCTCGTTCAAAGCCGAATGGGCGGGAAAAGGGGGAAACGGCGACCGCCGTTCAGAAACGGCGACCGCCGTGGTTGGGCCCGAGATGTCAGCGTGTCAGCTTCTAGCTGGCCGCGACAGGCCTAACGACGGCGACCGCCGCATGCAAAAATACGGCGACCGCCGTGATTGTCCAGTGGGCTTTGCCCGATGGTCGCTGGCGTCGTTCGAGGCGCACCGTTGCGTCGTTTGCCGCGTCTGAGGGTTTGCAGCTCACTCCTTGGGGTTTGCCTATAAATAGGTGAGCTTGGGCATGGGTTTTGGGTCATCTACAACCCCGAATCGCTGCCAAATTCGCCTCTCGCCGGAGTTGTGTTTTCGCCGGAATTCGAAGGTCTTGCCGGTGTTGCCTTGGTGTGTTTCCAGAGTGCCTTTGTGAAGCTTTTGGTTAGCCTTGGAGGTTAGAAGCCAAAGCAAGTCGAAGGAGGCCAAACCGCTCGTATTTTGGGGTGAGTTTTCTCTCGTTTCAGTCGGCCGTGTTCTTAACGGCGACCGCCGTGTTCTTCACGGCGACCGCCGCCAAGAACGACGACCGCCGTGATGAATACGGTGACCGCCGCCAAGAACGGCGACCGCCGCCAGTGCCCAAAACGCCTTCGTGGCTTTGGCTTGGTCGGTTGTCGTCGTGGCGTCTTTCCTTTCGTGATCTTTCGCCGTGTTTAGATTCGTACTGTTTATGTCGGATCTAACTTAGGGTTCCGTTTATGGGTCGACTCGAAGGTCGTTGTGCTATCAGAGCTATACCGTGTCGAGCCCGGAATCCAGTGACGTCTTTAGACTATTCTGCGGAGTAAGGCAAGTGGCGGTTCGCTCTTGCTCTTTCGTTCCATATTTACATTAATTATCAGTAGTTTATCTGAGTAATTAATTTGGAATGAATATTTTGTTTGTCTGGAAACGGTTTTGATAAACTGTTTTGAAAATCATATAATAGGTTGTATATCTGTTAGAACAACGCTATTATCTGTGATCGCCTTTCGGGCCTTTATGTGGATTTATCCTGTAAATGTGGTGGTGTTGTAACTGTTTAGTTAGCACTGTTAGATAGGAACGTTACTCGGACTCTGTCCAGTCGTTTCTTTATAATCTGGTATCGGGATGGCTCGTCCCCATCTGGTACTATTCTATGATCATGATCGGACTCTTACACATGTGTGTAGAGACATGACACTTAGCTGGTGTCACAAACCTTTCGGTATACGTCACTCTCGACGAAACGTATACTAAGATGTGTCGTCCCATTGGTGGGGTACACATGTAAAAGTCTATAACGTGATGTGTGTTTTTGAAACATAAATCAGATAAGTGCTACCTTGACGCACATAATTAATACACCTTGGGCGAGTAGTGCAGCTAAGTTCAGTGCAGCTAGGAAAACTCGTCTTGACTTGAATGTAGTACGTTCTCTTTCCAATCTGGATTCGCTGTAGGCGATGAGGTTGGTCGTGAACTGAAGCATCTCAGTCATTTTTAAATCATTGTTGAATGATTCTGTAACTTTCCAGATTTGTCATTGCTTCCTTAAAGACTCATTTCCGTTGGAGTCTTCTTTCGAGTCGATTTCTGTGAAGATTCAGTCTTCCAGAATCTTATCTTGTGCATACCTCTTGTTTATTCCAGTAGGAATATGATGGTTGACTACTGTTATCGGTTATTATCCGAAAAGCGATGAGTCTAACCTAATATGACTGCTTCGAACCAGTCTGCTTTGTACCCTTGCTAGTCTATTCAGTTAGACTAACCAACCAATATTTTCCCTTGCATGGTTGGCTGGTGTCATTCGTTTGATTCGGCACATCAGTTAAGAAGTAGCTCAGAAGATTAGAAGGACTATGGAGTCAGCGGTGGTTTTTGAATGTTTTAATTATTTCTTTAATCGGGTTATGATCCTTTGGACAATAACTCCGATTGTAACTTACTTTCTTAGTCTTCCGCTGTGTTTGGTTTAAACTATGTTTTGACCTATTCGGGATTGGGTTGTAATCCCGTAACTCTTGTTTCCTCGACAATGTTATGTTTTGGAATTTAATGTTTGATCTTTATGTATCAATTGCATTTCATAAATTGTATTTATTTGGTAAAGCCTTGGGTGATCTCGGTAAGGAACACTGGGGTCACTGGCGGTAATACCTTTCCAAAAGGGTTAAGTTTTGGGGGTGTTACAATCATGCAGCAATTCACAAGTTTAGTAGTGTTAGTACAAACCCCAATTTTAAAATGTGCACCTGCATTGTTAAGTTTTTCTAGTTTAGCTGACAAGCATAACACTCGTGATCATGAGGTTACGGTTTGAATCTCTTCTCTTCCGTTGTAATGATCTAGTGTCTCTTATAAAAAAGAAATTGTGTATCCTCATTTACTATCAATACAAATTATATAACTTGTTCAATTATATTTATTATATTATTCCATTGATAAAAATAAATTATTACTATGATAGGATAATCACTACTACAAAAAAAAATAAACTAATTGTTACATTACCATAATCTTCTGACCGGTAGATTCGTTTTCATGTCAATACACCCAAAAAAGGCAATTTTTTTATTTCATATTTTTGTGCCCAACCTAAGGTCCACCATTTTTAAGATTTGTGCGTCATAGTTAGTGACGGCCCATGACATATACAGATTGAGGATCAAGTACATTTGAATGCTACTGTGTGAACCGTCTGATCTTGGTAATCAACGAATGAGAATGAGCGCATGTTTTTAAAGTTTTTTTTACTGATTTAAGAGCATTATCGTCATTTTGCCACTTAGATCTTCTTCCTCCCCAATCCTCCATCACTATTATTTGGCTGAGCTCTCCATGGTGGCTTTCTCCGACGCGACTCGCCATTGTTTTACACTTGATTCTTCAAAATAGAATTCAATTGTTTAATAAAACTTGTTTATTTGTTCATCTAGGCTTCAAATTTCATGTCTTTTTGTTGAGTTCGTCGTTCCCAAATGCCATGGATATCGGTACTGAATTTCGTTCAAACACTTTGTTTTTTGTTTGTGTTTGTAGGCTTCATTTTGATTGTTTCCATTTCGCAATGTCATGTTTATGGATTATGATCTCAAATTTTGTTGATTTTTTATACAAAATTCAATTTTGGTTGTTTGAGATTGTAACATGAGGTTGTGAACATTCTTCTTCTTATTTGTACTTGGATGTCATAGACCTTTTCCCTATTAAAAAATTGTATCAAAGGAGTTTTTGTCGTTCGTTCATCCAATCGGATGTTTGATAGCTCATCTGGTTTTAAAATATGCACAAATTATGAACATAATACTATTAATAATGAACATTGTCGCGTTAATTATGAACATGTCATGCTTTTTAATATTTGCTTACATTGTCTTTGTATTTCAACTTGTTCATCAAGTTTAATTGTTGCTAGTGGATGCACATGGTTGTCATAGACTTTTGCATGTTGAATGTTTGTATCAAGAATTTCTTGCAATTGAACACTCTAAACAAATGATTGATACCTCAGTTGGTTTTCAAAATATGCACTAGAAATGAACCTGATGCGATTAATTATGAACATTTTGGTATTACTTATGAATGTGACATGCTTTTTGGGTTGAAGTTGTGATTGGTTGACTTGTCGTCTTAGTTGTGCTTATTCATTTCATTGACTAATATAAATCTGACATCTTTGTGTTGATCTAATGGATCAATTTGATGTTATTTATTTTTGTTGTTCTTAGCTTCTTTTTTTGCTTTAGTGTTTTGAGAGAAGCCCACAAGGTGTTCGATGAAATGCCTAAGATAGATGTTGTGAGTTGGACATGGATGACTGCCCTCTATGGTTGATAATTAGTTTGTTTTCACATTTCTTAAGACATTTGACGTGAAGAACTTGAGAAAGTTATGATAAATGCACAAATGAAATGAACCACAATCGAATTAATATGAACATTGAAATTATTATATATGAAGTTATAGGACTATATATGAACCTGAAAACATAAAATATAAACCTTTAGTTTAGTTATATGGTGCACAGAGTATGGAAAAGAAGATGAAGTTTTCAAAGGAATAAGTATGAACATTAGATGATTATATACGAACATTGACATGTTAGATATGAACTCTTACGTTTCCATTATTCCTAAACCATGAAAATAAATATGAACCTTAGGAAAATATAAAATGAACTTGAACATGATACACGTGAACCCAACTTGAACTCAGACTTTTCACAAGCAAAATATGTAGCCTACGAGGGATTCGAACCCACACCCATGTGTACCAACACATTGTTCTACCATTTGAGCTAATAGGCTTTGACAAAATCAATTATTTGAATATTCTTCAATTGACTAATAATGAACCTTAGAGGATTATACATGAACATATAAACTTAATACATGAACCAAATCATATGCGTACTCTATTATCCTTCATATGAACCCTAGAATATTTTGAATCTAGAAAATCCAAAATTTGTACAACAAATTAGTTTCAACTAGTGTAGTACCCGTATCTTGTATGGATGAACGTATTTAAGTAGTTTTAAAAAAAAATCTTATTCATATTGTTTAAGAATTATATAAATGGAAGATTGAAATAACAATAAATTTGTTATTTTAACACAATATGTTCAATATTTTATTGTTAATTGTATACCTCGTATAAACATATTATATTTCATTCATACCTATTCTCATACATGTTGTTAATTATATTGGCAAAGTGTTATCTACTCGCAAAATAACAAATGTGATATCATTTAATCAATAAAATGTGATATAAAACAATTTTGATGAAGATTAAATAAAGATAATTTTCAATTTATTGACTACAAGGTATTAATTCATCAACGAGTCATTAAAACGTATTTGGAATAAAACAGTATTGACTCCATAATGTATGTTGACATCATCTATACTATTATATTTTCCCTCCTTTCCATATTAATGATGATCATCATCAATGAAGTTGGACGAAACACGTTATCATAAATCAATATATAGAGAGAGAATGCAATGCAATTTGCTTCAAAAATTCAAATTTTAATAATGAGTATAATTCATACTATTTATGTAGTCACATTGGTGAGTTGCTATTTATCTAGACGAATTAGATGGATGGATAGATATAGTTATATTTAAAATAAAGTATTAAAGGAATAACTATTTAATTGAAAATTTTAAGCAAACAACAATTAGTGAGAAAATAAAATAATAAAGTAAAAAATATAGTTCGATCAGACCAAAGAAAATCTTAACATTTTTTTTATCTTATAAATTATAAATAATTAATAGGTAATAACTTAGATGATGCAAAAAAATTACGGTCAAATTTAGTTAGTTCAACTGCCATAAATAATTTACTTAGATCAAATAATAATGAAAATTTAATATTATAATAATAACTCTTAGCAACAAAAGACTTCAAAATATACATATTTTATCTTAAAAAATTAAAAGACTTTTTTAGTCAACTGAAATTTTGATTGTTTAATCACTTTTTATCTTTAAGCATGCTTTACTCTTATTCCGAATTTATATATACCATTTTTTATAAATAATAAAAAACACCATTTTATGTTTTAGAATATATAGTTTGTTTGTATAATAAATATTGTTACTCTTGTTGATATAAATCAGGTCAAAATACATATAGTACTTGTAAAATTGTGTTGAACACTTTATTCAAAAAATGATAAAATTGTCTGTTAAGATTTGTTAGTTTAAAAATTATTCAATAACAATTGTATTTAAATTTTTTAAAAAATTATAAAATTATAAAATGTGGGCTCAAGAATTGTTGTGATGATTGTGAATGAAAAGGTTTTAATATAGATATTACATGAATAATGCCCATGTGAGGATAAATTTTCTCCAGATAGATGGATACAATCAAATAAAAATAATATAGGGTTTATATTAGGGGTGTTCATGGGTGGACCGGACCGGAAATGATCGGACCGGACCGGTAAAATTCCGGTCCGGTCTCCGGTCCACCATTTCCCCAAAATCGGTTTCCGGTCCGGTCTGGTCCAAACCCGGAAAAAATCCGGTCCGGACCGGAAGACCGGAATTTAAAAAAAATATTTTTTTTGTAATTTATATGTTTTATATATTTTTTTTAGAGATTTATATGTATTTTTTTGTAGATATTTTTTTAAATTTAATAAGTTAGGAGTATATATGTTTTATAAATATTTTTTTAGATATTTTTTTATAGATTTTAAATAAGAATTTAATTTTTTTTATTTTTTAAAATTAAATCCGGTCCAAGACCGGACCGGATTAAGACCGGACCGGACCTATCCGGTCCGGTCTTCGGTTCACATATGCCCAAAAATCCGGTCCGGTCCGGACCGGATGAACACCCCTAGTTTATATAGTGCTGCTAGTTAAATATAACATTACAAAAAAAGTTAAATAATAATTAAGGTTGGAGAGAGATTGCATGATATATAATATGTATTGAAATATTATTGTCAAACTATATCATATGAAGAAAAGAAACCGTTGAGATTCTATTGTACATTTATCATTGATAAAAATATAATTCATCCAATAAATGTGTAGGAGTTCGATTGTATGTTAATAATTAGAATAAAGTAAAGAATTAATTTGTTAAGATTTGTTGGTTTAATTTTGATTAAAATTTTGTTAGATTTAAAATTTGCTAAATTAGTGATACTATAATAAATTATAATTTTTAAAAACCCCACAATTTGCTAAATTGCTGAATATTTTATGTCAATAAATGGAAAAAATGAAAAACAAAAAAATATAGCCTTACCAACCTCCTAAAAACACTCTCATGGCTCTAAAGGGGAGAACTTTAATATATATATATATATATAGATGTACCTATGAACCATAAAAACACTACATTTCATAGTTTATGTTACCACAATAGTTCATTACAAGATTTTGATTTTTCAATTTGACAATGAACCCCAAAAGTATCTTATTCATACAAATTTCACGTTATATCAAGCAAATCAAAAAATTGAAACCGTTAAAAGTAAAAACGAAGTAGTACAAGAAGAATTTTTACTTTTGTTGTGTATCGTTGTATGTGGAGCGGTCCATTAGTCTTCATATTCAAGCTTTAGGTAGAGCTTTAATGGAGATCTCGAAATACATGGGATGTGGGTTTGTGTTTTGGAAGGGAAAGGAAGAGAGAGTGTATGTGGGGATGCAAAAAGCGAGATATGTTTTTATAATTGAAATAAAGGAATATTTTTGAGAAAATGGTTGAGTTTTGCTAGAATTTAAAAAATGCCATTAAAAATCGCACAAGAGACACGCGTGGGTCTATTTTGATTTTTTTGGCTTCTAATCTTATCCGTCCATTCCAACAATCGAACGGATGTGGTAGCTTCGTATTTTGTATGTTAAGACAAAATTGTACCCGTAACCCCCTCGACATTAATGTTTAAATTATATCAAACCATTTTAATTAACACTTGATATTTTACTTAGACCTTCCGATTTTCATGGTCTAACTATAGGAGTGGCTTTTTAGTGAAAACATGTATTGTCGAACCTTAGGAGTCATATTACATGCCAATACGAGAAATTTGCATAAGGTCATCCATCCTAGTGTTACTTTCGTTCTAATACGCTTAACTTCACACTTATTTGTCCTCACTTGAACTCTGAAAATGAAGAGATCTTGTTGACATGGATAACAGTTCAATTCTTATAAACTAATTTCAAGTCCGGGGTATTAAAAAATCCTTCACTTAAACCCCTTGATGTTCCCATCAAGGCCCAAAGACCGCCCTCTAGGTCGAGTGACCGTCATTCAAGCCAAGTTCACTCGTAACCCGGAGTCCGGGGTGTAATATCCAGATTTATTTAAATTTCCTTAGTTAATAAGTTCCATTATTAGAACATTCAACATTTCTTTTTTAAGATCTAGAGTTGAGGCTATGGGGAAAAAGAAAATATTAATGGGATATAGTGACATTTCATTATATTTAGAATTAACTAACACTATTCCTATATAAATCAAAGTTGGGAAAGTGTCATGTGAGAATACATAATAGGGTGAGAAATGAAAATAGATCTTAGCATTTGGATGACAAATAAACCAAAGGCTAGGATTAAACTTTCATTAAAAGGTCATGTGCCATGCACATGACTTGATTTTTTAGAGTTTGATCGGTCAACATGACTGTTCAAACTAGTCACCAATGGTCAACGTCGGAGCTCCGGCGTTGACCGGTCAAAGTTAAAAAAAATCAACCAGATGTTTTTTTTCAGGCATAATTTTTTACTTGCGACTGCATGTGCATTGATGTTTGCTTGTATGTGCATCGATATTGACTTGTATGTGCATTGATATTGCATAAAATCTATATAGGATTTTTTACTATATGTGTGACTTTGTGTATGTGAAAACTCATGCACTTCTCAGCATGTGCATATGTTTTAGTTTGTGCGTGCATAGATTTTGACATATATTTGCATCTAAACTCTACTAGTTTTGGCTTGTATGTGCATACCTTTTGAAGTGCATGTGATCAGCGCTACTTTGTAGGGTATATCTAGGAGTTGTTATCGGTGTTTGGATACCAATATAGATGTTCGAATCGAATTAACCGAAGACTTTATCGAATAACATTACTAACCATTTGAAATGTCGGACATGGGGATACGACCACTAACGAATGAATTGGGACTAACTTCAGGAATACATCCTGCATAATGACTATTTATATTCAAGTTCATATTTAAATTTACCGGGAAAAAAAGTGAAAGAATTGAATGCAATTTATTCACCTGATCGATTTGAAATTGTCCGTTGTCGTTTATCTCTAATAACAGCCAATCTCAACGCTCTGTTATGTCGAGTTAATTCGTCCATAACAAAATCACCCTGCAAAATCATATATCTATTCAAATTAAAACTTATATATTTACAGTGTAATCAGATGTAATACTCAAATTGAATAAAATATATTTAAGAAATTTTTTAAAACATATATGTAAATACTTAAGGAGATGTTTATATTTTTTTGTTACATGGACTTATAGGCACAAAACAGATATCGTTCGCAGGGTTTCAGAATAGGCCTAATACATACCAAAATAGAGATTATGTACTTATTAAAAATATAATAAATAAACATTATATAATTTCTTTGTATTATTAAATTATAATACAAAATTATAAATAATCAATGGACATATGGGCCAAAAATAAAAACAACGTAAATAACTTAATAATTTAAAATACAAATAATCTCTTTTTAAAGCATAACAAAATAACAAATATATTTCAATACTAAATAGATTAATGGGTTAATGATCCTTCTTTAATACAAAATATACAAATAATACACGATCCACTTGTATAATCCCGTGTCACGTTTCTTCAACAATATATGGGCCCAATCTAAACCAATACCCGGCCCAATTTCGATCTCCCTTGGCCCAAGCCCAATATCACCTATCAGAATACCTAATACCTGAAACCCTAATCTCACTTTATTCTTTCTCTCTACGCCGCTTCTCTTCTCTGCTTCTTTCCCCTTCCATTTCTAGGGTTCTAGGTACCTTCAATCTTTCCATTTCGAACTTTGAATCTATTATGGGCCGCTTCTCTTCTCTCCTTCTACCACCTTCCATTTCCAGAGTTACCATTTTCAATCTTTCCAGATAAAATATCAACCTTTCTTTCCGATTTCATCTTCCATTTTCGTCATCATCAAACTTCACTCAAGCGCATAATGAACATATCCATTTGTATTCTTCCTCTAAATTACCTTAAACAATATCGATTTTGTCTTTATATGTTCCCCAGAACCCTAAACATTCATAATCTCGAAGAAAAAAGTAAGCGTTCTTAGATCTGTTTCAAACGACCCTAAAAAATCCAGAACCCACTATCGATGTTCTCGAAAGTTCACATGCAAAGAAAAGATGTACTAAAAGATGTCGCCAGAGATGGAGGTTCATTATCAGATCCGAAAGAAGAGGGTGATTTTGAGATCCAGATCTTTCAAAGGTAATATTTATTTCTGTCTGTCTCTTTGTCAGTCTCTGTCTTGATCTCGATCTAAGTCTCTTTATCGCTCTTTTTATTTAAACCTATAATTTTTCTTCTCTGGCACCAGATCTAATGTTAGTATTCATTTCATTTTGTGGAAACATGTTTTTGCGTTGGAGATGTGGAAGAACAAACAAGCGCGTATGATGAAGAAATTTGGAAGAATATTCTGGTAAACTCCAGAACCGATAAATGTAAATTATTCCTTCTCTCTCTCTCTCTCTCTTTCACTTTCTCTGGAAATATTTGGATATTTAAAATGCTTAAATTTCCAAAATCATGTTTCTAATAAACTCAACTATCAACAGGTTTCGTGTAATTCATTGATTTCATACATTTGAGCAAGACTGTTCTTCATCTGTTCTGTGTGAAAAAAAATTTGTTTTTTTTATGAGGTAAAATCTGATAGTATATGAAAACCATATTAAAATCTAATATTAGATAAAACTGGTTCTATATTGTAATAAATATTATATCAAACCCGGTCCATTTTAATATTTATAAATTTTCGGATTCTTATTCACATACTATGGGATTAAAACATTATGGGCTTTTTGGCCCAATTACTATGTTAAACAACCTATACAATTAAGTTTAGCAGCCTATAATAATGCATGTAAGTGAATGGGCTTATTGGCCCGGATCATGTTTTTTTGCATATTAATACTTCTAACAAAAATATAAACATTTAGTCCTAAGTGTAGTCTGAAAAGTATATTTTTTTTTAAAGAATATGTATATGTCACAGATTAGAAGGTGTCTAGAAAATCATGTAAAACATTTTAACCGACACTATTATGGGCTTATTGGCCCAAATATATTTTAACCCAGTATAATGAGACTGTAACAGTTGTAATGGGCTAATTGGGCTTAAATTTAAAGGCCCAATTTCAAAGCCTCGAAAATTAAAAATATATTTCTGAATCTGTCTAGAGGTTTCGATTGAACCAAAAGGAGGTGAAAAGTCTATTTTTCTGACACCTTTAACTATTTCTCTTTCTCTGTGTCCTCTCTCTATTTCTCTTTCTTTGTCTATGAATTGATCCTCTATCAAGCTTATAGATCCAGATCCAAAACCTCTACGTGTCCTCTCTGTATTTCTCTTTCGTTGTTTCTGTATCCTCTATCAAGCTTATACATCCAGATCCAAAACCTAAAGATCCTCTATCAAGCTTATGGTTTTGTACATTACATTTGCTAGAAACAGGATTCTGCGTTGGAGATCTAGAAAAACAAACCTACGCGGTTGATGAAGAAATTTGGAAGACTATTCTGGGAAACTCCAGAAATGATAAATGTAAATTCTTCCTCTCTCTCTCTCTCTCTCTCTGACTTTGTCTGGAATTGCACGGGATATTTGAAATGCTTAAATTTTCACAATCATGTTTCTAATAAACTCAACTATCAACCGGTTTCGTTTAATTCATTGATTTCATACATTTGATCAAGACTGTTCTTCATCTGTTCTTTGTGAAAAAAAAATTGTTTTGGGAAATTTGTTTTTATGAGGTCAAATCTGATATTATATGAAAATCGTATTAAAATATGATATTAGATAAAACCGGTCCTACATTGTAATAAATATTATATCAAACCTGGTCCACTTTAATATTTAAACATTTTCGGATTCTTATTCAGATAGTATGGGAATAAAACATTGTGGGCTTTTTGGCCCAATTAATATGTTAAACAACCGTTACAATTAAGTTTAGCAGGCTACAATAATGAATGTAACGATTCTAATGGGCTAATTGGGCTTAAATTTAGTTTAGCGAGCTATATGTCACAGATTTGAAGAAGTGTATAGAAAATCCTGTAAAACATTTTAACGGAACTATGATGGGCTTACTGTCCCAAATATAATTTAACCCAATTTAATGAGATTGCAACGATTCTAATGGGCTTAAATTTTAAGACCCAATTTCCAAGCCTCGAAATTGACTTAACATATTTCTGAATCTGTTACTTTAACCAACGTCTTTCTCTGAATTACTTTAACTATTTCTATTTCTCTGAGACCTTCATCTCTCTCTCTCTCTCTCTCTCTCTCTCTCTCTCTCTCTCTCTCTCTCTCTCTCTCTCTCTCTCTCTCTCTCTCTCTCTCTCTCTCTCTCTCTCTCTCTCTCTCTCTCTCTCTCTCTCTCTCTCTCTCTCTCTCTCTCTCTCTCTCTCTCTCTCTCTCTCTATCTATCTATCTATCTCTCTCTCTCTCTATCTATCTATCTATCTATCTATCTATCTATCTATCTATCTATCTATCTATCTATCTATCTATCTATCTATCTATCTATCTATCTATCTATCTATCTATCTATCTGTATCTCTATTTAACATTACCATATCACTATATATCTCTATATTTCTAGAACTCTCTATTTATCTCTCTTAGTATGAGATTTGCAGATATCTTAATTTTTTTAACTTCTTTCTCTGTGAGGGTTTAAACCAAACACACTTTACACCAACGAAGGTATACAGATAACAAATACACTTATGCCATCAAGGAGGAAGTTATGGAAGACTCTCTACCAAATGTAAGTGTTTAAATTCTTTCTTCCATGACGATTAGTCTCACATTGAAATGCATCATTCATTCTGCATAGATATAAAAAAGTTTATTTGTATGATTCTTGTTTGCTGTAAGTATAATATCTGTTTTTGGCATGATTATTTTTAAGTGTTTAATTGAGGGATGTTGAATTGAAGATGAACTAAACACTAAAACTAAACACTAAACAAACTACAAAACACAGCCTAAAAACAAAAAAGTAATACAAACTGATGTGCACATGTTATATTGAAATCAATATTCTTATAAGATATAAAGAACAATAGTATACATGTAACAATAGCATATGGAATAACAGATGTAACTAACCTTTGAAAATGCTATTGTATTAATGATTGCAGCTGAGCTCTCCAGGTGTAACTAATAAGATCAGTGAATTTTAAATTGGGAACTTGAACTTCAATCTTTTGATATTCTGAAAGGTAACACTTTTCATATTGCCAAATCTTGAGTTTACACATTTTTTATAGATTATAACTCCTATTCTAATTACATAATATCTGAATCTTTTGCATGCATTCAATTAAACATAAAAGCTCCAATGTAGATGCTTCTGAAAGGAATCTAAACCTGATATCATGTTTAACCTAAGGATGAAACAGCTGTAAAGGTTTGTGTACTACTTACTTATAATTTACTAATATTACACTTAATAATTTGTGTATATAGTAATTACTGACATGGTCCTATTTAATTTTATCAATTATAGGTGTCATATACAAAACCATGATATTAGGTTCTGAACTAAAGAAGTCAGATTTACATGTTATACTATTCAATCAGGTCATCCTTATCTGCTTGATACATTATTATTTATTTTCTAACAATTGCATAAATATTTTACAAACTAACTTATTTATTCTTGTTACAGTAATGCATGATGGACATTGGTATGGACACAGACAAAATTCTGATTTGTTAAGCAATTTTTTGAAAGAGGACTAAAGGTATGACTACTATACTACTATTTACATATTTGAATACTTTAATTAAAATCTTAATGCTTACTGATAGTAATATTTCTTCCATTACAGGTTGCACCATCTAATCTGTAATATACATCTCCTAAACCGATTCAAGCTTTACTATAAGGTCATGTTTTCATAAATTGACTTTTTATACTTAACTGATTTACATCTTTTGCTTGTACTTACTTCATTTGTTTATGATATAGGAATTATTTGGAAGCTCATGCTGAACTCAAAAAACAAATTTGGATAATAATAAATATATAGAAAAGAAGACCTAAAGGTATGTCTTCTATACTAACATTTAGTGTAGTAATATCTAGAAATAGTATATTAAGTAGTTTAGCTGTAAACTAAATATAAGACTTGTAATTTTCTGATTCATTTCTAAACCAAATCATTTATGTGAAAAATAAGATGCATAGAAGCTGTAAATCATACATTCATTGCATAATTCATGTCCATAAATTTACACAACTCATGTTCAAAAATCTGAATAACCTAAAGCATTCTACAGTAGGTCGAAGTTATTTAGATCTAAACAAACACAATAAATATTTCTAAAAAAACAACATAAACAATCACAATCCTTGTAAGTTTCAATACGTTTGCGCGGTTTTTTTGCGATTCTCGCTCACAGAACTCCATTGTACATCAGATTTATGACAACCACTTCTTAGTTTTTTCTCATAAAACGACATACTTAACTCTTTGTCGAATCTGCTAGGATATATAGAACTTAATATAGGTTAATAAATGATCTTCAAAATATTTCCATATACCCCAGTTGTTAGAATAAATAGAAGTTTTATATACTCTCCTTGTACGTGTTTTCAAATGATTTCCAAGTGAAATATATGTTCACACATATAAACTTACAAATTTATGACACATAATTATATTTGTCTAGTTAAGAATTAGGTGAATCTATTATTGCATAACCAAAATTATCATTAATAAGTAATTTAACAATTACATTCCTATTTCGTAGTTTAAAAACATAAAGGAACTAATCATAACAAAAAATTGTTTTCATTTAAAGGTTTTTATATTCTGTATGATGAGTACAACTAAATTACATAACATCATTGCATAATGAGTTCTGCAATACTTCAGATGATAGTGTAACTAATCACTTTTAACACTTAAAAATATTATTAAAATATACTATTCTCGGTTTATTTTTTATATAACTGTATACTCTTTTCATTTCTATCAACTATTTCTTCCTTTTTTATTTGTATTAAGAAATCTCCATAAATATAATAGTACATTGAAATAGGCAAAAACCAAAGTAATATGGAATTGAAATACTATTATTAAGTTAAAGAAAAATTTATAACATGCTCAGAAAAATAATAATGCTGTTTTACCTAAATCGAAATAAAAAATAACTTAGAAAACAAAGATAACTCACTGTCTAACAAAAATTCAAATATTAATTCAATACTATCTTCATTAATTTCTTATTCTTCATCATCTTCTTCAAATGGTTCTACTTCTTCAATCTCTTCTTCTTCGTCTTCTTCAATCTCTTCATTAAGAATATCTCCCTCATTGCCTTCTTCAATCTCTTCATTAAGAATATCTCCCTCATCATCGGATAAATTTACCACAACCTATATGTTATGTAAGTGTTTCCACGGAAGACGATTAAGCTTAGCAAAGTCGTCCAAAATACACCATAGTTGCTCTCTCGATATTTCATTTCCCATTTCCCATTTCATAAATACATGAAAGTTGCCATGCTTCCTCACACCTACTGTTAAATTTCAACAAATAATCACGACCTTCCCCATCAACCCATACATTCACCTCACTGTTGCGCCATGAGATATAATTGTGTTCCTCATTGTATAATGAATCAATACGTAAATAACGATCATGTCCATATTGTAGAAACATTTCATCAAGAAGTGTTTCGTCCAATTCAGCCTGTGTAAGTATTACAATCATAGGATTGTATGATGTGAATGTTGTAACACCCCCAAATTTCCTCATGAAAGGATTACTGCCAGTGACCTCGGATTCCTCATCCCGAAGTCACCCCAGGCTTTTCCAGTTGATATAAATCATCAAACAACAATTATGATACAAAATATCATAACCTTCGATTAAAACCATAGTCGCGGAATTTCAACACAATTCCAAATACGACCAAATACATCAGAAATACAGCAGAAGTCTTTATAATACAGAGTAGTCTTAATACAAGACCTTTTTAACATAGCGGAAGTCTTTGAAATAACAACAGGGTCTTGATCGCAATGATCACCCGCCAAGGATCCTTAACCTGGATAAAACTCTTCAAAACACCGTTTGCCTTCATAGTCGTTCTAGCCTTTTTGGACCTGCAACCTATCTGATGTGCCGAATCGAACGGATGACACTAGCCAACAATGCAGATAACAATTGCGGTTGGTTAGTCTAAATGAATAGACCATGCAAGGGCACAAAGCAGAGTGGTTCGAAGTAGTCGTATTAGGTTAGACTCATCGTCCTCGAATCAAAACTGATAACGATAGTCAACCACCATACTCTACTGAAACATATGAAAAGGCATGAACAAGAGAAGATTCTGAAGACCAAGTCTTACAGCAATCAACCCAAAGAAGATTCCAACGAAATGAATCTTATCGGAAATATGACAAATGTTGGGAAACTTAAATAATCATAGAATCACAGTATCGCATACGAGCGATTTAAAAGTTAAGACGAGCTTTCCTAGCTGCACTATCGCCTAGCTGCACTACTCGCCGAAGGTATATTAATTATGTGCGTCAAGAGCACTTAACTTATAAATACAAAACACACAACACTCTTATACCTTAAGAAGTTCAGAAGAACTCTGCGTATGAGATAACGCTTACCACTATACTCTTTTAAGATTCAAGAACAATCACAATATCTTATTCTTACGTTCCTCGAAACGTATCACATAAGATCTTACTCCTATTTCCTCAAAGAGAGTGATACCTTAAGCCTTATAGATGACATACTCGCAAGATGTCAATCCTTGACAATTCCCAAGAGTCCTAACTCTTTATCCTCTGGAAATTCCACTTATCGAGTCCAATGACTCGTACTGTCTTTAAACAAACTTATTTCTAACTTAAAATCCTTATATTCCATACACAATCTACTATCCACCCAGGACTAAATCGCATCATTTCCTTATTAACCTCAAACGAATCTCAAATAGATCTCCCTAAAGGATACCTATGATTTCGTACACTTGGCTTTCTCAAAAGCTTTAACCATTGGTCCTACATGGGTCATACTTTACCTATGATCCTGACCATCCTAACTCCGGATTTCACAGTCTTACTCAAGACCATAATAGGGAAAACGAGATCCTGAAGAATTATTCCCTTAATCAATTGTTCCTTCACAACACTTTATCCACACTAATGCTTACAACATGATTAAGAGCAGCTACAAAGCTTTAAACCTTAGGGTGACAATTATGTTCACCCAAATTAATACAACTACCAAAGCTTATTAATTATGTGCTTAACCGCACTTATCTTATTAAATTACAACACACACACACGTTATAAGCTTTTAAATATATGTTCCGCCAAGCAGGACATATATGGAAGGAATGGACCTCGCAGAGTCCAAGCCTCCATATCTATGGAAGGAATGAACCTCGCAGAGTCCAAGCCTCTACATCTATCGAAGGAATGAACCTCGCAGAGTCCAATCCTCTATATCTATCGAAGGAATGAACCTCGCAGAGTCCAAGCCTCTATATCTATCGAAGGAATGAACCTCGCAGAGTCCAAGCCTCTATATCTATCGAAGGAATGAACCTCGCAGAGTCCAAGCCTCTATATCTATCGAAGGAATGAACCTCGCAGAGTCCAAGCCTCTATATCTATCGAAAGAATGAACCTTGCAGAGTCCAAGCCTCTATATCTATCGAAGGAATGAACCTCGCAGAGTCCAAGCCTCTATATCCATCGAAGGAATGAACCTCGCAAAGTCCAAGCCTCTATATCCCTAGGGTCTTGATCGCCCTTTTCACCAAGTTATAAAGAAACGAATGGACCTCACAGAGTCCAGGCGTTCCTACGAATACTCGTGCTAACTAACAGTTCAACACAGTAATATTATAACTACTAGTGCTAACTAAACAGTTCAAGCACAACCATATTATAACTACTAGTGCTAACTAAACAGTTCAAGCACAACAATAGTATAATTCACATTAAAGTCATCCTGTCAATCAACTTAAACACAGATATAATAGAAACGACTAATCCTTACCTGGACTTAGCTTCCCTACGAATACTCGTGCTATTCTAGCATTAAGTCAACATTAAATTCACAACAATACCATCACGGTAATTAACACACAGTACTCGAGCTAATTAAACAGTTCACTTTAATTACCCTAGCCCAAATCCGAACAGCAGAATATTCCCGAATCTGCATTCAATATGGTTTTGGCCATAACTTTAGTTATACAACTCGGAATCCAATTCCGCGAAGTTCCAGACGCTCGTATGAAAGTATACTATTTACTGAGCTGAACCCCAACTTTATCAAAATTACAGAACTGGTCCGGTATTTCCGGCAGTGCACGAACAAGTCCTTCAGGCAACATATGTATATAATAGCGTTGATCTAGCAGATATACAACCTATTATAACATCATATTCTTTTCATCAAATTATTTATCAAAACTGTTCCCAACATAAACAGTAAATCATTCCAAATTAATTAACAACTAACAATTGATAATTAAGGAAAGTATGGAAGGATGAGCAAGAGCGAACCGCCACTTGCCTTAAATCCGACGAAAGCTTAGCAAGGCTTGGAGACAACAATGGGTTTTCGGGCTCGACGCAGGGACAGATCTGAGACCACAGATTCCTCCGGATCGACCCAAAATGAAACCCTAAGTTAGATTTGATATCTACATATACGAATCTAAAAGAATACGAAAGGAATCGAAGGAACAAAGTCTTGATCGAGACCATAAAGCCCAAGCCACACCACGACTTCCCAGCCATACCGCGGGTGTGGTGGCATCTGGCCGCGGGTGCGGTGGCGTTTCAGTGGTGAGACGATCTCAACGACTCACCGGGGAACATGACGGGGCGACGTGTCGGGGCTCGGTTCGTGGTGGCTCCAACTTCTGGACATCTAACACCACCTTGAGAGCACCACCAACACCAACCAATCTCTGGCGACAACACCGACGAGAGCTTCGAAACTCCGGCGAGATTCAAGTTTTTCGGCGAAGGCCTTGGGAGAGAGAGAGCCGAGAGAGAGAGAGCCGTGAGGGAGAGAGAGAAAAAAATGAGAGAGAGGGCTTATATATAGCCTAGATATTTTATATAAAATATCTCAACAAATATCTCACAAATATCTCAACAAATATCTCACAAATATCTCACAAATATCTTGCGTAAATATCTTACACAAATATCTTGCGTAAATATCTTACACAAATATCTTACGTAAATATCTTACACAAATATCTTGCGTAAATATCTAAGCCCTGAAATTACATCGAATGTAATTTATTCCACTCAGAGAATTATTACGGAGATATAGGATTTTACCGAAAATCCAACTCCACTGAAAGCGAAAAATTTATCGAACGAAGGATGGGAAAATTACCCAAATACCCTTACTAAAAATAAGGGATATTATAAATGTCGAATGGAAGGATGCCATTTCAGTTGACCCAAATAAACCTATAACATTTCTAAAGGCACAGTTCATTTGAATATTCGGGAATAGAATAGGATCCCTCTCATATATGAATGGACGATATTTCATATTAATTTCGTCCAAAGCATTTTGAAACCTGTACATATCAAACATAAAAATTAATCAACAAAAAATTGTTTATAACAAATATTAGTAAACTGAAAAAAAAGGATTTGTAATAGCACAGTTCATTTAATGCAGTGAATGAGAATATAAAATTATTTCTCAACTGTTTTTATGAATTCACACCAAATTTAAATTGTTTTCTACATTGCACTAAATTGCACTTGAAACAAATATAAACGTATTTCCATCAAATAAAAACTGAAAAAACTCTAGACTATTAAAAAAAATATAAACAGGAATAAAATATAACAATAAAACCAGTATGTGATAGGAAAAAATACACGTGGGTTGCATTCTCTAGATCACTTGGCATTGCAATTGAACATTTCATATAATGAACATCATCAGATAGATCAATAGGTAAAGTAAATCTAGTGTAAAAATTGTTTGCAATACATGGAAACCTAAAAAAATGAGATTTGGGCTCAATATTAGAAAGTAACAAAACATCAGTCTCGACTGAGACATCATGAGGAATTGGGTGCACCATTCTGAATTTTTAGAATGAAGGTTGTATAACAATTAATATTACAATGTTCATTTATATAGAGTGTAGAAGGTTAATTTTGGCATATTAAATATTAAATAAAATCGTAATATGGGCTAATATACACATAATCTTATAATAAGTCAAATAAGGTAAATCTAGTACATACGATCTATTACACATAATCTTATGTTTCCATAAAATGTAAATATATAATTTTTTAAAATATATAAAGAATACATAATAATATATATTATGTATTATTTGTACATTATATATATGGTAATCTAGAATCCAAATATGCATATCCGTATATTGTAATATAAATCCAATTTCCGCATGCAGTTGATAATAAAATTTCTACCATAACTACCTATACCCTATATATAAACACTCTTCTTCATTACTTTCTTATTCTTCATCATCTTCTTCATCATAAACCATAAACAATTTTTAAACTGAAGTGGATATGTGATTTCAGACACTAAACCCTAAACTGAACTGGATCTGTTACAAAAAAACAACTACTACACATTTATACTCCTATCCCGTTCAAGGTACTAAAACTATTATTTAATATGAAAAGAAATTCTGAACTGAATGAATTAATTAAAAAAAATTATGAACCAAAATCTGTTTGTCCGAATAGGAATTGGATTTATGAATTGATTCTATTTTATAAATGAGATTCTGAACTTAAATGTTTCTTTAAATAAAAATTTGATTTATGCTATGATTTCTAACTTTATATAAGATAACGAAACATAATTATCAATATGGCATTAATAAGTAAATATATAGAGAATAACAACACAAAAGACAAAAATCAACCACAACATTCCATTGAATATCTAAAAAACACCGAAACAAATCATAAACTTTGTCAACAAATATATGAAATAGCAGAATACTAAATTGTCTTATAGAATAAAAATGTCTATAAAACCATCATCTCATTTAGTCAATCTTCTCCTTCTTCACTTTCTTAAGAGTAACGCTCTTCTTGGAAGTTGAGTTATCACCACGACACGATATAGGAAGATCTTCAAATTTCGCACTCTCCTCTTCATCAGATTTAAAATGTTCCTCATCATCAATGTTTATAAAGTCATGCTTTCACGGCGTTAGTATTTCATTTGAAGAAACCTTTGACACCACATCATTCTTTAGGTTGCATGATTCCATGTTATCCTATTCACACAGTAAATTGCACAAATATGTAAGTAATAATAATTTATAAAGTGAAAAAAAACAATTCAAAATACTGGAATGCATACCTCATATTCTATAGTAGATTGCTCAAACTTTTCAATTAAACTCGAATCATCGGTCATATTCTTCACTGTATATGCTGAAGGAGAAGGAAGTCTACTAATGTTGTATTGTGAAATTAGAACTCTAAACAATATTTTTTTGTTCAAAAAAACATTTAAATCATTTGGGATGGTAGTAATGTCCTGATCCTGAAAATAAAATGAATTCAAACATGAATAATTAAATCAGAAAGTTTGTGGTACAAATACTAATTTAAATGATATAAGCATAATGTAAAAAACTAATTTACCTTTTCTGTCGACTCAATTATATTTGTAACAGATTTCTTCAAATATTGGGTAACTTCCCTATCAAATATAGTAAATTGAGCAGTTCCTGTTCCATCAATGACATTTACTTGCACACAGAATCTGCACAAACAATAATATTTACAAATGTTGAATTCAAGTTTCAAATCATTTCACTTCAGTAATTACAATTACCTTGGGATAGAAAAGTTCACCAATGTATCACATTTCTTGCACCAAAACTGCCCTTCTTGTGGTTGTACTTTGCTTTTACACCTTTTGCAAGAATTGTAGTACCAACCAAACGAATCTTCTATATGATCAATGGTTGCAAGTGTAACATCTTGGAGAACCTTTATAATTTTAAAAAACATTGAATAGTAATATACCAACATGAAAACAAAACCATATCCAATTTGTAAATTAAAAACTAACCGTTTTATGATCTTGAAGATGTTCGTAAAGATCGTCCAATGTTTTTTCTAGAATTCACATCTAAAAAAATATTTGCATGATTGCATGATGGCTCACTTGATAGTTGTACAAAACTATGCCCACTTTTTGAAACCTCATTTTTTGATATGATGTAATTTAAAAAAAATTAGGAAGAAGACTAATCGAAATTAATATAAACTGCAATATTACTAACATCTTAAGAATATACCTTTGTTTGAAATCATGAATGTCAATATCGCTCTCATCATCAAAATAAATCCTTGTGCCATAATAACCATTTGAGATATTTGGTGCATTATTCCATTTCCCAAGCTTGGCAAACTGAACTATCACAACCACCATCTTCTGAGTTGAAGTGACAATAAATGGACGACAGATTTTAGCATAGTCATCCCATAGGGTACAATTGATTACATTATCCCTAAAATAATTAGACAATATTAAATAGTACAATTATAGATAAGTAATAATAAATAGTAAATTAAGTCTACATAATTACATAAAACTTGCAGAAAAAAAGGTTAATATTTAATACCTGGCATCCATTAATTGAAGATTAATCCTTTTACTATCTTTCTCGTTGCGATTAGTAAAAGAGACAATTTTATCTCCTATTCCAATCAATTGACCAATAAAATCTACACAAACAAATACAATGTTTGAAAAAAATTTAATATACATAGGCAAACAATAATAATAGTTAACAGAATTGTATATGAAAAACAAAAACATTAACTAACCGTAAAGATATCCTTGATCAAATGACTCGTCAAGGACTTTTTCAAATGCAGTAAATTTCAATCCATGAATTGGAACAGAAATGGACGAACATGGCTTAATTGTAGTGTTGCGATAGAATATGACCTTGTACTTATGATTAGTAAATTTAAAAGGTATATCATAAAGGGCAACACCAAAATTTGACATAAAATATGCACCTCCTTCCTTTAAATTTGATAAGTTAACCATAAAGCCTTCTTTAATCACTGCATGGATTTTATCTCCCTGAAACACAATATTAAACAATTGAAATCAATACATTTAATTTGACTTGAAATATTTAGCACAACATTTTGTAAATACTAAAACAAAAAGTTGCATAAAATAAAAATTCAATACATTTTCATCCATTAATATTAGTTCAGTGGTACTGTATTGGGTAGGGTCCTCTGTAACACCCCGGGCCAGAGGTGCTACATTGCCATAGTCCCGAAGGACTATAAGGCAGTTTTTAAAAGAAAAGAAATCCAAAACTCTTCCCAATACATAAAGTTAACAACATTAAAATTCCTTGCTCAAGTTTGAAACTACACTTAAACATTTCATCCAACTCAATGAATCAGTTTAATTCCAAAACAACGAATAGTTAATACAACCTTTTCAAATCCGCAGTAAAACTAAATCTTTAACTGTGAAGACACATCTGTGATCCAGAACCCGCTTGTTGCTGCAAACCTGTAAAGCCAAATTGACTGGGGGACCCGATACCCCAGCCAACCGCGGCACGTAAACCGAAGTTGGTCAGTCTTCCATCAAGACTGGCAAGACTCCTCAAGCCAAAACAGTTTAAAACCAGAGAATTATCACAACAATCAAATAATACCAAACAACAACATGCCACACCATATATAAATATATATATCATTATTATATCACTATCATATCAACCAATCAATATTGACCACACATCAAAACATAAACACACACTATCACATAACCATTCATTACCCCTCTTATCCAACTCTTCAATATACTAACATCACTTAATCCAACCTCAACCTCACCACAAGTAGACGACTAAAAAGATCCAATCCAACTTTCCTCTATTACTAATACCTCAATTATCAGCCCTACGAACCTATACACATATATTACTACTAACACGTATAACCACGACTAACCACTTACAAAACTCACTACTGTACTAACACGTCCAACTAATCTTCGCATCAACAACCACTTAAGCATAAGCAAGACAATCATCACATTATATAAACATGACAAAATAACGACCCAGGCCAGCCACCCTTCCGGTGCTGCCTGTTCGTTAACATGGACCGCAACTCATACGCTCAAATTCAAACCATGTTGGCCTACACCCTCAAGATGGGAAACCAACCTTCACACTCAATCCACACAACCGACCTTCATAAACCACTAGCTGCCACTAACAACCCCACCAACATAAATCCACATCACCATTAGCTAAAAAATAGCTAAAATTAACAAGTCAAACTAGCCAACAATCAATATCCAACATAAAACCAATAACCAAACACACAGTCAATATTCACCAACACAATCACTTAATCAAGTGCACAACCAATATCATCACAAAACCACTTAAATCAGATACGCAACCAACATCCAACACCAAAACCACTTAAATCAGATATGCAACCAACATCCAACACCAAAACCACTTAATCAGATACACAACCAACACCCAACACAAAACCACTTAATCAGGTATGCAACCAACATTTAACACATAATATCTCCTCCGTCTCACCACCACATCACCGGGTGAGACAATTCTTCCTCTCTATCCGGATAGGCGGATGGGTCGCATACCATCCGAGTTCCTGGCCCTAACCACCATAGGCATTCCCCCTACATGATTGAGTGAGGCTTTCATCACTCTGGCCCACCGACCACCGGAGGTCATACCCTCCGAGGCCCTGAATCAACACTCTTCCGGATGGGACTTTCACCATCCAACCATAGCCTTTACCAACGCGGGGTCATACCCTCACGTGGTCGGATGAGGTCACACCCTCACCCCGGCTCCACCATCAACCAACAACAATCCACCACCACACCAACACCCAATCAATCAACATCAATCACAATTAGTCACAATTGACTACCACATCGACATTTAATCAAACACAACACGAGACAAATACTAACACACACACGCATTCACACACTTTCAAACAATCACAATTAATCACTATTAGTCACAATTGACTACCACGTCAACATTTAATCAAACACAACACGAGACAAATACTAACACACGCATACACACACACACACGCATTCACACACTTTCAAACAATCACAATTAATCACTATTAGTCACAATTGACTACCATATCAACATTTAATCAAACACAACACGAGACAAATACTAACACACACACATTCAACCAAGTAACTCCACAATCGATAATCCAAATTAACATAATCAGACAAGGATAAAATCAATTACTGAATCAAGATAGGAACAAAAGTACTTTTATAAAAATATACGGAGGGTTAGCAAGAATCATGTTGCCTCAAACTCGACAACCACGACCTCAGAGATCTCCAACCAACTCGAACGAACCTGCGAAATCAATCCGAGCAAATCCCTGGCATTAATTACTCATACAAATCCCCTACTAACAAAACCCCCAAATCCAAAACCCTAAATTCATACCTTCAAATTCCAATTCAACAACTCACACAAATCAACCCAAAACTTCAGCTACTCGCTGCACTTGTTTGACGGATGAACTGACCACCGAGTCGAGCTCCCCATCGCCGGAACTCAACCGAACCTCGTAGCAATGAACAACAGCTCAACAACGGCGAACCTGCAGCAGCAGCAATAGCCTACGCGAAAGCAGTAACGGCTCGCCTTTGCGTCGTCCACCTTGATCTCGCCGTAGGGATGAGGCTTCTCGGCGCCAACAACTTTAGCCACTAGCAGGCCGCGCAGGAGCCGAGCCCTACACAACCTCGACCGCGGTCTCGCACTACAGCTCGATGCAGTTCGCACCGGCGAATCCCCGCGCCTCGCACCAGCAGCTCGTGGTGTCTCGCACCTGGGAAAGGGAGTGGTCACCGGCTGAAATTAAAGGTCGCATCCACCGGCGGGGA
Source organism: Rheum nobile (assembly GCA_027886185.1). NCBI lineage: Eukaryota > Viridiplantae > Streptophyta > Magnoliopsida > Caryophyllales > Polygonaceae > Rheum > Rheum nobile. The sequence continues at coordinate 765,885 of WOAB01000761.1, read as the reverse complement.
ACGAACAGCTGAAGAGGATGACGGAAGGCAGGGACACCTCTGAACGAGAAGACCGAAAGGGGTTTTATGCCCCAAATTTCTGATTTTGCTCCCCTTCTTTAATATGACAATTATACCCTTATGATATATACTTTGGGGTATTTCACTCTTTATTTGGAACTTTAAATAATCGAATTACTCGAATCTTAAGCTCATAATTTCCTCGGACACCTATAATGTCGTTTATTTCTTGTCTAGCTTTTGACATAACTACAAAACAGAATATTAAAGTTACAAAACTGTACAAAATATATAAGCATTCTCATATCAATGAGAGGGCATTAGTAGGTGCAGAGTATGCTCGGATAGGTTGTTAGAATGACCGACGAACTCTTCTAATACCCTCTCCGAGCATATTCTGCACCGACTTGTTCAACCTACTCGTTTTGTGGGAATACGTATGTAAAGTAACATTGTAAATAGAGAGGGTATTATTAGTTTGTGCAGAATATGCTCGGATGCGTTATTAGTTTCATCGGCAAAAGGACTAATCTAATACCCTCTTTGAGCATATTCTGCACAAACTTTAAGGTAATCACGTCTCCTCATTAAAGAACGAAAATAGTAATATAGTGGCTAGTTGTGCAGAATATGCTCAGAGAGGCTAGTACTTTCATCTGCAAAAAAAAAAACTAATATTCTCTATGAGCATATTCTGCACAACTACAAAACAGATTATTAAAGTTAGAAAAATGTACAAAATATATAAGCATTCTGATATCAATGAGAGGGCAGTAGCAAGTGCATGGATAGGTTGTTAGAATGACCGACAAACTCTTCTAATACCCTCTCCGTGCATATTCTGCACCGACTTGTTCAGCCTACTCGTTTTATGGGAATACGTATGTAAAGTAACATTAAAATTCATATCTCAGATAGGGGTATTTAGATATTGGATTGGACTTGGCGACAAATATGAATTACCCTATATAGCAATTAATGATATTTAGGGTGTGTTTGGATTACGTATTATAATGTTAAAAAATGACATTCTAATGCCAAAAACAACATTATAATGCATGTTTTTGGCATTATAATGCGAGATAATACGTAATACAAACACACCCTTAAACTTTTGCTACAGGTTTGAAGATATAATCTGCAAAATGCATCTCTTATTCTTTATTGAATCCATACATTCAGGTGATGATTCTATCAATTCATATTAAATTCATTATATTTTACTTGATTTTACGATTTAATAATTAGGTCTTCATTTATTGTTGTTGTAGGAATACATATGGGAAATCAGACTGGAGTCTCAAATAACTCATGGGGTTCCAAGATCTAAAAATGAAGACCTCAAGGTACGGATACTATACTAACATTGAGATGAACATGGCAAATAGATATTCAATGTTGCATAGAGTAGAGTGAATGAAAGGATGAAAAATAGATATTCGATGTTGCATATAGGTTCTGAATTATTACCTTATAACTGAGTTCTGGATTTCCTGAATAAAACTGAAACAAAGAAAATAAATCAATATCAGTTCTGTTTGAAATGTTAAATCTGAATCCCTACAAAACAGACACTGAAGTTCTGTTTGAAATTATATAAGCATTACAAATGAAATAACTGAGTTTTGCTTTACTTAAGCATTACCTCGTAAATGTCTGTATTCTGCTGTAGTTTATCTTCTAAAATAACTGAGAAGGTCTAGATTTATAGACGAATATGTGAAAGAGATGTAGTCTTGTATTACAAGTTTCGGTAGAACAAATCATGTTTATTTTTAAATTTTTGGAATGCACAGATTTTTCTATATCATATCTTCGTAGTAATCTTTTTAATTTTGTACATAAACTATTCTGTACGGCTGATAATGATTCTATATTATATTTTGACTTTTTTGTTCAGATCTTGTAATCACTTTTGCTTTTTATGGATATGTTATGATTTGCAGAATTTCTGACATTGGGAAACAGAGAAAGCACACTTTTTTGTCTCAGAATTTATGCAATTTTGTAATTTATATACAGGTTTTAAAAGTTTTGTGCAATATTTTCTATAATGCTTATGTAATTTTTTTTATGCTTCATATTTTGGTTCATGTGTGTGTATGCGGTTTTGTAATATCTGTGTAGGTTTTGTGCATTGTTTTGTCATATTTGTGGTTGGCTTTGTGTTAAAAGTTTTGCTGCATTTCTGTAATGCTTATGTAATTTTTGTATGCTTCATATTTAGGTTCATGTGTGTGTATGCGGTTTTGTAATATCTGTGTAGGTTTTGTGCATTGTTTTGTCATATTTGTGGTTGATTTTGTGTTTAAATTTTGTGCAGGCTTTGTCATAAGTTTTTTTTCGGTATGTTGTACGGTATTTTGAATGCAAAATTTATCGTATAACAGGTTTGATACATCATTTATAGCAAAATAATTTTTTTTGTTTGATTCTCAAATATTGAATTTTATTCAATTAAAACGTAGCTCATAATTTTATTTGCTTCTTTTTTTTGGAAAGATTAAGCATACCAAAAAAAAACGTACAAAGATAATCTCTGCAAAATTAGGTCAGAATCATAACTTTTGTAAAAAAAATAACAACATTAACTGGACGGGTGAAACGTGTGCAAATTAATTCCGCGGTGACACGTTGCAGCGACAAACGCGGGATCAATCTCGGGGCGCGTGCTGCTCAACCGCCATTCTGCTTTAGTTATTATATAGTAGATTAACCTAAACCTAATTAACCTTTTTTTCCTAGAATTCTATTATTCTGCCGCACCACCTAATTCTATCCTTCACATTCTCTGTGCGTGAGATCGCCCATATACTTGCTTGAGATCATCCTTTTTTTTTTCTTTTTTTTTTTCTTTTTTTCCATTCTATCATTTTTTCCTTGGTGAGTAATCAATTTCGTTTTCTTTAGATTGTTCTTACGTTGTCATCAGTAAATGCTTATAGGCAAATATAGAGTGGTTATTTTATATTATGGGATTATGTTATTTGAAGAGTGGGATTAGATCATGTTATTTTGGGTGATGGTGGAAAGATCAGAACTTGTCATGGAGATCAGTTTGAGTATATTGACGAGATACAAAATTGATGAAACATTTAGGGAGGATATATTATATGACCAAGATCATGTCTGTAAAATTTGGAATCGATTAGAGTTACCGTTAAAGAGTAAAAATTCTCTGAACTTGCTACTTTTATTCTGATTTCTGGATTGAGTATTGAACTTCAGAAATTCATAACTATATATTTATAAAGATTTACGAAACCCATGAGTAGTAGTTAGAAAGCTTATGTTGTGAACTATATCATGGTATTTTTGGTAAAATTTTATAGGATCTGTAAGATGGTTAAAACTGAGGAAAACCATGAATTAGGGTTGTATGCTGGATCCTAAAATATCCCGATTGCATGAATTTTTGGGTATTAGTTATAACTCGAAATGGTATGAAATGTGTGACATTAGAAAGATAATGAAGTTAAATTTAGGAAAAACCTATATGCACATGAAAAATCATCTAAATGCACACTATTTGGTGTGTTTAATTTAAACGTACAGGTTGGTGCATTAACATTAGACGTATAAGGGGCAAAAGGGTCCAAATAGTGAAAATAGGGGAAAATGCTTGTGCGTTAACACTTAACGCACATAGACTGTGCGTTAAATGTTAATGCACAGAGCATTGTGCTTTAATGGACTGGGCCTTGCAAGGCCCAGTCCAGCACACAGCTATGCGTTAACATTTAACGTACAGTTACGCGTACAACTCTTCTTCTCCCTTTCTCCCTTTTCTGTTTTCAGATCTGAGATTCCAAATTTTTTTCAATCTCGATTTCCATCTTCTCCTCTTAGTTATCGTAAAATTCAGGCATGGAATCAAGTTGTGGTGGTTCTGGCGGTTCGAATGGTGGTGGTGAGGTGGCCGGAGGCGGAGGCTTCACATATGTGGCAGTCGGAGATGTGGCGGTCGGAGATCTGGCGACCGGAGGCGGTGTCTCTGGTTCTGGGCAGTGGCTGGCCGGTGGTGGTGTTGTTCAGTTGGAGGCCGTGGGTGGAGGTGGTTCAGGGTAGAGGGAGGCCGGAGGTGAGGACACCGGTGAAGGTCCGGCGGGGGTTTGGGTGTCCATGAAGGAGGAGGAGGCGGCATATACTTTAGCCCGACGGACGAGGGGTGGTGCGAGACGACGGGTGACCCGATCGAGTGTGCCTACCGACGTTACACCTACTCCTGCATCAGGCATCCGTCAGGTAAGTAATGCATTTTGAGAATAAATTGTATTCGTTAGATTTGTTAGATTTAGTTAAATTGTATTCGTTATGAAATTAGAAATTAGATTCGTAAGATGTAGGTATGAATATTATGAAATTAGATAGTATGCATATTTTAGAACTGAAAGAATATTATGATTTTAGAATTAATATTTTTAGATCTAAATTTATATTCATTAGTTACAATATGAAATTAGAATTGAACAATAAATATGAAATTTAGATAATTTAGATATGAAATTAGATTATTTAGAAATTGAAATAAATATGAATTTTAAATAATCTAAAATTCATATGAATTTTAGATTATTTAGATATGAAATTAGAATATGAATTAAAATTGAAAATAGATTATTTAGATATGAAATTAGAATATGAAATATGAATATCGATTGGGCCGTATAGTGCCCGAATGTGGCTTATTGGGCCTGTTTTGAACATATTGGGCCAGATTTGGCCATATTAGGGTGATTGGTCCTAGTATGGCATATTGGGCCATGTTGGGCCTTATTGGGCCATAATATTGTGGTAGTGGGCCAGGTTGGGCCCAATTGGGCTATATTGGGCCATTATGGGGAAATCGGGCCCAAAGAGTGTACGTAATATAATGAAATGTTATTATAATAAAATCATATTTTATATGAATTAGAAAAAGAAATTAGTATATAATTAGATTTTAGAAATTTAATATGTAAATGAAATATAAGTTATAATGAAATCAAATTAGAATTAGATTTTATTCTAAATTCTAATTAGATTCCTTCAAATGTAGAGTAATCAAATTAGATCTTAGATTTTCTTCATTATTCGAAATTAAATTTGTTATAGAGAAATATATTAATGAAATGCGATAATCAAATAACGTTTATAATAAATTACCAAACAAAAAATTTAGGCGTTACGGGACGCCTTGGGAGGATCTGAGGGGCTGACACATCCGGCTCCGGTAGCCGATCGACGTGTTGTGCCTCAAAGGCTTATCATAGCGACAGTGCGTCGCCGCGCAACGCAGATTAGGGCAAAATTATTATGTGCAGAGTCGCCAGTTCCAGCTTCTGGTCTGACCGAGGATGCGAGCATGGAGGACGCATACGTCACATCTGGTGACGATATGCTGGTTGATGAGGCGGCGCGTCAGGTGTCAGACGATGACGAGGACCTGGTGGGAGAGTATAGGTTTCCTTTGACCCAATTTTGCCAGATGAGACAGACCCTTCACCCGCTTGTTCTGTCCCATCTCATGTGTCCTCCCCCGTTCCCTCCCCGGTCCAGACCGGTCCTGTTGCCCCCTCCCCTGTTCCTTCCCCTGCACTGGCTCTAGCTCTTGGGCCCATTCTACGGCAGTCTTCTTGGATGCCAAGAGGGCCGCGCATCCCTCTCCTCCTTCCCAGCTACACCACACATATTGCGAGGGCGATTTTTTACCTGACCCATGTGGGCCCTCCTCCCCCTCGTGCCCCCATCCTTCCTAGACAGCGACGTAGGAGAGCTAGAGGACAGGCCGCTCCAGAGGCTACTCCAGATGCTGTCTAGGCTCCCTGTATTTTGGGTCGTCAGATGCGCCAACAGACTCAGGATTTGGTACGTATGTTGGCCATTATCCCTTATTTGTCTAGTATATAATTTTTTTTTGTTAATTTTGTAGCTAATATTAATTATCGAACATGCAGACCCGTAAGGTCTTGAGGGTTCACTTCCATGTCGGCATGGTCACTCACCTGGAAAAGTTCATCAGAACCGAGCCAGACTCATGATTTCGGCTAGCAGAGCATAATGGTCTCACACATCTACGTGTTCTTGGCACCGGGGCAGTTGATCGCGTCCTGGTCTCGACTTTTGTGGAGAGATGGCACCCTAAGACGTCATCGTTCCATTTCCCATGGGGCGAGATGACGATTACGCTACACGATGTTTATGAGTTACTTAGGGTGCCTATTGACGGGAGGAGTTATACGGCACCAGGCCTGACTGATCCACATCTTAGACAGAGGATTGCGTTGAAGCTTTTTGGGTTTGAGGATAGTTCTCAGGTGGATAGGTGGTACTCTAGTGGTGGCATTCCTATCAAGAGGCTGCAAGACGATTTGGAACGAATGATGGGGGGCGAGCAGAGGGACAAGAGCGTCTTGGCTTCACTTTACCTGTTCTTGATGCTCGGCTCCATAGTGTTGGTCAACAAGTCTACCCGTCAGATCAATCACAAGTGGTTAGCACTGCTGTTCGACCACGAGGCCACAAGCCGATATGCATGGGGAGCAGGCATTCTGGCGTTCCTGTATCGGAACTTAGGATAGGCGTCCAGACGAGAGGCGCATGACATTGCCAGTTGTGCCATACTTTTAAGGGTAAGAAATAAAATTTAAATTTACGTTATAATTAATTATTTTCTAATCCTCTACTTTGTTCGATCTTGTTATATATTCATGGATATGGGCGTACTTTCCCCATTTCCGTGGACATTATGTCACAGACCCAGCTGTCATGGCCGACGATGCTTGTGCCATCAGAGACGGCCAGGAGGTCCCACAGGGCAAGGATCCTAGCCGTTTGGTTTGTATGCGCCAGTTGTTGGACAACATTAGATATGAGGAGGTAATTTGTTTCGTTATATTAATATTTTAATTGGGGGTTTTGCAGCAAACCACCCGTTATATCGATATTTATTTTAAACCGCCCAATTATCTATCTCCGTTAACCCAAAACCACCCAGAGCCATCTGCCGTCCACTTTGCCGTTAAATGTGTAAAATGTCCCTTTTGCCCTCGCTTTTTTTTTAAAAAAATCTTTTATTTCTTACATCCAAAATTTGGCTAAGCTATGTAAATAACTTAAATTTTATTTCTATAAACTAATGGGAATTTTAGATATTAATTTTAAATATTTTTTTTTTAGATTTTAGGGGCAAATTTTACACTTTTGGAAAAACAATGATGTTTTTGTAATTAGAACCAAAAGAGATCTAAATCATGTTCAGGCCAAGAACACGAAGATCATCTCGTGAACAGCATCTCGTGTGAGGTAATCAACGGTCTTGAACAGCATCTCATGAACGTTCCCCGTCCCCTTGGGCGCGAGTCCCAGCGCCGACAGCACCACCGTCTCGTTCCCCAACGGATGAGCCCATCCCCTCTCGCCTCAAACCTCGAACCTCGAACTCTTGGCTCACCATTAAAACAGAGGCTCCATTTTAATGGAGATTTCACGCCCGACTTCGACTCGAATCTTCGAATTAAACATCGGGCATTGAAGAGGAAGATTTGGGGAATTCAATTCCTCAATCAATTTGGATTAAATGTGGGCAAGATCCCTGAGATTTGTCCGAGAATCCAAAGCTCCGTCGCGAACATCGAATTGAATTTCTTCGAAATTCGATTACACCAGATTGAATTGGGAGGAGTGGATCACGGGATTGTGTCGAAGGCTGTTAATGTTTCAAAAGCCCTATATATACCCCTTCGATTGACCTCCCAATTCATCCAATTTTAACCGAAAATCCACAAACCCTAGAAAACCTCGACAGCGGCTGTTCTTAGCGTTTTCCGGCCACCATCGTGCCCCACCGCCGAAATTGACACCACCATTGGAACCATTTTGTCGTCCCCTTCAAAAGCCCCATAGTCTCACACCTGGAGTCGTGCCGACGGGCCACCACCGAGCCGAATTGAGTCCGCGTGAATAGTGCCAGCCCAAGGTTGAAGACAAGGGCAATTTCGTAATATTTGCCACGAGGGCAAAAGGGACATTTTATACATTTAAACGGAAAAGTTGACGGCAAATGGCTATGGGTGGCTTTGCGTTAACAGAGATAGATAATTGAGTGGTTTAAAATAAATATCGATATAACAGGTGGTTTCATGCAAAATCAGCCATATAACGGGTGGTTTCTTGCAAAAACCCCATTTTAATTTATAATATGTACTTCATGCTAAATATTTTATAATCTGTTTCATTATATTATTTTTTACAGGTACAGTGGTTCCTGTTTGCTAGAGTATCATTTGACCGACCAGAGTACGCTCCTTCCCTGTTTAGAGGGATAATCCAGATCATGGATATACAAGAGCCGTATCTGCCGAACCGCTGCCTCCGTCAGTTTAGGCATGTACATGGGATCTCGGTCTTACCTCCAGAGCCGAAATTAGTCACCCGCCAGAACGACCTCAGCCACTACTCGGTCACACTCGAGGATCATCTGTTGGGGGCGTGGGATGAAAATCCAAGGCTCTGATCCGGATTGAGGTTTCACCAGCCACACGTTATTGGGACGTGACAAATGACTATCTGGATTGGTTGGACGAGTATTCTCATGTGTTGGTGGATCCCAGATCCACCAGACAGGATCGTCCTGCTGGCCATGTCCATCCCACACCATCGGTGGACACTCTTGCGGTATGTTTGATTCGTTTAATTCAATTAATGTTGATTATTAATTTGTCATATATAAATTCTAATGGGTATTTATGAATACAGCGGAACCAGTTGGTTGCTGGTGAGCTCCGTGCTTATTTGGAGACGCCGACGGATAGGAACGTTATTCCCGCTGAGGAGGTTCACAAGATGATGAGTCGGCTATTGCATATGCTGACTACTGAGACTTCTCCGATAGCCCCCCCTCCACCTCGTGCATCACAGATTTTTCGGGATTCACGAGCCCGGGGAGGGTAGTAGGAGTTAGTCGGGTGGAGATTAGGGATATTATGTAATTTTCGGGATTCCATACTATTGGGTCCAGTTTGGGTCTATTATGTACTTTTTGAATGCTGTTAGTTTTTAGTGTTTAATATTCATTAAATATTCATGAAATGCCCCAAAATCAAAAATATTGCATATAGGGCCCAAACTGGGCCCAATAGTATGGAATATTCATCAAATGTCCCAAAACCATAACAAATGCATAATGGGCTTAAACTGGGCCCAATAGTATGGAATATTCATGAAATGCCCCAAAATCACAAATAAGGCTCAATGGGCCCAAACTGGGCCCAATAGTATGGAATGTTCATGAAATGCCCCAATACCACAAAAAATGCATAATGGGCCCAATCTGGGCCCAATAGTATGGAATATGCATGAAATGTCCCAAAATCACAAAAAATGCATAATGGCCCCAAAGTGGGCCCAATAGTATGGAATATTCATCAAATGCCCAAAACCACAAAAAATGCATAATGGGCCCAATAGTATGGAATATTCATGAAATGCCCCAAAACCACAAAAAATGCATAATGGGCCCAATAGTATGGAATATGCATGAAATGCCCCAAAATCACAAAAAATGCATAATGGGCCCAAACTGGGCCCAATAGTATGGAATATTCGTCAAATGCCCCAAAATCACAAAAATGCATAATGGGCCCAATAGTATGGAATATTCGTCAAATGCCTCAAAACCACAAAAAATGCATAATGGGCCCAAATTGGGCCCAATAGTATGGAATATGCATGAAATGCTCCAAAATCACAAAAAATGCATAATGGGCCCAAACTGGACCCAATAGTATGGAATATTCATGAAATGCCCCAAAATCACAAAAAATGCTTAATGGGCCCAAACTAGGCCCAATAGTATGGAATATGCATGAAATGCCCCAAAATCACAAAAAATGCATAATGGGCCCAAACTAGGCCCAATAGTATGGAATATGCATGAATATCGATTTCTTCATACTTCAAGCTATACCGTAAGTATAAAGTTCATGTTATAACTTCTTTAGAAATTATAATAATACAATATTATAAACTATAAATATCGACTTCTTCATATTTTATGCTATACCGTAAGTATAAAGTTCATGTTACAACTCCTTAAGAAATTATGATAATACAATATTATAAACTATAAATATCGACTTCTTCATACTTCATGTTATACCGTAAGTATAAAGTTCATGTTATAACTTCATAACACTTAGTCTTATCACATTAATGTATAATACAAGTGATAACTTTTTTAGACATTATAATAATAGACTATTATAAACTATAATTATCGACTTCTTCATACTTCATGCTATACCGTAAGTATAAAGTTCATGTTATAACTTCATAACACTTAGTTTTATCACATTAATGTATAATACAAGTGATAACTTTTTAAGACATTATAATAATAGAATATTATAAACTATAATTATCGACTTCTTCATACTTCATGCTATAAAGTTCATGTTATAACTTCATAACACTTAGTCTTATCACATTACTATATAGTATAAGTACTACTTGCTTAAGAATTCATTATAATACATTAGTATAAACTATAACTGATGAATACTTTATAAGTATAAAGTATAAAAATCATAAAATAACAATTAACATTATCATATAGTTAGTTATATTAAGCAATGCCTTAAAGTTCATGTTATAACTTCATAACACTTAGTCTCTCACATTACTATATAGTACAAGTACTACTTGCTTAAGAATTCGTTATAATTCATTAGTATAAACTATAACTGATGAATACTTTATAAGTATAAAGTATAAAAATCATAAAATAACAATTAACATTATCATATAGTTAGTTATATTAAGCAATGCCTTAAATCACGAAAAAAACAATACAACATAGTGCGTTATAGTTTAACGCATACATTGGGCTCCAATTTTGGCCCAAACAGTGCTGGGCCAAAATTCAAGCCCAGCACCATTGGTGCGTTAAGTTTAAACATACGGACTGGTGCAGTTAAACTTAATGCACCAACGGTCGGATTTTATAACGGACGATTTTCGACCGTTATAAAATCCGACCGTTGTTTGTGCGTTAAGTGTTAACGCACCAATGGTCGAGTTTTATAACGGCCGAATTTCCCTCCTATATATACCCACGTTCATTTCCTTTCTCTTCCACATCCAAACACAATAATCAACTCACCTCTTAAGAAGCTAATTGTCAACAGTCATTTTTCGGCATTCTCGAGCTCCAGATCCGTCGTGCAGAAAATTATTCAACTTTTCGGTAACATTAATCATCTTTTTTTGGCTTTAGTTTTTGCAAGAGTTTATAGCTTGTGATACAATAATTCATATTCCAGATCCGAGGATGGCTTCATCGTCCAACAGTGCATTGGCTCCGGTTACAATGTGCCAATGCAATTTCCCGATCGTGTTGTACACTTGCGACAGGCCCATTCACTATAAAAGAAGGTATCTTGCATGCAAGGATTACATCCCAATGGAACAGGATGGGGAGATGAGAGGTTGTTGTACCTTTGAGTGGGTTGATCCACCGTACGACGACAATGCTGCCAAAATTATCAAAGAATTGGTGCTGGAAAGAAATGAGCTTAAAAGGCTCTGAGACACCCTTTCAGATTCAAACGTGAAGTTGAGGAAGAAGATATATTATCGGGGTTATGATTACAAGCAATAAGTTTATTATGTTATTTGATTACATAAGTCTGCAAATGTATGAATAATGTTATTATTACAACATTGAGTTTGAGTCATTGCCTTGTGGCCATTATCCCGTTCACCGCCTGAAGAATTCTAAAGGAGGGTGAGCCTTCGATGATCAAATCGAACCCGTCGAACCTTCTGATTTGCCCCTTTTTCTGGCAGCAGCACATAAATATTTGGAATCCATAAACTCCGGTTCAGTATCATAAGGAGCTTCTTGTATGATACTGAACCGATGTTTGTGGATTCCAAGTATTTTTGTGCTGCTGCTAGAAAAAGGGGCAAATCAGAAGGTTCGACGGGTTTGACTTGGTCATCGAAGGGTCACCTTCCTTTAGGATTCTTCAGTCGGTCAACGGGATAATCTGCACAACACAATGACACCAACTCAATCTTGTAGTTATTTGGATGTTTGTTAGTTTTTTGTGCTTTGTTTGTAGGACATGACATCTATTTGTAGGCATGTAATCATGTGGATTTGTAATGCAATATATTTTGGTTATGATTTTTGTACAAGTGTATCATGTCTTTTTGATTATGTAAGTTTGCAAATGTATAAATTCCAATGTTATGATTGCATAAGTTTGATGTCTTTTTGATTACGTATGGATTACTCCGAAACCCACCAAAGCAAAAACAATGAGCAAATAACCAAAAGAGACTCACATCAAATTTTATATTGCATTACAAATCACACGAGTTTTACATCAACTACTAATATTGTGGATCTAATACGCCACATAATCTGGATTCTTGTCGGCTGCCATGCGACATTCCCTAAAGTCTTGCAATTTTGAAACATACAATCTTTCCCACGAGTGGATGTTCGGATCACAATGTCTTTGCCACACATCCGTAACGGGTGGTAATGGAGAGTCGTCAATGAGCGTGACCTATACGAATACAAACAAAAAAAACGCAATTAGCATACACACTATTGCAAATGAAACATCTAAGTACAAGTAGAGATACGAAACATTACCGGTATCCAGTGGTTGTGATCCCCTACGTGTGCTATCCCTAAATAATTTAAGGGAGGTGTGAAGCTTGGTCCAGATGCCCGTATTGGTAAGCACAATGGATGGTGCTCAAATATGACGACGACAGCAACGTTATACACCGTGGCAAACACTAAACCCATGAATGGCATGTCAAGCCAATAATTTGGGCCACAACGGGTATTAACATAGTTAATTTGAACCATAAGATCGTCCCATGACCCTGGTCTTGCAAAAGCTCGTATCGGCTCCCACATTTGTCGGTTGACACGCAACTCCTTTGCCATCGTGCTACGGATCAAGGGATATTGACCCTAACTCATCCCCATAAGCACAGCCAAAGACCGATAACCACAGTGTCCGTCTAAACCGTACATCCATAGCACTATTAATGTACCCAAACCATAAGTAATCGATATTCCGAACCCCAAAGTCCACCCCAAAATGAATCATGGGTTCTTCAAGCCAATCCGACGGACGGACTCCCACATGGTCGTTCTGGACGTACATCTCCTCAAATTGTGATTCTTCTGGTTACGGTTGGGATTGCATGTCCTTAGCGTCGAGCACCACGAAACTTGCTTGCTTTCTGGGATGGCATGGCCCTTTCACCTTCTCCTTTGCCTTTCCCTGTGCCTTCACCTTCTCAGACTTCAGTAAGTCTTCTCTTACGTGCTCATACAGGCTCTTTTCCCTAGTCAGTGACCCCTTTGCCTTGTTCTTCGCACCACTTGGCCTTCCCTTTCTACAAATGTAAGGAGTCAGGCATTCCCTCTCGACGTATCCAACAAGGCCGCTCTTCCACGACGTCCTCAATGCTCTGAGCCTCTCCTCGTACCTTTCCTCCGTGGTCGAGCAAAAAAGTCCCCAACACTAGTTTGTAAGCATATCGACCTTGGCACTATCTTTTATAACCTTGTCGGCATGTGCCTTGATGTTGTTTCTAATATGGACCCAACACAAGAGCTGCCTTACCGGGACGTCTTTGAAAACTACCTTAATTGCTTTGATGAGACCCTTTTCACAATCGGTCATTATAGCATTTGGCATAACTCACAACTGCTCAAACAAGTTTCGAAGGGCACTAATTATCCACCGATAATGGAAAAACTTTTTCGCTCGGGTGAATGCATACGCAATGTTGAACGCCTTGTGAGTGCAGGTAAAACCAACAATCTCCACCAAAGGCATATCATACCTATTCATACACAAAACAAATAAACATACCAATACTTGTCCATATAACTAATTAAACCCTAGCACATAGAAAAATAACTAACTATTATTAAAATGTTTTACATACTTATTTGTCTTGTATGTGGCGTCAATGATCACCACGTGCGGGAACTTCTTCAACAAGCGTAGCGACTCCGGGTGAGCAAAAAACAGGATCTCCACCTCTTCCTATTTCTTCACATTCCTAAGAGGATAAAAAAGATACCAGTCTCTTTCAAAAAATGAAGGGACCGCTGGGTAACCGTCAATTCCCCACGATCCTCGTAATGGAGCTTCTGCAAAAAGTTCACAACCTGCTTCATTGATGTCACATTTCCCGAAAAGTTTTTCCTCAAGTCTGAAACAATCTCTTTTAGAGTCTTCCGACCATCACCCCATCTCCTAGCCATGACCTCCTCCTCCTGGGTCATTCGACCCATGAATGCATTCCCATGAAAGCTAGCATGGAGCATGTGGTTGTGGGTTCCATGTATAACATCCAAGACCCATCTTTCAGTAAGGGATCCTAGCTCGGTTTTCAAACGGCACCCATATAGCTCGAATCTACAACTGCACTTCTTCGATCTATGTTTTCGACTCCTCTGAACCGAAAACTCTGGATTTTCTACATTAACTTTCGGCCTCCCAGATCTTGGCTCACCATATCTATCGCATGTCAAACTAACTACGTACGGATTTGAGGTACGTTTCACCAAAACTATCATCAACTCTTTTGTTGTAGCTCTAGCCCATTCAACCATTTCATCCATACTCCCCCAAACTAGGCCAGTACGAAAATGATCTCCATAATCTCCCTCCTATAATTAATTTTGATTTACGAATTATTATACTATCTACAATTATAACAAACTAATAATACAACAAATTTGCAAAGTCATTAATTCATAACCTAATCCATGAATTTTATGCTCAACTAGGGAAACTACTACTTCATACCTAATATTAATTGTTAATGGATACAACAAAATTGCAATATCATATTAATGGCTAAAATTCATAATAACTACTTCATACAAAATTAATTATATGCGATATTTATACGTATCAAAACCATCTCTTTCGTTTACGAATCCCAAACAGAAATTAATTGCTAATTGTCATAATAACTACTTCATACAAAACTAAGACATGATTCATTACTCAAACGGAAATTAATTCAACACTAACCGTGAATAAATCTTCGCTCGAATCCCAATCGTCTCCTTCATCTTCGCAACCCGACATCCAAGATTCGTTCCATTCTTCGTCTGCTTCTTCATCTTCTCGTGCTTGTACCCAATCGCATTCCTCATCTTCTCGACTTTCTTTCCAATTTTTTTCCTCACTTTCATCATTAGAATAGTTCATGTTGAATGTTGTGATTTGGTATGCAAGAGAAAGGAAATGGGAGTGTGTATATATAGGCTGAAAATTAATCCATTAAAAAATGACCGTTTGTGCAAACGGTCGGATTTTTCAAACGACACATTTGTCCAACGGCTATGAATAGTGCATGTGCGTTTAACTTAGTAGTATAGTTGTACTGCTAAGTTTAACGCACGGGTTGAACTCCAATTGGGCCGTGTTACAAGCCCAATTGCTAATCTTGTGCGTTAAGGTTTAACGCACCGCTACAGTACCATACGTCTAAGCTTAACACACAAATTCTGGACATTTTTCACTTTTTTCCAGTTTTGTCCCTTGTACGTCTAGCTTTAACGCACCAAGCTGTACGTTTAAATTAAACGCACACTATACGTTTAAATTAAACGCACCAAATAGTGTGCGTTTAGACAATTTAAAGTGTGTATATAGGGTCTGCCTAAATTTATGTTAAAATTAGTTATGTAATATTTGGAAGTCTTTATTTATTTGTTTGAGAATTTGTAAGGAAACTGTAGTGCAAATATTCAAGATCTTAGCTTATTTCTAAGTTGTTGATTAGTTGTCCATGCTTGGGTGTCCTAAGTATTTTGGAAATTAATTGTGATTGATTTCTATTCATTAGGTTCCTAATATTGTTCGTTCATACTACTTTTCTTTTGGTGTCGGAAGTTCTCGCTTAAGGTAAGTTCTTCTGGACTTACTTAGCTTTCGATTCCTGTATGCGCTAGACTGGTAGACGGGGTATGTGAGGCCGTATTTTGGGAGACGACCCTAATTGTTAAGTGTGTTTTTAAATTGATTTTTATTAATGTTTTCAATTTGGTCTCCACCGGTATGGTTATGGGCATGGGGTAAGTCATTGAGGAAGTGACCCCCGGGTATCCATACGGCGAGGTGGGGCCCCTTCTCAAAATGTTAAATGTTTTGGAAAGTGCTCCAGTAGAGACTTAGCCGTGGTTAGAAGTTAAATGTTTGGAAATGGACAACGAGTAGAGTTGCACACTGAACGTTGTGCCGAGATTGAGGTCGGAGGGTGCCATGATTGGTGATTGTTCCGAGTTTGAGATGGTTGTTGATTGATCTAACTTACGATGTAATTATAGATCAATTTGTGTTATGATACGATTGCTAACTGATTGGAGATGTGATATGTTTTTTGATTAATTTGAGTTGATCTTTGCTTGTGAACTTTTGTACTGTTAATGTTCGTCTTTGTATGAGAATATTGATAGCTTGACTACCTACTACTACTAAAGTTGTATATGTTCATATAAATACCTAGTATTTCGGTTTTGCTTCGCATGCTTTCTTCTGCTTGTTTGGTTCATATAAGAATCGCGGGCTAATGTGATAGTTGTTGTGGTTTTTAGGTAATGTTATTGGGGTGTTTGGCGCGTCGGGGGACCCTTTCCAAATGATGGTGGCCAATCTCAAGATGATGTGCCTTAGGATGGTTTCAACGGTTTGTTTGTGTTTGTTAGAGTTTATACGTTTCTCTTGGAACCTTTCATTGGTCCTAGAAATAGTTGAGATATTATTATAGTTTCAGTCTTCCGCATTGCTCCTCTAGGTATACTTTGGGTATTGCATACATGCTTGTTTTCATTGATATTATTTAATAAATATAAGTTGGATAGTTTTCATTGTTTTCTCCTCGTGCCTTTGTTGGAAGGTCCAGTTTAGTGATTTTGTTGTCAGGCTAGGTCTGGTGGACCCATGTATGGTCCATTACCATGTAACTCCCCGAGTTTCTGGATGGGGTGTTACACAGGGTATTATAAAATCCCCCACTTAATTGTCCTCACTTATGAGCTTTATCCCATGCCAACACGATAACTTCATAAGTGGTCACACATCGTGATACTACTCTCGCCCTAGCAAGCTTACCTTTAGAGTTCTTTGTCCTCACTTAAACCTTGAAAATGAAGTGCTTTTTTTAACATGGGTAACACTTCAACCTTTATAAATCAATCACAAGTTCGGGGTGTTACAAAACACTCCTTAAGATAAAAATGAGAAGCATTTTGGCCATTGGATTAAGGGGGAAGAGATGGATAAGATTTAAAGGGAACGAGATATATTTTCGTAAATATCGCGAAGTTGTTTTTTCAGACCACAAATTTATTAATTTTCCTAATTCCGTTGTGTGTTTAGATTTGAGGGACTTCAACAATTCTAGATGGGATTGAGAAGCTGGGCCATAACAGAAATGCCCATCATGACTTTGATGAGCTAGCTACTTTTTCCCATAGTGCACAATTGTAGGACCTTAGACATGTGAATGCTACATTCACTTTGAACAACATGAGTGTAATACCCCTCATTTTTAGTAAGGGTATTTGGGTAATTTCCCAAACCCTCGTCAATATTTCTGAACGCGTTAGGAGAAGTTTGGATTTCTGTAACTCATATAATTTCTGTAATAATTCCCTGAGCCTTGGAATATACATTCGATGTATTTTGGAAGCTTAGAATATTTGTTTGGATACAAATATTTATTTTTCGGAGTTTAAACCCATGGAAAACCTTTCCCCGGGCAAAAAGACGCGGAAATGCCTTTTTCGCGACCGCGGAAGCATTTCCGCGACCGCAGAAAAATGGCCCTCAAAAGAGCTGGGCACAGGAATATTCCGCAACCGCGGAAAAAGTTCCGCGACCGCGGAAAAGTGCATGCGTGCCACGTGTTCTTCATCGCCGTCGATCTTCTGATCCACCGTTGATTTGGTCGGGGGCTGCTCTCCTTCTTTGGCTATAAAAGGAGGCCGGGATGGAGGGTTTTGAGCACCCAAACATCAGATCTCCTCTCTCTCTCGTTTTCCTTAGTCGCCGGAGTTTCGAGCTCGCCGGAATTCTTGTGGAGTCGTCGGAGCTCTCGCCGGAGGTGGTGGTGGCTTTGAAGTGGTGCTTTGGAGGCGCAAGGAGGTCAGGAGTCGAAGCCCCCTCATCTCGAGCCCCGTCGTGTCGTCGCCGGTGAATTTTCTACGTTTTGGGTCACCGGAGTTCATGGCCGCGACCGCGGACATGAACTGCCGCGACCGCGGCAGTGACAAGGTCGGCCGTATCCGCGGCCGCTGTCTTTGACACTTGCGGACGAAGTCCTCGATGGCCACGATCGCGGAATCCCTGCCGTAACCGCGGATTGCCTTGACAACCGCGATCGTGGCCTTGGACAATCCGGTCTCGGGCGGGACTTTCGCTCTTTCGATTTCGTTCGTTCTTTCTTAGATTCGTATCATTTTATTGTCGAATCTAACCTAGGGTTTCGTTGTGGGTCGTCGTCGTAGGAATCTGTAATCCGACTTCCGTTCCCGTTCCAGACCCAGAAACCTGTCGTCGCTCAATCGTTTGTCTAGACTAAGACAAGTGGCGGTTCGCTCTTGCTTAATCATTCCATGTTCCATTAATTATCAATTGCTTTTAGTTGTTAATTAAATCGGAGTGAACTGTTGTTTTCGTTTGGGAACATATTTTATAAATAACGTGATTAAAATATGATATTATAGTAGGTTGTATATATTGCTAGAAACAACGCTATTATACTTGTTAATGACCATAATGGTTTTGTTGTGGATTTAAATGTAACTTTAATGCTAGATTAGCATGAGTATTCGTAGGAACGTTAATTCCTTATGAGGATTAATCGTTTCTTTATAACTCAGTATTAGTAGACCATCCTCTAAATGCTTTCCAGATCGTAAACTTTCGTAGTCACTCGAGATCATAAACTTTCGTAGTCATTCGAGACCATAATTTTTTGTAGTCATTCGAGCCCATAAACTTTCGTAGTTACTCGAGATCGTAAACTTTCGTAGTCACTCGAGATCGTAAACTTTCGTAGTTACTCGAGATCATATTAAAAAGCTTTAACATGAATATCCGTTTTGAAATTTAGATAAGATAAGTGCGGGTAGGCACATAATTAATGAACCCTCGGGTGAGAAGTACAACTTGGAAACTCGTCTGGACTTCGGTTAGAGTAAGTTCTCTTTCCAATCTGAATTCGCATCGTGCGGTGAGGTTGGTCTTGGACCCAAATGATCAAGTCGTTTTTAAACGCTTGTATGAAACTATAACGTTCCCAAACAATTGTCATACTTTTCCAAAAGACTCAATTCCTTTGGAATCTTCCTTTCAAAGCATATCTAAATACTAATCATTCCGTGGAAATTTCGGGTTATATATCGTTCTTTCGGTTATTATTCGAGGGACAATGATAGTAAACGGTTGTGATCACTAGAACCTTTATGTTTTCACCCTTGCATAGTCTTTCATTAGACTAACCAACCGGGTTTTATTCCTTGCATGGTTGACTGGTGTCATCCGTCCTATACGGCACATTAGTGGTTGGTTCCCGAAGTCAAAGTAATCAGTCGAAGAAGAAGAGGCTTGCAGACGAAGATTTAAGTGTCAGTGTTTTAAGTTGTTAAATATTACTTTAATATATCTTTATAAATTAGCGAAGTTATAGGTTGATTCTTAAAAGTCTTCCGCTGTGTAATTTATAAGTCTTCCGCTGAAATTTTTATTCTGTTGTAAAGACGTTACTCTCGTTTGATGAGAGATCTTTTAATAAAATAGTTGAGTTTCACATACAAATGTCTTCCGCTGTTTAATCTTTCATTTAATATATATATACGCATTTAAGTTTAATTGTTCCGATTAAAGCCTAGGGTGGCTTTGGACGATAACGTCCGGGGTCACTGGCGTGTGGCACTACCGATATAAATCGAGGGTGTTACAATTATGGTATCAGAGCAATGGTTTTTAAAATTCTTGGCCTATTGTTAGGTTTGAGAATTTTCGAAATTGTTTTATTTCCAACCTGTTTTCCTTTAAGAAGGAGTTTTCAGAATCTAAAATTTTTACTTTAAAAGTTTAATTGCCTCTTGAAATTCAATTTAAATTATGATTTAGCTATTTGGGCTTCAAAAGTTATTTATAGTTGGTTTTAAATGCTGTGTATAAGCAACCAAACGGTAGTTTATGATTGTAACTTTAAAAAGTGTGGTTTTTGCCTTAGTAAGAGTTTTGTGATAATCGTATCACTAGTTTGAAAAGCTAATTTTCCTAAATAATTATATTATTAAAGTTTAAAGGTTTAAAGTTTGAAAGTATAAGGTTTA
The DNA here is from genome assembly GCA_027886185.1 of Rheum nobile. Taxonomy (NCBI): domain Eukaryota; kingdom Viridiplantae; phylum Streptophyta; class Magnoliopsida; order Caryophyllales; family Polygonaceae; genus Rheum; species Rheum nobile. Next base: position 745,499 of record WOAB01000761.1, on the reverse strand, counting down.
ATAATAAGTGGTTTTCAAACTTCTGCAAGCTTCGAGTGTTACTTATTCCTTAGATCCATTCTTAGGGATTTGAGTCAGAAAATGGGCGTATGGGCCAAACCTATTTGGGCCAAACGATTGAATTTGGTAAGTTGTACTTTTAGGGAACAAGGGTTATGATACTTGTAAGATTGCAAGGTTTGATACTTGGATTTTATGTGAGTATGTCAGTTATAAGGCTTATGGTGCAATTCTTTTGAAAAGATTAAGTTGTGAAGTTATTGTGTTGGGAGTAGGCCACTTAAATATACATATTACAGTTTAAGGATAGGTTATGTTGATGATTCCGATAAATTAAAGGATTTAGTGGAGAGAATTGTCTATGTGAGCCTAAGGAGTAAGGTAACAAGCTTACTCATACGAATCTGTTAAAGGATTATGATAGATGTGACTGATGCGGTTGGTAATGAATCATTTTTTTTCAGGATGATACCTTAAGAAAATAGGAGTAATGTCTCATGTGATTCGTTTTGAGGAACATAAGAATAAAGGTGTTGTGATTATGTTTAGAGAAGTTAAGGAATCTAAAAGGGGTTAAGTTACTGAATGATTAAAGGAATAAGCTAAATCACTATCGAAGAGATACCAAGCTAGAATTGGCATAAGGGCCAAACCCGATTATGATGAGTAATGGAATTGCGGGGTATACACTTAAATGAATTAGGAAATGCGATGTCTCAAGGACCACTAAGATCTGATAATGGAATATAAGGCAGATAAGGTATGTACTCTGAGAGAAGTTATGGAAAAGTGGAAGGAGTAATGTGTATTATTATGCTTAAGGTATAGCAAGTCTGTTGCAATGATTTTGGAGGATACTATCATAAGATAATTATGACCTTGAGGAGGTAGTTACGAGTTGCTACAGGTGTAACGTATGGAAATAGGATATGCAAGGTAATGGTATAATTAAGGAAACAGGTCATTTTCCAGGAACAAGTACATGAATGAAGTAATTAAGGATATTAAGTTCAGATAGTAAGATTATGGTAAAATCGGTCCCTTTAGTTTAGTGATGCTAGTTTCGGGGTCGAAACTTTTCTTAAGGGGGTAGTGATATAATACCCCTCATTTTTAGTAAGGGTATTTGGGTAATTTCCCAAACCCTCGTCAATATTTCTGAACGCGTTAGGAGAAGTTCGGATTTCTGTAACTCATATAATCTCTGTAATAATTACCCGAGCCTTGGAATATACATTCGATGTATTTTGGAAGCTTAGAATATTTGTTTGGATACAAATATTTATTTTTCGGAGTTTAACCCCATGCCAAACCTTTCCCCGGGCAAAAAGACACGGAAATGCCTTTTTCCGCGACCGCGGAAGCATTTCCGCAACCGCGGAAAAATGGCCCTCAAAAGAGCTGGGCACAAGAATATTCCGCGACCGCGGAAAAGTGCATGCGTGCCACATGTTCTTCGTCGCCGTCGATCTTCTGAGCCGCCGTTGATTTGGTCGGGGGCTGCTCTCCTTCTTTGGCTATAAAAGGAGGCCGGGATGGAGGGTTTTGAGCACCCAAACATCAGATCTCCTCTCTCTCTCTCGTTTTCCTTAGTCGCCGGAGTTTCGAGCTCGTCGGAATTCTTGTGGAGTCGTCGGAGCTCTCGCCGGAGGTGGTGGTGGCCTTAGAGTGGTGCTTTGGAGGCGCAAGGAGGTCAGGAGTCGAAGCCCCCTCGTCTCGAGCCCCGCCGTGTCGTCGCCGGTGAGTTTTCTCCGTTTTGGGTCGCCGGAGTTCATGGCCGCAACCGCGGACATGAACTGCCGCGACCGCGGCAGTGACAAGGTCGTCCGCGACCGCTGTCTTTGACACTCGCGGACGAAGTCCTCGACGGCCGCGACCGCGGAATCCCTGTCGTGACCGCGGATTGCCTTGACAATCGCTATTGTGGCCTTGGACAATCCGGTCTCGGGCGGGACTTTCGTTCTTTTGATTTCGTTCGTTCTTTCTTAGATTCGTATCATTTTATTATCGAATCTAACCTAGGGTTTCGTTGTGGGTCGTTGTCGTAGGAATCTGTAATCCGACTTCCGTTCCCGTTCCGGACCCAGAAACCCATCGTCGCTCAATCGTTTGTCTAGACTAAGGCAAGTGGCGGTTCGCTCTTGCTTAATCATTCCATGTTCCGTTAATTATCAATTGCTTTTAGTTGTTAATTAAATCAGAGTGAACTGTTGTTTTCGTTTGGGAACATATTTTATAAATAACGTGATTAAAATATGATATTATAGTAGGTTGTATATATTGCTAGAAACAACGCTATTATACTTGTTAATGACCGTAATGGTTTTGTTGTGGATTTAAATGTAAACTTTAATGCTAGATTAGCACGAGTATTCGTAGGAACGTTAATTCCTTATGAGGATTAATCGTTTCTTTATAACTCAGTATTAGTGGACCCAGCCTCTAAATGCTTTCCAGATCGTAAACTTTCGTAGTCACTCGAGATCATAAACTTCCGTAGTCATTCGAGACCATAAACTTTCGTAGTCATTCGAGACCATAAACTTTCGTAGTTACTCGAGATCGTAAACTTTCGTAGTCACTTGAGATCGTAAACCTTCGTAGTCACTCGATATCGTAAACTTCCGTAGTTACTCGAGATCATATTAAAAAGCTTTAACATGAATATCCGTTTTGAAATTTAGATAAGATAAGTGCGGTTAGGCACATAATTAATGAACCCTCGGGCAAGAAGTACAACTTGGAAACTCGCCTGGACTTCGGTTAGAGTAAGTTCCATTTCCAATCTGAATTCGCATTGTGCGGTGAGGTTGGTTGTGGACCCAAATGATCAAGTCCTTTTTAAACGCTTGTATGAAACTATAACGTTCCCAAACAATTGTCATACTTTTCCATAAGACTCAATTCCTTTGGAATCTTCCTTTCAGAGCATATCTAAATACTAATCATTCTGTGGAAATTCCGGGTTATATATCGCTTCTTCGGTTATTATTCGAGGGACAATGATAGTAAACGGTTGCGATCACTAGAACCTTTCTGTTTTCACCCTTGCATAGTCTTTCATTAGACTAACCAACCGGGTTTTATTCCTTGCATGGTTGGCTGGTATCATCCGTCCTATACGGCACATCAGTGGTTGGTACCCGAAGTCAAAGTAACCAATCGAAGAAGAAGAAGAGGCTTGTAGACGAAGATTTAAGTGTCAGTGTTTTAAGTTGTTAAATATTACTTTAATATATCTTTATAACCTAGCGAAGTTATAGGTTGATTCTTAAAAGTCTTCCGCTATGTAATTTATAAGTCTTTCGCTGAAATTTTTACTCTGTTGTAAAGACGTTACTCTCGTTTGATGAGAGATCTTTTAATAAAAGAGCTGAGTTTCACATATAAATGTTTTCCGCTGTTTAATCTTTCATTTAATATATATATACGCATTTAAGTTTAATTGTTCCGATTAAAGCCTAGGGTGGCTTTGGACGGTAACGTCCGAGGTCACTGGCGTGTGGCACTACCGATATAAATCGGGGGTGTTACAATGAGTGTTTTGGGGCGAAAAGATCGACCTGATCTGAATCGCCTTAGGAAGGGCAACTAGACAACAACAATTTTGATTATATCTGAATGATCCAAATCAAACAAAGATCAAGACTAAATAGGACTAAAAAGACGCAGAGACAAGCTTATCTTCCCTGAACGTGAGCTTGGTCGAATCAAAGGATTTAGTCATCGGTCGCTTCAACACTGAAACAAGGATCCGAGCTTGAGAATTCTGATGAATGCAAGTAGGAATGTCCTCGTATGTATTATGTCTAATTCATCCCCCTTTTACAATGATCTCTAACCCCTTTATATACACATTTAATTTCCCAAAGATCTAGCTGAACTAGCCGTTTGGCCTCCGTGATCTTCGCTCACTAGCTTTCATTGCCAGATTGCCATGATCTTGTGATATTTATGGTTTGATTACGTGGGTTTGTAACTGCTATATGGAAGGATATATCAACCTCCATGATCTGGGTTTTAGTAACGTCTCTGATCATGTCGTTGCCGTGATCTTTGCTTGTCGTCTAATCACTAGTCGCTTTAAAACGGAAAGATCACTTCAACCACTGGGCCGCTTCCTTTGAGAGTCCATTAAGAGTGAGGCCCACAATTGCCCCAAGGAATCGAACCGGGCCGGAGATAGTAGTTGAGGAGCGGTTGGATTTCTTCTTCTCGTGCTTTTTCTGGACGTGATCTTTTCTCTGCCGATTTGCTGCAGTGGATCGATGATGTGTTGCCTTCTTATTGGTTGATAGGTTTGACCGCAGGTGGGCAGTTTTCTCATAAATGGCAGTCACTTCCCTTTCTTTTCACTATCCTCTTTCTTGCTCATGAAAGGTTTTCTGTTTCAAAGGTAAGAATTTTTCTCGAATTTCTTACCGTTATTCTGCACCATGTCATTTCCGATATCAAAGAAGTCTAGAGCTTCATCTTTTGGCGTCGGTGGGAAAGATAGCGAGTTCTCCCCCACGAATCTCCTCAGCTTGGAAGATTCCCTGGCCGAAACCCTAACCCAATCGGAGTTGGATGTGATTTTAGAAGTGGGTCAATTTCCTTCTGAGACGGTGGCTCGTCTCCCCTTACCCCAAGAACGGGCTGATTGGTGTCGCGACGGATGGGTCTGCTTTTTTGAATATCCCTTCAGAATAGGCCACTCTTTTCCCTTCTCGAGTCTGGTGAGGAATTTCTTGTCTGTCCTTAACCTTGCCCCATGCCAGGTGATGCCGCATGCATGGCGTCTTCTTAGGGTAATCGACCTTTTGGTGTCTAGTGTTGAAATCGATTTTGACTTTGATGCTCTCTGGTATTCGTATTATCTTAATAGTCGGGGTTCTTCCCACTTTCAATTGCGCCTTAGGCCAGATAGGAAGCCAATCGCTTTAAACCTTAATGTGAACGATCGTGGATGGAGGTTGTAATTTTTCTTTGTTGAAAAGAAGTCGCTTGAGGGGGGATTCGACTTCTCTTTCTTACGCGACGTTTAGAGGACGTCAGGTATCGTGTTAGTCTCTGAAATCTTTATGTTTTGATGTCTTGTTAACTGGTGCTTACGTGTTTCTTTTTTTAGTGCCAAGTCCAGAGGAGAAGACGGATTCTGACTTTGCCGCGATTACTGAGGTTCTGCTTGCTTTTTCGGAGGCCGATAGATCGTTCAAGAACGTGAATTTTGTAACCCTTCCTTCGAGCATGGCAACTCCGTCCACTTCTGTTACTAAAGGCACATATTTGTTCCTTCAGGTATGCATGTGGGTGGTCTTTGGAGTGATCATATGCTTATACGTTTGTACTTGTCTGACATTATCCCGGGGTGCGAGGTCGAGTGCTCGTCTGTCCGAAAAGAGTCTTTTGGACCAAAGGTTGTCGGCAACGAAAGCGTCCTCATCGGCTAAGTTTGAAGCCAAGGCTCTTTCATCGGCCAGGATCATCGCTTTAGACTCGTCGTCATCTAAAACTTTAGGGGCGAAGAGGAAGGCGTCTGGTTCCCCAGAACTTTTAGTAGGCATGGTGAAGAAGAGAGATTTGGAGGAGTTGCTTCATACCCTGGACCCTGAGGCCAAGAAGGAGATTGGTGACTTGCATCCCATCAATTGGGTTGATGAGGCCGGGGCGACTGCCTGGCGAGTAAGTCAAAAAAGATTTGTATGAAGTGTTTCTGCCAATGTATATGTCTTTAATGTTTTTTACATGTTTTGTCGTTCACAGGCCCTTCAATATTCGCTTGTCGCGTTTTCCAATGTGCAAGAATTGAGCGACAGTGCTGATAGGCGGATAGCCGAGGTCGAGGGCTAGTTGAAGGTGGCTAGTGGGCGCATCAAGGCAGCCGAGAGCAAGTAGGCGTCGGTCGAGAAGAAACTGGCGGAGATTCGGAAGAAGTTGGTCGAGTCGCAAACCCGTTTTGGGGAGCTTGAGAGTAGCATTGAAGATGTCCGTTTGAAGGACACTTATGTCACCACCGATGTTGGGACGTATTTTTACCTCAAGTCCCGTATTGAGATGATGGAGGAGTATGCCCTGGGGCCCATTCATCTTGGAAGATTGAGGATGCGAGGGCGAACATGGATCTTTTGTACCCTAGTGGCAACCCTGGTAATGAGTTGTTCAAGTTGATGGGGCTTGGTGAGGATGAACAAGGAGAGGAGGTTGTTCCCGTGGTGGTCGAGGAAGTTGTTGGAGTAGTGTCGAAGGGGCTTCCTGCGGCGACCGAGGGCCAAGATGTCGTCCCTGCAGAAGTCGATGAGAGGTCAGGCGAGTCCTGATCTTGTTTTAATAGATGACATTGTTTTTTCTGGTGTTTGTGAATGTTTTACTCTAAATGTTTTAGGTAGTATGTTGTGCCCCATCATGGAGATGGGATGGACAATGTTTTGGCGACCCGTCTACCATCGCGGGTCGCGTATTTTGTAAACGATTTGGTTGTTGCGACATACCTTGTGTTTCTTTTGCATTTGTCTTACGCGTTTTGTTTTTGCAGGTGGATTTTGTCGTTTTGCGCCTTGGACGAGACGCGAAGTGTGTGGTCGTAATGACTTGTAGTTGTAAATGTTAGTGTAGCATGCTTTTCGTTTGTCCTGGGAAGAGTAGTTTGTAATGTATGATAAGGACGAGTACCTGGGATAGGACAAGCCTTTGTAAAATGGAGCGTTTCATTTTGTTCCTCCATTCCATGTGTATCGATCGATTTGTATGTTGTAAGCGTTGTTTTATGTATAGTAAGGATATCTACTTGAATGTCAAGTTTGTCTTCGAGGCCTCTCGTTCCTGTTCAGATTTTGTTAAGAGTACACAAAAGAAAGGTCTTGGGGCGACCGTTGGGAAGTGACCCAACGGCCCTCCGATGCTTAAGTTAGTGATCGGAATCCAAGTGAATGTAATTGAATAGATGTTAAAAATGTGAAAAGGAAAAGAGTTCAGAAATGATACAACTTCAAGTGGATCGCGTTCCAACTTCTGGGGATCGATTGTCCATCCTTTGTTTCTAATCGATATGCTCCTTGTCCGACGACTTCTTTGATGAGGTAAGGTCCTTCCCATTAAGTTGCTAGCTTTCCGTCGGTTGGATTTCTGGTGTTTTGGAATATTTTCCTTAGTACCCAGTCTCCTAACTTGAAGACTTTAACTCGGACGTTCTTGTTGTAGCTTCGGGCGACTTGTTGTTGGTACTGGACCATTCAGATCCTAGCTTTCTCTCTGGTCTCGTTGATGGTGTCGAGGTTGTGAGCCAACTCGACGTCATTTTTTTCTGGACTTTGGAGTCCGTATCTGGCAGTTAGGACGAGTAGCTCAGTGGGGATGACTGCTTCGCTTCCATAGACTAGCGAAAAAGGGCTTTGTCCTGTTGCATTTTTTGGCGTCGTCTTGTCGGACCATAATATTAAAGGAAGCTCGTCGGTCCATTTGCCTTTTGCCCCTTTGAGGCGTTGTTTGAGATTGTTGATGATGATCTTATTGCTGGACTCTGCTTGACCATTGGATTATGGGTATCTTGGTGTGGACGTGACTAATGTGATGTTCCACTGTTTACATAAGGATCGTGTCTTGCTACCGATGAATTGGGAGCCATTGTCGCATACGATTTCTGAAGGGACGCCAAATCTACATAGAATATTACATTTTATTAATGAGATGACGTGTTTTTCTTTTACCTCTCGATATGCTTCGGCCTCTATCCATTTAGAAAAATAGTCAGTCATGGCCAGGAAGAAGACGCGTTGTCCTGACGCTGGTGGCAATTTTCCAACGATGTCCATCCCCCATCGCATGAAGGGCCAGGGAGCTAGAGTCGGATGGAGCATCTCCGATGGCTGATGCGTGACAGGTGCGTGTCGTTGACAGGCGTTGCATTTTCTGATGTAATATGTCGCGTCTTTGTTCATTGTGGGCCAGTAGTAATCTGTCCTGAGAGCTTTGCCGGATAGACTGCGTCCTCTAGTGTGGTTACCGCATCCTCCGTCGTGTAGGGATTGTAAGACGCGTTGTACCTCGGTTGTTTTGAGGCAATGTAGGTATAGGCCTGTAACAGATCGTTTGAACAACACGTTATCTTTTAAATCAAAGGTTACGGCTTGTACCTTGAGTCTTTTAGCTTCTGCTTTGTCTGCTGGGAGAGTTCCATCTCTGAGCCACTTGATTTAGGGGGTGGTCCAATCGTCTTGGTCGCCCACCAAGTCTTCTTCTGTATGGTCGCCTACCTCTGCTGAGACGACTTCTTCTAGGGGTAGCCCATCCATTGTCTGAATGTCATTTGGATTAGGTATCTTGAAGGCTTTGGGGACGGCTGGTGTGGTGATATGTGCTAATGGAATGTTGCGGAAGTCGTTAGGATGCAAGGTGGAGCCAAGGTTTGCTAGGGCGTCGGCTTGTGTGTTGAGGTCGTGTGGGACTTGTCGGATTATGAAGTTTTGAATTTTGCTTGCCAATTTTTTGACGATATCTAGATATGTCATCATTTTGTCGTCTTTGGCAGCGTACGAACCTTGTATTTGGTTGACGATTAAAAGAGAGTTGCATGTCACCTCTATGCTTAGAATTGCAAGATCGTGTGCGAGTGTTAATCCGAATACGAGGGCTTCATATTCTGCTTTATTGTTGGTCGCGTCCCATTCGCATCTCACAGCTTGGGCTATATGGTCCCCTTGTGGTGATTTTAGTACGACACCTAGACCGACTCCTCTTATGTTCGATGCTCCGTTTGTATGGAGTTGCCAGGTGCCCCTGTCTTCTTTGACTTTCAACTGTTCGACCTCCTTCGTGGCTTCTTGTTCCAGTGTCGGGCTGAAGTCGGCCACAAAGTCGGCTAAAGATTGAGATTTGATTGTTGTCCTTGGCTCGTACTCGATGTCGAATCCACTGAGGTGTATGGCACATTTGGCCATTCGTCTTGCAAATTTTGGTTTCCTCATGACTGCTTTCATGGGATGGTTAGTTCTCACAATAATAGCATGTGACTCGAAATAGGGTCGTAACTTGTTTGAGGCCATAACCAATGCCAAGACTAGTTTCTCAAGTGATGTGTACCTGGTTTCGGCGGGAAGCAAGGAACGACTTACGTAGTAGACTGGTGACTACTTACCATCTTCCTCCCTTGTTAGGACTGCGCTGCCGGCTGATTTTGATACGGCCAGATATAGTGGTAACGACTCGTCGTCTTTTGGTTTAGTCAATAAGAGCGGACTTGCCAGATATGTCTTTAGATTTTGGAATGCTTGTTCGTGTGCGGTTGTCCAGTCGAATGATTTGTTCTTTTTTCAGGCTTCGTAAAGAGCTTGCATTTATCCAATGACTTGGAAATGAATCCGTTTAATGTTGATATCTGTCCTATCAGTTTCTGGACGTCCTTGACGCACCGAGGGGATTTAAGGTCGACGATGGCTTTGATCTGGTCTGGACTGGCTTCGATCCCTCTTTGAGTGACCATGTATCCCAAAATGTTTCCTGAGGACACTCCGAAAGAGCATTTAGTCGGGTTCAATTTCATGTTATATCTTTTTAATACCTTGAAAGCCTCTTTCAGGTGTTCGATGTGGTCCCCTGCTACTTTGGACTTGACAAGCATATCGTCGATGTAAACTTCCATGGTATCTCTGATTTGCTCTTTAAGCATTTTGTTCACCAACCTTTGATACGTGGCCCCTGCATTTTTTAGTTCAAAGGGCATCACTTTGTAGCAGTACGTACCTTGGCTTGTTATGAAAGCTGTCTTTTCTTGGTCGTTAGGGTCCATGAGAATCTGGTTGTATCCGTTGAACGCGTCCATGAATGTTAGCATCTCGTGTCCGGCTGTCGCGTCAACCATGGCGTCGATATGTGGTAATGGGAAAGAATCTTTTGGCCAGGCCTTGTTTAGATCTGTGAAGTCGATGCATACTCTCCATTTCCCATTCTTCTTTTGAACCACGACGATGTTTGCTAACCAGTCGGGATACTTGACTTCTCTTATTTTACCTGTCTCAAGTAAGTTTTTTACCTCATCGTCTATAATTTTGTTACGTTCTGGCGCAAACTTTCTTCTTTTTTGTTTGACTAAAGGGTACGTGGGATCTACATTCAATTTGTGAGTAATAATATATGGGGAGATCCCCACCATGTCTTCGTGTGACCAAGCAAAACAGTCAGAGTTGGATCGTAAAAAAGAAATTAAGTCTGCCCTGATCGAATCGTTTAGATCTGATCCGACCTTCACTGTTTGTGCTGGCTTTGAAGGATCCAGCGCGATCTCGTCGAGTTGTTCCATTTCTGGTTCGACGTATCGTGTGGTTCCTCCGCCATACTGTGATTGCTATGCAGAAGGTTTGTCGACTGCCCCTTTCATTGAAGTGACGTAGCACTTATTGGCAGCCCGTTGATCGCCTTTTATTTCATGTACCCCCCACTTAGTAGGGAACTTTATCGTCTGGTGGTAAGTGGAAGGTACAACTTTCATGGCGTGGATCTAGGGTCTGCCAAGGATTGCATTGTATGGAGACGGGCAGTCGAGTATCAAAAACTTTACCTGTTGATTGACCCCACCGGCGTACGTCGTCAACACGATCTCACCTTGGGTATACTTAACTTCCCCACTGAATCCGACCAGTGGAGTAGAGTTTCTTGTCAGGTCGTCATCGCTTAAACCCATACCCTTTAAGGCGTCTAGTGTCAATAAGTTGGTGGAGCTACCTGTGTCGATTAGAACACGACGGATAAGGCAATTGCTAATTGATAAAGAGATTACCAAACCGTCATGGTGGTCGCCTAAGGTAATGGCGGGAGCGTCGGAGATTTGCGATGGTCTTGTCTCCGTCTGGATCGGCTTGTTGCCTTTGCTTTCTCGAGCATGTCTTTTGGCGGCCGAGTACGTGTTTCCACACACGTCCGACCCTCCTGAAATAGTGTTAACAATTTTAGTGGGAACCAGATAGGATGGTCTGTCGGATTTTACCTGGTCCCTTCGATCGAGGGTCGCTTTTTCCCTATCTGAGATGACGTCGCGTAGTAGCCCCTGTGCAAGGAGCCTCGTGACTTCTTTGCGAAGGGCTATGCATTCGTCCGTCGAGTGTCCATGGTCTCCGTGGAACTCGCACCATCGATTCATGTCCTTCTTGGCGTCTGGTTTATCGCTCTTCCGAGGCCATCTTACTTCCTTTCCATATTTGTCGAAACTCTTTACGAGCTCCGACACGGATATGTTGAAGTTGTAAGAGTGAAGCTTCGGAGGGAGAGTGAGGTTGTTTTGCCAATCCTGGTTCCTGTCATAAAAGTTGTTTACCTGACCGGGGTCACTTCGTCCTTTAGGGTACGGTTGGTGTCGTCGATCGCGTCGATAATCCAAAGATGCCCTTCGGTCGACTCGATCGGGACTCTTGTTTGCCTTGGAGGGTTCCTCGTCTTCCTCGAGTCTGACTTGCGCCATGGTTTTGGCTTGCACGTCTTCAAAGCTTCGGCATGGGTATTTGGTCAATTCGCGGTAGAGTTCACTACCCCTGACTAGGCCCCGACGAAATGCTTCGATCGATGTTGGAATGTCACAATGTGGGATTGCGACTTTCTCTTTATTGTACCTGTTAAGATAATCCCTTAGAGATTCGCCACATCTTTGCACGATCCTGTACAGGTCGCTTGACTGCTTTTCTAATCGTCGACTGCTAGCGAATTGTATTTTGAACGAATTGATCAAGTCGGCGAAGGAAGCGATGGAACCCTGTGGCAAGTGCATAAGCCAAGTTAGTGCAGGTCCCGCGAGGGTCGTGCCAAAGCTTTTGCACATGACCGCCTCGCGGTTCCCTCTTGGGATCGAGATAGTCATTAACTTTTGTTGATCGTCGGGGTCCACGGTCCCGTCATAGTTGGTCATGTTGGGGATGTGGAACTTTTTAGGAATCTCGACGCGTGCAATCGCCTCTGCGAAAGGCGAATCTCCATATCCGTCGATTGCTTCTCTTTCGATTGGTTGGGGAACTCCCGGGATCCGTGCGATACGGTCGTCTAGAGTCTTCATATGTTCATTAACGGCTTGCTGTATGAGGGCCTGGAGGTCGGCCGGTCCCGTCGCCTGTGGATGGGTTGCTCGAGCCCCAAGAGGCTCGGCTACAAAGTTTGGCAAGTTAGTTGTGACGAGAGTGACCGGAGGGGTCTGAAACATACCAGTGTGCTCGGAAGCATTGGTCTCTACTGCGGGTGTCATGTCCACTCCATCCAGATCGAGTTGTGTGGATAATCCTTCCGTGTTGACCACACGTCTTGAGCCTCTGGGGATTGATATGGACGATTGTACATGCGATCTTAGAAACTCGTTTTCACGGGTTAGTCAAGCGATTTCGGATTCAAATTGAGCACTTAGCGTTTCGGTCCTGGTACGCTGTTGGACTAGTTCTTCTTGAAGGACGTTCTTGGCTTTTGCAAGTTCTTGTATTTGTGAATCCGCAACTGGCTGTGCGTTGGCGTTTTTCCCTGATTTTCGATTTGAACGTTGTCATGGGCTAGATCTTCAACGGGGACACCACGGGGTTTCCTATGCCAGTCATGATGGGGTGAGTCTCGAATTGATGATTGGATCGCCGATTGGCTAGATGCCCCACGGTGGGCGCCAAATTATTTTGGGGCGAAAATATCGACTTGATCTGAATCTCCTTAGGAAGGGCAACTAGACAACAACAATTTTGATTATATCTGAATGATCCAAATCAAACAAAGATCAAGACTAAATAGGACTAAAAAGACGTAGAGACAAGCTTATCTTCCCTGAACGTGAGCATCGTCGAATCAAAGGATTCAGTCGTCGGTCGCTTCAACACTGAAACAAGGATCCGAGCTTGAGAATTCTGATGAATGCAAGTAGGAATGTCCTCGTATGTATTATGTCTAATTCGCCCCCCTTTTACAATGATCTCTAACCCGTTTATAGACACATTTAATTTCTCAAAGATCTAGCTGAACTAGCCGTTTGGCCTCCGTGATCTTCGCTCACTAGCTTTTATTGCCAGATTGCCATGATCTTGTGATATTTATGGTTTGATTACGTGGGTTTGTAACTGCTATATGGAAGGATATATCAACCTCCATGATCTGGGTTTTAGTAACGTCTCCGATCATGTCGTTGTCGTGATCTTTTCTTGTCGTCTAATCACTGGTCGCTTCAAAACGGAAAGATCACTTCAACCACTGGGTCGCTTCCTTTGAGAGTCCATTAAGAGTGAGGCCCAACAATGAGAATGGGTCACAATCATATATACTGCAAGCTAGACCGGGTGCTAGTAATTGAACAGTGGAATGGAACCTTTCCACGATCCAATGCATGATGTTGCTAAAACCTACCCGCAATTGTACGAAATCAGTTGTAGTAGTCAAGTGTCGATCCCACAGAGACCAATGTAATATTAATTGAAACTATACTAATAAGCTAGGCCGTAAAATAAGGAATTAGGAAGAAATTGATAACTAAGCTAACTAATAAAAACAAATAAAAATGATAAAATCAATGGGATAAATGCGTCTAAGGTTAATGATCACCGCAACGATGCAACAGTAAATAAAATCACACTTCACCTGAATCTAGTCCAAATTATTTGAAGGTAAGTTATCTAAGGTAATCTACTAACTCCTTTCAAACGATAGTAAATGTGTTTGGACTAAACTAACAATTGTTGTCGCGTAGAGCTAATCTCATCCAAACCCTTTAACGCACTTAGAGTCTAGCGATAAACTGAAATAATATTCACTATCGCGCTCCGCTAATCCAATCCAACCCTAGAACATCTATGATAGTTAATCCTCAAGAGTAATTAAGTCGTTGTCGCACAAATAAGACTTAGGTTCAATTCCTAGGAATCCAATAGAAGTTATTGTCTCTCGGTCTCAAACCCTATCTGACTACCTATTAACGTTATTACCTTTCAGTCTCAAACCCTAATAGGATCCAATTCGCAAAAACTACTATGAGCATAAAGTATCTAGGAATGAATCAAATACTATTTCAATTCAGACAAAGAAATAATTCTAATTACATACACATCGTCGGGATCACCCCAACCTTAGAACTAGGAATTTAGCCAAGTATAATTGAAGAAATATTCAATATATTTAAACAAGCTAATAACATATATGAATTATTCAATAAATACAGGAGATAAGAAAACTTAGTCTTAATATACAAATAATCCAAGTTGACAAAGGTTACAACAATAATACCCAAATCTTCAAAGTGCTAAAGCATATAAAAAAAACCCTTCTTGAAAAACCCTACTGTACGGCTGCCAAAGCTAAAAGCAAACAAAAAAACAAAAGAAAACTAAAACTTAAAAAATCCAATCCTCTCTATGAAAACTACGTCATCCGTTAGCTCTTATTCAGTTATTCCCCTTGAACATCCAGCCCAATTGAAATTCTGTCTTCATCCCAATTTTGACGGACCGCCCCTCCACTCTTTAGATAATTATTGGGCCGAATGATAATAATTGGGCTTGACTTCTCTTCTTTTAGATCAGGCCATATATTTCTAGTTGAACATCGCTTGTTTTCCGACAAATCTTTAATTTGCACATGAAATAATAAAAATATGAAAAAATGAGTTTTGATTTCGAATGCAAAATAATATAAAACTAATAATAAAACATATAAAATATGTATGAAAATAATTTAATCTAATATGTAACTAGACTCTTAAAATATATATAAAATAAATGTTATCAAATTCCCCCAAGCTTAAATTTTGCTTGTCCTCAAGCAATAACATAATTCAAAATTCCACAAGAAATACAAAGGTTGTCTCTACCTAAATAATAATCAAGCAGGTCCATAAAAACTTAAATATTTAACAATGTAATCATCAAGGAATGCAAATAATCACGAAAGAGACAAGTTAGTTCATCCACTCACTTAGGATACAAATAAGAATCACTCTCACGCTCATGTGTTTAGGGTAAGTGTTTTGCTCAAATCTCAACTTCGAAAACTCATCTACCATAAGCTTGCATCAGCGTCCTAAATCTCTCCCACTAGGGACCTTGTACATGACATAAATCAAGAGGATTTTTATTGGGTTGTAATAGGGTCAAAAAATGTATGGATATAATTTGGTCATGTGATGCTAAATCTGGGAAAGAGTAACTAATCAAGACAACACCAAACTTAGAGGATTTCACATGTCATTCTTTTCAACTAAACACCTTTATTCTTGGTTTTCTTTTTCTTTTTTTCCAACTATTTTTTTCTTTTTCTTTTTTTTTGTTGTTGAAAAGCCTAAACAATTCCAACAAAACACACCATACATAAACACTCCCCCAAGCTTGGCTTGCAACCATAAAAACAAACAAATCAATTATCTTAATTTCCGGATGGGTAAAAGGCTAATCATTAGGCTCATGATATTTTTGTAGAGCTTCCAAGGAAATATGCTAATTAGGCTTAGAGTGACATCAAGTAGAGGAATAACATGTAGGGTGGTAAAAGAAAATAGAGGCTGATAAAAATAATGCCTCACTCATTTTTATATCATGTACAAGAATCATAAACGTGACCTCAAAACAAGTTCTAATTCGAGTTTTAGAGATAAAGAATGAAAGTGAGAATCACACACATGAAAAGAAATAAGAGGACTCGATTATGTGTAGTCCTAAGGCTCAAAAGCTCACGGGTTATATGTCTAGCATTTCAGTCCTAACTAGTCTCAATCAACGACTAATTACACGCTCTAACTTAAACATTGGAAAATATAAAAATTCTCATCAATTCTTAAAATCAATTAGAATATCAATAACCAAAGTATTTCAAGGGGAATTTAGCCGGAGAAACAAACAAAAGCAAAGCATGAGAATCATATCAAACACCTAAAATGCAATGCATGATGCATGAAATGTTATAAAAAACGAAAAAAAATAACACAAAAATTACTAAAATACAAAGGGAGCTACAAATGGAATTATCCATCCCCAAGCATAAATTCTACATTGTGGAACAATGTAGAGATAAAAGAAAAAGGAAAAGAAACTCGCCAAAAAGTCAGGCATTAAGGCATAGTCATAATAGGCTCGAGAGGTAAATATGAGTTGCAATGGCTCTTTGCAAACCATAGGAATGTGGAAATTCAGCATATCTTCTCTAATTTAACCTGTCCCACGTAACACAACAGGAAACAAGGTGCAGCAACAACAAAATCGACTCCAATAAACCTAATTCCACCACAAATCAGCAAAAACAAGCAAGATTCAATAAACCCCATGCCAACTAAGTATTAGAGCCAATTCAAGTACAAAACAGAGGAAAGTCACGAATTGTTGCACCAATCGAACCAAACTAAGAACAAATCCAGCAACTACATCCATAATAAGAAATTCTCAACACACTAAACAAAGAACTCATGGATGCGAGACAAAAATTTCGTAGCCAATGATTCGAGCATATAGACAATTCCACGCGGGAACGAGACAAACTTACCTCCACTTACTCCACGAAATCGACATTGAAAGCTCATCTAAGATGGTGGCGAACAACGACGGGGTTTGGGTCGCCGTTATCTAAGCTCGAGCAGGAGCGTTGAGGTTCATCAGTGGGGAGCGCGGAGGTCGCGAGGCAGGTAGTTGGTGTTCGGCTCGGATCGTGAGCGGGCTGAGCGGCGGGGAGGCCGGATGATGGCGTTGGATCTGCAGGCGGATCGAGCAGCAGCATGCGGTGGAGTTGCGAGCAGCGGCTGTGCGCGGGTCTGGGTAGTGGTAGTGAGGTTGGGTTGAGCGGTGTGAGTGGGTCGAATGAGTCCAAGAGGTCGCGAGCGGGCGGTTTGCAAATTGGGCTCGTGTGGCTCGAGCTGGTGGGTGCGTGAGATGGTGTGAGAGTGAGGGTGAGATTGGCTTGGTGGGGAGTAATGATGATATGGAGGAGATATCGAGGAGAGGCGGCAGGGAGTTGCAGTAGAAGAAAAGAAGAGGGGGGCCGACGGCTGGGAGTTCAAAGAGCGAGGTAGAAGAAAGAAAGGAAAGAAAAAGCAAAAGAAGAAAGGAGATTTTTTTTAAGGGAGAATTGTAAAAACTATTAGATTTTAATAGGTCGTTTGTAAAATATCAGATTTTGAAAAATATAGTAAAAATATTATAAAGTTGCAAAACTTTAAAAAAAAATAGGTAAATTTATATTTATATTTATCTTTTTTTTGAGGGAGAATTAAACTTTTAAAGAGACTAATTATACTTAACAATTATAACATATTTAAGCTTCCTCCTCCTCTCCTCTGCTTCGGATTTCTTCTCATCGGCGCTGCTTCCTTCACCATCTCTGGCCCGCCGCCGCCGCCGCTTCCGGCTCCAATTTCTCCTTTGCTGTTGTCTTTCTTCGTCTCTGTCTCCTATTAATCAAGATTGACGCTCCAACTGCTATTACTTTCTTCCATGTCGGTTCCCGCTTCCTCTTCCATGGCGCATGTGGTATGGAGCAACCTCCTAGTATACATCTTAACACTCATATCAAAAATCCTCAACATCGACGTCGACATCCTCCGTCTCTGATCCGTCTGCTCATCATGGCAAGCTTCAATTCATCCTCGTCTGAGGCCATCTCCCTTTCCTCTGAAACTGCCGCCATTAAACTCCGATTCCACCTCCCCTACCAGCGATCTATGTTTTCTCAACTACACCACCCTCTATCATCTCTCGCCGCCGAGACATGGCCTTCACGCCGACGATCCGTCCGACAGATGGTTGTTTAGGGATCTGGAGGTAAACCCTAACCGTTTATCTCTCTTAGCACCACTGTTTCCAAACAAGCTTGAATTCCCTCCCGGTGCGAAGAACACTTGTACGTGTACTTGTGCAGTCGAAAATAAACAGGTAAAGAGAGAAGTAGAAGAAATGCAATCAGTAATCGTTTTGCTGTTTCTTTGTCTTCTATGCCGGAATTCGATCTCCGCTGATAACCAATTCTCCATTGATAGGAAGGTCAAAGAGCTCGACAGTTCCAATTTTGACTCCACCATCTCATCTTTCGATTACGTACTCGTCGATTTCTATTCCCCTTGGTGTGGCCACTGCAAACGCCTCTCTCCTGGGTTTAATAGGTTAGTAATTTGATGCTTCTGGGAGTAGACTTGTAGCTTGTGAAGTCTTACAGTAAGGAACAATGAGAAAGGGTGATTTTTGTTTACGACTCAGGAAAAGAAGCTTGTGAAGGAGGTATTCAGGGATTTCTCTGGATTTCGGAGTTGGTTAACAGATTGGATTGTAGTATGGCTTATAATGGGATTTGGGTTGTGATGGCTCAAATTTTGATTCTTGTAAGTGATTTGTAGCTGAAGTTGTACAATTTTGGGGCTTCGGAAGAATGTGAATTGTGATTTAGAAATTAGAACTCAATGTGATGACTTTTGGATGTCAGGAGTGATTTATAGTGCATCTTGTTTCATCCTTCTACAATTTGCACTGCTTGATATGTATGACTATTCGTTCCACTAGTGTTAAACAAGAGCATCCACAATAGTTTAATAAATTTCATTATGAATTAACCTCCTAAAATATATCAAGTTAGGTCAATGCTATGTTATTTCACAAAATTTATAAAATGAAATTTCAAATGATAAGAAGCGTAAAATAATACTAATTCTCACAATATATAACAAAGTAATGACCTAACAACGTACAAATATATTTCTATCATCCAAGTTGTAACTTTTTGAGGTTTGTATGTATATAATAGAGTAATGACTTGATAAAAATTGGCTTCATTCAGATGATAGAAATTGGCTACATATATAACAGAGTAATGACCTGACAACGTACAAATATGGCCTGATAAAGTGAATATTGCTCTGAAGTTTGAAATTGGCTAACATTTGAAATTTTGTGACATAACAGAACACTGACTTGACTTCGTATAAATATGGCCTGATAAAGTATAAATGTGGCCTGATAAAGTATAAATGTGGCCTGATAAAGTAAATTGTATGAGTTTTGCTTCTCAAGTTGGAAAGCAAATACCATATTATAGTAAAGATTGTTTTCCTAGCTTTAGATTTAGGAAAATGATCATGTATTTGTATTTTTAACTAGTATCTTTGCTTGGTCTTTTGTATTGGAAAATTACTTAAAAGCCTATTAGCTCAAAAGGAAGAGCAATGTGTTTGTTGTACATTAGAGGATATAGCAAATAAAATAATTTGTATTTTTTTATCTGCATGACAGTTCATATTAATAATAGAAGAAAAATGTGTCATTGTTTTTATTAATTTATTATTAGCACAAGTCAAACAAAGCATTATGTTTTTTATCAGGCCACATTTATACGAAGTCAGGTCACATTTATACGAAGTCAGGTCAATGCTCTGTTATATTACAAAATTTCAAATGTTAGCCGATTTTAAATTTCAGAGCAATATTCACTTTGTCAGGCCACATTGATTTCAAATTTAAAGGCAATATAAATGTGCTTTCAAATTTAAAGGGAATATAAATGTGGTTTTAACATTTGAAATTTCATTTCTATAAATTTTGTGATATAACACATCATTGACCTGATTTGGTATAAATGTGGTTTGATAAAGTAAATATTGTTGTGACATTTAAAATCGCCTAACATTTAAAACTTCATTTTCGTAAATTTTGTTACATAGCAGAGCATTATGTACTTTATCATACCACATTTATATGAAGTCAGACCACATTTATTCGAAGTCAGGTAACCAATCTGTTATATCACAAAGTGTGTAATCAATCAGCTCTGCAAGCAATTAATAAGTTTTATCAAGCATATCTATTGTTATTCCCGAGTAGCTATATTGTACTTAGATTATACCAACATATAAATAATAGAATACCTGCATGTGATCTATTGTTAACTCGTGAACTTAATTTATCTTAAAACCAGAGCTTCTGCAACAACGAATATGTGAAGTGTGACAAAATTTCAGGACACATTTATACGAATTCAAGTTAATGCTTTGTTATATCACAAAATTTCAAATACCAACCGATTTTAAATTTCGAAGCAATATTCACTTTATCTGGCCACATTGATACAAAGTTAGGCCATATTTATACGAAGTCAGGTCAATGTTCTGTTATATCACAAAATTTCAAATGTCATCCGATTTAAATTTCAAATCAATATTCACTTTATTAGGCCATGTTTGTATGTAGTAAGGTCATTACTCTTTATATTAGCTTTAAGCAGAACCACTTAAATTTGCATTTATTAGTTGTGATCCTCTTTGAATTGATAACCAGGTGGTGATAATTATATAGGTATAATGTATGACCTATAAGCCAAACAAAGCATAATGTTGAGTGTGATATGAAAACAGTAAATGGTGGAAAAACTTAATCATATATGTATATAAAAAATATATAAATATATATAAGAAAAATCCTGGTTGAATTGTAACTTGTACATTAGAGGATATAACAAATAAAATAATTTGTATTTTTTTTATCTGCATGACAGTTCACATTAACAATAGAAGAAAAACATGTCATTGTTTGTATTAATTTATTATTAGCATAAGCCAAACAAAGCATTATGTTTTTTATCATGCCACATCTATACGAAGTCAGGCCACATTTATACGAAGTCAGGTCAATGCTTTGTTATATCACAAAATTTCAAATGTTAGCCGATTTCAAATTTCAGAGCAATACTCACTTTGTCAGGCCATATTTGTACGTAATCAGGTCATTGTGTTCATATATATGATCTATGAAGCTTTCAGATTGTGGCTGACATGTCCTTTTGAAACAGGTGGTGTTTTCTGGATTTATCTACAAACTAATGATGTTACATGGTTGTTTTTATTTAGGCGGAATTGCAAAAACTACCAGATTTTGATAGGCAGTTTGCAAAAATATCAGCTTTTGAAAAGTATAGCAAAAATGTCATAAAGCTGCATAATTTTATTTTTAGAAAAAGATAAATTCATATTTTGATAAACACTCTACTTTTAAGAATTCATAATTACTCTTATCAATTAATAACCTCGTTTAAGCAAATACTATATTTCTCTCTCCTTCGTTAGATTTATTTACGAAATAATTATCTCCAGGGAGCTTATAGAATAGCTTGGATGTTAATTTGATTATTGTTAAATCTGAAACAAATCGTCTACATCTACAGCCTACAACTCCAAGCAGATGCCCACAAAAAACATCCGGAGCATAAGACTTTTTTTTATGTTTTTTTTTTTGGAAAACTCGTTCAAAATGATTTCACATAATAAATTTAGAAGCAACTCAATACTGCATTAGATTTATTTACGAAATATAATTCATAAGTTTGTCAGATGGTTTATTTATTCTTTTTTATGGATTTTGTCACATGATTAGAAGAACCTAAAAGCCGATATGTTTATTCAACTGGTCTATTTTATAATCCATAAAATCTTAATTTTTGAACAATAATATGTAAGATATATCAAATCAATTTACATGTATTTTCCACCATTTTTAACCCCCCAAAAAACTCCACACAATCAGATAAGATGAGACATGAGAGAACCGTTAATTATCTTATTTTGTTGTTTACTCTCTTTCTCCCCTTATTTTGCATTACTCAGATACTTTTTAAGAAACTCCATGGCATTTCCACAAGTGTTTGGTTCAGTTAAGACAGTTCCTTCGAGAGAAACTCCATGCTAATCTTTTATGCTGAAATTTGAAATTGACTAATATTTAAAATTATGTGAAATAAAAGAGCATTGACCTGACATAGTATACATGTGACTTGACTTCGTATAAGTGTGGCCTGACAAAGTAAATATTGCTCTGAAATTTGAAATTGACTAACATTTAAAATTATGTGAAATAAAAGAGCATTGACCTGACATAGTATACATGTGACTTGACTTATTATAAGTGTGTCCTGACAAAGTGAATATTGCTCTGAAATTTGAAATTGACTAACATTTGAAATTCTGTGAAATAAAAGACCATTGACCTGACTTAATGTACATGTGACCTGACTTCGTGTAAATTTGGCCTGACAAAGTACATAATGCTCTGTTATGTAACAAAATTTACCCTTCCAAAGTACATAATGCTCTGTTAGTCACTCCATTCATGTGTTTAGGTTTGTGTTTTGCTCAATTCTCTACTTTGAATGCTAAACTACCATAGGCTTGCAACAGTGTCCTAAATCTCCACTACGGAAGACCATGTACATAACAAAAACCATGAGGACTTTACAGGGTTGTAATGGGGCCAAGGTATAGGATTAAGGTAAGGATATAATTAGGCCATGTGGTGCTAAATCCGGGAAAGAGAATTACCAGGACGACACCAAGCTTGTAACGATCCTTCACATCCAATTTTATTCTTCAAACCCATACAACAAAACCCTTTTGATGCTAAATTGTCTCATTTCCTTGCTTTGTTTGCTTATTCTTCCTTGCTTTTATTTTACCTTTTTTTTTCTTTTGGCGTTTTCTTAGCAAGGAAGAAAAAGGGAAAAAGAAAGGAGAGCATTACAAGGCTTAGTCATATCCAACCACTAACATACGCAACCTCCCCCAAGCTTGGCTCAAGTCCACACTAGCAAAACAAATCAGCTATCCTAATCCCCGCATGGGTAGGAAGAATAAGTAGGCTCGGTATTCTTTTGTGAAGCTTCCAAAGAGAAAGGCAATTAAGGCACATAGGGGCTTCAAGCAGAGGAAAACATATATAGGGTGGCCAAGAATAAGGGTTTAAAATGAAATAGTGCCTCAATCATATTAATGTCATGTACATAAATCATAAATACAGCCTTGAAAAAGGTATTAATGCAAGTTATAGAGTTAGCAATCAGAGAGAGAGATTCACACACACAGAGAAAAAGAGAGGACTTGCACATAAATAGTCCTAAAAGGCCAAAATCTCACCAGCGTTTTGTCTAGAGTATCGGTCCTAACACATCCCAATCAAAGATCACATGCTCAAGCCAATTGTCTAAAGTTCAAACCCTCATATTCATGCTCATAATGCAATTGCAATATCAACAACAAAAACATATTAAGAGGATTCATAACTCATGCATTACAAGAAAAACAACCAGAGGGAATCAAGCAAAAAAGGTCAAATCCAACATCCATAATGCAATGCATGGAAACAAGTTCATAATGATGAAAAAAAATGCAAAGACAACTAAATCTAGGATGAACTAAGATGATCATGCAAGTCTACATGTGAATTGCTTCCCCAAGCTAAACCCTACATTGTCCTAATGTAGAAAAAGAACATAAGAAGAGGAAACTCAGATCTAGAGTCTTAGGTTGCCTCCCAAGCAGCGCTTCTTTTGGGTCATTAGCTTGACCTCCCACCACTTTCAAGTACTCGGATCGGGAGGGTCGGTGGTACCATGCTTGATCGGATCAAGTGTGACAATAGGCTTCAGTCGATGACTTTACACTTTGAACTTTCCTGAGTTTTTATGCCATAACTCAACCGTCCCACCTCTTAGAACTCGAGTCACCCGATATGGTCCAGACCATCTTGTTCCTTTAGTTCCTGGAAACATGGCAGATTTCTCATGAAGTAACAAAGCTGTATTTCCACACTTGAACTCAACCTTTGTTCTGGCTTTATTCCTTGTCTTGGGAGTTTGCCTTTTCATTGCTTTAGCAATTTCACCACCATCCGGGTCTGGATCTCCCAAAGACAAATCCAGCAGACAAGCAATGTCAGATATGATCTCATCTTGCCCGAGATCAACCTCAATCTTACAGCAGGCACATGTGATAGGAGTTAGTGGAGTGTCTTTGTATATCTCAAGGAAGTAATCCTTGAAATATTTATACTCAATCTTCTCTTCCCCTATTGTGAATGAAAGCTTCCCATTCTTAACATCAATATTAGCCTCAACAGTGGCTAAAAATGGTCTCCCAAGGATGATGGAAGTTTTATCACTAACCTCCATATCAAGTATCACAAAATCTCCTAGTATGAAGAACTTTCCCACTTTCACATGGACATTTTCTATTATGCCAACAAGATGAGTAATAGACCTATCAGCCATAAGGAGATGCATCTTGGATGGAACATGCTCACCCAATTTCAGTTCTTTGCAGATTGACAAAGGCATAACATTGACACTAGACCCGAGATCACAAAGACAATTATAAGTCAAATTGCCAAAATATGCATGGATAAAGAATTCACACAAATCTTGTAGTTTCTTTGGCATCTTCTCAGCACAATCCATTATCAAGGCCACAGTCTCATAGTCCTACAACCTTCTCTTCTTGATCAAAATCTCTTTCAAGAACTTAACATACACATGCATTTTAGTGAGGACATCTGTGAAAGGTATGTCAACATACAACTTCTTCATCATTTCCTTAAACTTCACAAATTGGTGCTCTAGCTGTATCTGAATCCTTCTTTGAGGAAAAGGCAGAGGTGGCTTGTATGGAGGAGGAGCAACATACTTGGGTTCTTCTTCTTGTGGCTTCTCCACAGGCTCCTTTGTCGCTTCTTTTTCTCTTGGACTGTTCTCCTCCAACTGTTTTTCTTTACTCAGAGAGACAACCCTGCAATGCTTCCTAGGGTTGACTTTAGGCTGACCAGGAAGTTGACCAGCATGCTTAGGAACATTCATAGCAATTTGGGCCAACTGACTCTCCAATTGGTCCATCCTCTTAGGCAAGCTCTCAAAGTTGTCAGTATTCTTAGATAGGGCTTCCAATTGAGAAGCCATGGTCCTCTGAATCTTATCTATTTCCCTCAACACTGACTCAAGTGCGGAGCTATCAGAAGTCTGAGCGGGTGCTTGATTATGCAGTTGAGAGACTCTCGGTTGGAACCCATGAGGTGGTCTTTGTTGAGAATCGTCATTCTTGTAGGAGAAGTTTGGATGATTCCTCCACCCAGGATTATAGGTATTGGAATACGGATCATTCCTAGGGCCTCTGTTGAAGTTATTCATGTAGTTCACTTCTTCTTGAGACTCGTTCTGGGAAGCGAAGAGTTGACAAGATGATATAGTATGGTCACCCTCTCCACAAAACTGACAGGCTACTCCGGAAACAGCTTGTATGGATTGCCATGTACCTTGTTCTTGATACTTTTGTAGTAATAGATGTAGCCTCTTGATCTCTTGTGCCATAGCATCTATTTGAGCATGTTGGTGCGTCTCAGAGCTAACCTAAAACATCCCTGCATGTTTCTTGGAACTTGAAGCAAAGCGAGGATCACTATAATAATGAGAGTGTTGAGTAGTATTCTCAATCAAGTCCCAAGCATCATCAACTTCAATACTCATGATTCTACCACCCGCTAAAGCATTAATGATTAGCCTGGTAGAACTGTCAATAGCATTGTAGAAGACATACAACATAGTCCATTTTTGTTTCCCATGGTGGGGGCATAGTATCAGCAATTCCTTGAATCTTTCCCACCTCTCATAGAGAGACTCTTCATCCTTCATCTTGAATGCAAGAATTTGATTCCTCATCTCAGCAGTCTTCTTTGATGGAAAGTATTTGTTGAGGAATGCCTTTGTTAACTCATCCCAAGTTGTTATCGAGCCAAAAGGTAGGGCCTTGAACCAAGCTTTGGCCTTGTCCCGCAAAGAGAATGAGAAGGCTCGCAGGAAAAGTGCATCTTGGGACACTTCATGGATCTTCACTGTATCCATCACCTCAATAAAGGTAGCCAAATGTTGGTGTGGGTTCTCAGAAGGTAGACCTCCAAACTGATTCTGCTAAACCATGTTGAGCAGAGAAGGTTTCAGCTCGAAGTTACGAACTTGCACATGAGGTCCGACCATACCAGAAATAGGACCAAGGTGATTTGGCATCACATAACCACCAAGCGGCATACGTGGCTCTTGAACTTCCAGAGCAGGATCGTTTACCACTCTGTTGTCACACATTGCTTGTTCTCTGGCTTCGCGTAGTTGTCTTCTTCTAGCACGAAGAGTACGCTCAGGTTCGGGATCGTAGTCGTTGAGATTACCAGCGCTCAGGGCTCTTCGCATCTGTAGAAAACAAGCCTGAAAACAAAAAAACAAAATCAAAAATAAAACAAAGACTTAGTCGAACCAGTTGTAGGAAAACAACTGATACTAGCAATAGTCCCCGACAACGGCGCCAAAAACTTGATAGGACAAAAACCTATCCACAAGCGTATGGGTTCAGTTGTAGCTTTTCAAGTGTCGTTCCCAACGAGGACTATGTAGTACCTTTTGTAAACTAAAACTGGTAAGCTAAGCCGAAAGAAAGGAAGATTCGTTTGTCTAATAACTAAGGAAATAAGAAAACAAGAAACAGAATTGCAAAAGATGGTTGTAACCAATTAGGGAGAAGATCCTAGGACCAGGGATCCCCACAACAATGTCTTGGTAAACTTACAGATATCTGCCTGAAATTAGTCTGAACTTGTCTGAAGGTAAGCTATCTAATGTCTCTAGTAACTCCTTTCAGACGATAATAGATGTACCTAAATTGTAACTAACAATCGTTGTCGCGCAGAGCTAATCAAATCTAGACTCTTTGGGTACTTAGAATCTAGGATCAAACTGGGTTAACATTCGTTGTCACGCTCCGCTAATTCCAGGCAAACCTAGGGTTTCTATGATAGCTTAGGATTCCACAAGAGTAGTTAGTTTGTTGTCTCACAAATAACACTCAGGTTCAATACCTAGTAATCTGATAAAGTAATCTCCTTTCAGACTCATATCCTATCTGAGTTATCTATTAAGGTTATCTCCTTTCAGACTCAAACCTAATAGAAACTTAATCAACATTCATCAATTGCATTAAGAACTCTAGGATTGAATCAGACAAGGTTCCAGATTTCAATTTAGGCAAATACCATACAAAAGTCTACCAATCCATTGTTGGGATCACCCCAACCCTAGAATTAAGAGATTTAGCCAGACATGCTTGGAGAAACAATAAAAAACACCATATGAACAAAAGAAATCATTCAACTAAATTAGAAAAAGAGAAATACTTGATCCAATCCATGGAAACAATCTCCAATCTTCAAAAATCTACAAAGAAACTCCAAAACACAACTAGGGCTAGAGAGAGTGGCAAAAAGTGGCAGACGAGACGTGCCAAAAAAACCCTAGAAAGTATTTATACTGTCCTTAAATAAAAGGGGTCGAAAAAATAACGTTTCAGGTCCGCGGGAAGAGCACACGGTTTGTGACAAAACCCGCACAAACCGTGCACGTTTACAGAATGCGTTTTCTTTTGTTCTAGAAGCCCGCACGGTAAGAAGCATCAGGCACGGTATGTTGCAAACCGTGCAGAACTATGACACGATTTTTTAATCGTCATAACTTTTGATTCCCTGGTCCAAACATGCTGAAATTTGGAGGAGTTGTAGTTGACATCGTGATCTTCAATTTGACGTTAGAATCACTCAATTTGGAGTTACACAGCAAAAGTTATATGTCTTCAAAGACGGGACAGAAATCATAGATCTCTTGCGCGCCAAGACGAGTTCTTTGTCGTCGTTCGTCTTTGTATTCGACCGTGCACATCTCCTATGACGTCCATGTCTCATAATGCACCTCCTTTGCCCGCTAAAGTACATGAATACATGTAAAGACTCGTGTAGACCTCTAAACTAAAGAAATTGATGCAACTAGCTAAAATGTAAGATAATAAACGTGGAAATGCCTAAATGCATGTCCTAAATATGTATAAAATGGATGTCATCAATAAAATAAGGAATTCGGAAGAAATTGATAACCAAGCTAACTAATAAAAACAAATAAAAAGGATAAAATCAATGGGATAAATGTGTCTAAGGTTAAGGATCACCACAACGATGCAACGGCAAATAAAATCACACTTCACCTGAGTCTAGTCCAAATTATTTGAACGTAAGCTATCTAAGATAATCTACTAACTTCTTTCAAGCGATAGTAAATGTGTCTGGACTAAAATAACAATCGTTGTCGCACAGTGCTAATCTCATCCAAACCCTTTAACGCATTAAGAGTCTAAGGATAAACTAAAATAACATTCGCTGTCGTGCTCCGCTAATCCAACCCAACCCTAGAACATCTATGATAGCCTATTAATCCTCAAGAGTAATTAAGTTGTTGTCGCACAAATAACACTTAGGTTCAATTCATAGGAATCCAATAAAAGTTATTATCTCTCGGTCTCAAACCCTATCTGACTACCTATTAACATTATTATCTCTCGGTCTCAAACCCTAATAGGATCCAATTCGCAAAAGCTACTATGAGCATAAAGTATCTAGGAATGCATCAAATACTATTTCAATTCAGACAAAGAAATAATTCTAATTACATACACATCGTCGGGATCACCCAACCTTAGAACTAGGAATTTAGCCAAGCATAATTGAAGAAATATTCAATATATTTAAACTAGTTAACATCATATATGAATTATTCAATAAATACGAGAGATAATAAAACTTAGTCTCAATATAAAAATAATCCAAATTAACAAAGGCTATAACAATAATACCCAAATCTTCAAAGTGTTAAAGCATAAAAATTCTTTCTTGAAAAACCCTATTGTACGGCTGCCAAAGAAAAAAGCAAACAAAAAAAACAAAAGAAAACTAAAACTTAAAAAATCCAATCCTCCTTTTGAAAACTACGTCATCCCCCTACATATATCCTCCCTTCGTTAGCTCTTATTCCCCTTGAACATCCAGCCGCTAACAAGAATCACGACCCAATTGAAATTCTGTCTTCATCCCAATTTTGACAGACCGCCCTTCCAGTCATTAGATAATAATTGGGCCGAATGATAATAATTGGGTCCGACTTTTCTTCTTTTAGATCAGGCCATATATTTCTAGTTGAACATCGCTTATTTTCCGTCGTATATTTAATATGCACCTGAAATATCTGAAACAATAAAAACATGCATGATAATGATCTAATCTAATATGTAACTAGACTCTTAAAATATATATAAAATATGTGTTATCAAATGCCTAATTTGACTCCCATGTGCATTCAGATCACTCCTGAGTATGGTGATTATCAAAGAAAATGGGATTAGCAGGAAATTCCCTTTAAGATTCAAGAATTAATGGACTACACTAGAGGATTACAATGGCATAGTTTAGAGTGTTTAGGAGGTTCCTGTCATTGGTACCAAACAATTTCAATGGGCAACGGAGCTTAAGAAAACCAAGGTGAGAATCAAAAACTGGAAAAAAGGGCACTACAATAACTTGGAAGGGATGGTCTTGGACAAGATGGAAAAACTCCAAGAAGCACATTCGGCCCTTTAGGAGGATATATTCAGTGTCACACTCCAAAAAGTTGTATACTGTGGAAAGAGGAAGGCACACAAGGCCTTAAATAACCTGATTAACTCTATATCTCAAAGGGAAAAGGTGAACTGAATCAGAATGGGGGAGGAGAAATTTTTCATCTTCTTCAAGCAAGTCACGGCTAGAAAAGGATAAATCCCATCAACATGATTGTGAGAAAGGATGGTACTATTCTAGAGGAAGGAGACTCAATCAGACAAGAAATTCCGGCCTACTACACCGACTCTTGGGCAGGGCCTCAAATGTTACAGAGTGGTCTATAATTGGACTCTATGGACCGGTTGCCACTGAGGATGGCCAGTTGTACTTGCATAGGATTCCTACCTTGGCCCACATCAAGAGCATCTTGTGGAAGATCCATAACAAGTCCATGGGACCATATGGATTTGTGTTGGATCAATAGTGTTCTATTAAGAAAGCCTAGGCCTTCACAGAGAATGCATAGGGAATGCAAAACTAGAAAGTAATTATCATTTCAACACAAGTACTTAGAGTGGAAACTCTAATTAAACCAACAAGTTCACTTAGAGAAAAACCAATATCTTTAAGTTTTTCACTTGAAGGATTTAAAAAAAGTGTACTTATCTTATTGATTTCTTGAACAATTAAAAAATCCGACCTGGTCATTGACTCTAAGCTTCCCACTTAGATCAACTCTCTTTCACCACTCATACCTTGCTCTCAATCTCCAAGATCCAAACACTTGAACTCACACTCCTTCTCACTTAAGTTTTCTTTTGATTCTTCCTTTACCGGCTTGAATGAATGTTCTTTTAATGCGCATCCCACCCCTTATACAAAACTCTCCATTCCATCCCATCATAGTCTCAAACCAATGACTAATATCTAGCAAACCTAGGACTAACTTCTAGCCAACCTAGCACTACTACAAAACAGGCCTTTTAACTCGGGCGTTTTTTTAAATGTAACCAAAATATATTGTAAAATAGGTTCGGGTATCATCTTGAGGGTATAATAGATCAAATAACCTGGATGTAAAACACACGCCCGGGTTATATAGGTGTGACTTTTTAAACCGGATCTTTAACGTCCGGGTTATAAAGTGTAGTAGATATTCAAAAAAAAGGGACTTTTTAACCCGAACCGTTTAACATCCGGGTTATAAAGTGTAGTTGGTATTAAAAAAAAGGGACTTTTAAACCCGAACCTTCTAACATCCGGGTTATAAAGTGTAGTAGGTATTCAAAAATAAGGGACTTATAACCCGGACATTAAAAATTCGAGCTAAATATCCCATTATATATATAAGAAAAATAATCTATACACCACTTCAACCATCATATCAGGGTAAAAGCATATAATAAATTTATACCTTCGTATGACTTCAAATTACCTACCACTTCAACCATCATATCAGGGTAAAAGCATATAATAATTTTTTTTTATTACAATAAGAAATAGGAGTAGCACAATGATAACAAAAAATTGCAGGCTAAAAATACAACACCAGTCAAACACACACAAGATGCCAGTAAAATCAGTAATTTAACTCCAAGATCAACTAAGATAAATTAAATGACTTGCAGACTACAAATTGAAGACGAACAAATTCTCAATAAGGAATAAACACACGTAAGAAAAAAGGCTTAAGAACTGAGCTAGAAATACCAAACATACTATTAAAGCCAAGTCAAATAGCATTTGAATTCAAGTCAACTCGGCATGTTTCGCTCTCATGAACAAAGTGCAGTGTCGATACATATAATTATGCTTTGGAACCCACATCCAATTTTCTTGTTACTTGATTAGACAAACAAATGGGATGTACCAAGATGCATTTGGGAATAGAAGATATATTAAAGACTAAATCAATCTGGGCTCCACATATAAGAGCACAGATTCTCTAATGACATGGCCAACTCACTGCATCTCAACTCACACAACAAGTAACCTCAAACTTATCAGCAAGGATCAGCACATCCACCAACTCAGGGGCAGTAACTACATTCAGAGTGTTGTTGTACATTCAGAACTTCCATCATATATACATTCCATCCTTATCCAGACAATGTAAGAAGATCTTATTATAAGCTATTACATGAACAACCAACATATATACATTCCAGACAAAACAAACATAAAATTACTCTTCCATCAAAGGAGTGCAAGGATATATCATACCAGATGCATTGTTTTTCAAAGTCACATCCCTCTTTTGTGATTCTCTCATGCCATTTTTGAATAACTACACCATAAAATTAGCAGCTTGATTGTGTAGCAGAAGATAAACAACAACTCAATAAGGAAACCAAATTTACCTTGTAAAAGAAGGGGCTTTTTGCAGCTACAATGGGAGAGCTTATGTGCAAACTAAAGTCTTGACTTCAACAACTGGAGCACACTCAGATAGCTAGTTTAGCCACAGAAAATGCAAATAAACCTATACATTAATCTTACATAAGTCGTGTGTGTATAGACATCAATCATGGACTCATTGCTCTATAGATCCCAGAATAAAAGCATAGGTAATTAGTTACTTTAATTAGTGCTGAAATCAACAAAATTGTATTAACAACAATACCATTTTTACTTCAATTAGTGTTGAAATCCATACGAGCTCTAGCCATAGCAATTCAACAAGTGCTATTGATCCTCCGATATGTATTCTTCGACAAGGTTCGAACAAGAACAAAACACGTAGCCTGATAAGGAAACAAAAGATCAAAAAGTTAGAAGTTTGACATCAACGACCTAAAACACGCAATTGCAAGTGGTAACATAAGAATCAATGTTGCTCATTAGCTTATTAAACCTGATTCGATACATTTCTGCCCACTACGGTTTTTCAATGGCAAGTAAAATGGATGTTAGGAATGATTCATGCAAGTTGTACATGAATATGTTAGCAAAAACACACCATTGCACTAAAGAAGAGACCTATCACATAATCCAAACTAATAACCACAGATTACACAAAAAAAGACCTGATTAACAGTCCAAACTCCAAAACATCCTAAAATCTCAAGTGCTTCTTTCTTGGTGAATTGTGAATAACATGGACAACTTTATCACTTAAACTTGCTCTATCATATTAATATTTCAAAAACAAGGAAGAATAACGTGCCTGAGCCAAAACCCATGCGACAAGCCAATCAATGTCACTTATGTGGTTATATATGACAGGAGCATGATCCTTACCTAAAATGTTTACATCATATGTTAAAAATAAAAATTCTGGAAAATAATGCCTCAATCTTTAATAGATTGATATTCCCCTTTAATAAATAAGCTTTTTCAAGGAACTGTTCATACTTATTAGTTGAAAGGTCCCAGGATCTGTGAACACTTTTATCTGCAAGCAAAAGTATCACCTACATTAGCAATAAACATAATTTCATAGTTGACTTGCAAAATATACCATTTCATTCTCTTAGCAAACTAGGCTGCTCCAGCTAGTACTTCACAAATTTTACAGTAGCAGGCCTTACCGCTTTAGGCACCCTTCAATGCAAACTTTGACTGATTTGCAAGGCCTTCAGACATTGAACTAGTTTTTATTGAAAAACAATGAACAATGCAATGCACATAAGGTTTAGATTTTGGAAGTTAACAAATGAACTTGGTGCATTGGATATGTATTAAATCAAGCAGCTCAAAAGAGGGCAATATAAGGGGGAAGAATATCATAAAGGGAAAAATCATCTAGGTAATTAATGTTCTCTAACCTTAACATAAGATTCATTGTCTTGAAACAATTAGTGTAACCATTACTGTTAAAAATCCTAATAGAAAACATCAACAACAATGTTTAACAGTGAGCAAGAGCATATTGTGAGTAATTATTTGACATGTTTATCACTAACATTCAGATCTAATTTTTAACTTCTTAGGTTTAGATGTTAATTCCTTTTTGAACAAACTAATTTCCTTCTAAATAATTCCAATACACAACTTCTATACCATTTCAGAAATCTTACTTCATTAGAACAATTATAACTTGTCACCACTACCTTTAATTGCAGAAACCTAATCCTCCACAATCACTTTGGTTGCAAATATTCGAAGTATCCTATGCGAGCTCAAACATCAAAAAGTTCTCGTATGTGAAACACCATATATGCACTATATTCACCAATATTCAGTCTAAACCCCGTTTAGTAAGTATCAATCCTACAATACTCAAACTTGTGAAGTTGTAAGTGCAGTCACCTTATATCCTTGAAGTTGGGGAAAAAGAAAAGACCTAACTAAACAACAAAGCTGTTAGTACTGACAAGATAAATATTAGGCATAGCGATCCAAAAACATCACCTGAACTCTCGCCCACCAGTCCACAATCCATACGAGCTATAGCCATAACAATTCAGCAACCACTCTATTGATCCTCCGATATGTATTATTCGACAAGGGCCGAACAAGAACAAAACACGTAGCCTGATAAGGAAACAAAAGATCAAAAAGTTACAAGTTTGACATCAACGACCTAAACACAAATCTGAAGAACCACAGACCAAATTCGCTGTTAAACATTGTTGAAGATTCACTCAACATAACCACAAGAAAATTACTAACAGAAACGATTAGAAGGGAAATAAATTACCTTCAAATTTCCACAATAGTATGAAGACAAGCCGATTCGAAGTATCCCTAGAAACCGCCCGCAATAGAGGTCGATGCAGATACTTTTCTTCTGCGCTTGTCCCAAAATCTCCAAATCGAGAAGCGAAGATGGGATTCAACCTAAAAGAGAGATTAGAGGAAGAATGCACAAACTGAAGGGAGAACGCACGATTTGAACAAGGAAGAACGCACGAATTGGAAAGGAGGAATTAGGGTTTAGATCAATGTATTTTGTGAACGGAGAACGCGCGATTTGAACAGGGAAGCGAAGATGGGATTCAACCTAAAAGAGAGATTAGAGGAAGAACACACGATTTTGAAGGGAGAACCGACGATTTGAACAAGGAAGAACACTTGTAATTTCTCATTTAAAATAAAAAGGGGAAAATAACCCAGACATTGAAATAACCGAGATATGTACTAATATTCATATCAAGCGAAAATACTTCTTTAACCCGGACCCAAATACACCCGGGATAATTAGTAAATATGCAAATCAAAAGACAACATCAAATAACCCGGGCGCTTTTGAATTATAGAGCGTCCGGTTTATTTGATTAGATTACATAACTTAACAACCCGGATATAACAAGTGGAAACACACCCGGGTTATTCTTAACCCTATTTTTTTGAGCTACGTACTTAAATATCCCGGGCGTATTCAAATATATTCGGATTATTTTCTATATATTGTAATAAAATTTAAAAGAAAAACGTTTTTCTAGTGTTTTGATCCCTTATTATGTCGGATATATAGAGTCCGGGTTATTAGATCACGAGTTAAAATCGCATTTTTGTAGTAGTATATTGATCATTTCCTCTGATTTACCGACTTATATAATAAAAAATGGTCCACACATGCTTTTTGGGTCGTCTTCCAACGCTTGTCGGAACTTTTCCAAAATAGCAAAGTAACAAACTGACTTTCTATCTCTGATGGGTCATGTTTGTTCTCTTCTTCCATTGTATGCGTTCAACCTTCTTTTCTTTTTCTTGGCTTGAGAAGGTGCACTTAAATGTTTCAATCCCTTGCACTTCCCAATATTCCTTGGGCTCCAAGTCCAACAACAAAATATCTCTTTGACCAAGATATGTTTGTCTTGACTTTTCGCTTTGGGAATTCTCTACGGTCAGGACTTCCTCCTTTAGATTACGTTCTCTCGATCACTCTATTGATCTCGATCACGACCAGTACTGTGACACATCTTGTACTCTTCCTACAAAACTTTACACACATTAATCTTGGAGATTTGTAACCGTCAAAACAAGGTCTAGAACCCTTTAGGTATCACATCTAGGATCCAACAAATTTCCCCTTTGTGATGGTGACAACTCCATAATCATTATGAACAATTATAAGCATATAAGACATGTTATAAGTATATAGTCCCCCCTTAGAAAATTACCCCATGTGCTCGTATATTCCCCCTATCACTAGTCATCCCAATAATATTCCCCCTTTTGCATCATCAAAAAGACATAAGGAGTAAAAGGAACACATAAGATGTATGGAGCCAAAGTTATTAAATTTGTCATTAATTTCTTAAGCAGTCACTACAAAAAAAGTGGTATATAGCTATGGAAAGATGGGCCACGGAAGTTAGAACATGGCTGTTCGGCCACAACTTCCGACACGGACTGAGAAACCCGTTGCCCATAAAACCAGCCACGACAAATAGCTACGCCTGAGTCGCAGTTATAATAGAAGCAAATTTAGCCACGGTCGAACAATGGCCAAAGGACATGGGTGGTGCAACCACGGTGTTCAAACACACTCCGGTCGCGACTCCCAAACCAAAGCCGATTAGACACGGCTCGCAGCCACGACGGACTGTGGCAAAATACCATTGCTAAGAACACACATTACCTAGCCTTCTCTCAACCGTGGCAATATATATATATATGTATATGTATGTAATATGTATACAAATTTCTATTGATTAAGTTCGATACGCTTGACTTGAATATGGACAACAATATCAATGTGATATATAATGATATATAATATATGTGTGTATATATAAATATGGCAATTTAAAAATATTCATATATATCATAATATATGATTTGGTGTATATATCTCACTATCCTATTTAATTTAATCCACAAATATGATCAAACCAAATTCTATTTAACTTCAATTTCAAAAGCAATTTATAAAGGGTTCTCTAGAACTATTCAATCCCACATCACTAGTTCTTTATATAAGGGTATTCTATAACTATTCAATCCCACACGGTATTTATATACTATATTTTTTTTTATTTCAGGTACTATTTGATAATAATAATTTTATATTGCAATTTACAGAGTCTTTGCGGATCAATTTGGTGCGACAAGTGGAAATCTTGACAATCACTTCACCCCATGGTTCAAATCATTGGTAAGTGTTAAATATTAATGCTTAATCACTATATATACTATATTTATTATTTTTTGAACCATTTAATTACTAATTAGATTTTAAAATTATTATCACTATCATAGGTTTTGGATAAAGAGCATGCATTTTTTGGCTTAAAGGATGTTGAAAAAAATGAGCTTATACGAAGCTTAGCACATGGTCCTGATGCAATGGCATTCTCATGGCCAGCTTATATTGTCAATGGGTACAATTTTCATACGATTGCAATGGAAGAAGGTAAGTCTACAATGAATAGTAGAGTAATGGTTAAAGGGTCAACCTACAACGAGCAAGAATTGGACTATTACGGTGTTCTTGAAGAGATCATACAATTGAGCTATATAGGTAGTCAAAAAATATTTGTTCTCTTCAAATGCCGTTGGTTTGATCCATCAATCTGAGGAACAAATAAATATAAGAATCTTAATATGGTGGAAGTTAATACCAAAAAGTTCTATCAAAAATATGATCCGTTTATTTTAGCACAACAGGTTGTTCAAGTTTTCTATACAGAAATTCCTGGCGTAAGAAGAGATCATATTCATTGACGAGTCATTTGCAAAATAAAAGCTCGAAGTATAGTTGAAGAGAGATGATAAGATGTTCCAAATGCTTATCAAGGTGATGATGTTGGAGTATCTATAATTAAAAGTGAGACACAAGATACGTCAGATTATTTAGAGGATGATTTAGTTGATGATGAAGTTGGATACGAAGACGAAGATGTAGATGAAATTGACACAAACTCCACTACAGATAAAGAAAATTCAGATTGTGATTTGGCGGGTGGAGATGATTATCAAGATGAATATTAGTATTTTATATACTCTACAACTATATATAAATTATTTTGCAATTTATATAGTTTGTATTACGTAGATTTTAATGCTTTTAAACTTGTTTCAATAAACTATTTTTCAATGAAGTAATCCACGTACTACACCTACTTCCAAAATCTGAAATTAATGTTTATAATTAATTACTCCAAAACTAAATCCGTGTTCTAGTGGAAAATTAAATTCTTCTTAATTTGTCTGTAAACTTCTTTTCTTTTTGGTAAAATCTAAATCCCCATTTCATCCCCTTCCCCTCTCTGCATTCCAATTTGTGCACAGTTCCGCCTATACCTCCTGCCATAGTTGCCTTCCACATCGACCTCGCTTCCTCCTCTCCCCTCCAGATATGGCCTCTCCTCATAACTCTCTCTTTTTCCTTCAATTGAATTCCGCGGACAGATCTCCTATCATCTACACTCTTCGGTCGTCATTATCTCTACCCGGTCGAAGGTGGTGCACCGTCGGAGGTGGGTCCGCTAATTCTTGCTTGTGCTGATTTGGCTTATGTGCTGATTTAACTTGAGTACTGAATATTGAATTTTGGGGATTAGGGTTAGGGGTGAGCATGGGCTAGAACCCGACCCGAACCCGAAAAGCCCGAACCTGAAAAGCCCAAAAACATGGGACCGAAGACTGAACCCGAACACTTCGGTTCAGTTCGGGTTCGGGCTAAACAACGTCCGAAGGGGAAAAAATGCCAAAAATGCACTAAAATCCGAAATCCGACCCGAACCCGATCCGACCCGAAACCCGAAATGTTAAAAAGTGTGGCCCGAAACCCGAACCGAAGAAGTATGGGTTCGGGTTCGGTTTGGGTTTTTCGGGCCGGGTTCGGTTCGGGCTTCGGTTTCGTCGGTCCGTGCTCACCCCTAATTAGGGTTCTTGCTAATTGTCAAATACTATATTCGTGATTTAGTTGTTTTTTAACTCAATTTTATTATGGCAACTGATTAATATTGGTGAGAATGTTAAAATTTAGTGGGTTTGTATTTGGCTAATTCAAATTTTTGAGTTTTTGAAGTTGTTGTGCAGGCTGTGTTTGGTTTGATGGAGGGAATACGAATTTCACACCAATTTGGTTAGAAAATTTACTCTAATTAGTGTAGTATCTGTGCCTTGCACGAGATTTTTTTTTTTTTTTTAATTTATAAAAATAGTATATTAAAATTATATATTTCATTCATATAGAAATATTTAGTTAATGACTGTTATAAAAGTAGAGAAATTCTTATATAAAAAATGACTAACTGAATACAAATATTTAAGATATTAAAAAATTATATTATATAAAAAGAGGCGAAACTCTCCATAACTTTATTAATAGTAAAATTTGGCTAAATAGCTTTTCATATGGGGATAGACAAAATAAATAAATATATAAACTAATCATTTATTTTAAGTTTATAATAATATATAAACACTTTTAAATAATACAACTTTGTACATACTAAATATTTATTTTAATATTAAAAGTAAAATTATCAATAATAAATGGACTATGTGCCAAAATAATATTGGAATAGGCTGAAAATAATAACACATACATCGAATTGGGTTAATAATAGGCTTTATATTTTTAAATCAAGCTCAGTTACATGTCCGACTTCAATTAGGCCCTTTATATAGAAAATGGACTTAAATCCCAATTAGTTTCAGCCGATCATTACAGATCAAGCCTAGTTCTTTAGCCCATTTTCCATTTATTTTGTATTTAAAAAAATACAAAAACCACCGATCGGACAAACCCTAACCATTTCTCTTCCGCCTCTTTTTCCGTTTCGGTGTCCCTCTCTCTCTTTTATGTTCAACAGTGAAGAACATTCTTTCATTTTTGCTTCTTTCAAATTCCATCTTCATTTCTCATTACAGATTAAAGCTTTTAGGATTTTCTTCATATTTCCTTTTCTGGAAATTCCGTCCACAATCTGCTTCTCTTTCTTTTTGTAAATCTTTCAGATCCAAGTTTTATTCTCCAAAAACACTCTGATCTAAAGATTACATATCCGAGTTCATAGCCTGGAAAATCTACAACATGCAATGCCCCACAATGCAGACATTCATACACTGCTTCACCGTGATCGAGGTATTGCACTATAACATATTAATAAGCGTTAAACAATAAACAAACAAATGATACCAAATTAGCAAATAATACAACAGAATTACCTGGTTTATAGTATGATTTCTTGTTGGTCTATTCATTTCTGCGACAGGATCTGTACAATATACTATTGTTATGAACGAATCAAAGGTCGAACAAATAAATTGTAACAAATATTAAATATGCTAAAAGGTGCTTATTTTAACATATATTATGGACATTACAACATGTTAAACAATCTTAATGTAATGGAAAACAGGATCCTATTATGAATACAAACAAAAAATTGATATTAATTATAACATTACCGATATTTGGTAATGTAGATAAACACCCTGCCAACGCAGATGAATTAGTAGTTCCTGAAATTTAAATATTTAAGTGATCATATAATTTGAACATTGTCGGAATGTATACCATGTATGCATATCCGATCCAATTAGATGAGAGCATAAATTTCATTAAGGATTTACCATACCATTAAGCGATTTTTGCTAACCTGATTCAATTAGTGGTATTCCATGCCTCTTATGCCTAATCACATTCATTCTCAACATCCTCTTACGTCGAGCTAATTTGTCAATGGAAAACAATTACAAATACTGAAATGCAATAAATCACTCAATTAATATTCACTGATTACCATCGTACCTTGTTCAACATTTGTTATGTCAACATCATTAGTAAGACTTGCGTTTTGTAAAGGAGCTGCAAATAAATACATATATCATACTACACATAGTGATGTAAGACAAAAAATAATATAATACTTAATAACAGGGCTTGATAAAACAATAATTTGGTACCATAGTTTTCCTTGTCATTTAGGCTTATAGGTAGAACTGAGTTAGTAGCGATTTGATCCGCTATTGGTAAATGTAAATCTGTCGGCGTTAACATTAGCGGACACTACATAAATACACGGATATTAATTTTTTTTCTTATACAAATACACTTAATCAAATATTAAAAAATAACAACTACGCTTAGTACAATTATAAATACAGTCGAATAGTACCATTACTTATTTGTCGTAGAAAAGATGAACATCCTGGCAATATAGATGAATTCCTTGTACCTTCAGATTTAAGTATTAAATGATTATTCGTTTTGAAAACCTCAAACTTAAGACAATGCATGCATTAAAGTATATTAAATAATATAATTCATTAATAACTAACCATTAACCGTAATAGATAATGGTATAGATTGGGTAAATACAGAGTTGCTAATATTTCCAAGTACATTGCCTGCACAAATTTTGGTAAAGCAAAATATACATTACTTATTAATTTAAACTAATAAAGATTTTTTTTTGCTAACCTGATTCGTTTAGTGATGTTCCATGTCGCTTATGTCGTATGACATTCATTCTCAACTTCCTTCTATGCCGAGCTATGTTGTGCATGAAAATAAATATCAATTATTATAAATAAAAAATCACTCATTTCATATAAATTTTACGAATAACATACCTTGTTCAACATTTTGCAAATCAATTTGTTTTGTAAGCATTGAATTGTGCAATTCAACTGTAAACATAAAGGTATAATATTATAATCAACTTATGAGTATAACCAAACATAAATTTTGACACTTAATAAAACGATTATTACCATCACTTATATGTGGTACATTATTTGAACCTCCTGTCAATGCAGATGGATTTCTTATACCTGAACATTAAAGTATTAAATAATAATAGATTATTAATAACCTCAAACTTAAGACCATGCATTTATAAAAGTATATTAGCTAATAAATTTCACTAATGACTAACCATAAACTGCAATAGATAATGGTGTAGTTTGGGTAAATATAGAGTTGCTACTATTTTCAAGTATATTGCCTGCATTAATTTTGGTTAAGCAAGACCTACATTAATTTAAAATTGTAATTAAATATGATATATTTTGTTCTAACCTGATTTGATTAGCGGTGTTACATCCCGCTTATGCCTTATCACATTCATTCTCAATTTCCTCATTTGTCGAGCTAATTTGTGCATGAAAATAAATTTCAAATATTATAAATACATAAATCACTTATTTCATACCATTTTTAAGAATACCATACCTTGTTCGACATTGTGCATATGATTTTGTTCTGTAAGCATGACATTGTGCAATTGAACTACAAATAAATAATTATATCATAATCTACTTATTATAGATACTAAAACAAAATAAATTTTGATACTTAATAAAACGGATAGTAAGACCAAAAAAATTATACCGTAGTTTTCTTGCTCTGGAACACTTATAGGTAAAAATGAATTATGAACGTTTTGATCACTTCGGGGTAAATGCAAAGCCGACGGTGTAATATTCTGGTGTACTGCATAAATACATGGATATGTATTACAAATTTTAAGCATAAGCAAAAATTTCAAAACAACAATTATATGTTTTCATAGTTATAAAATAGTTAATTTTTTTTAGAATCATGAAATTAAATATATATTGTATTATAGAACATCAAACACTTATTACAATATAGATGGTCGAATCTAATTAAATGAAGACTTTATCGAATAACAATTACTAACCATTTGAAATGTCGAACATGGGGATACGACCACTACTGAAAGAATTAGGACTAACTCCAGGAATACATCCTGCATAATGACTATTTATATTCAAGTTCATATTTAAATTTATCAGGGGAAAATGTGAAAGAATTGAATGCAATTTATTCACCTGATCGATTTGAATTTGTCCGTTGTCGTTTTTCTCTAATAACAGCCAATCTCAACGCTCTGTTATGTCGAGTTAATTCGTCCATAACAAAATCACCCTGCAAAATCATACATATATTCAAACTAAAACTTATATATTTATTCCAGTGTAATCAGATGTAATACACAAATTGAATAAAATATATTTATGAAAATTTTTAAAAAATATATGTAAATACTTAAGGAGATGTTTATATTTTTTTGTTACATGGGCTTATAGGCCCAAAACAGAGATCGTTGACAGGATTTCGGATTATAGGCCTAATACATACCAAAATAGAGATTATGTACTTATGAAAAAATATAATAAATAAACATAATATTATTACTTTGTATTATTAAATTATAATACATAATTATAAATAATCAATGGACATATGGGCCCAAATTATATTTTTTATAGGTTGTAACTTTTTCATGCAACATTAAATAGGTTTATGGGCATATAGGCCCAAGTATAAAAAATGAGGAAGTGAAATAGAGGGCCAATTCCAAAAGCTCGATTTATGTAACAATATATTATTTGTATTAAATTGAACTTGTTCGTTGTCGTTTATCTATAATAGCAACTAATCTCAACATTATATTATGTTGGGTTAATTCGTAAATAACACAATCACTGTAAAATTATATATATTCCTAATAAATTACAAAAAATATCAAAATAATCAATTAATTTAATTTTATAATGTACTATATAACACATGTAAATACTTATTAAAGTTTTTCAAAATAAAATTAATAAATGTACATATTAATAATTTATTTTTGTATTATTAAAATTAAATTATGGGCATAAGATTGATGCTGCTTTTAGTATGATATAAACCGAATTAAGAATAAATGGGTCGTTTCTGTGATTTGATACCAAACGGCCCAATGAAGCCCAATAATAACGAAGAAAATATCTTCGGCTTTCGCTAACCCTACCACATTTCCACTTTGGGATCATTTTGCCGTTTATATTCTCTCTCTCTTCATCTGTCTCTCTCGTTCATCTAAATCTCAGATTTCTCTCGCTTTCCAGATCTATGGCGGTTTTGATTTCCTAATTCAAGCTTCGCCGCTCTCTTTCCTTTTCTTCTCTTAATCTAGATCTATGGCGGTTTTGATTTCCAGATCTATGGCGGTTATTCTCCAAAGTTTACATGCAAATATGACAACACAGTGTTTATGAGAAGATAATCGCAAAGATGAGGAGATCTAGAAGACGGAGGTTTTGGAGAGTTCCCTATTACAGAAATGTAACATCTCTCTCTCCCTCTCACTCTCTCTCTCAATCTCTCTATCTCTCTTTATCTCTTTCTTTGGATTTCCCTTTCGTTTGAAATGCTAGGTTGCCTTGATTTGAACAAAACTTCTCTGTCAAACTCTAGCATGAATCATCAAGAATTTGTTTCAATGCTTTGTTTGAATATTTTGCATGATTGTTCTTCATCTAGACTCTTCTCGTTTGAAATGCTAGGTTGCCTTGGTTCGAAAAAAACTTATCCGTCAACCTCTACCATGAATCATCAAAGATCTGTTTCAATACTTTGTTTGAATGTTCTGCATGATTGTGCAATATCTAGACTCTTCTCGTTTAATCTATACATTATATATGTTATAATGGGTTCAATAATAATAATATATTGGTATTATATAAATCGGGTTCAACAATACAATAACTATTAAATTTATATTTGATATGAATTGAATTGGATTCAGATAGGAAAATTGCTTAGATATATGATTTACGAATATCAGAAAATGGGCTTCTGAATGCAATATAATGGGCTTAAAGATTATATGGCTTATTGAAATAAGGGATTTTTGGCCCATTTAATTGTAAATAATATTACAATGTAAAAAACTTAATTGACTTATATAGGCCCAAATAGAAATTTAACAAATCTTAGGTGAATTAATGGCCTTTAATAAATTATAACACAATATTAGATCGGCTTAGTGTCCCAAGTTTTTAATGGGCTTCATTATCGCCGGCCCAACATATTTAACAAATTATAACACAATATTAGGTGAATTATCGCCGGATTATTAATGGGCTTGATTTGGTCCAAGTTGAAATTAGATCGGCTTAGTGCCCCAAGTTTTTAAAAAACGGCAACAATTAATGGCCTTTAATAAAAATTCATGTTTGTGTAAATAAGTCAATGGGCTTATAGGCCCATTTCATTTGGGTTTCGTTATTGGGTTTCGTTATTGGGTTTCTCGGTGGCTTCATCTGGAATTTAGGGCATGTTAAATAATTTAACCCGGTTCACGTTTTCGGAAACCCTGCCACATTAAAAAAATTCCTATTGCGCCGCTTTCATTTCCTCTCTCTTTACCTGTTCTTCATCTAAC
This sequence comes from Rheum nobile, assembly GCA_027886185.1. NCBI lineage: Eukaryota > Viridiplantae > Streptophyta > Magnoliopsida > Caryophyllales > Polygonaceae > Rheum > Rheum nobile. Next base: position 701,257 of record WOAB01000761.1, on the reverse strand, counting down.
TTCACCATTTTTGTCTCCAAGCAACAAAATCTCTACCTCCATAATTATTCTTCCTCTTTCTATAAATCACCAAAAATAATATCGAGATTGTCTTCCTCTGTTTCCCACCACCATAAAAATTAAGATCTGGAAAAGAAAATTCGTCGTCTTTAGATCTGTTTCCCACGACCCTAAAAAGTAGATCAACGGAGGTTGTTGTCGCTCTTAATCTCTCTCTCATGCGCTCTTTATCTAAATCTATGGTAATTCTTTCATTACTTTCTGAAATACTGACATCAGTATTTGCATGTGAGGATATGAGGAGATCATTGATTGTGGAGTGTACTTTGAAAAAGAGGTTCTGGTTATCTGCCTGCCACCATAGAGAATTTCAACCAACGACAGAAGATATATAATCCACCGTGTAAGTTTCTTCACTCTCTCTGTGTATTTACATCTATTTTGTTGATTTTTTTTCCTGCTTCATTATTTTTTGAAATACTAACATAAAATCTTTGTAATATAGGATCTTAGGAGATCTGGAGTTTGCCATTGTAATGCTCCTTGAAGAAGGAACTTTTGGGCTCTCCCTGAAAACATCAAGGTAATTAAAAAAATTCAAGTAAAATTTGCTTGTGTTTATTTCTTGCAATTTTATTCATTTTTTTTTGCGTTCATTGGTTATTTCATTAGATATAATCACCAGGACTCTCTTCTACTTTTTTTCTGTAACATGCAAATGAAAAAATACGGCTTAATGAGTAGATCTGGAGTTGCTAATGGAAGGTTCCCAAAACCCTAATTTTCTCGGAGAAAGAAGATATGGATCGCAAGTTCTGAAGCCCATCTGGAGTTTTCCTCTGAACTCAAAGTCTGAAGTTGTCCGAACCAAGCATGGTTCATTTTCGTGAGTCTCTCTCTCTCAATCTATTTTTTGTGTTTATATATTTATTTATAACTCTAGCTATCCCTTCCGTTTGAAATCATCGATCGAATTTATTCAATAAAACGTGAACAAACAATAATCAAGGGGAGTTTGGATATAATTGGTTGCTAATTCTTAAGTAAACATTGATATTTTGGTTTTTGATATGAATCTCTTGTATTCTGTGATTTAATTGTTCAAAAATATTATACATTTAGCTACATAAATTGAGAAGTATAGTATGATTGCTTGGCTATAATGAAAAATTGATTCGTAAAAAAAATTGATTGAAAGAAGACAGATATTTCAGTTGTGAACGCGTAGAAACCAATTAGCAACCAATTAACTTAAGAATTAGCAACCAACTATCTTTTATTACTCTTTCAGTTTATTCTAATATTTGTGCCTTATCCAGTGTAGTAAATAAATTCAGTTTAGTAGCTTTAATAAATTGTTATTACATGCTAAGAATAGCTAAAGTGACCAGAAGAATAATTATATAAAATTATTATTACATGCTAAAGAGTAACTAAAGAGTAGCAAAAGTGACCAAAAGACGCCAGTCACTCTGAAAGGCACAACACTTAACTATCTAGCAATTATCAAACTAAATCAATAAGTAATGAGATTATGCTAGAAATGGGGACATCATTTAACAAATCCTTGGTCATTTAAAAAATATGTGTTCATAAACTCATCTCTGTGCATTTCAGACTTAGGAAATAAAATTAGTTTGTAATCAGTTTTCTAATAACTACTTAATATTAACAAACACCTAAATCGTATAGAGTGTATACATAATATTTTAATCAGTATTCGGTTTGGCTATTTTCATCAATCAGTGCATAATAATCAGTATATAATATTTTTGCAAACAAATAAGTTTAGTTCTTTCCACATACCTGCTAAATGATGAACAACCGATTGTGTAACCGTAGTTTTGATACGGTTCAACTGTTTTTTACTGATATTGTGGGAGGAGCTGTAGTTTTATAACCCCTAAAAGCATTGAATTTATGCTACAAGATCATGCTGAAAGGATCAAAATATTTGGTTCTACACTTATGGAAAACATGGATATGCAGTATATTGCTGACTTTTGGGTATCGTTTATTACATTTTTAAATCTGTAGTATATTTGGAATATCATTTATTAATGTTGACTTTAAGGTTTTGATTTTATTGTGCAGATATTGCAGTTGGATTTTTTGTAATCAAATATGCACGGTTGTTTTTGGAAATTGCAGATTTGTTATAGTTTTGAGACATTTAATAAAGTGAATTGTTATTTTTTTGGGCAATCCAATTTATTTGGTTAGGAAAGTATAGCAGGTTCATTTTTTGGGGCATGTTCATTTGTGGTTCAATCAACATGTTTTTTTTGTTCAATCCAGCAGGTTCAAATTTGCCGGAATTTTCTTGGTTTAGAAATGTGTATCAGGCTAAGTTTTTGCAGCAAGTTCATTTTTGGTTCATTCCAGTAGGTTAAATTTTGCAGCATTTGTTTTGGTTACAAAAGTGTATTTGTCACCAGGTTTAGTTTGTGTGCTATTTGTCATAGCATAACAGGTTGAGTTTTTTATGCTAATTCTGCATATATTAGATACATTGCATCTGTTGCACGGTTTTGTAACCAGTCGTGCATATGCAAATCTCCATATATTAGGTACATTGCACATTTGTGTTGGTTTTGTATGAGATTTGCATGTTTAGTATTTTTGCACAAAATCATACAGTTGGTCGGTATTTTTATTTCATATCAAATCTGCATATATTAGCTTACCGAGAATGAAGTGGGAATATATTAATTAATGAAATAAAGTAATATAAATTTATTCCAACTGATCTTTAATTTAAGGTAACTGTAGGATACTCAAAATTTGTGATTTTTAATTTAAATCTAAAAAAACCACAGGCTGCCACGTGTCAAAATTAATATCGTGACGTCACATGGCGAAATTTTTTTTGGGTTATTGTAGGAGCGCCATGTGGCTTAGCAGGTATTCTGCTTTAGTTATTATATAGTAGATTTTTCTTTATTATTTTTCAACTAAATCCTTTTTTTATTAATCAGATTAACTAAATTCTTTTTTATTGAGTCTAGAGTGAATTGGTAATTTACTCTACTTTACGATGTGAACGCGTAAAGGAGGTGGGAAAAGAAAAGCAAAATTGTCCCTTTCCTTTTAATAATGAGATTGTTTTTCTATAAATAACCGGATCTATTAAAAATGTGATCCGATTGTATAAACAAAAATGACTTTATTTTATTTATTGTTGTTACACAATCATCTAAGGTTGAACATCTTTCTTCGATCAAAAAAAAAAGTTGAACATCTTTCAAATGATAATATTGAAAAATATTCAATTAATAGTAATGGAAATTATAGAAAACATATTACATCTAATAGATACTGTAGTAGTCAATGTTTTGTTAATATTTAACATTTTGTTAGCACACATTCCTATTTTATGTCAACTGCTTATATTAGCGTTCCATTTATTGGATCTTAATTCAATGAACCATAAATATGAATAAATGTAGGGAATCACAAATTTAGTATTTTTGCACAAAATCATACAGTTGGTCAGTATTTTTATTTCATATCAAATCTGCATATATTAACTTACCGAGAATGAAGTGGGAATATATTAATTAAGGAAATAAAGTTAAGTGGGAATATAAATTTATTCCGACTGGTCTTTAATTTAAGGTAACTGTAGGATATTCCAAATTTGTGATTTGTGATTTTTAATTTAAATCTAAAAAATCACAGGTTGCAACGTGTCAAAATTAATACCGTGATGCCACGTGGTGAAATTTTTTTGGGTTATTATAGGAGTGCCATGTGGCTTAGAAGGTATTCTGCTTTAGTTATTATATAGTAGATTGCTAAGTATAACTTTATTATCTTCTTCTGGCGCCTAGTATCTTTCATTGACACAATCGATCTTTAAATAGGAAAGTCTTGATATGTCAGACGAAAAAAAGGGGGCAAGGATTGATATTGGGCATAGATAGTGCCTAATTCTCTGCAAAGCTTATATATCCTATCTATTCACAGACTTTTTGTAGTCTCTCAGTTTTCTCTCTGCGATTAAGGTATATTTGCTAATTCTCAGTTTGCTCTCTTCCTAAGTCTTTGCTTTTCATTCTCAAAGCTTAATATCATTTTTCATTGATAGATGCATCGTTCACCATTTTCATTGAGATCGTCTACCACGAGCAAGCCCGAATTTTAACTCGCCGGGAGATAACCAATGGTCACCAAGAATGAATCTCACTACTCAGTCGATGCAAGCAGCTATGCACCCCACCACCTCGTTTTCCAATCTGTTGAACCCTAACTTATGGCTCAAGTATGCCAATGTTTGATCCTAATGCTTTCAATGCACAGGCTGGCCGCTTTCAAGGTGGATCTGATATCTTTAGGAATGAGGAGTAAATTTTATTTGTATAAGGGTGGATTGGCTGTCTAGTATTTTCCTAGCAATATATATGCTCCTAAATAATGTATAGGCATGATAGCTTAGTCTACCTATTTGGTACTTCAAATATGTAATAAGCTCATGAGCAATTATATTAATAACAATTATTATATTAATAAAAAATGTTCTATTGATATTTGAATTATTAAGTTCTCGACCATCTCTATTAATGAAAACTCTTATTTTGATTAATTAGATAATGTTATATCTCATATTGTATTGTAAATTATATTATTAATTATAAAAAATAATTATATTATTTAATAATCAATTGGGAAAATAATACTTGTGTTAGCCACAACCTTAGTCATGGCCATATCTTACCCAATTGACTCGTCTTGTTAGCCACTGAATGTTCATGGCCAGTTGGACTCGGCTTGTTAGCCACTAAATATTTGTGGCAACTTGGACTCGGCTTGTTAGCCACTGAATGTTTGTGGCCTGTTTGACTCGGCTTGCTAGCCACATATTGTCCGTGGCCAATTCGACTCGGCTTGTTAGCCACTTAATGTTTATGGCCAATTTTACTCGGCTTGTTAGCCGCTTAATGTCCGTGGCCATTTGGACTCGGCTTGCTAGCCACATAGTGTCCGTGGCCAATTTGACTCGGCTTGTTAGCCACTTAATGTTTGTGGCCGATTGGACTCGACTTGTTCGTGGCCGTCAACCCGTGGCTGGCAGCCACGGTTGAACCGTGTCTATGTGTCAGACACATCACAAAAGTCCACGGGTCCGACATCCGAGGCTGATGCCGTGGCAAACACCTGACCGTGGCCAAATCCATGGCTGCACCGTAGCGAATTACATGGCTAACCTATGGCTAAATCCATGGCTATTTAGGCATTTTTTTATAGTAAGTGCCCAACCTTCCGGCACTTATACATGTCTCCCACAAAAAAAGAAAAATAAGATTCTTAGTAGTAGTAGTAGTCATGAAATAGAGAAACCTTCAAATGCAACAAACAAGCAGATAAGGGATAAATATTCTAGGAGTTAAAAGAAGGATATGAGAGGTAGGGAAACACATAAGGTCGTGGTCTGGAAGACTAGTCTTCTCCATTGACATGCGTCATGAGCTCCGTCAAGATTGTAATACCCCGGATTTGTAATTCTTTATAATGATTAGAGTGCTACCCATATCAACAAGAGCTCTTCCTTTTCATGGTTTAAGTGAGGACAAAGAACTATGAAGTTAAGCATTCTAGGGCGGGAGTAGTACCAGGATGGGTGACCTCCTAGGAAGTTCTCAGGTTGGCATGGGATGGCGCTTCTAAGGCCTCGGGTCTTACAGATGGTATTAAAGCCGACTTTGGGTTACGAGCGGGCTTGGTCCGGTGGACGGTTGCTCGACCTAGAGGGCAGTCTTTGGGCCTTGACGAGGTCGTCAAGGGTTTAAGTGGGGGTGATTGTAATACCCGGATTTATAATCTTTTATAAGGATTTGAGTGCTACCCATGTTAACAAGAGCTTTTCCTTTTCAAGGTTCAAGTGAGGACAAAGAACTATGAAGTTAAGCGTACTAGGATGAGAGTAGTACCATGATGGGTGACCTCCTGGAAAGTTCACGGGTTGGTATGTGATGATGCTTCTAAGGCCTCGGGTCTTACAAAGATGTCGTTGACGGTCTCCATGTCCTACTTCAGACCTTTAACCCTCCTTAGTATCTTGTCCCACTGACCCTTCACGTACTGTAACAACATCTTGTTCAATGTCGCATCATCGAGTACTCTATTAGCCGTGACTTCCTTATTTGGCACGTAGAGGTTGTGATAGGTCAAGGTTTGCTTGACTACCCTAGGGTACAAGAGCTCATGTCTGGGGGCCGTCCTAACATAGGCCGTATGAAGCATCATCAACCTCAAAAGGTTAATGGCCTCCCCCTCTAACATATGGTCTATCAAGAGATAGTCCAGGATGTGCAACAAATTGCGCTTCTTCTCCCTTGGTACCACGTTACTGACCACCAGGTGGTATAGTACCATGTGCAGTATCCTCATTTTCTTGCAATGTACCTCTTCCTTCGCTGGCGGGTTCTCATCCTCAGAGATCATCTTGATCAGTTCCTCGTGATCGATGTTAGCAGGCCACGACCCCTTGTGATGTTCAACGTAACTAGCGTGTGGTACCTTGATAATCTTCTTCAATTCAGTGCTAGATAAGTTGTATGTCTCCCCTTCCAGTGTATAAGATCCACTAACCCCATGTGGCTGGCCATATGGATAGAGTATAGGGTTGTGGATTGCTCATCAAGTAATTATAATTGTTATCTATTTACTTGATGATAAAAGTTTTTTTTTTTAATAAAAGATAAGTTGTTATAATTGATATATATACTTATCAGACATAGGGTAATTATTAATTATCTCATGTGTTGAGAAAATACACACCATACCCAAATTCTCCAAGGAGCTGACCAAACCCTTGCAAAGAGAAGAATATAGTTTTGAACTTCTTCCTCCCGTTCTAGAAGACGTATGTAAGGAGATCCAAATCCGTGCTTGTGTTGATTAAGTAGAGGAATCACGCTTGAAGTTCCTTTATCCAAAGTAGGTCCTAGCAGAGAGATTTACGCATCAAAAGCTATGTTAGAAAATAGTTTTCTGTAATTCCGCTATACGCATCTAAATTCATACAGTGATATTAGAGCCTCTTGCATAAATTAACTATGATCATGATTAAAGTTATTATCTTGATGCATTTTCTTGATTATTTTGATTGAATTTAGGAATAGATTCGATATATGGAGTAAATTGCGTGATTAAAATTATGATTTTTTTATTATATATTCGAAAAGGCTGAAAGTAATTAGGTTTAAAAAATCTAATTATTTACTTAATCTACTATATATATACTAAAGCAAAATAAATTAATGCCACATGGCACCCCTACATTTAATTTGCTACATGTCATTTTATCCTTTTAAATATTTTTAAATAAATTTAATTATGGAGAATTTGCATGGATACCCCACTTTTTTAAAAAGTTTGTAGAAATACCCCATAAACTACAAAATAGCAAAGCATGTCAATTTGGATATTTTTGCCATAAATTCTATTTTCTTTTTCTTTTAAAACAGAAAAATAAATATTTTTTATGAAAAGAAGATCAAATTAATATTACAAAAAGTAAGCAAAATCGTAAAACCGATTTTCGTTTTTTGTTATTAAATATAGAAACTAAAGATTATTAAAGATAAAAAGTAAAGATTTAGCGAAATCTTTATCAAAAGTTTTTGTTATCTTCCTCTCACCCCTTCTTCTCAATCCGTACAGTCTTTCATTCAACCCTAAAACCTTAATTCGTTCCTCCTACACCATTGATTTCATCATTTTTTTCCGAAGTCGAGTGTTGTAATCTACATAGAAGCATCCACCGGATGACACTTCTAAGGCCTCATGCCTTACAATAAGGCCCGAGGCCTTAGAAGCGCCATCCCCTGCCAACTTGGGGACTTCCTAGGAGGTCACCCATCCTGGTACTGTTCACGCCCTAGCACGCTTAACATCATAGTTTTTTGTCCTCACTTGAACTATGAAAAGCAAGAGCTCTTGTTGACATGGGTAATACTCTAATCCTTATAAAGGATTACAAATCCGGGGTAATACAATCACCCCTACTTAAACCCTTGACGACCTCGTCAAGCCCAAAGACCACCCTCTGGGTCGAGTGACCGCCATCCAGGCCAAGTCCACTCGTAACTTAGAGTCGGCTCTGATACCATTTGTAAGGCCCGAGGCCTTAGAAGCGCCATCCCATGCCAACTCGGGGACTTCCCAGGAGGTCACCCATCCTGGTACTAATCTCGCCCTAGCACGCTTAACTTCATAGTTATTTGTCCTCTCTTGAACCATGAAAAGGAAGAACTCTTGTTGACATGGATAGCACTGTAATCCTTATAAAGGATTACAAATCCGGGGTATTACACAGTTGAGACCACATGACCTAGAAATGTGACCTCTATCATCAAGAAATCGCACTTTGAAAGCTTAGCGAACAACTGGTGTTGCCTTAGAACTCCCAATACAGTTCTGGAATGGTCAACATTCTCCTCACAACTCCGAGAGTAGACCAAGATTTCATCAATGAACACTACTACGAATCAGTTTAATTACTCAATAAAGATATGATTCATCAACTCCATGAACAAAACTGGCATATTCGTCAACCTGAACGACATCACTATAAACTCATAGTGCCCATATCTAGTCCCAAAAGCTGTCTTTGGGATATCCTCCTCGCGAATCATCAACTAGTTCTATCCATATCTTAAATCAATCTTGGAAAACAACACTGCCCCTTCAAGCTGATCCAACAAGTCGTCAATGCAAGGAAGTGGATACTTGTTCTTGATGGTGACCTGATTCATCTCTCAGTAATCGATGCACAACCTCATTGACCCATCTTTCTTCTTCACAAATAGCACTGGAGCTCCCTAAGGTGACGCGATTAGGAGAATATAACCCTTCTCGACCAACTCTTTCAGCTGCGACTTCAACTCTTGCATCTCCACTAGTGCCACAAAATATGGGGCTTTGGAAATTGGTCGTGTTCCCGACTCTAAGTTAATGCTAAAATCTACCTCTCTTCGAGGCGGAATTCGTGACAGATGATCAGGGAACACGTCCTCAAACTCTCGTACAACGGGAATGTCGGTAAGTCTCGGGCTCTCCTTGGCTTCTTGAAGGGCATAACACCAATAACTGACACAACCCTCATTCAACAACTTGATCACTATCATAGCACTGGTAACAACTCTTGACTTCTTAGGATCACGTCCCCAGAACACATGTTGGGTCCCATCGTCAGCTGTCACAGTCACTGTACGACTTTTCATTTCGAGGACCACTCTATACCTCGTCATCTAGTCCATACCACGAATCACATCGTCATTCTGAAGTGCCATCAAAATAAAGTCTACCAACCAATCTCGATCTCCTATACGAACTTTAACACCCCAACTTATGTCGGTAGTGCCACACACCAGTGACCTCAGACTTTAAAGTCTAATGTCACCCTTGACTTTAGTCGGAACAATTTATGCATAAATACATTGATAACAAAGAAAATAATAGTGGAAGACTTGTGAAACAAATACTCAACCTTTATTAAAATTTCTCTCGTAAATTAAAAAGGCTAGTTTTATAAAACAATATGAAATTTACAGCAGAAGACTTCATATTAACCTTATGGACATGACTAGGTGATCTGGATATAATACTTATAACATTTATTAAGAAGATTAAATCAATACAAAACAACTTTAGAATGGTACTTTAGAACCCAACCTTCAACTGCAAGACTTCTTCTCCTATTCGTTACTTCAAGATAACCTATAACAAACGACTGATGTGCCGTGTGGGACGGATGACACCAGCCAACCATGCAAGGAAGAAGAACAGTTGGTTAGTCTAATGAAAGACTATGCAAGAGTATTTATGTGAGGTTCTTCCATCTGTGTAGTCATATATAGTTACTACCATTGTTCTCGAATAATACTTGATAAACGGTATAAAACTACTATACGTCCACTAAAACATAGAAAATGTATGGTTCAAGAGAAGACTCCAATAAAACTGAGTCTTATGGGAGTTACATGTATTTGTTTGGGAACATTTAAAATTATAATAAAAAAGATTTTAAAAACGACATCTTTGACTATTTGGGTCCTCAACCAACCTCACCGCATAATGCGAATTCAAATTGGAACTGGGACTTACTTTAGGCAGGAGCCCGAGTGGTTTCCATGTTGTACTTCTCGCCCGAAGTATACTAATTATAAGCATAAAAGAACTTATTTTATTTAATTCCAAAACATGCATTTACGTTACAGCTTTTAATCCACACCATATCGATACGAGAATATCATGGGACGAATCTCGAATTACGATACTAGCTAAGTGCACCACCTCTTATATTCGAATAAAGGTAGGTCATGACCAAAAGTATTAGGGCAACAATCCTCCTAATACCAAGTTATAATGAAACAGTTAAACCTCGCGAGGCATATAACGTTCTTACGAATACTCGTGCTAACTAAGCATACAAGTCCACACCAAGTCCAACTAGCACCTTATAATAATAACATACATATAAGGGTTATCACTAGCAATTATACAACCTAGTATATAGTTCATATGTTTCCACACCCATATAACACACAAGTTCCCAAAAGCAAAATAGAAATATTTATCCAACTTAATTAAAAAAATTAATTAATTGTCGATTAAGGAAAATAATGAATAAATGCAAGAGCAAATTGCCACTTACCTTAAGTCGTTTTGTCAGAAAACGACGTGTCGACGTTCGAGAGAAGATCGATTCTAGTTGACGAACTGGATTCCTGATTTGTTTTCGTTCCCAAAAGATATTTCGAGACATACCCAATTCACACAAAAATAAATTATAATTGGATAATTATTCATAAACGGAAATTGAACCTTACACGTGTTGGTTTCTAATTGGATTTATTTAAATCTAAATAAATCATTTATCGAGGCTACACAATAAAATGATTATTTATACAATACTAAAAATCCTTTTGTCATATATTCTAAATAATCATACTAAAAATAAATAAATAATTTTATTTATTTATAGCACTAATTAGTTATCTAGCCCAATATATTATCTAATTGTAATGTTACAAATTAATATTTTACCACCTAAGATAATACCACAAAAATATGTTTAATTTAACTTTTATATAAATAAAATTAAAATAACCAAAATTATTACTAACTAGTCTCAATTAGCCAACTAATTAGGATTAAAATAAAGAAATTACAAAACACGGATTTGGGTAATACCGAAACAGCAGACGGGTACACACCGGTACAATTGGTTCGATTCGGGATCGCCGGGGCACCAACTGGGTCGGGGTCGGCGGTGTGGGATTCATGACTTCAAGAAGACGATTTAGACACCGAAATCGTAAGTGGAGAATTTCACCCTAAAACAACTGAAAATTCTAAAAAACCCTAACGTGGAGAATTGGGTGAAAATGGATGGGAAATCATCAATGTCCATGGTCGTATTTATAGGGGAAATGCATCTCATAACAATATCTTCGATATCCCGCAAATTTAGGCCTCAACGGATTAAATATAAGTTCGAATTTTGCAATTCTATCCAAATCTCCCAAAACCGATATGTTCGACTTTGAAGGTGACATTCTGTCTTTTGGGGGCGTTTTAATCCCGATTTTTTGGGGATTATGTACGGGAGATCCATATCTACAAATCTCATGGGTTAATTGAAGGAACCTAGCCGAATTTGGGTGCAAAATCTCCATTAAAGAGGAGCTTGGAGCTGCGTTTTTTTAGCGGAGGAAGAAGACAACTCTTGTTCAATTTGTGGCCCACATCTTTTGGCTTAATTATACATTTTGCCCAACTTTTCAAGTTGTGAAAAAATACCCTTATTTTAATTTTCAAAAATTACAAAATTTACCCAAACTTATTTATAATATTATCCTAAGTTTAGTTATACATTCTAACCCAAATTTAAGATGATTGAAAAATTAAATTAGGTTTGTTCTAAGCTTAAGTTACATTTTCTTATAAACTTAACTATATCTAAATCTTGATTAACATATTATTAATCTTAATTTGAAAATTAAGGTCAAATTGAGAAGTGTATTTAATTTTTCTTTAAACATAAGGTTAACATAATTTAATTAATTCATGACTTGAATTAATAACATACTTAAGTTAAGAATTATTTTATCCCTACATGGAATAACATAAGAAATCCTATAACCTTTATTATACTATTCAAAAACTCCAAAACTACATTCGTGGTTATACTTAATTATTTATTTTTACACTATATTATTATAACCCATGTGATAATTTGTAAAAAAAATTATCTTACCCTAACTTTTGAACTTAAGTTAATGAAAATTTAAATTACTTCTCTATAAAGAAAATAAAATAAAATTTATAACTGTATTACTATTAAAATAAAATTACCATATCGCCATTCTAATTTAAGTGGGATATTACACGAACTTGACACTGAAGGATCTCTCTATCTCCACCCACTTTGCTACCATCAGGTAGACCCATAACAAAAGGAGTACCAATAGAACAAGTCAAATGTAATCTATCATCAACACATGATGCATCAATAAATGAATGTGTAGAGCCAGTCAAAAAGAATCTTCATTGGTTTAGACCAGATCCAAATCGTACATGTAGCTGTCGGCGCATTGGGCTCATCGGCCCTCCTCATCTAGAACACTCGGGGTGTGTTAGCTCCTAAGCTCCCAGCTCCATTTTTACGACCTCGACCAAGACCCTGTCCAGAAGAAACATAAGTATGAGGTGGTGATGGTGGTCTAAATCCTCCTACCGTCCCTGGACCTGGTGAAACCCTAAGACTAAGCAACTCTCTTATTGCGACAGAAAACAACATGGTGTCCCTTCTGCCCACAAGTATGACATGTAATCGACGGTTTGTTACAAGCACTCCTCAGATTATCTGAACTCCCAAAATTAGAGCACCGCCTTTCTCCAGTGAAACCACCAGAATGCAGAGATTGGATATGTGGACCCTAAAACTGCCCATGTCTCTGTCTTGGTATGCGACCTCCTTGTGACAAGAAACTCGGCTTTCTGTCACCTATGAACTCTGATGACATCCTTTGCCTCTTGCCATTGCCCTAAGTGGCATTAGAATGCCAATACTACGGGTTGGCCATCTCGTATGCCATAGCTTTATTTTGGTAGTCTCTCAGGTGGAGCACCCGAATCCAGCCAAATACTGTTGGATATCTGGCCTAATCCTGTTAGAAAATGCATGAATCTGTTGCTATTCTAAGTCCACATCCTCAGCTACATATGTCAATTCTTTATTGAAGTTTATGAAGGCCTCCACAATAGAAGCGTGCTCCCTCTCCACTTTAAAGAAATTCCGAACTCGAGTGTCCCTGACGGCAATAAGACAATACTCGTCCCTCATTATCTCTAAGAGCGAAAACATCTAACCATTCGAGAAGGGGCCCTACCTCGTCGTATGGTAAAGCTGGGGGCACTTCCTCAATGACTTACCCAATGCTCATAACCATACCGGTGGAAATCAAATTGAAAACAATCATGAAATCATTTCAAAACGCAACTTAACATTTAGGGTCGTCCCCCAAAATATGAACCCACATACCTCGTCTACAAGTCTAGAGCATAAGAATCGAAAGCTAAGTAAGTCCAGAAGAACTTACCTCAAAGGCGAATATCCAACACCAAAAGAAAAGGAGTAAGGACGAACAAGACTAGGAGGCTAATGAATAGCAACCAATCAAAATTAATCCCCAAATATACTTAGTGAACCCAAACATGGACAACCAATCAACAACTTGGGGACTGTTTGGCCAACAGTTTATAAACTGTTTATTTGAAAGAAAAAATATTCCCTTCCATCACATTTCCCTACATCACGCAAAATTCAAATACTATTTTTTCACAAAAAACTCTTTATAAACACACCTAACAAACAAACCCTTAAAAATAAGCTAAAATCTTAAGTTTCCTAATGCATTAGTTTCCTTACAAATTCTCAACAAAATACATAACGACCTCAAAAAATTACATAACTAATTTTATCATAAACTTAACTTCATTACCTTTCCAATGTCACAAGTTTCATAATTTTTCGATTTCTAACTAATACCCATAAAATTATGCAAGTCATGACATTTCAGGATTCAACATACAACCCTTAATCACGGTTTTCATCACTTTTCACCATCTTACGAATCCTATAAAAGGCAGTTTCTATATACACTACACATTTCATCTTTTCACACTACAAAATCTTACGCAAGAATCTGGCGTACGTTAAATACATGCGCATAAGGGATTAATCCATGAATACGTATAAAAATATACAACAAACTCTATGCCAGGATCGTGGCGTAGAGCCTTTTTATTTATTTATTTTTAATTTTGGTGTATGCAAGATTTTGGGATACACCAAAATCTTGCGTACACCAACTAGGTTAAGAGGAGCCGCACAACTCCTCTTCTTCCTTCTTCTTCCTATCTTCCTCTCTTTCAGCTTATGGCGGCGACTGCAAAAAAAACTCTGATAGAGTCCCCCCCCCCCCCAAACTCCCCTTTTTCTCCCTAATTTCCCACCTCTCTCCCTAACCCCTCTCTTCTCCTTCGAATCCCCCCCCCCCCCCCCAAAAAAAATGAGATTTGGCAGTGGCTGTGGCAATGGAGCGGCAGCAGACGACGTAGGCGGTGGTGGAGCGACGAAGGAGCAGCTTTGTGGCAGCGACGCGACTCCAGCAACTCCGACAGCTCCGGAGGTGGCAAATCCCGCGACATCGGCTCCAGAGGTGGCAGATCTGGCTCTAGCCAATGTCGGCGGTGGCACTTGCGGTAATCGGGGTCGGGTTCAGGGGCGTCAGACCGGTGGACTTCAGACTTGTGGCGGGCAATCCACTACGGGTTCCGACGATGCGCCTTTCAAGGCAGAACGACGAGGAGGTTTGCGACAAGTATGTGTTTTCTAACCATAAATTTAATTTTTAATAATTATTTCGGTTGAAATAAATACGTATGTATTTTAGGATATTTAATTTTAAATAGCGACTATATATGAAATGTTTAGATTGAATTAATGCATGAAATATTTAGATTGTACGTCATAAGTGAAATAATTTTGATATTGCAATGATAGATTAAAATTAATGCAGTTGTGGTTATGTAATTTTGATATATTATATGCATGATAGATATTTATGAATTTAAGGTATGGTGAATAATTGATAGATATCTATGCAATTATTAAAATATGTTCTTGTTGTAATTTTACAATATAATGAAATAATTTATGAAATTGAAAATGAAAAAATATAAAATTGAGGAATTGTTATAATAAATTAGGAATTGCAACTAAATATATAAAAAAATGGAAATGAAATAATTAACTAAATTAGGAATTGTTCTATATATAAATTATTTAGGATATATTTTAAATATGTTTAATTTGGAAAATGAATTAAATAGGAAACTTAATTGTTAACAAATAAAAAATTTATTAACTAAACAATTCATAAAATTAATAGGTAAATAATTGTTTTATTTAAATGGTGAATTATTTATTTAAACAAGTGACTATTACATTAAATAAGTAATTATTCTATTTCAATATTTAATTATTTATTTACTTTAAATAAGTAAATAATAAATCTTAATATAAAAATTATTTAATTAAACAAATATATAATAATTCTAATAACTTGTGCATTTTATTTTTCCAAAATTCGTAAAAAAAGGCGGTACAACAATCATTGCATTCAGTGCGACAACCGTACAGAGGGTCACGTCGGCTCACAAGATCAACCAGAAGCGGCTCTCTTAGTGCGGTAGATTTGCTTCTGCGACTAGATGTTGCTCAAGATGGCCGGACGGGCAACGATGCAGACATGTCGGATCCCAAGGACGATAGCAGTGACGTGTCCATACCTGACGCTGATGCCAACTTCAACGAATAGGCCTTGTCAGCGGCCTTGGAGCGGGGCTACGTTGAGGGCATCGAGGCTCCTCCCATTTCTACAAGATCTTGGGAGGGATGATACCCCTCCCTCCCCCGTTCCTGATGTAGCGGGACCCGTTCCCGAGGCAGCAGGACCCGTTCCCGAGGCAGTGGGACCCCTCCCGCCCCAAGTGTGGCTCCCGAGGGGGTGGAGCATGAGGAGGTGTGGATTCCAAGAGGGCCCCGATCACGCCGTCTCTTGGTTTCATACCCAACCCACGTCGCTCACGTTATTTGGACACATACGGAGCGACTTACGCACGAGCCTCCCCTGTCACCCGTGGATCCCCATCTGCTACGTATTTTATTAAAAATTTATTTGATCAAATATGTAATAAAATATTTGATAATTGTAAGTATCAACTTTTTTTATTTTATTGGGTTTCAGTTGAGAAAGATACTGAAGCCCTACACCCGTCATCCGCATTTTGCGTCCATCCACGAGTTCTAGAGGCAGAATCCAGATTCGTGGTGGCCGCTGGCGCAACGGAGCAATATCACATCTATGGGGTCCCTGGAATTCTGCCGGATGGACCTTGTGCTTATCTCTGCATTCGTGGAGCGGTGACATCTGCACAAGAACTCCTTCCATTTTCCGTGGGGAGAGATCACGATAACACTCCATGACGTGTTCCACATTTTGGAGATCCCTATTGATGGCACGACGATAGTCTCTGATATGACAGATACCGATCTATTTGCCGCATATCGTCACACAAATGACCTCGGGTAATACTTTATATATATTTCTTATGTATTAAGTATATTTTAATTGCGATGTTAATGATTAAATTAATATAAATAATTGTAATGATTTTATTTTACATGTGTTTCAACTGGCGGCATTGTGATCAACACAACTCTGAGGAACCGGTGCAGAGCCTTATGTGCAGCTACTAAAAGGAGACATAATTGTAATTAGATTAATATTATAGTTTTTAATTACATTTTGTATATACATTTATAATTAAATTAATATCACTAATTTTAGGGACGAGTGTCATATAGCTTCGATGTACTTGCTCATGCTATAGGGTAGTACCGTCTTTACAGAAAAGTCGGGGCATAAGGTGAAGGCGAAGTATATGTTGCTCCTCCTCGGCCACGATCGAACCGGCCGTTATGCCTGGGGTGTTGGTGTCTTGGCCCTCCTGTACTAGAATTTGGGTCAGACATCGCGGGCCCAGGCACAGGGATTCGCCGAATGTCCACTGCTTCTGACGATAATAATTTTATTTTTCAAGTTTTATGGTTTAAAATTATAAAATGCTAACAATTATATTTTTTTTTACAAACGTGGATCTGGTGATACTTTCATGCCTTCCAGGGTCACGCTTCACCCGACTTGGAAGCCATGGTGGAGGGCCTTCTCTCTGAATTGCATTGATGAGGCCCTTCTCTCGATCAGTCGTTATGGCCGTCAGCATTACTCCCGCCTCTTAAAACAAATATAGAAGCTTTTGCATTATGAATGTGTAATGCAAAACATCTTTCTCCCGTGTAAATGCATAGGCGATGTTGAATGTCTTGTGAGTGCATGTAAAATTGACAATCTCCACCAAAGATATATTATACATAAGGATGAATGTGAGAAAACAAATGAATATAAGCAAGTTTAGATGATAGATTTTACTACTATATTAAATTGTAATAAACACAAAGCCATTACATACCTATTTGTCTTGTATGTGGCCTCGATAACTACCACGTACGAGAACATCTTCAACATGTACATCGAGTGAAGGTAAGCGGAAAATAGGATATCCACCTGACCTGTAGACAACTTCCTAAGAGGATGCACTTCATACTTGTGTTCTTGCAAAAAAATTAGAGTCCATTGGGTAACCGTCATTTCCCCACGATCCTTGTAATTCATTTTTTGTAGAAAGTTGGAAACTTGTTCTGGTGATGTTTTCTAGGGAAGAAGCTTCTCAACTCAGCAACAATAACACTCGACGGATTGAACCTATTGCCAAACCTCGTGACAACGCGCTACTCATCCGGTGTCATTCAAACCATGTATGCATGCCCAACGAAGGTAGTCAGAAGCTTATGGTTATGTTGTCCCTTCAACACATTCAATATCTATTTTCGATTCTCTACTCTCGGCTTCTTCTTAATTCGAACACCGTACAACTCAAATGCGCACCCAGACTTTTTCGATCTGGTTTCATGACGTACCACATCAGCCTCCTTCTGATCTTCTTCACTAACTTTCTTCATCCCCGATCTATATTCACCAAAGTTCTCGCATGTCAAACTAACATGTCTGACATTACTTCGAAGAATGAGTAGAGCCATCATCAAATCTTTGCCTCTTTTCAGAGCCCACTCAACCAATTCCTCTCGGTTATCCCACTTTTGATTAGTTCGAAATTAAGATCCATAATCTTTCCCCTATTGATGTAATCAATAATGTTTTTTGTTTCTTCATACACCCTAATATATCATTTGCAATTAATGACATAGCGCTAAAATAAACATATCTCCATTTCTAAACTTACAGAATTACTAATTTATAACTACGCATACAATATCTCCATTTCACAAAATATTTATTAAATATTAACAAATCTACAATAGTAATACTATAACAAAACAATATTCCCATTTCTAAACAAGTAATAATTCATAATTACACATACAACATCTCCATCCTGCTAAAATATACTAACAAAACTACAATACTAATACTATAACTAAACAATATCTTCATTTCTAAACTTAACGAACTACTACTTCATTACTACACATACAATATATACATCCTCTTCTCCACTTTACTAATCTTTCAATATATACCTTATGATTTATACGATAAAAAATCGTAAAACTATATAAACTTTTTGACGTCCATACCTAAACTAATTCATACAATATCGCATACAATATTACCATACCTATACTATAAAAAGTTTTAATCATCCATACTTAATTTTTATTTATATAACGCAACTATCAAGCTTTTTACTAACAATTATGCATTACTAACCGCGAAATTGTTGGGATTGAATTCTTCATTACTACTCCAGTATTCATTTTCGCTATTTGCCGTCGTGATAAGATTGTATTTGTGTATGGAATTTGGATGAATGAGTTTGAGAATTTATAGAGAGAAAATTCGACCATTGGAATAATAGCCGTTGGGCTACGCAAGCAGTTGGCGTACGGAAGAATACTGTGTAGTAAGTAAAAGTAGCCGTTGGAAGTTGCATATGGGAAATTTGAAACTTGGACCTCTGCGCTAGAAGTTGGCGTAGAAGATCAAGTTTCAAAATTCCCACTAGATACTTCCAACGGATACCTTTTTTGCTCTATGCCATGGTTTAGCGTACGCCAAATACCTGCGTAAGGGATAAAATCCTAAAACCACTTCCAACGGCTATATTTCAGCCTCTACGCAATATTCTTGTGCACACAAATGTAGTGCGAATAGGAGTAAAGTGTAGTGTATATAGCCAATTCGCTATAAAATCATATCAACAATACCATGGTACAGTACCTAACATAATCTTTCTAACGACTACTCATGGGTATCGTAACTCCTTATATACACATGGTTATGAATTTTCAAAGTTCAACACGCAATCCAGAAATCCGAAAAACAACGTCCCAGTCCATGATTTTTATCTTCGTCGAACCAACTTAGATTGCTACCAAATTTGAACATAATACTATACACACAATACTTGAGCAACCATAAAAATATCATAATTTTCTGACCACAAGAACTCACCCAACGTGTTGACTATCATTAGCTTTACAATTTGAACGAGAGAAACCTTAACTCTACAAAATTTTATCTAAACATCCTAATCAATATTAAAAATCTAAACAACAAAATTAGGAAAGAATAAGGTATGAGATAACTTACTGAAACTCAAAATTGATAGCCAATTGGTTTAAAGCAAACAAAGGATGAATGAATTAGCGTAGGAGTGTGCGACAGGTTTTAATGTAGGGAGACATTTTGAATAAGTATGAATGTGCGGCAGATTTGAGTGATTACGGCTAATTAGGTTTAGAATATAGGTTATACTATTCGGCGCATATCCAAAATTGTCATTCAGCGCATAGGCATTCCACGTTATGTCGGGCGTTGCTCCACACGTCACGCGGCTTCAACCTCCACACGTAACGCGGGAGCTGTCTTCATCTGTAACGTGCTGAGCCGACCAGGTTTAAATACCTTCATCTGCTCCTTCCTTCCTCATTCCGCCGCTACACACATTCTAAACCCTCATAGCGCGTTACGCACATCCGACGACACCCCGTTATGAATCAAAAAGCTTTGCGCGTTACGTAGATCCACGAATCAAGAAGGTTAGTATTCCATCGTTTGTTTTTAAAAATTATGAAGTTTTTTTTTGTATATTAGATCCACAAGGTTTTGTAGTTAGATTTGTATGAAATAGTGGTGTTTTAGGATTTTTTTGTAGTTAGATTTGAATTTCGTAGTTAGATTTGCATTTGTAAGATTTTTTTGAAGGGTAATCGGATTCTGCAGTCGTCGGAATGTGCAGTCGTCGCCGGCGAATTGGCAAGGGCACTGCGCGTAACGTCCCCAGCGCTTTCCCACGTTACGCGATATGGGCCTCTACACGTAACGCGTGGTCACTGACAACTCGTTACGTGCTGTGCCCTAGCCATTTTCCGCCGGCGACGAGTCTCCGGCCCTGGAATTTGCATGTATGTTTAATTTGGATATTTAGTTAATGGATTTTAGATATTTAGGAATTTGGACATTTGTATGAAATTTTGATGAATTTGTATGAAATTTGGACATTTGTATGAAATTTGGACATATGTATGGAATTTTGATGGATTTGTATGAAATTTGGAATTTGTATGAAATTTGGATATTTAGGAATTTTGATGAATTTGTATGAAATTTGGAATTTGTATGAAATTTGGATATTTAGGAATTTTGATGGATTTGTATGAAATTTGGACAATTGTATGAAATTTGGATATTTAGGAATTTTGATGGATTTGTATGAAATTTGGACATTTGAAAGAAATTTGGATATTTAGGAATTTTGATGGATTTGTATGAAATTTGGACATTTGTATGAAATTTGGATATTTAGGAATTTTGATGGATTTGTATGAAAGGGATTAGGGTTTGATGGATATGTTTAAGAACTTTATTGGATTTGTATTTTCGCTTAGAAAAATGATTTATTGTGGTAGATGGAGCCTGGTGAGAGAACGAGGCGTAGAACTAGACGAGACCTCGTCCGGGCTGCTTCGTATCAGACAGAGAGTGAGCTATCCCGTAGGGTTGCGGGTGCTGCACAAGATGCGGGAGGGCACGGGCAGGCGGGCCACGGGCAGGCGGGCAATGCTGACCCCCCTGTGTTCCCGTTTGCGCCATCTTATATGGGGGTGGCCCTGTAGATTCGGACCCGCAGTTGTACCCACAGTACAACGTGAGTCCACTCCATTGTTATTCTGATACGATCGATCAGAATAACTATTATGGTCCTGCATTGAGTCCGCCACCGCAGCAGAGGCTGACCCAAAGCCCTTACCGTCATGAGAGCCCAGTTGGCCATCAGATCCCTCACGGGTCCACGTCCTATCACATCCCCTTATATTATCAAGGCGACGCAAATGATGAGATGGGTTACAATCCGTGGGAGAGCTTGGGGGTCAACCCGAATGCACCGGTGCATATGGTAAGTAGCCCTAATATATGAAAATATGATTGTATGATAAATATGTTAAAGCCAGTTCATTTGTTTAAAAACATGTAGGACGAAGACAGTCAGGCCTGGGCTCCAAGAGCTCAACATGATGATGATGATGCGGACGAGGAGCAACAACAAGGCATCTCTTCGCAGGCAAGACCACCCCGAAGCAAAAAAAAAGGGAGATATGAACCGGAATTGCAGGTCAGAGTCTATGGAGGTCCGGAGAATCCCGAGCTGCTGAAGGGTTTTGCCAATCACGTGGCGTACACCCTTTATCAGCGCATTGTAATTTACATGAAAAACCTTATTCTTGTCATTTCACGTTTTTATATAAATATGTCAAATCGATTGCTTACACTGGTTTAAAAATGCAAATGTTTATAGCCTGTGCCACCGTTAAAGTTTCAGCAACGAGGCAAGCAGACACGCGCATGGCGTCTGGAGTTGTCAACGCCATGGGGTAATCTGGCTGCTAGTTCAGGTGTATGTCATATTCCGCATGTGATACATGACCATGTGCACGAGACGCTGATAGGTGCGTTTGTTGAGCGCTGGCAACCTGAGACCAGCTCGTTCCATATGCCATGGGGAGAGATGACCATAACTCTCCATGACGTATTGTTGATCCTTGGGCTAAACATCAATGGAAGAGACTTAGCACCTCCACGAGGTTCTTTGACTGTGACTGATTTGAAGAAGGCGGTGGTGGCTGAGGCAACGAGATTCTTTGAGTTGGCTGCTAAGGATGTGACATCTGGTACTGTAGTTGCTGATATGTTCAAGAGGCATTGCAATGGGCTGAATGACGAGAAGCATGCTTCTGGGTATTTGCTATACTTGTTGGGCTCTTGCCTATTTCCGGACAAGTCCCAACACAGATTGCCACTGTATTATCACTTGTTTCTGGAGGATCACTCGTGCACTAATGAATATGCATGGGGTGCTGCCGTTCTTGCTCACGTGTACCGCAGCTTGGGCGAGTGCACAAGAAAGGAAGCGAGACTCATGTCCACGTGCTATACTCTGATTCAGGTATTTTTGTAAATTATAAAAACCATTGGTTTCACCTTATTTTATTGTTGTATCTGTATTTATTCAATAACAAGGATTGCTTACGTAAATTCTCTTTCAGGCGTGGATATATCAATATTTCCCCATGTTCAGACCTGCAGTGAGTAGAGATTGGAACTCTGATGATGCGGTTGCCTACGCTAGTCGATGAGACCTGACAGCGAAACCCAACCCGATGAGAAACTACAGAGTGGAGCTCGATACGATGACTGCGGACATGGTATGTACATATATTTATGTTTATGTTGATTGGATGTCGTTCGGGTTAACTGATAAGTATGTTTAGGTTGATTGGAGTCCGTACGGTACGATTGACTTTAGCGATGCGAGATTCGCTCCTACTCGCTTCCATGGAGTTATATTGTGTCATTGGATAACCGAGCCGTACATGCCAGACCGTGTGGCGAGACAATTTTGCCGTGTTCAGGAGATTCCACGAGCTCCTATAGAGCCTCTAAGGGCTTGGAGAGGAGTAAAGATCAACAGCTACAAGGTTGAGTACGATAGAGCTCGATTTGCATGGGATGCGCAGACTGTACATTCCATGACCCTAGCTGTGATGGGCCCTCCAATCCAGCAAGGCCATGACTGCAGCGATGATTACATGGAATGGTACCTATCACGTACACATCCATTCATCAACCCCCCTACCATTGAAGACGCGACACGGGTATGAATTTGACTGATTTGAAGATTGTTTAATGTTCGGTTAACTCTTATCTATATTTTTTCATACATATCAACATTTTTGTGTTGTGTACAGGCATTCGAACAATGCTACAATGAGCTTGAGCAACATCGCAACCATGAATGTGAAGATGTAGCAGAGTCTTTACGCCGGTCATTTGAGCATATGTATCCCTTCCTTCCCAATTATTGAGGAAGCCGTGAAGACTTGTTTCAGGATTAAACTTGTTTCATTTTATGTATTTCATTGAACCTTTGAGTATTGCAACAATGAATGTTATGACTGCTATTTGAATGTTTTTTATGACTTGTTTGGATTATGACAACAATGAATGTTATGACTTCTATTCATTACATAAATCGACTGTTTCAACCTTCTTGTTTCGTCTTGTCTTCTTTTCGGCCTTGGCTGCTTCGTACTCCAACAACCGATCACACGTCCTTTGATCTACATAATCACCCGTAGACGGGTCATGATATACCACCCACGTCGGGTAAAGAGTAGGCAAGGGCGATGTCTCGGCAAGGCCAATCTACACAAAGTCAATGCATCATACATATGTTTTAACACAAGATAGTATCAACATATGTGGTTGTATTAACGTACCGCAATAAAATGTTGCTCTTCCTGGACATGGCAAATGCATATCGTCTTCAGCTTCTCGCCAACTGATGCTTCGTTTGGCTTCCCCCTCATAGGCAGGTATGTCGTTCCCACACCACCACCGACGGTAACGAACACACATGTGAATGCCGTTGCCACCAAACATCCCATATCCGGGAGGTCCAACCACGTCTCTGGTGGGGCCGGCCTGTTCGGGGAAGGAAACCATGCTAGCTTCGCCTCCATTGCCTCAAGTATCATCGTAGACACCCAAAGTGGCGCGAGTAACTCATACTCTTTTCTCAACGTAGCAATCATGGTACGTCGAACAAAAGCCCACTGATCTTGCCCTAAACCCAGACCATGCGCAATTGCTCTGTACCCACAGTTTCCATCACCCACTATCTCATACCATCCTCCCACGTGTGGTCTCATACACATGTGAAACTGGGTACGATATCGCCACGGGTTCTTGATCAAAGATGTGACACCCGAAGGCTTTGCTGCAAGCGTCTTCGGTGGTCTTCCTTTTTGCTTTTTCGGAGGCGTTTCGTCCATCTGTTGGTCAGTGTACTCCCATGATGATAGTTGTCTTTTGGTGGAAAAGTTTAGAGCTCCTTGAGGCCGACCCTTATGCCTGACTTTAGCTGGCTCTTACAGAGCAGTCCGCTCTGGATGCGCAATACTTCTTAGTGTTGAGACTGCTCTTTGTTGAACCTGCACTGGCAATGTGGGGAAGACGCTTTGGGCAAATTCTTCAAGCAACGATCTATTCACTCTGTGTTCTCTGGCTTTTTCCTCTTCTTCTGTCTTCACTTCTGACAAGGTCAATTGCCTCCAGAACAGATGCAATGAGCTAGGTTCAATTGGGGCCTGGCTCCTCACATTTAGCGCCATGTCATGAACGCAAGGCAAGCCATCTCTGACCCTCATCTGGCATCTGCATATAGTGCTCCATAATGGAGCTTCTCCTTTCCTGTATTCCTCAATCAAACGAGCTAGTGCAATCGCAGAGACCTTGAAGTGCAGCTTGCAGAAAAGATGTGCGTTCGTTAGCAGCGTATATCTCTTTCCAATGCTCTCATTCAATGCCCCCTTTATCTCACCAATATGACTGCGCAATCGTGTATGATATTGATCGAACACAGTGCAAAGGTTGCCATCATTGCTTGTGAAGAAGCTTTTCAGACTGGAATGGGCCCCTTCAACCCTGTATTACAATCAAGAATCCGAAATCAGTATGTTGTTGTAAAGGTCTAAAACTAAGTTCAAATAACTAGCTAAATTTAAAAAAAAAACATAATGCACATACCTGTTAGTGGTGGTAGTACCGAGCGTGAACACTGTATCTGTCCATACGGAGACGATTCTTTCCTTGTAGTGGTCAAGCCAGTTCTTTTGTAGGTACTGGAGACATTTTGGAGATTTCCTCCAATCACACTTCAGCTTCTTTAGTGTTGCTTCATACCCTTATATGGTCGTTTCCTTGAAGAGTTTCATACAGTCGTTGGAAAACGCTGTGCCCCTAAACTTGTCCATGTTCTTCTTCCCGAAGTCTTCAATATTCTTCCTCACATGCCGCCTACATAGAAGGAATTTTGCTCCTGGAAACTGCTTCTCTAAGGCGTTCATCAACGCCTTCTCCCGATCAGTGACCAAACATGTGGGTGCTCGTTGCACCTTGACAAACATCTTTGCAAGTTGCTCTATGGCCCACTTGTAACTGTCTTCGTCCTCCTTCTCCAGAAACGCCCCGGCAATATTGTAGTTTTTCCAAACAGATGTGATGCCAACAATTTCAAGAAAGGGCAAATTGTAACTGCACACATAATCATATATAAAATATGATGGCATCCTAACATTGACATGAACAAATGAAGAGTATAATAGATATGTATGTTACTAACCGGTTAGTTGCATATGTAGAGTCCAGCAGCACAATGTACGAAAATGCCTTCAGCAACGACAATTGTTCCTGGCTTGCGAAGAAGATATCCGTTATCTTGTTGGTCTCCTTGTTGAATCTATGCTCCATGAAGTATCCCTTCTCATTGCACTCATAGAAGAATTGTTGCATAACTGTTCTTCCTTCCATGCCCTTCTTTCGTATCTCATGCATGATGTTGTACACGTGCTTCATCTTGGTCAAATTGCCAGCGGACGAATGGATTGTAGTATGAATCTTTTGAGGCTTGCAATGATTGACTGTCATCACCCTAATAATCTCCTTCTCTTCAGCGCTTGGCTGCCCAGCTAATGCACTATCATATAAATAATCTGCTATGACATGATTGTGAGTTCCATGTTGTACAATGATCCTCCACAATCCCTTCGGCCCTTCTTTCAGCCTCAACATGAAGGGACACCCACACTTATTCGACCTTGTGATGTCTCTCACTTGGTCAGCTTGTTTAGGCACGTTTTGTCCATGCCTATCACACGGTAACCAAGTCCCCCTAAAGGTCAAAGGGGTGGAAGGTTTATTCCTCCACTTTTTGATGCAGAAGTGTTTACACTTAGCCATCTCCCGCGCCCACAAAAATGCTTCTTCTCTAGACTCCCAGCTTTGATCAGTTGTAAAGAACCTTGAGTAATCAACAGAGACGTAAACATCCTATTCCGGTGGTATACTAAACTGAGGTTGTGTGTGTAGGGATGGAAAGCAAAACTGTGGGGAGCATGAGATGAAGATGCTTCTGGAGGAAACGGTATCCCAAGTGAGAAGGATGATATCTCAATAGCTGTTTGAGGCGTGTTCCAATCCTGCAACTTTTGAGGCATTTCCCAAACCGCAAATATCTTCTGTGGGGTGCTCCAGTCATTGAGGGAGATATTTTTTAACCCCTCGTATAAATAATAGTTCATCTACATATACATGAAATCATCTCATCAAGTAGTGCACAAATTATAAACCTAAATTCAAAATTTTCTTTCAAAGAGCAGATTCTGTAAAATGGCACGGTTAGTGACAAACCGTGCCATTTTACAGAATGAACCTACAACCGGTTTCTGGTTGTGATTCCACACGTAGCGTGTGGGAGCGTTTCACACGTTACGTGTGGAACTCTCACACACGTTACGTATGGAAGCGTTCCACACGTTACGTGTTCACTATCTTGCCACATAACGTGTGGAACTGTTCTTCAATGTAACAGCCATTTCGCAGCCATAAACCCTAAACAATGCTCAATCTTTATTTCTAATCCCCTAAACAATAAAATGAGATCTTTAATATTAAACAACAAATATCATGTCTAGCTTGGTTAAACCCTAAATAACAAATATCATACCTTTCAAAACCCTAACCATCAAGCTACAAACTTTAAACAAGTTCAAAACAACAAAAAAAGATAACTTTAGGGTTACATAATAGAAATTACCTCGTTTGAAACTGGAATATCTTCCCCACTTTTGCTCCAATACTCGTTGTTGTTCGGATTGTCCATTTTTTTTTTACAAAAATTTAGAGTGCAAAACAAGAATTTGTGGGTGTTTCAAATGAGGGTTTAGGCTCGAAATGGATCGTTAGTCGGGGAAGAAGACGGGTCATTATTACAGTTAGGTGGGGACAAGACGGTTAATTCAATGTGTTTTGCCACAGACTGAACCACACGTTACGTGTGATCCCTATCCACACGTTATGTGTGGGATATCATCAAACGTAACGTGTGTTCTGATTCCCCACGTTACGTTTGGTTTAGGGTTTAGGCGTATGATGCTTTTTGTTAGGGTTTGGGTTGGGGGTAGGGTTAGGGTTTGGGGTTTAGGGATATGGTATTGGGGTAGGGTTTACGGTAATGTGGTTTAGGTTTAGGGATTAGGGTTTAGGGTTAGGGTTAAGGTAGGGTTTACGGTAATGTGGTTTAGGTTAGGGTTTAGGGTTAGGATTAACTATTTATCTTTAATTAATAAGGGTGAATTGGGTATTTTAGTTACCTTGTTTGTGAGATTGAGGAGAGGAACTTTTAATTAGGTTTTAGATTTTAGGGTTTAGGGTGGTAAATGATTGTTGAGAAGTTATTAATGCTAGTGGTTGAGTTTATTAATGCTAGTGGTTGAGGTCATTATATACTACAGTTATATACAACTGTATATTAGCTGTCAAACACATTGCTTTTCACTATATAAGAGGCACTAGGGTTGTTTGTTCTCTACAACAAGTCCAACACAAGTGACGCTTGAAGATTCAATTGTGGGTAAACTTCTTCTTCCAGTTTCTTTTGATTTATTATCACCAATTTTTTATATTAATGGATTCATGATATTTGTAGGAAACCAAGCACTACAACAAATAATGGCATCTTCATCCGAATCATCAACAAACCCACTATGCGCGTGTAATTTGAAAGCCATTGTCCGTACTTGGGATTTGCAGTGGAACTACGGAAGAAGGTATTGGGGATGCCCAAGACTGGGGTGTTTTTATAGGAAGTGGATTGATCCTATATACGAGGACAGGGCACACGCGATTATTCGACAACAATGGCGGGAAAAACAAGATCTTGTTAAGGAGAATCAAGATCTTGTTAAGAAAAATCAAAAACTTTTACAAGATGTGGATAAGATGCGTAGGTATAACCTCAAACTATATAATGATGTACATCGTATACTGCCTTGATGTCGTATCTTTTGTGTAATGTTATTTACGTACTATCAACCTTTGTAGGGAGCAAACAATTTTATCAAAGCAGAGATATGATAAGAAGATAACTTTTACCAGAGATTATCCTAATTTCTTCAAACGCAACTAGACGATGTCATTTATTTTGTGTTAGGGTTTCTAAGTTTATGAAGAACTTGTATTATTTCCTGTATTATGAGCTAAATGTGGTTGTAGTCATCCAGCGTAATGAACAATTCTATTTCGTCTTCTAGGTTGTATATTTTGGGGTATTTCTTTTATTAATTTTAGATAATCAAATAAATACTAAAAATATACAATAATATGATACAACATTCATAAACAACATTATAATACCCTAAAAACACCACACTTTACGTGTGATACACACCCACACGTAACGTGTGGAGATACAATACACGTAACGTGTGGAGCTACAACACACGTTACGTGTGAAACTTTGAAAGGGTCTGCTCTCACACGTAACGTGGGGAGACACTCCACACGTAACGTGTGGACCCTATGCGCTGAAAAGCAATTTTGGGTATGCGCCGAAAAGTAATCGTGTATATATAGGTCCTTGCTATTTCACGCACGGGTAAATTTTTTATTTCACGTATTGTTTCATACGTGACGTACCAAATGAAGCCGCCCGTGACGAACGAAAGCACTCCGTCCCTGACGGACCACAGTAAATCGTCCGTGACGCACCAACCCCATCCGTGCGACACGGATGAACATTCTGATCCATGACACGATTTTGGAATCGCCATAACTTTTGATTTCCTAGTCCAAACGCGCTGAAATTTGGAGGAGGTATAGTTGACATCTTGATCTTTAATCTGACGTTGGAATTACTCAATGCAGAGTTACGTAGAAAAAGTTATACTTCTCCAGAGACGGGACAAAGAAATAGATATCTCTTAAGCGCTAAGGCGAGTAGAGATATCTCAAACCATTAGAAAGAAGGGATACGATTGCTTCAAAACAAATGGAAAACATTTGACAATCGAGATGGAAGAAGCTTTCTATTATCTTTATGTATGGCCAATCTTTTCAAAAACCGGTTTATCTAGGTCTTTGTTTTGAATTACAATGCAAAATCTATCAAGTCATATAATTTAAAAACTGAACATAATCAGAATAAGTTTATAAACAATTACTTTATTGATGTTAACATCAATAAAAGAAACTTAATTTAACGCCTTGGTTCATCCGTGACGGACGAAACATGTTCATCCATGACGGACGAAGCATTTTCATCCGTGACGGATGAAGCATTTTCATCCGTGACGGATGAACATGTTTCTTTCATCACGGATGAACATGCTGATCCGCGACACGATTTTGGAATCGCCATAACTTTTGATTCCCTAGTCCAAACGCGCTAAAATTTGGAGGAGTTATAGTTGACAACTTGATCTTTAATCTAACTTTGGAATCACTCAATTCGGAGTTACTTAGAAAAAGTTATACTTATCCAAAGATGGGACAAAGAAATAGAGATCTCTTAAGCGCCAAGGCGAGTACAATAGCATTTAAGTCGGATTACAGTAGCATTGCAATCATGGATCACAATAGCATTACAATGTGCGAGTACAATAGCATTTAAGTCGCCTTGCGACCTCGTCTCTTTCTTGTAGAAGAAGGTTCGAACGCCATCAGTTGAGAAACGAATGGAGAAGTATCTCTACTCGCCTTGACGCTTAAGAGATCTCTATTTCTTTGTCCTGTCTTTGGAGAAGTATAACTTTTTCTACATAACTCCGAATTGAGTGATTCCAACGCCAGATTAAAGATTAAGATGTCAACTATAACTCCTCCAAATTTCAGCGCGTTTGGACTACGGAATCAAACGTTATGGAGATTCCAAAATCGTGTCGCGGATCAACATGTTCATCCATGACGGACCAAATGGATCCATCCGTGACGGATCAAATGGATTCGTCCGTCACGGATGGATCCATTTGGTCCGTCACGGACAGATGCACATGATCCATGACGGACGAACCGGTGCGTGAAATAGCAGTTTTGCCGGTGCGTGAAATAGAAATCGTGTATATATATATGGGTTGGCTTTGAACTAAGAGATATATGGGTTGATTTAAACTAAATTTGAATTTATATAGGAATATTGTTAGTTATTCCCAAATTTAATAAAATGCCACTATATCCCATAAATTAATTTCTTTCAACATAGCCTCAACTCTAGATCCTAAAAATAGAAATGTTAAATGTTCTAATAAGGGAACTTACTAATTACGGAAATCTAAATAAATCCGGATATTACAATCCATGCGCCAGAGGAGGAGGAGGAGTTCCAAGACAACCCTCCTTCTGTCCCACTAGAATTTGATTCTAACAAGAATGCACAAGTTGTTGTGGAAAATCCTCATGTTGTTCAACCCACACATAGATATGAAAGGGCCAGATCGCAACCAAAGAAATATGTTGATCTCATATTGACTGCAAACTGCGACATCTTGCTTTTAGAAAGCGAAGAGCCTACTATTTTTAAGCAAGTTGTGACGAGTCTTGACTCCGAAAAATGGCATGTAGCTGTGAAGTCTGAAATGGATTACATGTCTGAAAATCAAGTATATGACTTGATTGATTTGTCAGATGGGTTAATGCCCATAGGATGCAAATGGGTTTTCAAACTGAAAACAGACAAGGATAGAAACATAACAGTTTTCAAAGCAAGATTGGCTGCAAAAGGCTTCTAACAAATTCATGGTAATTACTATGATGAAACCTTTTCACCAAATGCCATGCTTAGATCCATTCGGATAATTCTAGCAATTGCAGTTCATTATGACTATGAGATTTGGCACATGGATGTCAAGACCGCCTTTCTAAATGGGTATTTAAAAGAGGATGTGTACATGACACAACCTGCAGGTTTTGAGAATCCAGAAAATCTTATGCTTAATAAGTCCATTTATGGACTTAAGCAAGCATCAAAGAGTTAGAGTCTTTGAATTGATGAGGCAATCAAACAGTTTGAATTAATCAGATGTCAAAAAGAAGCTTGTGTACACGAAACTTAGTGGGACCAAAGTGGTTTTCGTAGTCTTGTATGTGGATGACAAACTACTCACTGGAAATGACATTTCTATGCTGGAGTCCGTTAAGGATTGGCTCAAGAAATGTTTTTCAATGAAAGACTTGGGAGAGACAGTGTACATATTAGGTATTAATATCCATAGAGATAAATCTAAGAGACTAATTGGACTAAGTCAAGGAACTTATATAGATAAGGTACTTGATAGGTTCAATATGAAGAATTCTAAGAGAGTATTCTTACCTATGCAACATGGCATACAACTTAGCAAGAAATAGTGTCCAATCACACACGCTGAGCTAGAGAAGAAGAGTATGATTCATTATGCATCAGCAATAGGATATATCATTTATTCCATGATATGTACTCTCCCAGATGTTGCATGCGCTTTAAGCATGTGCAACAGATTCCAATCAAATCTATGAGAAGCACACTGGAATGCAACTAAGAACATCCTGAAGTACTTGAGAAGGACTAAGGATGATATCTTGGTGTATGGAGGAGATGATGAGTTAGTCATTGAAGGATATACTTAGAAGAGCTTCCAAACAGATAGAGATGACTTCCGATCCCAATCATGATATGTCCTCATTCTTAATGGAGGAGCAATGAGCGGGAGGAGTTCAAAGCAAAGCACGGTAACTGATTCTACAACAGAAGTCGAGTACATTGTGATGTGTCCCTTGTGAGGATCTCAAGGTTCAAGGAATGTTCGACACCGAAACTCCAAGCCAATTCCTCCTCGGCGCCGGCGGTAGACTCGCTTGACAAGCAAAGTTGGTCGAGCGTTTGGAAGTATTTGAAGGAAATTTTGTGATGGGATAAACTAATGGAAACCCTTGGATAAATGCACCAAAAATAACCAAGAGGATCGTAGATTGGATCGAGGATGAACACACCAAAAACCGCTCTACTAAGTTCGAATGAACACACCAAACAAAGACGCAAAACTGAAAGGCTCTCAAAGGCTTTTTGTGCTCAAAAGCTCAAGATATATTCAAGTTTACCATGAGAAACAATGTAGCTATAAGCCAGCATATAAACACAAAAATTACCTAAATTGTCTTAAACACATTTAAGGGAAAAACATAAAGTGGTGCTCTAAATGGCCTAGTCAAATCTCAAGTCGATTTGCCTTCAGTTTGGCGATAAATGGAAGCATCCAATGTGCCACGTCATCACCAAACTTGGGGGTAAAGGCACGAGTGGTTTGCGAGATAGCCTTCTCTCAATGCCTTGATATTGCCGTGTCGGGCTTTCATTGTCAGCCAATGCCATCTCCGGGCAAACGTTCAAATTCCCCTACACTCCTTGACTCCATTGGCATATAGGAATGTCATAAGCATGTTGGAGATGTTTGGCCTCATTTGGACACTCGTGGCCTGGTAAGCGTCGATGTCCTCCATTCTTGACATTGCTCGGCGTCGGGGTCATTACTTGCACGAGTGCCATCACCGGGCCATTTAGCATTTGGCTTGGCACTTTTGGTGCCAAAAGGCTTCTTTGGATGCCCTCTTGAATTGGGCCTTGGTGATCAAGCCTTTGGCCTGGTGGACATCAGTGTGGCCTTGTTGGAGCCTAGCTAGTGCACGGGCGCCAGATCTCGTGAGTGGCGCTGTGGGGGCTGGGTAAACTTTGTCTGATGCTCCTTGGGCATTTTGAGACTCTCTTTCTAGTGCCTCAAAGCTGGCCTCATTTGCCTCCACATTGCTCAAATCACTCGCTTGCCCTAGCGGTGGTATCGGTGGCGTCAGCGACAAGATCTCAACACCGTCTGTGGCCTTGGCTTGGTCATCCTCCTGGGCACTTGGTGTGTGGCAGACAACATGAGGTGAAGAATTGTGATTCACATCATCCTACCTCTCTTGAGAAGGATTCGACCTCGAATCTCCTTGCTCATCCTCGTCTTCTTCTTGATCCACTAGGAAAGGCTTCAAATCTGCAACATTGAACACATCATGCACACCATAATCATTAGGTAAATCAATTTGATATGCATTTTTGTTGATCCTTTTAACCACTTGGAAGGTCCGTCGCCTCTTGGCTTGAGCTTAGAGTTCCTATGCGTAGGAAATCTCTCTTTTCTTAGATGAATCCACACCAAGTCGCCAGGCTCAAAGTTGACTTCCTTTCTTCCTTTATTAGCTTGCTTCACATATTGCGCCGTGCGCTTCTCAAGCTTCTCCTTGGTGGCCTTATGCAGCTTTTGCACAAATTTGGCATGGTCCTTGCCATCTTCATCTTCCGTGTCCTTAAGCGTGTAATGAACTATGTCAAGAGGGGTGATTGGATTGCGTCTATACATAACCTCAAAAGGAGTCTTCTTGGTGGCCAAATGAACTGAGCGGTTGTAGGCAAATTCAATGAAAGCTAAGCACTTTTCCCACCTATGCAGGTTAGACTTAACAATGCACGTAATAAAGCTCCTAAAGTCCTATTGACAACCTCTGTATGGCCATCGGTTTGTGGATGACTCGAAGTAGAGAAGAGTAGTTTAGTTCCTAGCCTAGACCATAGTGTCTTCCAGAAATAGCTAAGGAATTTAGCATCTCTATCTGACACTATTGTCCTTGGAACTCCATGTAATCTCACTACTTCACAAAAGAACAAGTCAGCCACATGTGATGCATTGTCGGTTTTATTTCATGCTATAAAATGTGCCATTTTCGAAAATCGATCAACCATCACAAAAATTGAATCCCTCCCTCTCTTAGTCCTAGGTAAACCCACAAAAAAATCCATAGAAATGTCTTCCCATGGGGCACTAGGAATAGGAAGGGGAGTGTATAGGCCATGGTGGTTTAGCTTGGACTTGGCCCTAACACATGTGGTACATGAAGCACAAAATTTCTCAACATCCTTAGCCATCCTTGGCCAATAGAAATGCTCCCTCAATGTGTCTAACGTCTTAGCTACCCCAAAATGCCCCATTAGTCCGCCCCCATGTGCTTCATGAATGAAAAGCCTACGAAGGGAACCACTAGGAATACATAGCCTATCTCCTCTAAACAAGTATCCACCATGCAAATAGAATATGCCTTGGCTACCCTTTCCCTCACATGCTCTAATTGTTTCACAAAAATCAGGGTCATCAAAATACAAAGATTTCATGCAAGCAAATCCTAGAACTCTAGCATCCAAAGAAGTGAGAAGAGTGTACCTCCTTGATAGGGCATCAACCACTATGTTGTCTTTTCCCTTCTTGTGCTTGATCACATAAGGAAAGGCCTATATAAACTCTACCCACTTGGCATGCCTTCTATTGAGCTCGCTTTGGCCCTTAAGATACTTCAATGCTTCATGGTCCGAATGGATGACAAACTCCTTGGGAATAAGGTAGTGTTGCCAAGTCTTGAGCACCCGGACAAGAGCAAATAACTCATTATCATAGGTGGGATAGTTGAGCTCGACGCCACTCATTTTCTCACTAAAATAGGCTACTAGGCGGCCTCCTTGCGTCAATACCCCGCCAAGGCCAATTCCCGAGGCATCATACTCTATCTCAAAGGTTCTTGTGAAGTTCGGAAGTGCAAGAAATGGTGCATGGGTGAGCTTGTCCTTGAGCATTTGAAATGCAGCCTCTTGCACCTCACCCCAATGGAACACCACATTTTTCTTGGTGAGCTCGGTCATTGACATGACTATTGTGCTAAAGTCCTTCACAAACCTCATGTAGAACCCCACCAAGCCTAAGAAGCTCCTCACTTGTGTCACTGTGGTAGGTGTCGGCCATTCACTTATGGCTTTCACCTTCTCCTCATCAACCTTCAATCATGTCTTACTCACAACAAAGTCAAGAAAGACAACATGATCCGAGCAAAAGTGGCATTTCTTGAAGTTGGCATATAACCTTTCCTTCCTAAGGACATCTAGTACTTGTTTTATATGATGAGCATGCTCTTGTAAGTTCTTGCTATAAATCAATATGTCATCAAAATAAACAACTACGAATTTCTCTGGAAAAGGCCTAAGCACATGATTCATCAACCTCATATAAGTTCTAGGAGCATTAGTGAGTCTGAAAGGCATTACTAACCATTCATACAAGCCATACTTTGTCTTGAAAGCGGTCTTCCATTCATCTTCTTCTTTCATCCGGATTTGGTGGTACCCACTTTTGAGATCTATCTTGGAGAAGATTTGGGAGCCATGTAACTCATCAAGCATGTCATCCAACCGAGGGATGAGATGTCGGTACTTGATGGTGATGTTGTTGATGGCTCGGCAATCCACGCACATTCTCCAACTTCCATCCTTCTAAGGCACAAGTATGACCGGAACGGCACAAGGGCTCAAGCTTTCCCTCACATAGCCCTTGTCAAGTAGCTCCTGGACTTGCTTTTGTAGCTCCTTGGTTTCCTCTGGATTGGTCCTATAGGCTGCCCTATTTGGCAATGTGGCGCTAGCCACAAAGTCAATTTGGTGTTCTATCCCACGAATGGGCGGCAAGCCATTAGGAATTTCCTCTTGAAAAAGGTCTTCATAATCTTGCAAAAGAGATGCAATAGGCAAAGACATATCACTCAATTCTTGTGAAGAAAACAAGTTAGTCATATGCACAAAAAGAAAACAAACTTTTCTTCCCTGAAGGGCCTTGTCAACTTCCTTAGCCTTGGCCAATAACATGTGATTGCTAGCTCCGGAGTTGGCGCCAATGGCCATCTTCTTGTTGCCTCCTTTTCCATGGCTCTTTTGGTTTCTTCTTTGCTCATTGGCCACGTAGTCGGCCATGATCTCATGAGGCACCATTGGGTGAAGAGTAATTTTTTTTCCAGCCATATGGAAGGAATACTCATTGGTGACCCCTTGGTGGAACACCCCTCGGTCATATTGCCACGGCCGCCCAAGTAGTAAGTGGCACGCTGTCATGGGCAACACATCACAAAGCACCTCATCCTCGTAAGCTCCAATGGAAAACCAAATTAAAGCTTGAGTTTGTACCTTGAGAGGAGTGGAGGATATGAGCCAATTGAGCGTGTAGGGTTGATGGTGAGGTGTGGTCTTGAGGTTGAATCTCTTAACCATCTCTTGGTCTATGATGTTGCAACACGAACCTCCATCAACAATCACACTACAAACTTGTCCTTGGATGTGACACCTTGTGTGAAAATTGGTTTCACGTTGAGAAGACAAGGGCGATGCGTCACTAGTCACCAAGGTCCTCTTGACCACAAAGCAATCTCCTATGGCCGCCGTGACATGGACCTTTTCTTCTTCATTTTGAGTGTCATCCTCCTCTTCTAGGACTTCCTCTTCATCCTACGACACATAGTCACCATGCTCATTTAAGAGCACTTGTTTCCGTGTAGGGCAATCCCTAGCATAATGTCCACGTCCCAAGCACTTGTAGCACTTGACATCTCTAGTGCGAGAGTTGTCCTCCTTTTTGGGGCCATGGCTAGGCGGCTGACCTTCTCTCATAGGTGGAGCCTTGGCTAGGTCTGGCTTGTTCTCTTGGTGCCTAGGGGCAGTTGGCAAGGTGTTGGAGCTTGAGGTGGAGCCCCATGGCCGAGAACTTGTGGAACTCTTCCTCCGTTGCAAATTTTGATAAACTTGGGTGGCATAGTGGTGCACCTCCTTGATAGGACAAAAACCTACCCACAAGCATATGGGTTCAGTTGTAGCTTTTCAAGTGTCGTTCCCAACGAGGACTATGTAGTATCTTTTGTATCTTAAACCAGTAAGCTAAGCCAAAAGATTGAGAATTTTGCTGAACTAACAAATAAAATTTAGAAACAAATGCAAGTGATGATTGTAATCAATGAAGGGAAATTTTTCAAGGCAAGGGATCCCCGCAACTATGCTTCAGTAGACTTAACTAGATAAATGTCTGAACTTAGTCTGTCTTTGTTGAAGGTAACTATCTTAGATAATTACTAATTCCTCTCGGATGATAGTAAATGAGCCTAGATTCAATTAACATCCACTCTCGCGACTTGCTAATCAAGATCTAGACCCTCTGGGCATTTAAAATCTAAGGTCAAACTGAATTAACATCCACTCTCATGACTTGCTAAATCCAACCTAATCTTAGGGTTTCTATGATAGTTATTAATCCACAAGAGAAATTAAGACGCTCTCGCAATAATAAAATCTCAGGTTCAATTCCTAGGATTCCAATAGAAGATATCACCTCTCGGTCTCAAACCCTATCTGACTACCTATTAACGTTTTTACCTATCGGTTGCAAACCCTAATAGGATCCAATTCGCATAAGCTAATATGGGCTTAAAGCATCTAGGAATGAATCAACAAAGTTTCAGACTTCCATTCAGGCAAATATCAAACAAGCCAACCTACGCATAGTTGGGATCACCCCAACCCTAGAAATATGAATTTAGCCAAGCCTAATTGAAGACATATTCAATAGATTTAAACTAGCCAACAACATATATGAATTATTCAATAAATACCGAAGATATTAATCTCAATGTAGAAATAATCCAAGTTGACAAAGGCTAGAACAATAATACCAAAATCTTCAAAGTGCTAAAGCATAAAAATTCCTTCTTGAAGTTCAACGCGTACGTACGACAGTAATCCAAACTAAAAACTAAAACTGCCTCCAACCTAAAACTAAACCTCCTCTAATTAATCTCCCCTGGATGAAGTGGCCGCCCCTCTAAGATTTTAGTGGGCCGGCCCACTACTTTGAAGAAAGCTCTGAAGCAGCCACCACCATAAAAACGTCACCTAGTGTGTGGGTCCCCACACTTGTTGCACATCACCAGAAATTCTGCATCGTTCCACTTGAGGTGGGCCGCCCAGATTTGGCCCAACAAATTTCATAATTAATGAACGCCTCAATTTGTTCACTGCACATTCTATTTGGGCATGGTAAGAATCAAACAAGCCGCCAAATTATTATCCACAAAACTTGACCCGAGCGATTATTTAACATCTTGTTTGGCGTCCGCAAACATAGTCTCGTTTTATCTTTGAATTGTACCTAAAATACCTGAAATATATAAAAACACGAGTGTGGACTCCGAATACAAAATAATACAAAATTAATTATAAAATTACAAAATATGCATGAAAATGACCTAATCTAATATGTAACTAGACTCCTAAAATATGTATAAAATAAGTGTTATCAAATTCCCCCAATCTTAA
Organism: Rheum nobile; assembly: GCA_027886185.1. Taxonomy (NCBI): domain Eukaryota; kingdom Viridiplantae; phylum Streptophyta; class Magnoliopsida; order Caryophyllales; family Polygonaceae; genus Rheum; species Rheum nobile. Next base: position 662,464 of record WOAB01000761.1, on the reverse strand, counting down.
ACCTTGATTGTCATCAAGCAAGAACGTAGTTCAAAATTCGACAAGAAATACAAAGATTGTCTCTACCTAATCAATATCCAAGCAAATCCATGAAAACTTAAATATTTAACAATGTAATCATCAAAGCATGCAAATAATCATCAAAGAGACAAGTTAGTTCATCCACCCTAGACCTCACTTAGGAAAAAGAAATAGAATCACTCTCGCTCATGTGTTTAGGGTAAAGTGTTTTCGCTCAAGTCTCAACTTTGAAAACCTATCTACCATAGGCTTGCATCAGTGTCTTAAATCTCCACCACTAGGGACCTTGTACATGACATAAATCAAGAGGACTTTTATTGGGTTGTAATGGGGCCAGGTAAAAAGAAAGTGACATGGGCTAAAGTCGTGATGCCCAATCAAAGTAAATCCTTAAAAACCTAACAAAGTAAAGTAGGTAAGCAAGGGTCGAATCCCACAGGGAGGAGTAATCTTTCTAAGTGCACAAGTGTATGCCAAAGGTAACAAAGGGGGGTTTGTTGGATTGTTGCAAGTAACAAAGTAAAACAAAACAAAGGTTGTAATTAATTGGGAAAAAGTACTTAGCCAGACAAATATTCACCATTCATTTGATTGATTGATCCTAGATTATCTCTATTCTTACCTATGAATATTCCTGTCCCTATTCTGAAATAGTTACCAGTCCAACTAGTCCTGACAACCCTAACTATCGAACGCACAAGAAACTATCAAGATTTAGAACAATAGCAGCAAGAAGCATAGGAATTAACCAGGATACATATAACACCACAACTCGTAGCATTTAACACATAATCAATTCTCTTTCATAATAAACTAGTTGGACTAGTCCTAGAATATCATGTTTGCTATACAAGATAAGGGATTTCAACTCGAAATATCCAAACCCTAGCAATAGACAATTACTAAAATCAACTAGGTGATCAATCCAATCAAATCAGCAAGAATCAATAGGAATAAGCTCAAGAGAAAAGATATAATCAAAGGAATAGGAATAGAATTATAATCTCACAACCATATATCAAATGAAGGCTTCAATCGTCGGACTAAGCAAAAGTTTCTTAGTTCTTCATAGTCTTAAAACACAAAAACTCAAAGGGAAAAAACTGATGTAAACTGAGATAATGAAAGTGGCTGCTAGGAATTAGGTTATAAACCTAACCCAAACCTAAAACTAAATATAACAAGCATAATCTAAAAGGAAATAAAATAAAGTAATCGGAATAAAAGAAATAGAATAAAAGGAAATAAAGTAAAATCGGATCATCGGAACAAAACTTCGGCGCGCGTCTGACAACGGGTTTCCGCGACCGCGGAAGAATTTCTGCGACCGCGGAAATGTTTTTGTAAAGATCCTCGCGTCTTTTGTCTCGTAATGTTCCGCGACCGCGACACTGGCATCCGCGACCGCAGATTGTTCACTATTGCTCGTCTTCACTTCTTTCTTCGTCTTCTCTCGTGGCTTGCCTCCATCTTTAATATATCTTCATTTAAGCTCTTCTACGCCACCAATATCATACTCCTTCTCCTCAACTCCATACTCAACAATCACGCTCTAAACACATCTAAATGGTACCCAAAACACCGGTAACAACTCCTAGTTAAACCCTATAAAGTAGCGCTGATCAAATTCCCCCATGCTTAAACCTTGCTCGTCCTCGAGTAAGCTAAAAGAAACCTACTCCTCTAATGAAATCCCCAAGGTCTCAGGAAGCACAACAAAACTCTCTCCACTAAGAACTGCACCTAAACATGTAACTCCAAGGCACCAACACATCATCACAACACAACACAACATACAAGCTTAAAGGAAAGCAGAGTACTTCCCCTAAGCTTAACCCGGACATCATAGAGTGAATAAAAAAAGTCTAATCCTAGCCTCCATCTATCTTCTTATAACTCCCAAAGTGACCTACTCGAATCTTTCTTATATCATCTCTTCTTATGTCACCACGCCAGAAAAAATGAGGAATCCTAATAATCACTCTTCTTCTTTTCACTCATTTTGCCAAGGCGTCCTTTTGGGTTTTCACCAAGCCACTCATTTCATTTATCAATAGATGGGCTCACATAAACTCACATCAATCTTGACCAATTATTACCCCAGCCTAATGTTGGTCCAAACCACCTGCTTATTATCTAAGCCGCCCTCTCGGGTTTTCGACTTATCCCAGGATTTTATTTTCGACTTATCCTAGGATTTTATTTTTGTCTTTTTCATTTTTTTTTCTTTCTCCTCAAACGACTAGCAAGTATAGAACACTCCCCCATGCTTAAACATTGCATTATCCTCAATGTAATGAAAGACAAAAAGATGAAGCACATGGAAAAGCAGAAAAGTACTCACAACCGTCGCCGAGTTGGCCTGGACTTGGAAGTTGGTACTGGCGGTAAATCAATAAAAGCACATGTCGCTGGTATTGTGTGGGTCTTCAAAATCAAACTCTATCGTGCAACCAAATAAATCCACTGTAAGGTGTAGTGGTACATCAAAGAAGCGGGGTTGCACGACCTTCAATGAACACGTAATGGAGCCCAGATGTAATCATGGTGTGGGCTCTGGTGTTCCTCCTCTCCAGCTATCGAATGTTGGGCCATCATCGTTGCCAAATAAAAATTGTGGGGCTAATGTCTCCTCCTTGGCAGCATGATGCGCACTATCTCTCCATGTAGAACTCGGACAGATGGCCTTCGGTAAAACTTTATTTTTTGAATTTTTTTTTCGATTTTTTTTTTAGAATTAGCCCCACAATTTGACAGGGGCTAAAGTCGTGAAGCCCAATCAAAGTAAATCCTTAAAAACCTAATAAAGTAAAGTAGGTAAGCAAGGGTCGAATCCCACAGGTTAGTCTAAAAACAAAACAAAAACAAGAACGAAACAACAATAATAAAAACTGGAAAGGAAAAGACAAGAAAATAATTTCATACCTCGGGTTTCCTCCCGAGCAGCGCCTTAGTTATTGTCGTGGCTCGACTTGGTGCTCTCCAACTCAACTTGGTTTGCTCACATCAACCAAACACTTGGGGTTAATATCAGGAGGGTGTCGTTTTGCATCGTCTATGTTGAATCCGACCCTCACCCCATCAAACTCCATTGTGAGCAAACCACTATTCACATCAATCTTTTTGCTCGCTGTGTTCATGAACGACCTTCCCAGCATCACAGGAGCTGTGTTTTTGTCTTGCCCCGTATCCATCACAAAGAAGTCCGCAGGGAAAATTAACTTGTCAACTTCCACTAGCACATCCTGCACCACTCCCTTCGGATACACGTATGAATTGTCCGCTAGTTGGATCACAATCCCTGTCTTCTCTAATGGCCTGACCTCTAAAGACTCGTACAGCGAGATAGGCAAACCGTTGATAGAGGCACCTAAATCCAGCATAGCTTTTTCAAACATGGTGCCTCCTATCTTGCAGGAAATAATGAACATGCCCGGATCACTGCATTTCTTGGGCAACTGCTTTTGCAGCATAGCGGATACGTTCTCACTGACCTGGATCTTCTTTTTCTCCTTCACCGCTTTCTTTCTCTTTATCTTGCACAACTCCTTCAAGAATTTGGCATAGCGAGGGATACTTTGAACAAGTTTTATCAAAGGAATATTTACCTCGCAGTTGCTAAAGGTCTCAAATAAATCCTTGTCGTTTTCCACCTTTTTGGTGTCCTTCAGTGCCTCAGGGAATGGAGCGGGTGGTTTTAACGAACTGAGTGGAGGAAAATTGGGCCGAACGTAATCATCGTGGGTAGCTTCGAATGCGTCTGGGACTCTAGGGGATTTTCCGCGGTCGTAGACTTCCTCTCCGCGGTCGCAGAAATCTTCGATCATGTCCTCTTCAGCATAGACTTTTCCGCGATCGCGGAAATCGGTCCGCGTTCGCGGAAAAACGCCGATTTTTCCCTCATCTCCAGGAACAAATCCACGGTCGCGACCTTCTTCTCCGCGATCACGGAAAACTTTCTGTTGGCCTCGACCTTCTTCCACTTGTGTTCTGCTCTTTAGCGTCATGGCGCATACGTTCTCCCTCGGATTTACTACCATTTGAGATGGTAGTTTTCCCGAGTCCTGGGCTTCCAGCTTGCTCACTGCGATGGAGATCTGCCCCACTTGCTTCTCCAAGTTCTGAATACTTGACCGCATCTCTTGATTTTGTTAGACCATAGTATTGGCCAACGTTGTCATATTTTGTGCGAGAGTCTCCTGGTGCTTGACCACCGCTTGAATTTGTTGGGCCGTAGTGCTTGCCAACGTTGATACGCTCTGGGTGAGAGATCGGATCATGTCATCGCTAGACATAGATGAACTAGATCTCTGGCCTTGGGGTCTTGGGTCATATGGAGGTCTATATTGTTGTTGACCCCCAGGCTACTGATATTGTTGTGGGCGTTGTAGGAACTGTGGTGGCCTCTATTGATACTCTTGATTTTCCTGGCCTTGAGGAGTACTCTGCTGATTTCCGTATCTCAGATTGGGGTGATCTCTCCACCCTGGATTGTACGTGTTGGAGTATGGATCATATATTGGCCTTGAAGGGCCGTATCCTCCAATAGCGTTCACCTCAACAGTGGGCTCCTGCAATGTGGGACATGCATCGGTCGGATGTATCGTGTCATAGCATATCCCACATGACTTGACTTGCTGATGGCCACCCTTCATCATGCATCTCCTCATCATCTCCTTCATCTCAGAAAGTATTGAAGAATTAGGCTGAGAGTCTGCAGCTTTGACTGAAGGGCGCCCACCCTCTTACTGAACTGTCTTGAGCCCTCAGATAGCTAAAAGAATACCTCAAAAGTTGCAGCTGGCGTCTTGTTCAAAATATTTCCTCCGCAGGCTGCATTCACCATTCGACGCTCCTCGTTAAGAAGTCCTTCGTACAAATAAAGTACGAGGTGTTGGTCTGAATACCCATGGTAGGGGCAGCTAGAAATCAGCCTCTTGAACCTCTCGTAGTACTCATACAACGTCTCAACAGTCTGTTGTTCGATGTTGCTTATGCTCCTCTTCAGGCCGTTGAGCTTAGTTGCAGGGAAATACTTCTCCAGGAAGGCTTTCGTCATTTTGGCCCATGTGTCAATGCTCCCTGGGGCCAAATAGTAGAACCAATCATTGATTGTATCCTTTAGAGAGAAAGGAAAGGCCCTCAGCTTGATTTGGTCCTCAGTAACGCCTTTGGGCTTCATGCTGGTGCAGACGACATGGAACTCATAAAGATGTTTGTTGGGGTCATCTCCACTCATCCCATGGAAGTGGGGGAGTAAGTTGATTAACCCAGACTTGAGCTCGATGTTTACGCCATCTGTCAGCTTAGGGAATTGCACAACCAGTGGTTGCTGTTGCAGATTAGGGGCAGTCAACTGCCTCAACGTGGGTGCTTCATCAACCATCTCAAAACAAGGATTGTCAAAACACAACGCTCTGTTTGTCTTGCGGTTCCTAGAAAGTGTTCTCTCGATCTCTGTATCACAAGCAAGAAGAGGAGAGTCAGTAGCACGGGTGTGGACCATAAGATAGGTCCACACAAAAATTGGCACACAAACACACACAAAGAAAAAAAAACTTGCCTCCCCGGCAACGACGCCAATTTGACAGGGGCTAAAGTCGTGATGCCCAATAAAAGTAAATCCTTACAAACCTAACAAAGTAAAGTAGGTAAGCAAGTGTCGAATCCCACAGGGAGGAGTAATCTTTCTAAGTGCACAAGTGTATGCCAAAGGTAACAAAGGGGGGTTTGTTGGATTATTGCAAGTAACAAAATAAATCAAAACAAAGGTTGTAATTAATTGGGAAAAAGTACTTAGCCAGACAAATATCCACCATTCATTTGATTGATTGATCCTAGATTATCTCTATTCTTTCCTATGAATATTCATGTCCCTATTCTGAAATAGTTACCAGTCCAACTAGTCCTGTCAACCCTAACTATCGAACGCACAAGAAACTATCAAGATTTAGAACAACAACAGCAAGAAGCATATGAATTAACCAAGATACATGCAACACCACAACTCGCAACATTTAACACATAATCAATTCTCTTTCATAATAAAGTAGTCCAACTAGTCCTAGAATATCATGTTTGCTACACAAGATAAGGATTTCAACTCGAAATATCCAAACCCTAGCAATACACAATTACTAAAATCAACTAGGTGATCAATCCAATCAAATCAGCAAGAATCAATAGGAATAATCTCAAGAGAAAAGATATAATCAAAGGAATAGGAATAGAATTATAATCTCACAACCATATATCAAATGAAGGCTTCAATCGTCGGATTAAGCAAAAGTTTCTTAGTTCTTCATAGTCTTGAAACACAAAAACTCAAAGGGAAAAAAACTGATGTAAACTGAGATAATGAAAGTGGCTGCTAGGAATTAGGTTATAAACCTAACCCAAACCTAAAACTAAAGATAACAAACATAATCTAAAAGGAAATAAAATAAAGTAATCGGAATAAAAGAAATAGAATAAAAGGAAATAAAGTAAAATCGGATCATCGGAAGAAAACTTCGGCGCGCGTTTGACAACGGGTTTCCGCGACCGCGGAGGAATTTCCGCGACCGCGGAAATGTTTCTGTAAAGATCCTTGCGTCTTCTGTGTCGTAATGTTCCGCGACCGCGGCACTGGCATCCGCGACCGCGGAATGTTCACTGTTTCTCGTCTTCACTTCTTTCTTCGTCTTCTCTCGTGGCTTGCCTCCATCTTCAATATATCTTCATTTAAGCTCTTCTACGCCACCAATATCATACTCCTTCTCCTCAACTCCATACTTAAGAATCACGCTCTAAACACATCTAAATGGTACCCAAAACACCGGTAATAACTCATAGTTAAACCCTACAAAGTAGCGCTGATCAGAAAGGTAGAGATATAATTTGGCAATGTGGTGCTAAATCCGGAAAATAGGAACTAACCAAGACTACACCAAACTTGAGGATTTCTCGTACCATTCTTTTCAACTAAACACCCTTTTATTCTTGGCTTTCTTTTCTTTTTCTTTTTTTCATTCTTTTTTTTTCTTTTTTCAAAAGCCAAAACACTTCCAACAATAACACCATATAAATAACATCCCCAAGCTTGGCTTGCAACCATAAAAACAAACAAAGAAATCATCCTAATTCCCGGATGGGTAAAAGGCTAATCATTAGGCTCAGAATGTTTTTGTGGAGCTTCTAAAGAAATAGGCTAATTAGGCTCAACGGGCTTCAAGCAGAGGAATAATATATAAGGGTGGTAAGGGAAAATATAGGCTAATAAAAATAATGCCTCAATCATTTTTATGTCATGCACAAGAATCATAAACGTGGCCTCAAAATAAGTTCTAAACGCAAGTTCTAGAGATAAAGTAATCAAAGTGAGAATCAAACACATGAAAGAAATAAGAGGACTTGTATGTATAGTCCTAAGGCTCAAAAGCTCACAGGTTATTTGTCTAGAATTTCAGTCATAACTAGTCTCAATAAATGACTATATACATACTTCAACTCAAACGTTAGGTAATATAAAAATTCTAATCAACATGCTTAAAATCAATTAGAATATCAACAACCAAAATATTTCAAGGGGAATTTTGCAAGACAAACAAACAAAGCAAAGTATGAGAGTCATATCAAACACCTAAAATGCAATGCATGATGCATGAAATGTTATGAAAAAACGAAAAAATAACACAAAAATCACTAAAATGCAAACATAACTACACCATAGAATTATCCATCCCCCAAGCTTAAATACTACATTGTCCCAAATGTAGAAATAATAGAAAGAGGAAAATAAACTCACCAAATTATCAAGCATTCAGGCATCTTCAGATAGAACCCAGGGGTCGGTAAAATTAGGACAAGTGCATAAAAATTCCAGCAACATCCCTCCTTAAATGGCACTGTACACAGCAAATACAAAGCAAACCCCAACGAGAAGACTACACATACTAGTAGGCGAGTAGTTATTAAAATGTGATTGCATGCTCAAATATACATTAAGCTCAAAACAGGGTGAAAATGAGCACAATAAAGCCAAAACTAGCACATGGGCAGAGACCCTTACCAAAAGCAATCAAAGTCGGTAGAAATCAATCAAACACAAACAAGAGTCTTGCCAATTCAAGAACAAATTCAACAAAGGCCTACATCCAATCATCCATATACCCTAAGCTAAGTAGGAGAAACATTCAACACGTTAATCAACAACTTATTTTCATTAAGACACCAATCCACCAGATCATTGGCACATGAGCCACAAGCAACATAATTCACTCAACTCAACCAATATAGAATGACTAATCCAAAACAGATGGAGGGAGTAGAAATCGTTTCCATTGTGGCGATTCAGCGACCATAGGTAAACTTGTGGCGTCGGGCAAAGCGTGGAAGATGAGCAAACACCAGCAGGTCAGACATTGGCTCGGCGGTAGCAGGTGTGCTGTTGAGGTACGGCTGGCGCGTCGCGGACGGAGGACCTGTGGTGGGGTGCTTGGTTTCGGTGTGGGCGGTGAGGTTCCGGGCTGGAGATGTATTTGCAGACAGGTGGGGTGGAGTGTGGGTGGTCGCCGGTGTGTCTGCGAGGACAGTGGGCAAGGGTTCGGCTGGGCGCAGATCTGGGTTCGGGTAGATCGGGGCGGTGTTGGATGGGCTCCAGATGGGTGGTGGACTGGTGGCCGATAATGGTGTAGTTCAGTGGCGGATCCAGGGGGGCTTGAGTGGGCGGCCGCCCCCGCTTGGTTCCACCGAGATATGTAATTTTCGCAAAATCATCATATGGGACAACGATTATTAGCGAAAAAGCGTTGTCCCGCCCCCCATTCACAGCTCTTTAAAAGACATACAAAGAAAGCGCTTTTTTGTAAAAAGAGCTTTCCCAAACCTTTACACCTATTCTAAGAACACTATAGACAACGATTTCTTTAGAAAAGTGCTGTCCCATATGTTTACAACACTAAAGAGAGCGTTTTACCTAAATAACCGATGTCCCAACCAATCTAAAAAAATTGTTTGATGTTGTTTATGATTTTGTGATGTAAATCATTTATTAATTGTTGCTTATGATTTTATTGTTTTAAATAATTTATTAAGTGTTGTTAATGATTTATTTATTTAAATTATCTATTAATTTAAACTCTTGTTTATGATTTTAATACTTTATTAATTTAAACTCTTGGTTATGATTTAAATCATTTATTACTTTAAACTCTTGTTGATTAATTTAAATCATTTATTACTTTAAACTCTTGTTGATTAATCTAAATCATTTATTCATTTGCCTTTTTTCTAAAAAAAATTGTATTTTGTGTTAATGATTTGTTTCTTAATTATTTAATTAGATCAATTAATTATTAGTTATATAGATTTTTTGTGTTTAGTTTATGGACAAATTTATTGTTTGTGGAGGTCATTAGTTCTAAATACTTAGTCTTCAAATAATCATAATAAATCAAATATTGATAATAATGTCAATATATCGAACACTAAATAGAGTAAAGGCTTTGTACTACACACACTTCCGCCCCCCCTCCCCCCCCCCCCTTTTGAGTAATCCTGGATCCGCCACTGGTGTAGTTGGTAGAGAGGATACAGGGGTGCGGCTGGGATGGCGGAGTGCAGAGGAAAAGAAAGGAGAAGGAAGAAAGGAAAGGAAAGAAATAAAGAAAAGAAAACCAGTTTTTTTTTTTGTTTTTTTAAAGAAAACGCACGGCTGTGTGAAAAAACGCACTGGCCGTGCAGTGCTCTCGAAGTGGGAAAAAGAAATTAAAATTCGAACAGCTACTAAAAACGCACGGCCGTGCACTAAAGTGCACAGGCCGTGCTGTGCTCTCGAATTGTGTAAAATATGTGCTTTTTTTAACGAAAAACTGCACGGCCGTGCACTTGAGTGCACAGGCCGTGCGCCTCTCTCAAATTGAGCGACGAAATTCGAGAACAAGAGCGCACGACTGCGCGTTTTACCGCACAGGCCGTGCGATGCTCTCGAACAATGTTTTTTTATTTTTTATTATTATTTAGAAGAAGGAAGAAATACATACCTTGGGTTGCCTCCCAAGAAGCGCTTGTTTAAGGTCCTTAGCCTGACCTTCCATCAACTTTAAGTACTCGGATCAGGAGGGTCGGTGGTGTCCTGCTTGATCGGATCAGATGTGACAACAGGCTTCAATCGACGACACTGCACCTTGAACTTTCCAGAGTTCTTATGCCATAACTCAAGTGTTCCACCTTTCAGAACTCGAGTCACCCTATATGGTCCTGACCATCTTGTCCCCTTAGGACCTGGAAACATGTTGGGTTTTTCATGGGATAACAACACCATATTTCCACTCTTGAACTCAACCTTTGTCTTGGCCTTCTTCCTTTTGTTTGGAGTTTGCCTTTTCTTTGCATTAGCATTCTCACCATCATCTAGGTCCGGATCTCCCAAAGACATATCCAGCAGACGAGCAATGTCAGATATGATCTCATCTTGCCCGGGATCAACCTCAATCTTACAGCAGATACCCATGTTAGGAGCTGGTGGAGTGTCTTTGTATATCTCAAGGAAGTAGTCCTTGAAATATTTATACTCAATCTTCTCTTCTCCTATTGTGAATGAAAGTTTCCCATTCTTGACATCAATATTATCCTCAACAGTGGCTAAAAATGGTCTCCCAAGGATGATGAGAGTCTTATCACTAACCTCCATGTAAAGTATCACAAAATCTCCTAGTATGAAAAACTTTCCCACTTTCCCAGGATTATTTTCTATTATGCCCACAAGATGAGTAATAGACCAATCAGCCATAAGGAGACGCATCTTGGATGGAATAGGCTCACCCAATTTCAATTCTTTGCAGATTGACAAAGGCATAACATTGACACTAGACCCGAGATCACAAAGACAATTATAAGTCAGATTGCCAAAATATGGAGGGATAAAGAATTCACCCGGATCTTGTAGTTTCTTCGGCATCTTCTCAGCGCAGTCCATTGTCAAGGCCACAGTCTCATAGTCCTCCAACCTTCTCTTCTTGATCAGAATATCTTTCAGGAACTTAGCATACGCAGGCATTTCAGTGAGGACATCTGTGAAAGGTATGTCAACATACAGCTTCTTCATCATCTCCTTAAACTTCACAAATTGGTGCTCTAGCTGTTTCTGAATCCTTCTCCGAGGAAAAGGCAGAGGTGGCTTGTATGGCGGGGGAGCAACATACTTGGGTTCTTATTCTTGTTGCCTCCCCACAGGCTCCTTTATCGCTTTTTTTTCTCTTGGTCTGTTCTCCTCCAACTGTTTTTCTTCACTCAGAGAGACAGCCCTGTAATGCTCCATAGGGTTGACCAGCAGGCCTAGGAACATTCATAGCAATTTGGGCCAACTGACTCTCCAATTGGTCCATCCTCTTAGGCAAGCTCTCGAAGTTATTAGCCATCTTGGATAGGGCTTCCAACTGAGAAGCCATGGTCCCTTGATTTTTAGCCATTTCCCTCAACACAGACTGAAGTGCGGAATTATCAAAAGTCTAAGCGGGTGCTTGATTTTGCGGTTGAGAGACTCTCGGTTGGAACCCTGGAGGTGGTCTTTGCTGAGCATCGTCATTCTTGTAGGAGAAGTTTGGATGATTCCTCCACCCAGGATTATAGGTATTGGAATACGGATCATTCCTAGGGCCCCTATTGAAGTTATTCATATAGTTCACTTCTCCCTGAGACTCGTTCTGGGAAGTGAAGAGTTGACAATATGATATAGTATGGTCACCCTCTCCACAAAATTGACAGGCAATACCAGAAACAGCCTGTGTAGATTGCCCTGCACCATGCGCTTGAGACTTTTGCACTAACAGATTCAGCCTCTTGACCTCTTGTGCCATAGCATCAATCTGAGCCTATTGGTGTGTGTCAGAACTAACCTCATACATCCCTGCAGGTTTCTTGGAACTTGTAGTAGATCGCGGATCATTGTAATAGTGAGAGTGTTGAGCAGTATCCTCGATCAAGTCCCAAGCATCATCAATCACCCGTTGAAGCATCAATGATCAGTCTGGTAGAACTGTCAATAGCGTTGTCGAAGACATGCAGCAGGGTCCAATTTTTTTGCCCATGATGGGGGCACAAGTTCAGCAATTCCTTGAATCTTTCCCACCCTTCATAAAGAGACTCTTCATCTTTCATCTTGAAAACAAGAATCTGATTCCTCATCTCAGTAGTCTTCTTTGGTGGAAAATATTTTTGGAGGAATGCCTTTGCTAGCTCATCCCAAGTTGTGATTGAGCCAAGAGGTAGGGCCTTGAACCAAGCTTCGGCCCTGTCTCGCAGAGAGAATGAAAAGGCTCGCAGGTTGAGCGCATCTTGGGACACTTCATGGATCTTCACTGTGTCCATCAACTCAATAAAGGTAGCCAGATACTGGTGTGGATTTTCAGAATGTAGACCTCCAAATTGAATCTGCTGAACCATGTTGAGCAGAGAAGCTTTCAGCTCAAAGTTAAGAGCTTGCACAAGAGTTCGGACATACCAGAAATAGGACCAAGGTGATTTGGCATCACATAATCACCAAGCGTCATACGTGGCTCTTGAACTTCCAGAGCAGGATCTTGTTCCACTCTGTTATCACCCATGGCTTATTCTATGGCTTCGTGTAGTTGTCTTCTTCTAGCACGAAGAGTACGCTCAGGTTCGGGATCGTAGTCGTTGAGATTACCAGCGCTCAGGACTCTTCGCATCAGTATAAAACAAGCCTGAAAACAAAGCAACAAAATACAAGATCAAAAATAAAACAAAGACTTAGTCGAACCAGTTGTAGGAACACAACTGATACTAGCAATAGTCCCTGGCAACGGCGCCAAAAACTTGATAGAACAAAAACCTACCCACAAGCGTATGGGTTCAGTTGTAGCTTTTCAAGTGTCGTTCCCAACGAGGACTATGTAGTATCTTTTGTATCTTAAACAGTAAGCTAAGCCAAAAGATTGAGAATTTTGCTGAACTAACAAATAAAATTTAGAAACAAATGCAAGTGATGATTGTAATCAATGAAGGGAAAGTTTCCAAGGCAAGGGATCCCCGCAACTATGCTTCAGTAGACTTAACTAGATAAATGTCTGAACTTAGTCTGTCTTTGTTGAAGGTAACTATCTTAGGTAATTACTAATTCCTCTCGGATGATAGTAAATGTGCCTAGATTCAATTAACATCCACTCTCGCGACTTGCTAATCAAGATCTGGACCCTCTGGGCATTTAGAATCTAAGGTCAAACTGAATTAACATCCACTCTCGTGACTTGCTAAATCCAACCTAATCTTAGGGTTTATATGATAGTTATTAATCCACAAAATAAATTAAGACGCTCTCGCAATAATAAAATCTCAGGTTCAATTCCTAGGATTCCAATAGAAGTTATTACCTATCGGTCTCAAACCCTATCTGACTACCTATTAACGTTTTTACCTCTCGGTTGCAAATCCTAATAGGATCCAATTCGCATAAGCTAATATGGGCTTAAAGCATCTAGGAATGAATCAACAAAGTTTCAGACTTCCATTCAGGCAAATATCAAACAAGCCTACCTACGCATAGTTGGGATCACCCCAACCCTATAAATAGGAATTTAGCCAAGCATAATTGAAGACATATTCAATAGATTTAAACTAGCCAACAACATATATGAATTATTCAATAAATACCGAATATGTTAATCTCAATGTAGAAATAATCCAAGTTGACAAAGGCTAGAACAATAATACCAAAATCTTCAAAGTGCTAAAGCATAAAAATTCCGTCTTGAAGTTCAACGCGTACGTACGGCAGTAATCCAAACTAAAAAAAAAACTAAAAACTAAAACTGCCTCCAAACTAAAACTAAACCTCCTCTAATTAATCTCCCCTGGATAAAGCTGTCGCCCCTCCAAGATTTTAGTGGGCCGGCCTACTACTTTGAAGAAAGCTCTGAAGCAGCCACCACCATAAAAACGTCACCTAGTGTGTGGGTCCCCACACTTGTTGCACATCACCAGAATTTCTGCCTCGTTCCACTTGAGGTGGGCTGCCCAGATTTGGCCCAACAAATTTCATAATTAATGAACACCTCAATTTGTTCACTGCACATTTTATTTTGGCATGGTAAGAATCAAACAAGCCGCCAAATTATTATCCACAAAACTTGACCGAGGCGATTATTTAACATCTTGTTTGGCGTCTGCAAACATAGTCTCGTTTTATCTTTGAATTGTACCTAAAATATCTGAAATATATAAAAACACAAGTGTGGACTCCGAATACAAAATAATGCAAAATTAATTATAAAAAATATAAAATATGCATGAAAATGACCTAATCTAATATGCAACTAGACTCCTAAAGTATGTATAAAATAGGTGTTATCACTCCTCAATTTGCACATGCGTTCCAAACCTTTGCATCTCCACCACTTGGCCAATGTCAGGATTCAAGCCCATGGTGAAGTTGGACACTAGATAGCCCTCGGGAAAATGAACGTTGGACCAAAACACTAAGTGCTTTAACTCCTTGTAAAATTCTTCCGGCGTCCGGTTCCCTTGCTTCACTCTCTCCAATTTGACTTGGATTTGGTATTGGAAGTCTTGAGGCACAAACCGGAACCTCATGGCCTCAGTTTTGGCCTTCCAATCAAGGTAGGCATCTAGATTTGACGTTCTTGCATAGGGTTGGATGGAGAGCTTGATGCCAAGATGTGGCTCCCTCTCTTGAGCCCTAGCTCTATCTCCTTGGCCAAAGGCAAAGTACCTAGGCCCTTGCACACGTGGCGGCATCCTTCGTCCTCTAGCCTCTTCTTGATGTTCTTGTTGTTCAAGAGACACTCTCCGTGGATGCAAGAGAGGACCAACTGGCAGTTGGTAAGGCCGCCTCATCATCCTCTCGAGCATAGGGGGATTGGCTGACACAAATGGCCGCGTTGGTTCTTGGTTGATGGCATCAGGGGAGAAAGGGGTTCTCTATGTTATCAAACATGTGGTCGTGGCCCCTAGAAGGCCGCAACAAATTGGTACTTTCCTCGGCTTGGTGTGAAGGCCCTTCCTCTCGAAAGCTCTCTTTGCTTTGGTGAGCTTGGTTGGGTTGAGGTATGACTCGTACGAGGGCTGCCAAGCCTTTGCTCTAGCTTTTCATCCATTGCTTGTAGGAGGTCCAACCGAGTGTTTTCGAAAAAGGCTTGGATATCCCTAAACGTGAGAGGCTTGTCTTCACCATCGCCGTCCATGAGACCCTTTCCTTTGTCTTCATGCATGGACATATCAAACAAAAAGGCAAACAACACAAGAGTTAGTCCAAAAACAAACTCACAAGTTGGTGTCGAAATACCTCCAAAATGGCTCCTTTGTCTTGTCCCTCGCACGACCTTCATCTTTCTTTAAAGGCCGGCTTCTTAGTGACTTGTTTCCAAGCCACTTCCAAGACCTCTTAGAGTCACACATACTTGATCTCGGCCCCCACTAAGAAGTCCTACACAAGCGCTTGAAACCACAAGAAGAAAATTGTAGGCTTTACCGAGCACTAGCGTTTGGGCTCGGAGTGGTGTTTTTGACAAGATGGTTGCACTTTGTTCAATCTAAACTTGCACATGTTATGCAAGTCAAAATATAGTTAAGTCACACAAGAAAGCTACTAGGTACTTAGCCCCTTACAAACTCTTGTTTTGGACACAAAACAACTCTTCTTCACTTGCTCTCTTTTTTCTTGGTTTGACCAATCTCTCTAAGGCCTCCCCTTTTGTCTTAGGCCAGGTATTTCTAGTTCAAACCTTTTTATTTAACGTGGGAAAGTTTTCCCTTACAACTTTGACAAAATTCTAAATGCAAGAAACACAACAAAACACTTAGCAATTTCGTAAGCCACTCTTAT
Organism: Rheum nobile; assembly: GCA_027886185.1. Classification (NCBI taxonomy): domain Eukaryota; kingdom Viridiplantae; phylum Streptophyta; class Magnoliopsida; order Caryophyllales; family Polygonaceae; genus Rheum; species Rheum nobile. The sequence goes on along the minus strand of WOAB01000761.1, from coordinate 646,602 downwards.
CTTGGGACTAAGCACTTTTTCTCGTAACTTATGCTACTTATAAATATATATTGGTCACATAAAAAGAACAAGCAATAAAAACAAAGTGCAAACAAACAAGTGTGGCCAAATATGGTAAGTGGCGGTTGTAAATTTAGGGATTTTAATGCCAAGTTTAATGCATGCAGTTCAATGGGATCGATTTGGTTTAATGCTAGCAAATTAATGTGGATTTAAGAGCATACAACGGTCGCTTTTCCCTTATTAATGGCAGGCAGTCGTCGGGTACTTCAAGCAAGACACAAAAGGACAATCGCAAGTATGGCTAGAAAGTACTCGGCAAAACTATGGCAAAATTTTCTTGAAATTTCAAGAACAAGTTTTGGATTGAAACTTACCTTGAAAAAGGCTCTGATACCAAATGATGTGTCCCTTGTGAGGATCTCAAGCTTCAAGGAAAGTTCTACACCGAAACTCTAAACCAATTCCTCCTCTGCGACGGCGGTGGACTCGATTGACAAGAAAAGTTGATGCGACCCTGCCCCCCATGACGGCCATAGAAGAAGAAGCCATGACCGTGAACTCAGAAGGGCCAAGTACGAAGACCGCGATCTTCTTTCCACTACTCACATCGAGCACAGAGACCACGATCTTCGTCATACTTCTCGCATCTGATATAGAGACCACGATCTCCTTCAAGCGTCTCCAGCCAAGCCCAGAGATTGCGTTCTATCTCAAGATCCTCGCATTCAATGATGAACGCGTTCTTTGAATTGTTTTGTATTTATTGAACATTATTATTTTAGTTCTTTCTTTTGGGGCGTGTGTTCCACGCGTGTCGCGTGGGCCAGCCCATTAAGCGAGACTCGGCCCATCCGAGTCCCGCTATCTCCTATAAAAGGTCACCTCGACCTTTTGTACTAGGTTACGTCTAATTTTGAATCAAAGCTTAAGTTGAGAGCCTATCGCCTTCGTCCTTTGATTGGACGTCAAACACCTCTGTCTTCTCATGTCCTTCACTCCGCCGCCGACACTACGACAACCGCTTGATTCTTCAAGCCAAGTCTTTCTTCGCATCTCCCTTCACCCCGTTGCCGACGCTACGGCCCAAGACTTGTCTTTTCAAGTCATCTATCCCTCCAACAATCGCTTCCGCCATCGCCATACCACCAAAAATCATCGCGTTATTCCCCTCACGCGACGCGTTCCACTCATTCAACCACTGAAGTGACTCGTGCGACTTCCCACCAAGATCATCGATCCGGCATTCACAAGCAGGAACGCATCAACTGGTATCAGAGCCTTTGATCTTGTAAGTCGCTTGTCAAGTTCTCATTTGTTCACAAATTTTTTTTTCTCCCCCATCATCCTTGCTTCAGCGTTTGTCACAAAATTTTTTCTCTTCAAACACATGCTTGTCCAATCGGTTTCTACAAGAGAATCTCTTGGCCGATAATTGCTTGATCCATGCACGAATATTGTGTGATTTGCTTTGCATGAAATCTGCGTAAATAATTGAAAGATCTTCTTAATTAATCGCGTGAATTTCGCCAACATATCTTGCCATATTTTCTTGTGTTGACCGTCATAAATCTGCATTAAATCTTCTCTCTCTTATTGCGTAAATCTCATGATTTCTTTCCATAAGTTACTTAGCCGTTTATTTTTATTTTGTTTCATTTAATTCTTATCCGATCTTCAATCAAAGACTAAGATCTCAGATTTAAATTTCAAATTCAAAAACAAAAGTCAAAGTCACATTTCAAAAAAAAAAAAGAACGCGACATTCAAAAACAAAAAGAGAAGGAAAGCCAAAATAAGGCAACCTCTTCCCTCAACAGCTAGGCTCATCTTCTTCATCTCTCCACCGTCTAGCGTCATACTTGAAGGTTTGTCTTGTGTGTACGCGTTGTTTACACAAGAGGTTAGGACTTCTTTCTTCTGGTTTCATTTGCTTTTGTGCTTGCATATCACACTTGTTTTGCTTGCCTTAAGCCGCCCTCACGGCCAAAAGAACGCGCCCTCCTACGTGAACACTTGTTACTTGCTCATTGCTTGCTTGATCTGTGGTTGTGTTGTCTTTTGTTCATTTTTACTCGCGATGTCTGGTTACATTGTCTTAGGAAAGGAGTATCTGCCAAACACACCCTTGGTGCCACGACAAGATCAACAAAATGAAGCCCCCAGTCTGGAGCTCTCCGTGCCACAACGCGAGATACAGGAGTTACGGTGCCAACTTGCTCAACTCCAAGCCATACAGGAGTTATGGCGCCAAGTTGTTCAACGCGATGAACCACCATCCACGCCGCGAGATAACAGATCGCGCCACAACGCGCGACAAGCTACTCCACCGCGACGCCCAAGTGGACACCCACGGCGCGAAGAACATCGCATGAGGACACCTGCCACAACACCCATCACGTACGACGTCCGTGACCACCTTGGCCACCAGAGTACGTGCACACCGCGCTATGACTCCTATGGCTATGGATACACGACGCCAACGATCCATCATGCCTTTGAGGAGTTCGACGATGAGGAATTTGAGGACTCAGGTATGACCAATTCCAGCTCTTATCACCCCTATCTTGGTGATCCTTTTGAGTTGCAGGATTGGCCCGCGGACTAGATTCCGCCACCGCGGCTCAAGGTCCAATCCCACCAGTCATTCCAGGCCAACATGGAACATGACACACGCGGCCAGCGTTGCGAAGAAAGGACGCGCGACTATCGTCAACGCGGCGAGGGAGATGCCCAGCCGTGACAGCGACGCTGCGCCGATTCCAACGCGCACCGCTACCAACGCCATGAAGTAGAGGTGCCCCACCAGCTCAACCGCCGCGAGCACTCATCTTGGCAACATCAAGGCCAACGCAGGTATGAGTCTAACACTAGTCCCTCCATTACTACTGATGTGCGTGTTCAAGTCTCAGGATCCACCGCGTACAACCAAGACCGTGACTCCAAGCTCGCGATGCCCAATTACACGGCCTCTTGCACGACCGCGCCAACGGCCCTCTCCTAGGGCTATGATCGTGAAGATGACATTGAAGGCTTCAAGTGTGGAGGATGCGGTCACTACCAAAGGGATTGGGCAAACATGAAGCAGGTCCTCTTCTCCACTGTTGCCGTGGAAGATGAGTCTTACGAGGAGGAGACCCCGCTTGAGACAATTGAAGGATTCAACGACGACACCGAGGAGGCCGACGCGTGTGGGGCTGCCGTGATCCATGCAGGCACACCATTGAGCCTCGTCACGTGGCGCATTCTCAACGTCAAGGAAGGAAACCTTGTCGACCAGCGCGAGACTCTCATCCACACGCGTTGCATGGTTAATACCGCGTCGATAAGTGTCATCTGCGATGGTGGCAACTGCTTAAAGATCAACAATGAGAAGGTGGTAAACCCTCTCAGACTGCCAACCACACTTTACCCACAACCATATGACCTACAAGGGATATCTTCAAACTCGGGTAACACTGTCTCACGGCAGTGTCTTATAACCTTTTTCATTGGTCGCTACCATGACACCATTTTATGTGATGTGATTGCAAAGGACGCCACCCATCTCTTGCTTGGGCGTCCATGGCAGTCTGATCGTCGCGTACTTCACGATGTGTATCTAAACACCTATGTGTTTACCTACCACGGGAAGCGCGTGACTTTCTTACATATGTCTCTCCATGAGATTTTACAGGATCAGGTCGAGCGTGATCGAGAAAAGACTATGGAAGCAGCAAAGCCCGTGTCAACATCAACGCGACCCCACTCAGATCCTGAAGATGCTTCCAATACCCTAGACCCCAGTAGAAGGACAATGCGTTCTTCCAAAGGCCACGAAGTCGTTTCCAATGACAAAGAGCTCAATGCACGAGACCTCTATTGGCTGCACTTGCAAAATGACCAATTCCAATCACGGCACAAGCAGCATTTGGCTCCACGCGGAGAGGAGCCATTCTGCGTCGTCAATACCATTGGAGATAACGCTTACAGGATTGAGCTGCCCAAAGACTATGGTGTGCATGCAACCTCCGATGTCGCGAAATTGCAAGAGTATGAGGAGCACAAGTTCAATGACGGTGAAGCAGGGACAATTCATAGCCAAGTGGGGGAGGGTGATGTGACCCTGCCCCCCATGACGGCCATAGAAGAAGAAGCCATGACCGTGAACTCAGAAGGGCCAAGTACGAAGACCGTAATCTTCTTTCCACTACTCGCATCGAGCACAGAGACCGCGATCTTCGTCATACTTCTCGCATCTGGTATAGAGACCGCGATCTCCTTCAAGCGTCTCCAGCCAAGCCCAGAGATCGCGTTCTATCTCAAGATCCTCGCATTCAATGATGAACGCGTTCTTTGAATTGTTTTGTATTTATTGAACATTATTATTTTAGTTCTTTCTTTTGGGGCGTGTGTTCCACGCGTGTCGCGTGGGCCAGCCCATTAAGCGAGACTCGGCCCATTCGAGTCCCGCTATCTCCTATAAAAGGTCACCTCGACCTTCTGTACTAGGTTACGTCTAATTTTGAATCAAAGCTTAAGTTGAGAGCCTATCGCCTCCTTCCTTTGATTGGACGTCAAACACCTCTGTCTTCTCATGTCCTTCACTCCATCGCCGATGCTACGGCAACCACTTGATTCTTCAAGCCAAGTCTTCCTTCGTATCTCTCTTCACCCCGCTGCCTACGCTACGGCCCAAGACTTGTCTTTTCAAGTCATCTATCCCTCCAACAATCGCTTCCACCATCGCCAAACCACCATAAATCATCGCGTTATTTCCCTCATGCGACGCGTTCCACTCATTCAACCACTGAAGTGACTCGCGCGACTTCCCACCAAGATCGTCGATCCGGCATTCACAAGCAGGAACGCATCAAAAGTTGGCCAAGCGTTTGGATGTATTTGAAGGAAATTATATGTTGGGATAAACTATTGGAAACCCTTGGACAAATGCACCAAAAATAACCAGGAGGATCGTAGATTGGATCGAGGATGAACACACCTAAAACCGCTCTACTAAGTTTGGATGAACACACCAAACAAAGACGCAAAACTAAAAGGCTCTCAAAGGCTTTTTGTGCTCAAAAGCTCAAGATATATTAAAGTTTAATATGAGAAACAATGTAGCTACAAGCCAACTTATAAACACAAAATTACCTAAATTGTCTTTAACACATTAAAGGGGAAAACATAAAGTGGTGCTCTAAATGGCCTGGTCAAATCTCAACGCTATTTGCCATCAATTTTGGAGATAAATGGAAGCATTCAATGTGCCACATCATCACCAAACTTGGGGGAAAAGGCACGAGTGGTTTGCGAGATTGCCTTCTCTCAATGCCATAACACCGCCGGCGTCGGGCTTCCGTTGTCAGCCAATGCCATCTCTGGGCAAACATTTGAACTCCCTAACATTCCTTGAGTCCATTGGCATGTAAGAGTGTCATAAGCATGTTGGAGAAGTTTGGCATCATTTGGACACTCGTGGCCTGGTAAGCGTCGCTGTCCTCTATTCTTGACATTGCCCGGCGCCAGGATCATTACTTGCACGAGTGCCATCACCGAGCCATTTAGCATTTGGCTTGGCACTTCTGGTGCGAAAAGACTTCTTTGGATGCCCTCTTGAAGATGCCTTGCTTGGGCCCTGGTGATCACGCCTTTGGCCTGGTGGACGTCGGTGTGGCCTTGTTAGAGCCTAGCTAGTGCACGGGTGCCAGATCTGGTGAGTGGCGCTGTGGGGGATGGGTACACTTTGTCTAGTTCTCCTTGCGGCATCTTGACACTCTCTTCCAGTGCCTCGAAGCTGGCCTCATTTGCCTCCACATTGCTCAGATCACCCGGCGGTGGTATCGGTGGCGTCGGCGACAAGATCTCAGCGCCGTTTGTGGCGTTGTCTTGGTCTTCCTCTTGGGCACTTGGTGTGTGGCTGGCAACATGAGGTGAAGCATTGTGATTCACATCACATTGCCCAAGTGGATGCAGCAAAGGAAGTTGTTTGGATTAGGAAGTTCATCACTGAACTTGGTGTTGTTCCTAGTTGTGCTAAGGTAATTGCCATCTATTGTGACAACAATGGTGTGATTGCTCAATCCAAGGAACCCAATTCAAACTTCAAATCCAAAGATGTGCTCAGAAAGTTCCATGTCATTCGAGATTACGTCGATAGAGGAGATGTGAAGCTTTATAAAGTACATACAAATGACAACATAGCAGATCCTTTGGCTAAACCTTTACTTAAGCCTAAGAATGACACTCACACTAGGGCTAAGGGAATCAAGCACATTGGAGAATGGTTGTGAGCTTGTATAGTTTTAAATTATGGAGATTGTTTTCATGATTGTTAAACTTTCAATAATGCTTGTTATTTGAAATAAAATTTCATTATTATTTAATTTGGTTTAGAGTTAAATAAAATGTCCATATAATTTATAATTGTCAAATAGGATCGTTATAAGTGTTTTTGACGAATGAACCCCGATTAAGTGAACTAAAATTATATATTATAAATTGTCCATAGTCTAAGTCGTTAATATGGACATAAATTGATATGTCTCGGTCTCCCGAAACGCGTCTCCGAGTGGATCTAATACAAGGTTGACAACAAAACGAGTCGAACGAGGGTACTTGAAGACAGCCACGTGAGAGGACAACAGCCTCGGCTAGGGCCGAGACAATTACAAGGGCGCGAGATTGGCTTCCGAGAGCGCCGACGATGAGCGATCGTGGTGGAAGAGATGACCGAAGTAGGTGGTGCAAGGTGGATAAGAAGAAACGAACTAGGGCGCAAGAGCAATGCTCTAACGACTGCCTCTAATTCTATTCCACGTGCTCAAACATTAGGTCAAAGTGACCCTAATAAAGCAAATACCATCATGGGCCTAAGAGAGGCCCAATGTCCTGAAATAGTAACTTCCTAGATATAGTAACATCTAAATGTGGTAAGTGCTAGAAGTGGAAACTTTCCATTGTTAGACACATTCTAAGAATGGAAACTACTAAAAACGGAAATTGCTAAATGTGAAAACTACTAAAAATAGAAAGTATCTCGGAATGTCTCGAAATTGGCATGTGACCATCACAATGCCAAGAAAAGTCGAATGCCTGAGAGAGTGCCTGTGAAAAGTCACCAAGCCTCGTCGATGGCCGCAACATGGCCAATTGTCGTACAAGTGATGGCTCGGGTCGTGAATAGTGAGGCACGTCCGTCCCGCGCCTTGGCCTTGGTTGTGATGGACTGTGTAGCTTGGGCAATGGCCCTGGCTCGAGATCTGGTGATCGGGCCTTCAGATCTGACTCTCAGCATGTCATCATCCTCGGCCTCCGTCAACGTCACGTCCGGTGGCGTACCACTCTCCCCTTCTTGGCATCGAATCGACCCCGATTCGTCAATGTCAATGTCCGGGGGCACATACGGGGACAAGTCGGCCACATTGAATGTGGCATGGACGCCATAGTCATCGGGGAGCTCCAGCTTGTAGGCGTTTGGGCCAAACGCCTCAAGGACTCGAAAGGGCCCATCGCCGCGGGGATCGAGCTTGGTGCGACGGCGGGCGGGAAATGCTCTTTGTGTATATGAAGCCAAACAAGGTCACCGGGCACAAATGTGATGCGGCGCCGACCCTTGTTGGCCTTGTGCTCGTATTGTCGAGTCCTCCGCTCCAGCTACTCCTTGGTCCTAGCATGCAGCTCCTGAATGAACGCAGCCCGGTCCGCGACCTTGATATGATCGCCGTCGTGGAGAGGATGCGGAGTGAGATCCAGCGGAGTGAGCGGGTTCCGACCGTAAATAACCTGAAAAGGACTGAGGCGTGTCGCCGAATGCATAGACCTGTTATAAGAGAACTCAACACAAGAAATTAATCCTCCCAACGGCGCGGGTTGGCCCTAAGCATGGCTCTAAGCAAGGTCCCTAAGGTGCGGTTGGTCACCTCAGTCTATCCATCTGTCTAGGGGTGGTAGCTAGTGGAAAATAGGAGTCGAGTACCCAGCTTACCCCATAGTGTCCTCCAAAAATGACTCACAAACTTCACATCCCGGTCACTCACTATAGACCTAGGAATCCCATGCAATCGCACCACATGCTCAAAGAAAAGGTTAGCTATGTCCGAAGTATTGTTGGTTTGCCTACAAGGGATAAAATGAGCCATCTTGGAGAATCTATCTACAACCACAAAGATCGAATCCCTCCCCTTCTTAGACAACGACAACCCCATCACAAAATCCATGGATATATCCTCCCAGGGGGCCGAGGGTACAGGCAAGGGTGTATATAAGGAAGGGCTCGACCTAGACTTGGCTCTATGGCATGTCACACAAGCATTGATAAACCTAGTCACCTGTCAGGTCATATAAGGCCAATAGAAATGTTCCTTAAGTGCAGCGACCGTCTTAGATATCCCTAAATGACCACGACTCTCATGTGCCTCCTGTATGAGTAGAGCCCTAATAGAGGATTGGGGTATACACAGCTTCCCAACCCGAAACAAAAATCCATCATCCAACACATATCCCTCACACTCACCCCGAGATGTGCAAGTCTCATAAATAGAACTAAAGAAAGTATCCTGAGAATACAAATCCTTAATCAAAGAAAAACCAAGAAGACGAGCGTCGAGTTGAGTCAAGAGAACATAAATGCGAGATAGTGCGTCAGCAATCACGTTCTCTTTGCCCTTCTTGTGCAAGATGACAAAAGGGAACGTCTCCAGAAATTCCACCCAACGTGCATGGCGACCAGTAAGATTGGACTGGTGCCGCAAGTGGGTGAGAGCCTCATGGTCGTTGTGGATGACGAACTCCTTGGGCCACAAATAATGCTTTCAGGTCTACAGGACCCGGATAAGGGCGTACAACTCCTTGTCATATGTGCCATAGTTGAGTGCAGCGTGAGACAGCTTCTCACTAAAGTAGGCGATGGGTCGCCGCCCCTGAAGTAAGACGCCCCCAATCCCGAAGTGAGAGGCATCACACTCAATCTCAAAGGTTTTGCTGAAATTAGGGAGCTGTAGAAGTTGAGCATTGCAGAGCTTATCTTTCAGGGTCTGGAAGGCCACCTCGTGCTTCTCAGTCCAGTCAACTGATGCGCCCTTCTTAGTGAGCTCATGCAACGGTGCGGCAATACTGCTGAAGTCCCGCACAAACCGCCTGTAGAAGCCAGCCAACCCCAAAAATGAGCGAACCATGGTGGGTGTTGTGGGGGTAGGCCACTCCTGAATAGCTCGGACCTTCTCCTGGTCCACTCGAAGTCCATCCTGGTACACAACAAACCCAAGAAATACGGTAGTATCGGAGCAGAAAACACACTTTGCCAGGTTGGCGAACAGATGCTCGGTGCGCAGACACTCCAAAACCTGTCTAAGATGGGCTACATGGTCCTGCAAGCAATGTGAGTACACCAGAATATCATCAAAGTACACAACTACGAACTTACCTAGAAAACGGCGAAGGACGTGGTTCATGAGCCGCATGAAAGTGCTCGGAGCATTCGTGAGACCGAAAGGCATCACGAGCCACTCGTAGAGGCCATACTTCGTCTTGAACGCCATCTTCCACTCGTCGCCGTCCTTCATCCGAATCTGGTGGTAGCCACTATGAAGATCGATCTTGGAGAAGAGGGTGGCTCCATGTAACTCATCCAACATGTCGTCAAGGCGGGGAATGGGGTGACGGTACTTGATCATAATCTGGTTGATCGCCCGACAATCGACGCACATACGCCAGGTACCGTCCTTCTTCGGGACCAAAATAACTGGAACGGCACATGGACTCAGGCTCTCTCTGACATAGCCTTTGTCCAGCAACTCTTGGACATGCCTTTGAAGTTCCTTCGTCTCTTCCGGGCTAGTGTAATAAGCAGCTCAGTTGGGCAAAGAAGCTCCAGGGACGAGATCGATCTGGTGCTCAATTCCACGGACCGGGGGAAGACCTGGGAGAATGTCATTGGGCATGACATCCGCAAACTCCTGCAAGAGAGAAAACACAACAGGGGGCAGATCATCGACATTCCTAGAAACAGAAAGACACACAGAGGGATAAATAAGAATGCAATGAGAACTTCCCTTGAACACTGGAGTAAGATCCCGTGGTCGCGCCATCACCAACCGGTGCTCGCGTCGTCCCGGTAAGGTAGACGTCTCGGCAGAGGCGGTAGTCTGATGAGGAGGCACAGATGTACTCGGCTGTCTTGTAGGAGCCGACTTGGCAGTCGCAGTCCGGCCTTTCTCCACTGGAGGTGCAGATGTGCGGGCTTCCCGGGCCTTCTCTCGGTTCCTTTCCACCTGGTCATGCAGAATCTCCTGGGGTGTCATTGGCAGCAAGGTAACGCACCTACCCCCATGCATAAAGACGTAGGTGTTGAGGAACCCGTCATGCACCGTCTTCTTATCGAACTGCCATGGCCTACCAAGTAACAAGTGAGTAGCATCCATAGTAACAATATCACACAATATTGAATCCTGGTATTGACCAATCTGAAAAGTGATGTGGCATTGCCTGTTTACCACATCACCCTTACCTTCAGAAAGCCACTGTAGGCCGTAAGGCTGAGGGTGCGACTGCGTCTGTAGATGAAGGTGTTGTACGACCTTCGCATTGATGATGTTGCAGCACGAACCACCATCTATGATCACGCTGAGCGAAGCAGTCTGAACCAGGCAGCGGGTGTGAAACAGATTCTCTCGCTGTCCATCAGGGCAACCTCCTTCACCGTCAGGGCACGCCGGGTGACAAGGCTCAGCGGGGTGTCGACGTCCAAGTCATGCGGCGCACGGGTGTAGTCGGCGTCGTCCTCAGCATCTTCGGTCGGCTCAGGCAGAGGCTCCTCCTCGGTCTCATCAGCAAAAGACTCATATCCAACAACCTGCGTATATAAGATCTTCCTCAGGTATGGGCAGTCACGCTGGATATGACCACGGCCACCACAGCGGTAACAAGCCTGGCAAGTGCGCCCGACTCGCTGCTGAGGTGAAGGGGCAGTGGTAGGCTGAGCTGCAGGTCGGGGTGGGTCACTGAGTCTAGAGGGGCCACGACTCACTGAAGGGGGAGGGTACCTGGGCTGCACAGATGTAGAAGTAGAAACATGCAAAGAAGAAGATGAAGGTCTAGAATCATACCTGCGAGTGGAAGTCTGGGGCCAGGAGGCCTGTCTGCGGCGCTGATGTTGTTGGTGGATCATCATAGCAGTATGAGTTAGCTGGTTGAGGTCATGTATAGGAAGTATCTCCAGCTGGTCTCGGATGGTGGCGTTCAGCCCACTGAGAAATCTGGTCCGTATAGTAGAAGGAGAGACGCTCATCCCCACCTTGTAATACAGGTCCTCGAGCTTTGCGAAAAACTCGATTGGCGTCTGCGTTCCCTGGAGGGCGAGTGCGATTTCCATCCACATGCAGTTCTGGTAGTCGTCTGGAACATACTTGAGGCGCATAATGAATATTAATTAGTGCCACTGCGCTATATGCTCGAGACCTCTCCGTTCCCTGTCCGAACAGAAACGTTGCCACCAATTCCGAGCAGCACCCCGAAACTGCAGAGTGGCAATATCCACCTTCTCATACTCTTCATACGTACAGTGTCGCAAATCATGTTCTGTAGCCTGCATCCACTCTAAAAATACAGCATGATCATAATCACCATGAAAGTGCTCGATAGTTACCTTGATCTCGCGGCGACTGGCGTAGGGGTTGGGCCCGTTGCGACGGTCAGGGAAACGTTGAGTTGCAGGGTCTGGCTCAGGGTATGGTTCGTCCAGGTCGTCATCATAAGCAGCAAAATCATCCTGGACGGGTCGAGGGCGACACTGGCGACGTCGGTCATGGTCCTCGGTGCGAGTCTGTTGGCGGGCCGCAGGGGCGGCGCGGTGGCCGCGGTCCTCGTGGACTGCGGGCTGCTTGCTGGGACGTCGCGGAGGCATCGGTATCCGTGGTGGAATGTAATCTGGGGGGAATTGCTGTGACTCTACTGGATCGCCCAATGGCGGATGGAAATTCCCCGGATTCGGGTCACCTATAATCTCCAAACCCTCCTCATCATACTGAGTAAACACAATAGGAGAAATATACCTAGAACGCGGTGCAAGGGCAGCAGGCTGGCTAGTTCTAGGTCGCGAAGGCGTGGTGTGTGGCTCCCGACGGCGGTCGTCGATGTCGCGGCGCGCCTCCATCTGCCTCATGGACTCGTACCGGCGTTGGCGATTGCCGATGTTGATGTACGGAAGAGGCCCCAAATCAGCGGCGGGGCTCTCGTGCTCAGCTGAGTCGTAGGCGAACTCGCCGGCGGGCGAGCGCGGGGGTTCGTAGCGGTCGAACTCCTGGTTCTCCTGCTATGACTCAATGATGGAGTTGAGACGATGCATGTGGGGTTGGTGGTGCGAAGTGGATGGCAGTGGACCCTTTCCCTTATCTAGACGTCGTGTCGTGTCTGTCTGGGCGGGTGGGTGAAGGGTCACACCGGTAGAGGGATCTGTGGCGGGGACGGTCGCAGAAAGTCTTGCGATCCGCTCCTCGGCTGCCTCTCTGGCCTGCTCGGCAGCTGCTCGACCTCTTTCAGCGTATTCGAGTCGTGCCTCAATATCCGCCAAGCGCTTGGCCATGGCCTCGTCTGCGGCCTATCGAACTGCGTGAGGATCGTCGGACCCTGAACCTGGAGACACCATGGAAAACACGCAGAAAGAGCAAAAACGCTGCAAAGGATAACAACCAACGAAACGAATAAAGACGATCAACTTCAACCCACTAAGTCTCACGTAGGTCTCTAATTTGGCTAGGGCCGTGAGGGCGGAATGGGTAGGCTGACACAGCATGGACTATATCAACACAAAAACCACACGAACCTCACACTAATGGATCCCCAAAAATCAGTGATATTGCAAGCAACAATCTAGCATGCAATTCCTAGAAATCACAGTGAAAGAATACGGGGAGGTGGGCACAATGGACCTGTGTCAATAGTGAATCGGCTTCGCCGAAATCGCCTGAGACTTTCGTTTTTCTATAATCGTTTTTTTTTTAATCGTTTTTTTTTTAATAGTAAAACCGATGCTTTGTTTTTTTTTGTTTAATTGACACAAGCTATGATTAATTAGACCAAAATAAGATGCAAGCACGGTTTTGTGTTTTTTTTTTATAATAATTATATGAAGGCCGTGAGCATCAATGTGTCTAATAGACAATAGAGAAGAAATTGATGATGAAAACTAGGAAGAGACAAGCAAGACAATTACGAGCAATAAACAAAGATTATTAGCAAGCCAATATGCAATATCAGTATGATTTTATGCAGTTGAAGTCCACGAATTGCTTTTGGTGTCTCACGGCTATATCACGGAAATTTTTTTTCGGAAATTTTCTAGGGTCTCTCGATTTATGAATGAAAGCTCAAATAGCCAACACACAATCCTAGGGTATGGATAGGGGCGGTAACCCACCACAATAACAGCAAGTTCACGGCTGAACACAACAATGACAGTAATGGCACAAACCACACAGATTTAATGGCGGAAGAGGAGGGATTAGAATCTGAAATTATGAGACAAAGTAAGCAAAGGAAGACCAACCTTTGTCCGCCTGGAAGCTGATACCAATTGATACGTTTCGGTCTCCCGAAATGCGTCTCCGGATGGATCTAGGACAAGGTTGACAACGAAACGAGTCGAACGAGGGTACTCGAAGACAACCACGTGAGAGGACAACAACCTCGGCTAGGGCCGAGACAATTGCAAGGGCACGAGATTGGCTTCCGAGAGCGCCGGCGATGAGCGATCGTGGTGGAAGAGATGACCGGAGTAGGTGGTGCAAGGTGGCGAAGAAGAAACGAACTAGGCCGCAGGAGCAATGCTCTAACGGCTGCCTCTAATTCTATTCCACGTGCTCAAACATTAGGTCAAAGTGACCCTAATAAAGCAAATACAATCATGGGCCTACGAGAGGCCCAATGTCCCGAAATAGTAACTTCCTAGATATAGTAACATCTAAATGTGGTAAGTGCTAGAAGTGGAAACTTTTCATTCTTAGAAACATTCTAAGAATGGAAACTACTAAAAACGGAAATTGCTAAATGCAAAAACTACTAAAAATAGAAAGTGTCTCGAAATGTCTCGAAATTGACATGTGACCATCACAATGCCAAGAAAAGTCGAATGCCTGAGAGAGTGCCTGTGAAAAGTCACCGAGCCTCGTCGATGGCCGCAGCATGGCCAATCATCGTACAAGTGATGGCTCAGGTCGTGAATAGTGAGGCACGTCCGTCCCGCGCCCTGGCCTTGGTCGTGATGGACTGTGTAGCCTGGGCAATGGCCCTGGCTCGAGATCTGGTGATCGGGCCTTCGGATCTGACTCTCAGCATGTCATCCTCCTCGGCCTCCGTCAACGTCACGTCCGGTGGCGTATCAGAGCGCCAGTCGGATATGAAATTATTGAGCTTAAGCCTTGTCGTGAGAAAACTCCGCCCCTTAAGCCTTCAATGTCACCCTTGTTACTTGTCCCAAATCTACCCCAAACACAACCCATTAACGATCCCGGTGAATTGTTCGATCTAGATCTGTGCGCGAGACGAGTCGACCCGATCGATTCGTATCATAAATGACTTATTAAAAGAGTATTTTGTCAATTGATTAATAGCATCAAGTTTTATGGGATATAGCCTATAGGGACATAAGGATATCTAATCAATTACATGGATATATATTATGTATATGTATTGGGCATACCTACCGTAAAATTATTAAAATATGTTTTAGAATTTTATATTAAACTATTTTAGTAGATTCCTCATTCATGAGTATGATGTTTCTCTTACTTAATAATTAGTATAACTTTGACATTGTTAAACGCCGCTTTGTAAAAGGAGGCTATAAAGGTAGTGATCAGGATTGCTAAGAATTAATTGGGAGTTATAATCATACAAGATTGGAGAAGTTCTCCTGTATTGTTAGGAATGGTGTCTCGGGCCTCTTGAAGAGTAAGAACTGAAAATGCATGGTCGTGCTCAAATGGATTAAAAGTTAATCATTTGTTTTGACAATTCTAGCTCAGAGTTCAAGAAACAATTTGAATATTACACTACTACAATATTGAACAAATGAAACGGTCACTTGCAGCGGTTTAGGATTAGGCAGCGGTTGCGGGTAACGGTTTTCCTATTGAAGCGGTAGTTTGTAGCGGTTGTGAGTATTTCAGTGGTTGAGTGTAGCGGTTGTTACTCAATTGCAGCGTCTGTGGCAGCGGTTTTGTTAATAAAATCTAATGAAGCGGTTTACGTATCTATTGCAGCGGTATATAAAATAGAAAAATAGCTCAAATGCAGCGCTTGTATATGGCGCGCTTCTAAATTCTAATTATCCCCGCCTTCATTAGTTCTTTCCCGGTACTTCGACCAAAGAACTTCTAAACCTAGATTGGAAACAAAATACGCAGCTAGTGGCGATGAAGTTTCTTCCTAAAAACTAGGTTTTTGCTCTGAAATACGAAGGGATTTCTATCGATCTGTTTTTTGTTTATCAAATTCGAAGAAGAAGGCTATTTGGAATGTCTGGTTAGAAAGGGTGTTGCTCGTCTTGTGCTGCTTTAATTCGAAGGAAAATCCCCAATTTGGTACTCAAGTCGACTGGAATCGGTACCTTACAAGGTATTTTTGCCATCAATTTTGCTTTTTTTTGCCTCCTTCTCGACTTCACTTTCAATTTCCCTTTGTTGGCGTCCTTCCTTTCCCTCTAGATCGTGGTCTCTTGCGGTGGCGACCTCTCGGTGGTGTCTCCGGCGGCCATAATCACCTGGTTGCTCCTTCCATTAGTCCATCGTCGTTGTCTTTGGTTTGTCCTCGCCTTTTATCTCTTGTATGCAGGTAGTGTTCTAGGGTTTTGGTTTATATCGTTGCGGTTGAATTGTTAGGTTTTGCTTTGCCTAAACCTAGGTGTTTGATCTGTATTACTATGTCTAGCTCTTCAATTTGTTGAATTTCATTCTACAGTTGTCTAATTGCAAGTAGATCGTACTAAGGCTAGTTGCAAGTGGTTCTTCTAATTCTTCTTCGTGTGAACAATTATAAGGAGAATTAAACTGTACCAAATTCAACAATCCATGACCAAAGGGATCCAAGTGTAACTGGGGACAAAAAGGAAACTTGGGTGTTGAATGGAACTGCTGTGATGTCCAAAGAGATAGCCAACCCTATACTTGGAAGAAATAATATAAGGTATTCTCTATCTACCATTTGTTGTGTTTTTACTTATGAATTAATAAAGTATAGCTTACAACATCTGAATACTTGCTTGCTTTATGGTGGCATTAGTATTACTTGGACTGTCGTATTGGACCGTCCAAACGCTGGCTTAGTTATATCATAGGAACAACAATCTTTTCCATTCATATCTTCTTATTTGTTAAATAATATGTTCTTCTGCTTATCTTTATAGAAACTACCAGACATAAGTTCATTCACTTTTCCTATACCATACAGTTTCTCCTAGTTGATAATTTTTTGTCTTTTGTAGGTTTGTGTAGGGATAAAGACACATTTCTCGATTATTCAGCTGGATCTGGTTATGGAAGAGACTCGAATCCGAAGGTTGACTGCATGTTACCTACCTAAATTCCTCGTATCATCAACTCAGTTTTTGTTGTAACATCTTTTTGTTTACTTTAGAGTTTAGACAAGTGAAATGGAGTATTAAGATAAAGTTAAACGCCTCAAAAATATATTGTTAAAATTTTTAATTTTCTATTGAAATTTTATACACTGGTTTACCTACATTATAATTTTGAATATATTTGTAGCAATAAAAGGTGCTTGAATTGTGTCAGCTAAGGGAGCTTTTTGAGAAGGAAAAGGTACATTTTAGTTTGGTTGAATGTCATGGAATATTTTCATTGGTAAAGGTCATGAGATGATTGTCTTTGTAGTCATTTTGTTTTTCTATCATCTGATGAATTGACTGTTGCTTTTGTTCTATCTTTTGATCTCTGATTCCCCTACCCAGCAAATAGTTGTCTTAATGAACTATGTTGATGTAATAATCATCATTTTAAATCCTTAGTTCTGTGCTTGGTAATGTTAGTAATTTTGTAGTGCATAATTATGAAATTCCTTAAGTTTGACGTTGTTTGATCGTCCAAACTCCCATTAGCTTATAAGCCACTAAGCCAGCATGGCTTTGTATAAGACCAAATGCATATAAGCTTCTGTTTTATGATTATGGATATGCTTGGAGTTTGAGTTCATCTTTCATTGTTTAGGGTGGCTGAAGCTGAAAAGTATTATATCCCTCTCTCCCCTCGCAACACTGTTCTCAGAGAAGATTATCTCCCTCATCTTCCTACTTTTGGTGATTGAGAAGTAACCATATCATATATTATGTTGTTTTGATTGTTCTTTCTTAAATTTATTGGCTTGAATGCATGATTGCTCAGTGATTTTAGTCAAGTAATTGAAATTGACAGATAGGGAATGTGAATGTTGGTCAATAACAGTATGTATAATCACAAAATTTTAGTCAAGTAATTTTACAAACAAATGATAGATAGAGAATGTGAATGTAGAATCAATGATTGAAAGTGAAGTGCATTTTGCTGATTATACCTTAAGTATTTGTACCAAGTTTTGATTTTTTGAATGTGTTCTTCGGCAAAGAGAAAAAATGGTGCATGTGGATTCTGATTTTTTGCCTAACAGTTTAAAGAAGTGCAAGGTCAAGAGAAAAAATGGTGTATGGCTAATTCCATTGTAGCCTCTCAAACTTTGTCAAGTGAATAGGGTGCAAGGTTAATATTGCGTTGATTTTGAGGCTTTTGATCGTCGTTACTATCTCAAACATTTCTAATTTTCCTCTTACGGTAGTATATTTTATTGTATTGTGCTTGTGAGTCACGATTCATTAGCTTGTCTGAGAGTGTGAAATTGGTTTAAGTGTGCTCACTTTAGGGTTGTGCTTCTGCTTTTGAAAAATGATACTTTTTCCATTGTAGCCTACTTATATCTGCATATTACAATACCACAATTCATACTCTTGTACTCTGGAATTCGAAGGAGACCTCAATCGATTTGGTTTATTGTTTCTCAAAGAATAAGAAGGTTATTTGGAATGGCCAGTTAGGGCTGCTGCTCGTCTGGTGTTGCTGTAATTCGAAGGAGAATCCCCGATTTGGTGTTCAAGTCGACTTGAATGGGTAGCTTACAAGGTATTTTTTGCCATCAACTTTGTTTTTGTTGCCTCCTTCGCGTTTGTTATTTGTTTTCTCTTTCACTCCTCCATGCTTTCAGCTTCCAGCACAACAAGGGACAAATTAGATTTTGCTTAACAAAATTTTAGGTTAAGAAGGGACAAATTACATATTCTTATTATTGACAAATTTCTGTTTACATTTATATGTTCATTTGTAAATTGGCCAAATAAGGGTTGCAGTCTTCTTCTTTTTTTCCTAGTCATCTTGAGTGAAATTAGAGACTGTCATAATTGCTGACTTGAAGGTTTACTTTTGCAGAATGTGAGATAAAAATATCATGCTTATGCAGCAACACAAAACCAAGTAAATAGAGCATCTATTGGCTGATTCTCATGTGTCATGCTGGTCCTAGAAGCACAGATATGGTTTGCTGGATTAAGGTTTACTCCACTTCTTATGTTACCCTTGGGAGGAGTAAGAATCAATCTCATATCCTTCTATGTTTCCCTTTCTCAAATTATAATGGGACAATATTATCTACATATAGAACTTGTTTAGCTGCGAATATCGGTGGATCTAATGCTTTATGTGCCTTGGCTTGCCCGAGTCTAGTCAGGGAGTTTGCCTGTAGCCCTGACCAATTGATATGTCCATTTGGCATAGATATCCCCTTTTTCCTTGTCTTTGTCAAGTCAATGTCCAAGGATTATGTAAAAAACATTCCGTGTCATTTTAAGAAGGGATTTGAAGGTTTCAGTGCTTACACATGAAAAGATAACTTACATGTTTCCTTGATATCTATTTTTCTGTGATTCAATTGATAAATTATTGTGACTTCTTCAGTTTAGTTTGTGAGACATTTTTCTGTGCAAACTGCAAATACAAGGAATCGTGATTATTGAGTTTGGGATATTCATTAATGACTGGCTATTCTGTTTCATGTAATTCTAGACAATTAGCAAGTTTATGTAGGTATATTATGTGTTTTACCATGATTTTATACATAACTGCATACAACCCTACATAACTTTCTAGTTGTGCTTTTCGTGAACTGATTTCATGAAATGCATCTGCAACAAATTCTTATTGGATTAATGGTGCCTCAGATTGCCAACTGGCAGTTGGCAGGGTTCTTTAGTAAGTGTATATGATGTGTCTATCATGTTGAAGACGCACATGAGTGACCACATTGTGTATTGTAGCATTTATTGTTTGTGTCTTTAGAATTAGATCATCCGTTTTGTCACAGACGAAGAGTACGCGAGCTAGAGAGTTAAAATATCCAGATGAGAGCTTGGTTAGGCTTCAGGTACTGGGATAAGTGGTAAACTATACATGGGTTTGTGTGAGTTTGGTTATTTATACATCTGTACAATTTTACCTCAAGTTGAGTGGGAAAGATAAGAGAGTTGGCACTAATACATTTCCTTAAAATAGACATTTAGTTAGATTTCTCCCACAAATAGAAAAAATGCTGTAACTTTCTTAATTTTTTTTGTTCATCACAAAACAGATATATTTTCTTAAAATAAAGTTTATGGATGAAACCATGGTGAAGGCATTTCATGTTACTTCTTTTTTTCTTGTTTATATTTGTTACTTTGTGATTGTATCATGAGTTGTGATATCATAACTATTCTATCTTAACTTGGACAGTCAGGTGTTTCTGTGATTAAATATCTGGCATCTAACTTATTTGAATATTTGGTGATTATGATATTTTTATGTATAGGTGATAACAATAATTTTCTTTTTATTTTAGAAATTCTTATTATGAGAAGCAGCAACATCAAGCACAACAGCAGACAGAGCAACAACATCATAAAATAGGGGAAAGGTCTGCATCTGGTTTAGAGGAAATCATAATGGGTTGCACTTTATCATCATCAACTGATATCAAAGAGGTAACTTGTATTTAATCAAGTTTTAATTCATCCTCTCAAAATTAACACCAGACCTTTTTTACCCTGAAATTTATGATGCTTTGGTAGGCCATTTTTCGCATGAAACATCTAATCATATATCAGAGATAATAATTATATATAAAGAGAAAAGTAACAAGAACGGATTAAAAGTAGCAAAAGATGTATATAGCCATGCAACTTTCTTCTTTTTCTCTTTATTCCTTTTTACTTTTGATTTTTCATGCTGTGTAAATGTATGCAAGTAGCAGTTTCAGGCAAAATAAGTTGATGAAGCTGGTTGACAAGATAAATTCTTGTGAAATTATCAGCTTCTACTGTAAATAAATTATGTTTGAGGGGGGCTTGACCCTTGTTTGGTATTCAAAATTCTGGGGTTTTGTTTGGTGCTCTTGAATGAGTAAAGTGTATAAAAGTTTATTCTAATCCGTCTTTGTAGTTTGTAGTAGGACTAGCTTGCTCTTTGTCACTTGTAAATGTATCGAGTATCCTTAACGGGCTTATTTTCAGCACCGAGAATTCTATGTTGCTCTTATGTGTTTGCTTGAGGGATTGTTGGTGTTATTGTTGAGCGAAATCTAGTTTCACGTAGAGCTAGATGTCAAGATGCATTAGTGACTAAGAATATGTAATGATTCATTCATATGTTGGTGTTATTAAGTGAAATATATATGTTTGTAGATTCATTCATATAGTTATTATATTGTTGTTGAGTAGAATTAATTTACCTTAGGAGGGATTAATCTTATATTGGTTATTTTACCTTTTTTTTGCAGGTTTTTGATTTTATTGGACAAGCAAGAAAACATGGATATTAGCGGTATAGGATTAACATGTCTACTTTTTAGGATAATGATACTTTGATTATGGTCCATAATTTTGGTATATTAGGACCTCTAGCTAACTCACATTTGGTGTGTTAATTAGTACAAGCCAACTCTATATGTTTATTGACTTGGTTTTTTGTATAGTAAGTACACTTGGACAAGCTATGTATTTATATAATGTAACCAACAGGTTTCTTATATAATGAATGAAATTTGTATAAAATTGCATTTTTGTAAGTAGGGAATATATATATAGCAGCAAAAATTATTATGGATATATATATAATTAATGCACAAATACCGTCGCGGCAAAAAAATTGAAAAGTGCTTCATTAGATCAACAATCGCTGCAAAAGAGAATTACAACCGCTGCAATAAGTAACCATAACCGCTGCAATAGGTAACCACAACGCTTACACTAGGTAATCATACCGCTGCATTAAGTCATAACAACCGCTGCAATAGATATATGTAACCGCTGCAATAAGCTTTATAACCGCTGCATTTGGTGATCCAACCGCTGCATTAGGCAACCAAACCGCTGCATTAGGTAGTCTAACCGCTGCATTTGATAAATGCAACCGCTGCAATTGGTGTTGCTATAACCGCTGCATTAGATAAATACTAGCGGTTGTATTAATAAATGAAGCGGTTGTTGTACTGTTATCAAAACCGTTGCACTAGCTTAAAAAACCGCTTCATTAGATCTAATGCAGCGCGAGCAGATGAAGCGGTTAGAAACCGCTACATTAGACGTAAAGCAACATTTTTTATACTTATTGTAGCGGTTATTGACCGCTTCCTTAGGTCAATATTGTTGTAGTGTTAATATGGATTACATAAGATGTCATCATATTATCAAATTGGCCATTAAGTGACAAAGAAATTTAACATTGCACACTTGTTCAAGGACAAGTGGGAGATTGAAGGAGTTGTCCTTCGATCAAGATGGCAATTACTAATAATAGATAAGGATAAGTAATGGAGATTAGAAAATCTACTTATTTTGGATGGTCAAAGTGTTTTGCTGAAAACCAACTATGATTTGTAAGGCCCGAGGCCTTAGAAGCGCAATCACATGCCAACTCGGTGACTTCCAAGGAGGTCGCCCATCCTGGTACTACTCCCGCCCTAGCACGCTTTACTTCAGAGTTTCGTGTCCTCACTTGAACCCTGAAAAAGAAGAGCTCTTGTTGACATGGGTAGCATTCCAATCCTTATAAAGGATTACAAATCCAGGGTGTTATAATCACCCCCGCTTAAACCCTTGATGACCCCGTCAAGGCCCAAAGACCTCCCTCTAGGTCGAGCGGCCGTTCACCGAACCAAGCCCACTCGTAACTTATAATCGACTTTGATACCATTTGTAAGGCCTGAGGCCTTAGAAGCGCCATCCCATGCCAACCCGGAGACTTCCCATGAGGTCACTCATCCTGGTACTACTCCCGCCCCAACATGCTTAACTTTAGAGTTCTTTATCCTCACTTGAACCCTGAAAAGGAAAAGCTCTTGTTGACATGGGTAACACTCAAATCCTTATAAAGGATTACAAATCTAGGGTGTTACATGATCTATGGGCTAAATAAGATTGGGCCCTTTGTTAATTATAATCGGGTCCTATAAGGTCACACACATAAAGTAGTGGGCTAGATCAAAGTAAACTGAAGGCCCATTGTGAGCTCCAGGTGGCCGGCCATATGGATAGATTATGGGGTTGTGGATTGTTCATCATGTAATTATAATTATTATCTATTTACTTGATGAAAAAAGAAATATTTTCTTTTATAAAATATAAGTTGTTATAATTATTATATATACTTATCAGATATAGGGTAATTATTAATTATCTCATGTGTTGAGAAAATACACACCACACCCAAATTCCCCTAGGGAGTTGGTCGAACCCTTGCAAAGAGAAGAACACGGTTTCAAACTGCTTCCTCCCTCTAGTAGACATACGAAGGAGATCCAGATTCGTGTTTGTGTGGACTAAGTAGAGGAATCGCGCTTATGGTTCTTTTCTCCAAAGTTGGTCCTAGCAGGGAGATTCAAGCTTCAAGAAGTATGTAACCACTTTTAAATGAATCATGTTAGTTTATGACCATGACATATGACACTACTATGATCATTATTGAGCAATCTAAGCTATACTCTTTTTATACATTTGAACATTTATCCTTCAGTTACCATAATTACTTCCAACACGATCAATTCATGTATACTATATACCATTCCTCACAACTTGTTACCCGATCCAATTCTTTGACCGTGTACACCTACTATGTCATTCTCGTCTTTTATGTTTATTACACTACAACTAATTTACCCGCTACATTTATATATCTGACCTTTGCAAATTATGACATCGGGTGTCAATTACATGCAGTACCAAATGAATATTGGCTATTGGAACTCACGAGGGCTTCGTAAAACCCATTGTTGGACAGAAATTACATTTCTCAAATGTACTAATCACTTAAATATGTTATGTTTGGCGGAATCAAAAACATATGACACAATAAGTCCTACTTTTTTCAATAAATTAAGTTTCTATGCGGTCGTGATATCTCCATCACAAGGTTCGCAAGGAGGACTTTGGCTCCTTCTGAAATGATTCATCAATATTAAAATTCCATAGCTATTCTACACAATGACTCTAACATTATAGTACTTCAAATACAACATTGAAACCTAACATTTTTTTTTCCTTTATGCTCCTAGCTGTAACGAACTCAAAACTGATTACTGGTTACAAATTGGAGAATTGAGTTCCAAATACAACCTCCCAGTAATGATTATGGGTGACCTTAATGATATTCTTACGCCTTCTGATGAAATTGGAGGCGCACTTATTGCACCTACACGATTTGCTCAACTTAGTAATTGTATGACGAAATTTGGCTCTATTGACACAAACTTTTCTAGGCCTCATTTTACTTGGCGCAAATTTGCATCAACAGTAGACATGATATATGAACGCTTAGACAGAGTAATGATTCAACCGAGATTTACATATACCTTCCCTTTTATTGTTATTAAACATCATCATTTTACAACCTCGGAGCATTGTCTTATTACCTTCTCTTTAGGTCAATCTCAACCCTTTCGCAAATACCCTTTTCAATTTGAAAATGCATGGACCAATAACCCTAGTTATCGATATCTTGTCCATAAATTTTGGAAATATAACTACATAGGTTCGTATATGTTTAAATTCTATATGAAGCAAAAGCTATTAAGATGCTACTCCAAAACTTGGTCTAAATCCAAACATCATGATACTTTTGAACAACTCAAAATTACAAAGTCCAAACTTTTAGACCTTCAAACTTCTCTCTTGTAGTCTAATCACAATTCTTCTTTATCTGCTAAATATTCCCGACACCTACTAAAATATAACAAACTTCTTGAAATACAAAATATTATTAGTCAATTGTGAAAATAAGAACATATAAACATAAAATATCATCCTTTCAAACCCATGATGGATGCATTTTTCATGATCATACTCTCATCCAGAATGTTATATCTCAAGAGTTACAATCACGTTTCACACCAACTACACCTAACCTTACTTCACCGCACAACTTGCATCTAATCCCTCATATTCTTACACACCAAGATAATTTACATCTTCTAGCCCCTCCAACTCCTTTTGAAATAAAAAACGTAGTTTTCGACTTGCCTTTGAATAAAACTCCAAGACCTGATGGATTTCTAGCAGAATTCTACAAGACATACTCGCCTTTTATTGGCAAATCTTTAATTTCTGCTATCCAAGCTTTCTTTCATTTTGGACAACCCCTCAAAGAATATGCCCATTCATTTATCACACTCATCCCAAACACTGACAATCCTATTACTATTAACCATTTTTGGCCTATTAGCTTATGTAACACGATTTATAAAATAATTACAAAACTTATGGCTAACCGATTAAAAGTGTTGCTACCAAAACCAATCAGCCCCTTTCATGGGGCCTTTGTCGAAGGATGCCTTATTCAAGATAACATATTAATAGTACATTAAATTTTTCACTCTTTTCATGTTAAAAAGAAGGGCAAGAAAGGATGGATAGCCCTGAAATTAGATATGAAAAAGGCCTATGACAAGCTAAATTTGAATTACATCCGGAATATTTTACTCAAATTTGGCTTTTCTAGTGAATGGGTAGAGCTTCTAATGACTTGTATCACCTCTACTTCTTTTTTCAGTTCTTGTTAACAATGAGTTGGGCCCTGTTTTCACTCCTCTTTGTGGTCTTCGCCAAGGTGATCCTATAGCACACTTATTTTTTATTTTGGTGGAGTTTTTCTCTCGAACTCTCACACTTGAATCTCAACAAAGAAATCGGAAGATAGGAATACAACTCACTCGTCGCGAAACTTCTATTCTCTTCCTTACATTTGCATATGATACTCTCATAGTTGCTAATGCTTCTCTAGCCAACGTGAGATATATCAAATCTATACTTGACAACTTTACTCGCATCTCTGGTCTAGCAATCAACTTTCATAAGAGTTCTTTTCAAACATCATCTAATATATCTATACAATAAACGAACTCTCATGCGTCAATCCTAAATATTCAAGTTACTAGATCGATGGAAAAATACCTTGGTATCCCGATTATTAGAGGTTGTGTTAACAAGGAGATTATCGATTATTCACTCATTAGTCTAACGAAACAACTATCCAAGTGGAAAGCAAATTCTTTATCTCAAGTAGGATGTTTAGTTCTAATCCAATCTAATTTTATTATCCAAGGTCAATTATTTAATGCACAGTTTCCTACTTCCTTATACAGTTTGTAGTAATATTGTCAAAATTAATAAGGATTTCTTCTGGAATAAATCTAACACTAAATACATATCTCTTATTAGTTGGGATAGTATTTGCCAACCGAAATCTTCTGGTAGTTTGGGTCTTCATAAGGCTGCTAATATTAACAAATTCCTACAAATGAAATCGTTGTGGAAACTTATTGTTGACCCTAAGGATACTTGGGTATGACTAATTACTAAAAATATATGCGTTCCTCGTATAAAAAGAAATCCAAATAATCGTGGCAATTGTCGAAACTTTTACAGAGTCTTACATCTTTGTGACCTTTTCAAAAAGGGCTTAGGATGGGAAATTGGAGATGGGAAGACAGTCAAATTTTGGTATGATCCTTGGATACCAGATTGCGATCTCCTTCCCTATTTTGATCATACCACTAATTCGAATCTAACAGTTTCACACTTTATTACCCATGATCATGATTAGGACATTTCCTATCTTTTACAAGTTCTACCTCCCTCTGTTATTTCAAAAAATTTACAAATTCATATCCCACATACTACACCTTCAAATCGTATCATTTGGAGACTTCCCTCGGATGGAAAATTCACAGTTAATTTAACAAGAGGTATCACTGAGAATCGTACAGTCAACCACTATCCTCACTCTTTTTCTTGGATCTGAAAACAGAAAGTCCCACTGAAAATACAAAATTTCCTATGGAAGGCACTATCGGATGCTCTTTAGACTACTGAGAGATTAAATAGACATTTCTCAACAGTTCCCTCGATATGTAGCCTTTATAACTCTAATATTGAATATCTCAAATATTATATCTTCACATGTCCTTTTACACAACATATGATTTAGAAATATGAAAAACGGTTAAACCATTCTTTTCGTTTTCCATTCTCATCAGATTTTATTTTCAACATAGACTTTTTTAGAAACTCTAAGTTTTCACTTACGTCAATGTTCTTCTTATGGTGGACCATTTGAAATCACCACAATTCCTTGATCTTTAGAAAATCCGCGACACAACAATCCTTCTGCCCATCGGAACATGCTTATTTTCATCTACAAAATTGGATTGCATCAACCACCACATCGCGCCAACATTGAAAAGAAATAGATTAAGAAGTTTGAATCGTACTTGGAAAAAACCTCCTGATAATTGGGTTAAATTAAACTTCAATGGATCCAGAAGACAAGACAACACATCAAACTTTGGGTACTTATTACACAATTACAAAGGAAGTATTATTCACCTTCATCGTGAGCGTATCCTATTATGCTCTCCAAACTGAAGCTTATGCAACACTTTTTGGTATTCTCCACGCTGCTGACTGCAAATTAAACATTTAGTTATTGAAGGCGATAACTTGTTTGTCATTAATTCTATTCGTGGCATTTGAAAAATACCATGGGAAATTCATTCTATTATTCAATATATTATTGCGCTAATCCCTTTTTTTGTAGGTTTTCAAGCTCACCATTGTTTCCGAGAAGCTAACCGTGCAGCTGACTTTCTAGCTACACACAATATCACCCACCTGGATCTTCAAAGTTTACAATGTCTTATTTCCATAACACGATCTTCTGGCTCCTTGCAGCCTCTACTTGTCTCCAGATATGAGTTCTCACGTTTGAACTCTTCCTTTGATAATTTTGGAACTATGTTTATAAACATCATCTATTTGGATGATTTAGGACAACCTTCTTAATCGGAAGGGTTCTAGTTTATCTTCCAACTTGACATTATCTTGTTTCCATAAATAGATCTTATCTCTCCATGATAATTCTGACCCATTATCTTAAAGATATAATCTTTACTTTCCTTGTTTGAACGTCTCCTTGTGCCCCAAGCAAACATTCGAAATCTTAGACACAATATCTCATGATTTGCCTTCTCGCTGGGAACGGTGCAAAGCTCATTTGCTTTGTTTTCCTTGTTCCCTGAAATCTACATTCATTCTCTTCTTCTTGAACTTAGGTGCTCTTATTTATACTGTTCCCTAGGATGATGATCCATTGGTCATAGCCATTATTCCCTAGAACTTCTCCAAATAACTCTCATGTTTTTTTGTTGTTTCCTAAAACAATACTGATAAATACATAATGTTTATCATCATCAAAACACCCAAGAGTTCTTGAGAAACCTTGTTCAAACATATATATATATATAGACTTACCTTTAATTTTCATCACAAAATATGGGTTTATCAGTTGTTTGTGACTCGTAAATTGTTGGTATGAAAGTCCACATATTCATTAAGCACACTTTTATTAGTCAATAATCTTTTAAGGACTAATAACATTGATGAAACTTACTTGCTTGACATTTGGATGCATGTATTGACTTGAAACAAAATTACTTTTTTGTATAAGAAGATGGAGAACTAATAAATATAAGTTTCAACTTGAAGCTACTCAAAATATGTACGTTTCAAGGGTACACATTTATGGAAAATTTTAAAAAGAATAAAAATAACCATATAATATACATGAGGGCCGTTTGGATGGAATTGCCTCTTAAGATAAACACTACGAAACAATCATAACCGTAGGATAGAGCCAATAGACGGCCCAGATTGAAGGAGAAGGAAAAATAGAAAAAAGGTAAGCGAGCGAGTACCTGTTGGATGCGGTGGCATTTTTGTAATTAAATCTAAAATTAGCACGTTATTACATGTTTTCCCCTAACCTCTAAAACCCACCCAAAACGAATCAAACGCTCTCAGATGAACTATACACCGAACTCGAAGAGGAGAAGACGAAGATACCAACTTCAGAACTCGATCGATCGAACACGAAAACTACAAACGATGAAATCGATCTCAGACGAAGCTCGAAACTAAGAAAATTACAATCCAAAAGAACGTAAAAAACTATCTTACGATATGAGGAGCGACACAGATTACAGTGAGGACGACTTTGGAGATACGCATATAAGATTTAGGGTTTCGATTTCACGAAAACACCTAGATTACTCAAAATTGAAGGTTTCGAGAGTTTGTTAACTATTGTTGCACCATTTGAAACACAGACCTCGAAGTTAGGGTTTCTTCAGTACTATTGGGACTTTGTTTTCCTTGCCTGAATTGTATGTTCGTTTCCTGATGTTAATTTTGTGAGTTGGAGGTTCATTTCCTTCTTCAAGAGTTCATGCATTTGTTGTAAAAAAATAGGTTTACCTGAGGTTCATTTTATGAGTTGGGGGTTCATTTGCCTTTACTAGAGTTCATGCCTGTGTTTACCTGAGTTGCATTAATTTCATGAGGTTCATTTCTGAGTTGAAGGTTCATTTCCTTCTTCAAGAGTTCATGCCTTTGTTGTAAAAAAATAGGTTTACCTGAGGTTCATTTTATGGGTTGAGGGTTCATTTGCCTTTACTAGAGTTCATGCTTGTGTTTACCTGAGTTGCATTAATTTCATGAGGTTCATTTGTGAGTTGGAGGTTCAGTTCCTTCTACAAGAGTTCATGCCTTTGTTAAAGACAACTTAGGTTCATTATGCTTTCCCTTATGTTCATTTGGAAACTTAGGTTCATTTGTTGTTTATGAGGTTCATTTACTTTTTTAGAGTTTACTTCATAGTCTGAGGTTGATCTTACAATTGTGTTGTTTCTCTTAGCATGATCTACCGGTCGATCACGACGACACAAAGGGCCGACATACAAAGACATCGAGATAGACTATGAAACTACTGAGAGTGAGGAAATTGCAACAACAAGAAAAGTGTCTGCTAAGAAGTCTATTGTTTCAAGGAGAAACCCAAGCCTGCCTCGAAAGAAAACAACACAGACTGCAAACAAAACACGAAAGCCTAGACATAAAATGGTGAGACATAAAAGAGTCAGACAAACCGTTTCCAACGCTTCAAAGATTCAAAGTTCAGAAGAAGAACCACCAGCAAAGAAGTAGTGCACACAAACAATAACTGAAGATGATCAGCCTTCTCAAATAATTGACAACGCACCTGACATTTGTCAACAAACAATTGCAGAGATATCAGCTTCTGCAGAGAAGGAATTAAAATCCACTGATGAAAATGTGACAACGTTGGTCAATACAACACCAACGGTTCAAACAGTACTGGGTTCAGAGAAGAAAGAGAAGAGTAACACATCCAAAGACACTGACGAAAACCTACAAATAACAGAGTCAAAGAGCACAGAAAGAAAAGGAACAACAACCGACAGAGTGAGTTCAGAAGTACAGGCGAAGGGTAAGGAAGTACAAGAGGAGAAGAGTGTGTGTTCAAAGGAAAATACCAAGATCAGTACATCAGAAAGTTCTGAGGAAACACCATCTTCTGGAGAGAAGAAAGACACAACATCACCAGACAGCTGTGATGATATTCAACCAAGGAGACCAAACACCCGGTCCAGGGCTGCAGTTCAGCCAGATGCAGAAGATGAAATACAAAGTTTGAGTGAAGAGGAGTTTGAAGAGAGCTTGAGGAAAAAACAAAAGACCAAAGAGATTAAAGCTAAGAAAGACAAGGGCAAGCAAAAAATGGAGGTTGACGAGGAAGACAATGCAAAGAAAAGGAAGAAAGAAAAGTGGGTCGTAGTCAAGGAAAGAGGAGAGAGGAAGCTAGTAATTACAAAGGAAAAAAAGGAGAAAGAGAGAACAACAAAGAAGAACAACAAGTTGGAAATTGTTCCTGTACACCTCAAAATCAAAACAGAAGAGGATGGATCCTAGTACAAGTGGTTAAACACCAGAAATGTGCCAAAAGAGTTTGTTAACGCACTGGAAAGTATCCCTGAACAAATGAAGGCACAAGCAAAGGTGTGGATTAGAGAGATGGGGTTTGAAAGCATGCTGCATTTGAAGATTAAAGGGGTGCCTCATTGCCTGGCTTTCTGGATCCTCGAAAACTACGATGAGATCAAATGTGAGATAAAGATGATAGATGGAAGCACCATAAAAGTGTCAGAGGAGGAAGTCCATAGAGTGCTACAGATCCCTAGAGGGCAGAGGAAGGTAGAAAGGAGAGGCAAAGAGGCTGCTGACAACGCCGTTATACAAGAATGGAAAGAGTATTTTGACAATATCAAGCAAATTAGGCCAAGTCATGTGGCAGCCAAGCTCAAAGCGTGCACCTCAAAAGTATGGTTCAAAAGGTTGTTCATCGTGTTGTTCATGTCCGTGCTTGTGGAAAGTAACCAAAAGGGCACTATTCCTCAGCACATGATGATCAGTGACGTTGAAGACATAAAGGGGTACAACTGGTATGAGCTTGTAATGAGCGTCTTGCCTCAAACAACAAATGAATGGAAGGGGAAGAAAGAGAGGTTCTATAGAGGGCCCATCATATTCCTTGTGGTAAACAACTCTTATTTAATTACAAAAAAAAACATCTTCTACTGTGTATTATGTTGCATGTCATGTGTGTAGTAATATATTTTTGTTCTTCTATACATTTGTTGTATTTAGACAGGGTATCTGTCTTTGGAGATACAAACACAAACAATACACCGGTCTTCCTAGGATGGATTGACGAGATTTTAGAGGAAAGGGAGCGCAGGGAGATAAAGTTTGGGGGCTTTGGACTAGGAACACTGCAACAACCAAGACCAGCAAAGGAGAGGAAAGAACAGGGATTCATGAATAACAAGCTACAGGTAAACATCAAGCTTTAAGTTCACAAAGTAGTATAGTGGGTTCATCAGTTTAAACATCAAGGTTCATTAGTTTATAAATTAAGGTTCATTTATATATACATTAAGGTTAAAAAATTGTACTGAGGGGTCATCCGGTTACACAATTAGCTACATGACTGTAGACATTGTAGTTCATGCATCACACATAGTGAGGGTTCAATGTAAAACCAAGCAAAAATAATGAAACTTGAAGTTCAAAAAATAGTATAGTGGGTTCATCAGTTTAAACATCAAGGTTCATGAGTTTACAAGTTAGGGTTCATTCATGTATTGACCAAGGTGTGATACCCCATAATTTTGTAAGGCTATTTTGGGAATTATGGATTTTTCCCGAACGTCCGTTTGGTACGTCAGATTTAATTCTGAGAGCTTAAGACATTCTGTAATGTGCTCTGTCTCTGTAATATTTTTCTCAGTGAAATAATATACAGTCGACGTATTTTGGGAGTTAATACTCGTTCGTGTACGACTTTATTTAACGTGGGTTAAGATTATTACCCAAGAGTTGTTATCTAATGGGCATAAAGTACAAGATTCCTTAACCGAAGGTTATTGTCCAAGAGCTATTATCCAAGAGGCAAAGTGCAAGAGGTTATCACCCAAAGGTTGGAGAGGAAGCTTCCTAGCACCTTCCTAACCCTTGGGTTTGCCTATAAATAGAGAGCATTGGGAGAGAGTGAAGGGGTTGGAAATCCTAAAACGCTCTCAAGCTCTCAAACTCTAAAAAACGCTCTCAAGGAAAACGCTCCCTCTCGGAAGGCTTGAGTCGAGCGTCGGAGCTCGGTCGGTGTCGTTCTCGGTGGCCAAAGGAAGCTTGGGAGACCCTTAGAGGCCTAGAAACCAAGCAAGGCGGAAGACGAGCCAAACCGATCGTCAAGGGTAAGTTTTTCCCTCTCGTATTTCTGTTTTCGTTCGCGACGGCGACCGCCGCCAGGGAGACGGCGCCCTCCGTGATGAGGTTGCCCAGCCGCCGTGATGTGTGGCCAAGGAGTGGCGCCCGCCGCAGATGGGCTGCGCCCGCCGTAGATGGGCGGCGCCCGCCGTGGATGAGCGGCGCCCGCCGCAGATGGGTGGCGCCCGCCGCATTTAAGGCGGCACCCGCCGTGATTTGGGCGGCGCCCGCCGGCGAGAGGTGGTGGCCGTGAGTTGTTGTGGTTGGCTTCCGAGGCCTTTGTTCGGGTTTCGTTTCCGTCGATTCCTTTCGTCCTTTCGTAGTTTCTGTATTGTTGTTTATCGAATCTAACTTAGGGTTTCTGTATGGGTCGATCTGAAGGTACCGGAGTTGGCAGATTCATCTCTGTGTCGAGCTCGGAATCCCGTCGTTAGACTTCGTTCAATCTCTGCGGACTCAGGCAAGTGGCGGTTCGCTCTTGCTCATTCGTTCCATATTTGCATTAGTTATCAGTTATTCATCTGAGTAATTAATTTGGGACGATTATCCTGTTTGTCTGGAAAAGGTTTTATAAACAGTTTTGGAAAATCATATAATAGGTTGTATATCTGCTAGAACGACGCTATTATCTGTGATCGCCTTCCGGGCATTTATGTGGATTTATCATGTACTGTGGTTGTGTTGTAACTGTTAGTTAGCACGAGTATTTGTAGGAACGCCTGGATCCTGAGAGTTTCATGCGCGTTTATTTATAACTGTAAGGGCGATGAAGACCCAATGATAGTTGAAGTTTGAATTCTGTGAGGTTCATTATTTTAAAGGGCGAGCAAGACCCAGCGATAGTGGTGGTTTGGACTCTGAGAAGTTCATTCCTTAGATATGTGTTCTATGTAACAGGGCATGTATAATTAAAAGCTTACAACGTGTTAATCGTTTTGGAATTAAATAAGATAAGGTGCCCGAGAGCACTTAATTAATAAACCTTCAGCGAGTAGTGCAGTTAAGTAAATAGTGCAGCTAGGAAAGCTCGTCTCGGCATCGATCATAGTACGTTCTCTTTCCAATCTGGAATCGCTGTAAGCGATGAGGTTGGTCGTGAACCGAAGTATCTTAGTCAGTTTTTAAATCATTGTTATGTGGTTCTGTAAGATCCAGACTTGAATGTAGTACGTTCTCTTTCCAATCTAGATTCGCTGTAAGCGGTGAGGTTGGTTGTGAGCCGAAGCATCTCAGTCAGCTTTTAATCGCTGTTGTTTGATTATGTAAACTTTCCAGATTTGTCATATTTCCTTAAGGACTCGATCTTTTGGAGTCTTCTTTCGAGTTGATTTCTGTGGAGATTC
Source organism: Rheum nobile (assembly GCA_027886185.1). Lineage (NCBI taxonomy): Eukaryota > Viridiplantae > Streptophyta > Magnoliopsida > Caryophyllales > Polygonaceae > Rheum > Rheum nobile. Next base: position 613,038 of record WOAB01000761.1, on the reverse strand, counting down.
AGTCTTCTAGGATCTTCTCTTCTACATACCTTTTATTGTCATTCAGTAGAAGTGTGAATGTTGACTGTCGTTATCGGTTATTATTCGAGAAACGATGAGTTTAAACCTAGCACAACTACTTCGAACCTTCTGCTTTGTTCCCTTGCTAGTCTATTTAGTAGACTAACCCTCGTATATTGTTCTATGCATGTGGGCTGGTGTCATCCGTTCGATTCGGCACATCAGATAGTGTGTAGTTGAGGAGACTAGAATGACTATGAAGACGACGGTGGCTTTTCGATGTTTTAATAATTTCTTTTAATTAGGTTGAGATCTTTTGGGTAAGATATTTTGTTAAAGACTTCCGCTGTACTTTGTTTATATTTCATAAGACTTCCGCTGTATTAATTTAAACTCTGTATTTGTCCTATTCGGGATTGGGATATAATCCCGGGACTCATGTTTCATTTGAACGTTGTTATGTTTTGATTTGGATACTTTGATCATTATGTATCATTGTATGTCTTAAATTGTATTTAAACCGGTAAAGCCTCGGGTGACTCTGGTAAGGAACACTGGGGTCACTGGCGGTAATATCTTTCCAAATGGGTTAAGATTTGGGGGTGTTACACAAGGTTCAATGGGAATTGAGTTGCCTGTTCATGTAATTCTGAGTAATACATGAAAAATGATCAATAGGTGCATGAATAAATAGTATAAGGTTCATTAAACTGAATAATAATGTAGAATGTATGATGCCGTTGATATAATGTAGGGTAGTACTTTAATGTGAATTTCCTTCGTGTGTCATGGTATTGTATGCTATTTTTGTTTTTTATTTCAACTATTTACCACTTAAAATTGTTTTCTTATATGCAGGAGTGGTTGAATAACTTTACAGTCCAACAATTTGTAGTGGCAACAGAGATGCTGAAACTCACAGACATGGTAGAGAATTTACCTACTGAGTTCAACGAGGAGCCCACGGTCAGAAGCATGATTAAGACAGCACAAACGCTGATTGGCAAGAAAAAAGCCGAGGAAGAGGAACAAAATGAGTTTGAGAAGATATGGAATGATGCTGACCACCCTTTCTGGAGCGATCCACAACTTATAGAATGCTTGAGACAAGTTGAGAAGGTCGTTGCTTCTAAAGAAAAGATCAAATTCTCACAAGCTGGAGCTTCAACTTCTAAAGCAAACAAGGGCGTGGATGCCACACAAACTTGGGAGGATGTCACCAACATTCTGAATGAGTACACTGATGTGCTCGGAGACAAAGAAGATGTAAGAGAGCAAGTCACAGAGGTGGAGAAAGAGAAGGAGGACGGCTTAGGTGATGACAGTGATCAACTAAACACTGTAAGTGAAGGAGGCATGGTAGAAAAGGGACAAGGGTCCATTTCTGTGCATGCGGCAGACGACGCTTAGCAAGAGACAGTGGGTGCAAGTAAGAAAAAGGAACCAATACCCGCAAAACCAAAAACAAGGAAGAAGGCCAGAAAGTCACCGAATTTGACAATTCCATCCTTCAAGCTTATCAGTTCAGAGGAGTTAGAGAACTTTGATATTGACAAAGACATTGATGAAGAACATGAAGTGCCTGATGCACAGAAGGACAAGGAGGTGCTTATAAGCTCAGATGAGTTAGAGAACTTTGATGTTTAGAGAGACACGAATGAAGAACATGAAGTGGCTCATGCACAGAAGGACAAGGATGTGGCTGAAGCTGAAAAACAAAGAGAAAAGGACAAGGGGAAGGGGAAGCAACTGGAGGCTGATGCTGATGTGGTTCATGGGCCAAGGCATAAGAAACTTGGAGAAAAGCTCAGAAGCCCCTACAAAAGCCGGACTGTGGACATCTTTGCAAAGAGAACTGAGGAAGCAATGGTGGTGTACAACTACTGTCTCCACTGCAACATAGGAGGGTAAGATCTACATATAGCGTTATGACGTATTTTATTTTATTATTATGCTCAATAATACAGATAAATATTTACTAATAGATAAAATTTCTATTTCTATACAATTGAATAGTGAGCCTCTATTCAAACACAAGTCTCTCAAAGTCATCGGAATGGAGTTGGCTATGGACATGGACATCCACTACAAAGCTATTGATGCATGGACAACAATTTTGAACACTAATGAGGAAGTGAAGAGCAGCAACAACCCAGCATAGCATTCTTGTACGTCTATCAAATGGTACATAAACTGTTTTAAAGTTAACTAAATAAGGTGCATGGATATATACCATAAGGTCCATCGGTATATACTATAAGGTTCAAAAGTTAACAAAATGAGGTTCATCATATAAAAAGTGAAGTCCTATAAAGTTCATGTAACAGAGGTTCATTTATTTAAAAAGATGTTCATGGATTATTGAATAAGGTTCATGAAATTCTACATCATGGTTCAACAGTTTCTCTGTGCAGTTTTTAGCTTGTATATATAATTGGTGTATGCTAACAATAAATTATGAAATGTTGAAACAGAATGTCAACTTGAAAGATCAACTAGGAGAGTTCATCAAGAACTTCAACTTCGCCGTGTGTGAGGTGCATGGACGACAAATAAAGGACGTAGACATGGTAAAATTATTACTAGTCTGAGCTTGTCTGTTTTTTTTGTGTTGATTATTCTTTTGGAGTAAATTTCAAAGGTCACTAAATGAAGGCATTATTATAGGTTGTTGTACCTGTCGTAGTCCACAATTACCATTACTTTGTCATCGCCATGAACATCAAGAATAAATGCATACATGTGCTCGACAGTACGCCAAACAGCTGTGATATGGGCGTCTATGCACCAGCTATTCAGAAGATTGTAAGTGTACAAGAGTGTATAAAACTGTGCTGTTTTGTAGGACTTTTTTTGTTTGGTGAAAATTGCATGTGAACACACCTATAAGATGAAATATATCCATTTGTTGTATGCAAGTATCGATGACTGCAATTTACCTCCGCCAGAATCACTTGATCAAATGAGCAAATGACCTCGAAGCTGGACAGGCTAAGGCGCAGTTGATTCCTCTTCCATGCCAAGCTGACTGTGCACAAGACCAAAGCTCCGGGGTGTATGCCATACGACATATGGAGAAGTACATGGGGATGTCGAATGCCAACTGGGAGGACCAGATGAACAACAAAAACAAGAACAAGGCCATTGAAGAACTAAGGATCAAATATGTCCATACCATCATCACCTTGGAAGCTAATGACATCAAGGACAAGACACTTCAGACCATTAGAGAAAACCCTGAAGGACCATATGAATGAACATTGGATGATTGTTAGCATTTTGGTTACAATGATACTAGTTTGCTTGTGTGGATTGTGAAAATTTAGGATTTAAGACTTGGTTAGAATGATACTAGCAGATAGGACTAATCACGTGATTGATTGACTAATTAGGATGAAGATGATGTACACTTCAATATATTAGCAGGTTCATCCACTATAACAAACAGGTTCATTGGTGTTGTCTTGCAGGTTCATTAATTTTGTCGTGCAGGCTCATTGATTTTGACTTGTAGCAACAGTTAGTCATGGGTGTACTCTGTCCAAGCATTGGGTTCATTAATTATAACAATTAGGTTCATCATGAACAACTAATAGGTTCATCGAGTATAAGTAACATGTTCATCAGATATAGAATAGGGTTCATAGAAGCTGGAAAGTACGTTCATCTAAGTTACTAGGTTCATCGACTATAACAAACATGTTCATTGGTGTTGTCTTGCAGGTTCATTATTTTTTTCGTGCAGGTTCATTGATTTTGACTTGTAACCACATTTAGTCATGGGTGGACTCTGTCCAAGCATTGGGTTCATGAATCATAACAATTAGGTTCATCATGAACAACTAACAGGTTCACTGAGTATAAGTAACAGGTTCATCAGACATAGAATAGGTTATACACTTAAAAAATCGAGCATGTACTCGTTTTGTGTTTAAAAAGAAATTTCATGACAAAACTCATTGAATAGTTCAATAACTTTTGTCATTCAAGTACCCTAAAAATGAAAAGGTGAATATGTGTTCATAGAAGCTGGAAAGTATGTTCATCTAACTTACTAGGTTCATCGACTATAACAAACAGGTTCATCGATTTTGTCTTGCAGGTTCATTTGTGTTGTCTTGCAGGTTCATTAATGTTTTCGTGAAAGTTCATTGATTTTGACTTGTAACCACAATTAGTCATGGGTGTACTCTGTCCAAGCATTGGTTCATGAATTATAACAATGAGGTTCATCATGTACAACTAACAGGTTCACTGAGTATAAGTAACAGGTTCATCAGACATAGAATAGGTTATACACTTCAAAAATCGAGCATGTACTCGTTTAACTCATTGAATAGTTCAAAGTTCAATAACTTTTGTCATTCAAGTACTCTAAAACTGAAAAGGTGAATATGGGTTCATAGAAGCTGGAAAGTATGTTCATCTAAGTTACTAGGTTCATCGACTATAACAAACAGGTTCATCGATTTTGTCTTGCAGGTTCATTGGTGTTGTCTTGCAGGTTCATTAATTTTTTCGTGCAGGTTCATTGATTTTGATTTGTAACCATAGTTAGTCATGGGTGTACTCTGTCCAAGCATTGGGTTCATAAATTATAACAATGAGGTTTATCATGTACAACTAACAAGTTCACTGAGTATAAGTAACAGGTTCATCAAACATAGAATATGTTATACACTGCAAAAATCGAGCAGGTACTCGTTTTGTGTTTAAAAAGAAATTGTTATAATGAAACTAACAGGTTCATCGAGCAGGTACTCGTTTTGTGTTTAAAAAGAAATTGTTATAATGAAACTAACAGGTTCATCAGGTATGGAAACTAGGTTCATCGAAAAATACTAAAGATGAAATGGAAAAATACTAAAGAATACTAAGAATCAAGCACTTCAGTGCAAGTGCGACTATTGTGAGTGGCATACTTGTTGCATTTGCCACAACGCCTTTGCCCTGCACGGCTGGAAGCAATAGAAATTTCTCTTCCACTCCGGATACGCGAGCCGCTTCCTTTGTTCTTAGCTTGCTCTGGTGGTAGCACATTAACAACTGAAGGGACTTCAACTCCAATATAAGATTGCAGTTGCTCAAGGTTCGATGGACCAGAACTAGACGAAGCACCACTCGCAGACAACAGAGCCACCTTTTTCTCCTTAAGCAGAATCGAAAACTGTTTCATGAGGTCCGGCTTGTCATCCAATAGCCCCACACAACTATAAAAGTCAGAAATCAACTCATTCATGACCGCCTCACGCTCTTCAAGGGCCGCACACTGAGTGACAATGGTGTCGTCGATAGTGAACACCGGTGTAATAGTGGCATCCTTGGTCCAACGGGCAAGTACATACCTTTCTGGAATCCTATCAAACTCGAGGTTCCTGAACACAAACATGAGATGACAACAAGGCAGACCAATCCTTTGAAACATATGACAGCTGCATAAAAAAACCCCACCTTCAGCTGACTGCTCGACTGTGAACATCTTGGATAAGCAATCCTTGACACCATAGAATTTTATACCATTAACCTCAGACATGCTCACCATAAAGCATGATAAACAACATTCCATAATCTGATCCTGAACAAGTTTGAAAATTGAGAGCGTGTACACCTCAGACGCATGCTTCTCCAATCTTAAATGTGTCTTAAGATCTGGACGCATAGTCGAAGAATCAAAGTTCAGCTTCGCCTGCTTGTGTCTCTGCGTGTCCAAGGCAATGTCAAAGTGCATTACCAACTCAACTAGGCGATAATATCTGTCAGTGAAGTGACCAAAGTAACTGTTTGCAGATTCAGAAACAGAAGTAGTCCTAAGCAAACCGCCAAACATGACATCCCTGAAGTAGACTGGGATCCAAAAATGTCGGATTGCAAACATGTCATCAAACCACCTCCGCTTCACCAATGAGAATTCATCAAGCAACACAGTCCACTGTGACTCAAACTCTGCAGGTGAAAGGTCATGGGTCCAGACAATGTTGTCCAACCTAGCCCTAAATTCTGAACCAGCGACACACTTTTTTCATGATGTGCCACATACAAAGCCTGTGGCGCGACCGGGGGAAAACTTGTTCAATAGCGGACTTCATGGACAGGTCTTGGTCTGTCACTATTATAACATCCCAGGCCAAGCTACCCCAGCCACCAAGCCGCCCAGCCACCCAACGGTGCCGGCGCCGATACTGGTGCCGCCTGGTTGTCCAAGGGCATGCAGCCCACACACCCAACCCTTCCCCCATTTAAATGGGTAGGTTGTTGCCCACGGGGATCGAACCCGAGACCTTTAGATACAAGGGCAATGCCTTACCACTTGTATCACCAATTGTGCTGCAGCGCAATTGGTGATATAAGTGGCAAGGTATTGCCCTTGTATCTAAAGGTCCCGGGTTCGATCCCCGTGGGCAACAACCTACCCATTTAAATGGGGGAAGGGTTGGGTGTGTGGGCTGCATGCCCTTGGACAACCAGGCGGCACCAGTACCGGCGCCGGCACCGTTGGGTGGCTGGGCGGCTTGGTGGCTGGGGTAGCTTGGCCTGGGATGTTACAACTATAACCTTTGGCCCGTGCACCATAGCTGCCTTGAATTTCTCCAACAACCAAACATATGATCCGGCATCTTCCTTGAAAATTAAACCAGCCGCAAAAGTAACACTCGACTTGTGATGGTCTAGGCCGGTGAATGGTATGAAAATCAGATTGTACCTATATGGAAGAAATGTAAACAAAGCCAATGATGCATACGTAAAAAGTGATAAAACACTAGAATAGTCTGTAATAAAAAGAGCAATGGAAGGAGGATTCATAAGTAGACAAAGAGGTTCATTAGAATGAATATACAACTACAAGGGAGAAAAAGTTAGACTAGGTTCATCAGGTTTGCAAACTGGGTTCATCAGTTTTAACAGAGAGGTTCATACAATCTAACTAACATGTTTATCCAATAAACTAACAGTTAAAGAATCAAAAACAGAGTAGTAAATGCAAGGATAGTTACAAGGGAGAAAAAGTTAGACTAGGTTCATCAGGTTTGCAAACTAGGTTCATCCGTTTCAACAGAGAGATTCATACAATCTAACTAACAGGTTCATTCAATAAACTAACAGTTAAAAGAATCAAAAACAGAGTACTAAATGCAAGGATAGTTATAGTGTAAAAGAAAAAGGGGAAGTGTTTTGAAGAAGGATAGCCAATAACCTGTTGGTTCGGTATGTAGCATCAAACGATACAATGTCACCAAAGAGAGAGAAGTTCTTGCGAGACACGGGATCAACCCAAAATAAACGCGTCAAACGATCACAAGAATCAACGTCGTACTCAAAAAAGAAGGCAGGTCAAAGTTCTTTTTTGTTGAACAAACGGTTGATCGTCATTTGAGCATCAGAACCACCAATATAAGACAACATATCTCATCGGTAGTTCTTGAAATCAACAGCAGAAGCACCGACTTGGGAGTAGCCGCCAACAAGTTCCTTGAATATTCTATGCGACCTGATTGGACCGATGTGCACTTTCTCACAATCCATGACAAACTTCTTATGTCCAAAGTCCAGCTTCCTCATAGACTGCATAAACTGTTTATCATTACCAACAACTATTTCATGTGTGTGGCGATCTTCAAAAGCTGTTACTTTGTAGCCCTGATTACCGGCAAAAGAAAGGGTGAGTTTCGCCTTACAACCAACTCTGTTTGAAGGACGTTGTCGCATGCGTTTTGTGTTGTTCTGGCCAGTTTTAAAACCTTGTCTGGTGCAATGCAAGTACTTCAATGCAACCACACTGCCTGCCATGCGTGATCCGCCGAGCCTCACAACAAAGCCACATTCCAGTGCATATGCCTTGTAAAATTCAACCGCTTCCTCCAATGACCCAAACAACATACCAACAACTGGTTTCAGAGAATCAACACAAATTGGAATGTGGTACACAGAACCACCTTGAGATAAACGGGCAACAGATAAGTCCGAAGACATCTTAGTGTCAGAATCACTTGGATATGAACTAGGAGAACTCTGACCAAGGGATACACTACCACTAGCACCAACAGACACACTTCCAGGCACTGCAAACATAAAGCACATTGAGGTTCAATTGTATTAGATACATGTTCAAAATAATCGTCCATTGAAGGGAGCAAAAACCTAATAATGAAAAGTTGAAGACGAATCTGTCAAAGAAGACAATAGAAACGACACAAACGAACAAATTGAATAGAATCATTCTCAGATGACTATCAAGCGTAGAACATAAATAAACGCAACAACAAATTCTGAAACCCTAGAACATAAATAAACAAATTAACTTACCAGAATCCATAGAAACGTCTATGCGAATCAATCCAATAGCGAGAATAGATTGAAAGAGGCGAAATCGATGAAGAACATGAACTGAAACGAGCGAGAACGAACAAGTCCTCCAATGGCGATTCCGGCTACAGCAAAGACGGAAGAGAAACGAGGGAGATCAGAGAACAAATGAAGGTCGAATGACGAAATGCCCCTCCGTGTTGTTAAATGATGGATCAATGTCAGCCGTTTGATGGTGACACATGGACGGCTATATCACATGCTCAATGTTTACTTTAACATCCGTGCTCATTTGATCCCCCTCATGATACATATCATACCTTGAATTTTATAATTATATTATATTATATTTGTGATATATATTATTTATTTCCATAAACTATTAGATTTTATGCTAATTATCATAATCATAATGATATATATTATGTATATAATTTCCTGTAATATCACTAAGAATAAATACACTTTCCTATAATATCACTAAAATTAAGGCAAAAGGTAACCTAATATTTTTGTATATGTCACCCTAAATATAATATTTAAATTATATCGATAGTAAATATATTAAAAACATATATAGTTATCTAACACCGCAATATGTATATGGCAAGTTAATATATTATATACTTGGAATTTTTCAAGTAAAATATCATGAAATATTATATAAAATATTTAGTATCCTTAATCTATACTACTATAAAAATTGCAGTGGGCTTATCTACAGTGAATTCTACAATTTCCATATTTGTCCTTGTTAATTTATTAAATTGTCAAATTTGGCCTTGACCTATACCCATAAGGGCATCCACATCCCTGGTTTTTTAACTTAGTTTTCTATTTTATCTCATTTAAAAAAATTTACTTTAATTTAGGTTTAGAAATTTGTTAAAAAACGTAAAAAATCCAATTCAGATTCTATTAGCTTTTGATTACTGTGAGCCATTAGATTAGAGTATTAAATTTAACTGATAATAGTGAAAGCTTATAAAAAAAGTATCAGAGTTTTTTAAGGATTTTTTACTTAAAAAATCTAAAATACAATTTTTTTAACTTTTATTTAATATTCTTAAAAAATTTAATATTATTTATTCTTAAAAAACCTACATTGCTCTAACTTCCGATTATCACAATCACAAAGCAACCTCTCTCCCCTCCCGATAAAGTAGCCTGCCACCACCGCTTGGATTTTTGCAGGGAATTGGTGGCTTGTTCCAGTTATCACAAATTCACTTCATCTCTTTAATTTCATCGGCCTGCCGCCACCGCTTTGATTTTTGCAGGGAATTGGTGGCTTGTTCCAGTCACAAATTCACTCCATCTCTTTAATTTCAAGTCTTTCTTAGATATATACCCCAAATCTCATAAATATCCCAAATCTCTCCCTCTTCCCATATTCTGATCTTCAATTTCAAGTCTTTCTCAGAGCACCCATGGCCGGTGACAGTCGTCAACTGTGCATCCTCATCCGGCCGGATATTGATAGTTCACTTCATGAAGATGCACATCAACGTACTTCATCCCCACAGTGAATGGGCGATTGATGAAGAGCGCCCTCGAAGAAGCTCCGACGAAGGTGGCGATCGTCGTCTCCTGGCTGGTAAAATAACTCTCCTCCATGGCACTCCTCACCCCGATCTCTTTTATGCCTCCTGGTTGCTCTCTTCCATGGCTCATCTTGGCTTCCACTTTCTCGCGTCCGATTCCTGCTCTTAATATTGACTTTCTCATTTCAACCCCCCCCCCCCCCCCCCCAATCTCTTTTATTCCTTCCCATGCTCAATCACTGGACGACGTCGGGGATGCCATATCTGGTGGACAATTGCATGAGGCGGTATAGTTGCAGGTGGATCTACAATGGAATTGAGGTACTAATGTTCAGATTCGTCAGACGACGTCGTTTTTGCTGTAGCCCCCAAATTTCCCAAATACCAACCCTAACCTCATTTCCAGTTCTGCCACAGTATAACAATTTCCCAGGTATTGTATTAATTTTGCTATCGATTTGTTGTTTCAATACCTCATCACAATTGTATGTTGAACAATGTCACATATCTGAAAAGTTATTTAGGTTTGGAATATTCATTTGCTTTGCTTTGTATTTTTCCCATTTCTGTGCATTATTTAGTATTTCTGTTTGGAATATTCATTTTGGAATATCGATTTGTTGTTTGGAATATATCTTTTTTCAGCTTTTCACCAAAAAAAAGAGTGAGCTTAATTTATCTCCTCCCAAATTGAATTACTGTAGATTTGTAGTGTATATCTACTCCACGTGGTTCGTGGTTGTGCACTGCCTTCTAGCAGTAAGCCACCAGCTGCTTCCATCTCTGAAGTAAAACATTAGCCTACCACTTCCATTATTTAATTATTTTTTATTTGGATTTGCTGTCTTCTTTCATGTGTAGTGTACATCTATGTTACAGATAGCTCTTCCACGTGTTACGCTTCCATGTAATAGCCTTTATTAGTAAGACACCACTTGCCTGCATTTTTTACCTTATCAATGCAGTGAAATTTTATGCTCATCCCCTCCACTTTAGTCTCGACCTCATTCACTTTCACAGCTCCAATCGGTGAGTCTCCATGTTCTCTTTTTATTTCGTGTATTTTGTTCTAAATTGCATCAGCTCGTATTGCCGCCATTCATTACAACTTACTGTAGTGATATAAATCTCTTCATCGATATTGTCAATTGATGCTTTTGGTTAGATCTACTCTGATGCTTCAATCCTTATTTTATCTTATGTGGATCTAAAACTTTCGTTCTAATTTTCCTATGTTAATTCTTTAATCCATGTTCACTTTAGCTGTGGGGATGGGAATATATATGTTTGTTTCTTCCAATTTTATCCTCAAAATTTAGTTCCGACCTCTTTCACATTCATATCTCCCATCGGTGAGTCTCTATGTTCTCTTTTTATTCTGTTCTAATTTGCTCTAATGTTGTACAAATTAATAACTGTAAACTTTAGTTGTTCTTCTCCTTGTCTTCGTAGGGAGGTTTTTAAATGTTTGTATGATGTGCTAGAGTTGGCCTTAGCTCGTTCGTATGGGTTGAAACTTGTAAAGAAACGATTGTGTTTAACAAAAAATGTGCATTATGTGAGGAGAGGTTCCTGAGTACAACATTCAGCAGTTCCCTGAAGATAATCCTGTCTTGGAGACTTCACTTGGAGGTGGATCCTTGCACTCGGATTTGATCACATGTTTCGTCTCCTGTTTTCCTTGGAATAATGGTTCTTCTTGCTGCATCTCTTATGGCTTATTACCTGAAGTTATGATTTAATACCTAGCAAACTCTTATTTCTTGGACTATTTCTACCAAAACTCGATAAAGAAGTGGACAAATCTGATCTTACTTTATTCACTATTGTAGGTCATACTGTGATGTCAGATCAATGCTTCTTCGTGATCTACTCTACAATCTATCGTCTTATATGATCAAAGTGGAAAGTTTGTGGGTGTTCGAAGGCCAAGCTCTAAGCTTCCAATTGAAATTGATGGCTGCAAAACTGTGATTATGGATGCAATAGGAAGTATAGGACTGAACCTGAAGGTAAATCCCTATTTTTTCAGGCTGAGTGAAAGATTTCCTTCTTTTGTACAATCTTATGGTTTTTTAATCTGTTAAATCATGTGTTTTTAGACCGACCCAGGAGTACCAACTGTATATGCTGGATTTGGTGCTCTAATGCTCACGACATGCATAAGCTATATTTCTCATTTGCAGGTAACATCCAAGCTCGTCTAAATGTTCTTCACCTCATGCTTGTCTAATGACAACCTTTATCTATCTCTCTTGTTCTTTTCGTTTTTGTATATTTTGTGATGACCATGAAGATATGGGATCGGCAAGATGGAAGCACTGTTGTGGTGGGTGGAAAGACCAACCGTGCAAAGCTAGAAAGGTATCTCCAAGAAATCGTTGAATCAGTTTTCCTTTCCATATGAGAGTTGTGATTGTTAGTCATATATTCCTTGCACGTATTCTGTGATTCAGGCACATGTGCACAATCGCTAGAAATATGTGATCTGGATCCAGCTCAATGGCCCAATTCACATTGGCGATCTGTTAAGGTATCAGCTTCACACCTATTCGTTTCAACTCAGCAGTGATATCTAATCATTACTTTACTGTGGTCAATGCAGGTTGATTTGGATGAGTCCACGGCAGGGGAAAAGCAGCCTAGCGTATCCTTATGGGAGATAGGGCCCTTGACTACATTCCTAATGTATCCATCCCTATTTTCTCTTGGACTGAAGCGTCCGTGACCACCAGGTGTGTACCTTTCCCCTTTAATTTATGCTTACTAAACCTGGTCTTTCACTTTTGCATCAATAACAATCCATTCTCTTTTACTTGCACATAGGCATGAGGGATAATTTAGAAATTGAGGATTACTAGGCCATAGTTCATAGTTGAGTAGAAATCTTATGAAAAACTCAATGATCATAAATTATTAGAGAAGCATAAAATTAAGGGCGGTATGCATAATTAACCACATTTTCTTATTGCAGAGAGATGCTAGAGAACAAAATTGATTAACATCAAACCAATTTGGTAGATGGCTACGTAATATATTAGTAAAAAGTACATGGTTTATTCAATTGTGACTAATATTCCTTTTCTACACAAATAAATAGCTCATGGATTGGCAATGACAAATATAGTAGCACATATAAGAATTTCAGTTAGCGACACAACTACATAAGTACGCCGTAAAAAAATTGAAGATATTTATTAATGGATACGAACATTCGCTACAAACAGAATAAATTCCTTAAATTTTCAACACATGGGCAGATTAATATAGTTTACTCAGTACTTTGTACATAGACATACAACATTTCCTCCTTTTATTCTTTCTAATCCGTCATACTTTTATATTCACCTCAGCGCCCTATAGTTTAGTTAGTGGTGAAGATCGACAATACCCTAATTTCAAATTTGTACAATTCTTAAATAAATAATAGTTTCGGGTAGTTGTTCAACGTTTATGTATTAAATTTGAATATCTAATCGTTACTTTTTTTTATCACATTTATATTGACTTCTAACCTGAATTGTTTGATTACCAAAATGTAGTCTACTTTCTTTGTAATTCCTAAATCCTTGGCTTCATTTGTAAGGAAAACTTACTCATGGAATAATAATCCTTTGAAACCACATGCTTACAGTGGTTTCCATAGCATGGCTAACTAATTTAGTCGCTATGAGTTCCTTTTATTCGATAATAAATCTTTACATTATATCCTGCTACTGAATTATTTGTTACCAGTACGGCGAGCTTTTCTATAACTACATTTATTTCCATTTAAGATTAGTTGAGAAGTGAATTCTTTCATGCTCAGTCATTTCTTTTTCCAAAAAGTTCTTCTGAGTTAGAGACTTTTTTTATATGTACAAACCTGGCGGCAGGTTTTCATCTACGGTTGTCACCAAGTTTTATGCTTTGTTCATTGCATATCTACTGCACAGTTGACATGTGGCTTTTATCGGTGATGATAGCGGTCAGGTGGCATAGGTTGGAGTAGGAGACGGTGATGTCAGAGGCGGTGCACTTGGATCCGAAACCGCTTGCGCCGGCGGATCCGAGAAGGTACTTGACAGCTTCCAACATCTTGATTAATAATTTCGTAGGTGTTGTGATGATAGTAACTGTATAAATGGATGAATTAACTTCGCAGTGAATTGAAAAAAGACGAAAGAGATCAGAGAGAGGTGTTAGATTTGCAGACTCGCGCCGCTTAACGCAGTTACTTATCTACTCTTGGTGTGTTTTTGTGTGTGTTGGTAATTTTAAGTATGGGATGATGGAGTGAGGTTTTTATAGCGGGGAGTGATGGCATAGTGATGGCATGGATTGTTTTTTTGGGTTGGAAAATGGCATGGATTGTTAACCACCACATATGCATTACTTTCTTGATTTATTTTATTGTGTATTTCTTACTGACAGACTATTAATTAAATTAAGTTGTACCTTGTCTAAAATACTACCACCACATTAGATAACCACATACACCAAGAAGTCATTAGTTTGGTTTTCCTACGAGTAGTTCTTCTCTATTTACAAATTATGACATATTCTATAAGCTCCTTGATGCACCTGCCTAGGAATGTGAATAATCCTCACCTTCCAAGTCTGTTGATTTATCAATCTAATACACTCCCTGAGCAAGTACAGTTCTGGATGCACCAAAGTAAATCAGCTATGCAGTAATTGGTTCCCTGCAAGAAAATCAGTTTCAATAATTAACAATGTTAGGGACTTTAATTAGTAGCATACACATGTAGGGAACATCACGTGACACTCTTATAAAGGTTACTGCTGGATATGCAATTATAATCCTGTGAACGATGTTCTGGTATATGAAAGATCAAGCCCTTAAGAACCATTAGCTTGGCATCTAGGGAAACTCAAATGTGTCATACCCTTAATCATCATGCCATACCCTTTAACCTATTGACCCTTTATTATGTTTCTTTTATGAGTTTTATCTGCACCTTTGTGGTGGTGTTATATTAGTCCACAGCTATCTTGTTTACGTTACTTTCTCATTCTATATATTTTTCTTAACCTTTTCCTGAAAGTATAGATACCACATTTTGTCATTGGGTGAAGGTGACAGTCTGTTGAGCTTTTGCCTGGGTACAACGATTTGAAACTATTGTCGCTAACCATTGGTATGCATGTAAGCAACTTATTTCATGCTTTTTCTTTTCTCATATACTTATAGCAACCTTGGGGTATTATTTTTACTCATACATGGACTTATAGATAGTGCACCGTGCATTTTTCGTCCTTCTTTAGATAGTTCATTTTCCACTGGCATCCTGTCCAATTTCACGCGCTTTGGGTTTATACAGCAAAAATGGTCCATGGACTATCATGAAAATCAGAAAGTCTAGAATCCAATCTGTCATCCCACAATTCACTTGTACTCCTTGATCAAATTTCTGAACATTGACCTCTAGACCCCAAAACATGGCAATAGCCTTTATGCAATGCCTTCTTCTGTCAAGAAAAAAATCCAAATTCAAAGCCTCGGCCAATGGAGAAAGTTGGGCAATGGATTCTTAAAAAAGGATACAGTGAGTATGAAATGCCAAGGGTCCCCGTCTCAATCAAAACACTATGGCATGGACTTATCAGTTCTGGATGCCATGTTTTAGAGTCTAGATGTCAAGCTTGGCATCATGACTTTCGTCAATGTTCAGCATCTGAAAAGATTTTGGGCTTTCACAAGGAAAATGTGTGCAATTATTCGAAGTCTACCTCAGTGTAGGGAGAGATACATGAGGTTTAGATCAATGTGGAGCATAACGGTTTTCCTATTACGCTTGTTTGTATGGATATGTGACCCTTATTTCCCTTGATGTGGATCTTTTGTGCAGAATTACAGAGCATTCCTTGAGAAATATGAGGGTGGTTTTAAAGGCCAGATTAAGCTTACAAGACCAAGTGATTGGACGATCGACCTCTCAAGATTATCATGGCCCTATCAGGTCAGTCATTTCTTATCTTTTTGTATGCACACTACATCCTTATCAATCAAGATTGTAGCTGAAGATGAAAAACAGGAACTATACAATATATATTGTTGCTATCTACAAAAATAGGTGTACAAGATACTTAAGTTTTTGTGCTCAATCCATGAGCTACTCACTCATCTCTTAAGTGGTTAGTTATCTTCTATAAGTTGGACAAACTTTCTTCTTAGACACCATAGGCAGTACCTTGGATTCATGAGTCATGACTAAGAGTTCCAAAACTAGGAACATAATTGAATAGATTTCATCGATCTATCACATCACATCAAATGGATTGGATGTGAAGGAGCAGGGTATTCTAAAGGGTATATGGAACACGATCCCCAAATGATATGGTCCATATATATTAAGGAAGCTGAAATAGTTCTAGTTAAATCTTCTTGTTGTAACATCCTAGGTTTATAAGGATTGAAGTGTTAGCCATGTTAACAAGAGCTCTTTCTTTTTAGGGTTCAAGTGAAGACAAAGAACTCTGAAGTTAAACAGTCTAGGGTGGGAGTAGTACCAGGATGGGAGACCTCCTAGGAAGTCTCAGACGGGTTAGCACTTCTAAGGCCTCGGGCCTTACAAATGGTATCATAATCGACTCTCGGTTACGAGTGAGCTTGGTAAGGTGGACGGCCACTCGACCCATAGGGTTGTCTTTGAGCCTTGACGAGGACATCAAGGGTTTAAATGTGGGAGTTTGTAACATCTCGGACTTGAATTGGTTTATAAGGATTGAAGTGTTATCCATGTCAACAAAAGCTCTTCATTTTCAGGGTTTAAGTGAGGAGAAAGAACTATCAAGTTAAGCGTGCTAAGGTTTGAGTAGTATCAGGATGAGTGACTTTTGGGGAAATCCCAGAGTTGGCATGGGTTGACACTTCTAAGGCCTCGGATGATGTGAATCAAGGCACCAAGAGGAGCCTTTCTTCACGGCGGAGGCTCGATCGTGGCAAGCAAGGCAAGGCTTCTTCTCCTTGGACACTGAATGGCTCTTGAGGGCTCCTTGAGGGTTGGCTGAAGGCGGAAGCAAGAGGGAGTCTCCTTGAGGGCTGCCGAGATGAACAATAGGCCAGCCGATAGGATCAAGTGGTCAGTCGAGGGGAGCAAGGGCCAAGGGAACCTTTAGAGGAGGTTCTTTGGCTGGTTTCTTTGTGGAACAAGATCAAGAGAGTGATTTGAGTATGGAATGCGTGAGATTGAGAAAAAGAGATGAGAATGAGAAAGCTTGAGTTGATAGATAAATTGGAAGGCTTGGGGAGGTATTCCTCAACCCAAGATTGGATGTCCAATTCTAATATCTTCAACTAGTTACAAATGAACAACAAAAGGACTCTAAATACTATGGCATTTCAGCCAACAAGGCTTGTGCCAATAATGGGCCTTGGGTTGAAGTACATCTGCAAATGGCTCTTCACACCCACTAAGGCAAGTATAATAACATAATGTAAATACTAAAAATAGTAGGGATAAGAGCCAAGGCTCGGATAAGCATGGCATCGGTTGCGTCGATGTCCACGGTGCCATGGCTTGTCATGGCCAAGGGATGGCATTGGTGAGTGCTCGGCCAAGGTGTTGATGGAGGTCAATGTAGGTTGGCATTCATCACTCTCCCCTTCTTGAGGTAGAATTGTCCTCAATTCTTCTTCATAATTCGGAGGCACATATGGGAAGAGGACTACAAATTTGAGAGCGGGGTGAGCGCCGTAGTCCTCGGAAATCTCCACCATATAGACTTGGTCTTTGAACCACTTGAGCATTTGGAAGGGTCCATGGACGCATGTGTTGAACTTGTAGCGGCACTGGGCGGGGAACCTCTCCAAAGGGGGAAGCATGTTCGCCAAGGGCATTGTAGGACACGTAAACTCAACAAACAAAAGTAAGTCCACTAGTACAAAAATGCTCTTTTACCCCGTAAAAAAATAGCCCGGATCATCTATATTTGGGCTAATAAGCCACAAAAATTACATTTTATTTTTGGGATAATAAAATAACCTGGATATACGGAGGAAAGTCCGAGCTAAATACTAGATTTTAATTTTTACGTTAAAATTATATAGCTCGGTCGTGTTTTTAATGTGCATATCCGGGCTATATAGTTGCACTCTTATTCTGCATAGATAAACATAACACGGATATACATAACCATGCAATATTCGGGCTATTTAATCCATATAAACTCGATTATCTATCACGGTTCTTCTCTCAAAAGAGCTAAAAAGATAATAAAAAATTAACTTTAACAAAACAACTTCGTCTTAGGGCTCGTGTTGCTGCAAAACATATCCACATACTTAAATTTTTTTTTTACTTCGAACACCTGCGTCTTCACAAAATCGCGTTGTGTTGCTGCAAAATCCCGGTCGATCTCCTAGGGCTCCGATGTGTTGTTCGCGAAATCGCGCGGTCATTTCCAACT
The DNA here is from genome assembly GCA_027886185.1 of Rheum nobile. NCBI lineage: Eukaryota > Viridiplantae > Streptophyta > Magnoliopsida > Caryophyllales > Polygonaceae > Rheum > Rheum nobile. Next base: position 594,781 of record WOAB01000761.1, on the reverse strand, counting down.
CATGTTCGTGGTTGCTGCAAAATCACGCTCGGTCTCCTAGGACTCGGTCTCCTTCCTGAATTAGGGCTCCGAGGTGTTGTTTCCCCCCTCTGAATTTATCTTTATTCTGTTGGGTTAGTGCTTGTGTGTTGGTCTGATGGTAATTAAACTTGATAGCATAAATTCATTTTTTGGCATTCATTTGGTCGGACTGTTTTACTGGACAAGTTTGAGTTGAAGCATGAATCTACTGGTCTTAATGAGAAGGTGAACATGACTTTCCTTCACAAAGTATAGAAAGTCACATGGATCACTAGAACACAACAAACAGAAAATACACATTATCATTTACAATTTTGACATGTTCCTTTACATTTTTTTCTTACTAAACTAACTGTAGGTGACTTTTCTAATGGAATATCAAATGACTCGTGCTTATAAGTTCTTTGCTTGTTTAGATTTTTTGTATATCTTTCCTACTTACAAGAATACTTACCAAATACTGCATGCTTATATGAACAGTTTTGTGTGTGATAGTAGCTGTTGTTTTGTAGGTTATCCCCTATTTTATTTAGATGAACCCCTGTCAGCTTGCAGTAAGGTAATTAAGTTTGAAGACTCTTGGTTTTCATATGTTTATATTTGCTACCCTTCCCATTTGTTTGTGTTTTCCCGTTCATATTTCTTTACTACTCTAGCTCTAGCCTATTCTGTGGTTGTTCAATAAACTAGGTTGGGTGTTTTCAATTAAGAAAAAGAAGCAGCTACAACTGCATTTTGTAGGTGTAGATCAAAAGCAGGTTCTCCCTTTTCACTCAAATGGTTTCTGACATGTAGTCATAATAAGATTTGTTTGACAATTCTAGGATTAGGTAATTTGCCAATTTGGGGGACAAACAATTCATTTCAATAAAAGAATTTGGAGCCTTCCACAACCTGTCAAACTCCGTAATTAATTGCTCATCTTCTTCCCTTTTTTCCCTTCTTGTTGTTCCTCGCCCCAGAATAAACTCTTCTCATTCATCAAATATCCATTTCCCCACTTCTTGGAGTTTCTTTCCCTATTTTGGAGGTAATATTAGTAGTTTAGTACCCAATTCACTATTTATGCATATTTCTTATTGTTATTGTGTTCTCTTTAATGCTTTAGTTCAAAGTTTTGTGGGTGTTGTTTGCTCTGTTTTCCCCAAATCTGTACTTGGGTGTTGAATTTTTTTTATGAAAAGATTGTGTTCAATTTACAAGAGTTCGGAGCGCCCTGAAAAGGATTTATTGAAGGGAAAGTCTAAGGCAAAGACGTTGACTTACGAATCTGTCATCGGTCCGAGTGAAACTGAATTAGTGCCGAGTACCTTGGAAGAATATCAGTGGATATTAGATGAGTTCAATGGAAATACACTGCGAAAAATTAAAGTTGCTGCTGAAATTTTTCAATATGACCATCTCGAGCTTAAAATTGGCAATGAGGAGATTCAAAGATGGCTCGATAGGAAAGAGATTGGAACTACTCATGTGATATTATATGTCAGGTTAGTAGTAGGTTACTTGGCAAATACATTTTTGAATTATGTTCAATCTCACTAACATATTGCATATGTGGTTATACTTGTAGGTATTTATTTGACAATCACTACAAATGTGTTAATAACATGTTCCAATTTCTTTGTCCTACTCAAATTTCTCCATTGGCTCAAAGCATCGAACAAATGGCTACTTACATTGCAAATTCTATGGAAGGCGAGTAAACAAGATATTTATCGCACCATATCATTTTAGGTAACCAACCCTTTTGCTTCTATTTATGTGTCAAAAGATGAATGTTTAGTTTAACAGATCTGGACATGAATACTTGCTTGATTAGATTATGATATTTGAGTGTAGTGGTCATCAACTAGTAGAAAAATGGTCTACAATATGAAATGCAGTATGTTAGTCATGCGTATAGCTCATATTAGGTGATTCATGTCTTATATGATCACTCACATCAAAAAATATATAGGTATCATTGGGTGTTGATATTAATGAATCCTCAGCTGGGTTATGCTTACTGGATTGACCCACGACATGGAAAAGTAGAAAAAGATGCAGAGTCATTAGTTATATTGTAACTATTTATTTATTATATTGAATATGATATTTGTATTCTCCCTATTCTTACCAGAAGCCTATTTTTGATGTAAACAGAAGCTATAGATTCAAATTTGCCAAATTATCATGTTTTGTAATAGATTTTTGTTTGATAAATAAAGTACCGAAGACATGATTACTTATAAACAATTATCATGTTTTATTTTGTAGTGGTATGATGACAAGACAATCTACAATAACGAAGATGTTAATGAAGTTCGACGGGATTGGTTAGATTATCTCCTTAGTCTTGTGTAGGTAAGAGTTCGACGGGAATGCTAAATTTTGAAAACTTTGAATTTAGCACAGTATATATAATTGTTTGTTTGGTTGTCTTGATTAGGCTATAACAGAATCCTTTTCTTGCTGTCTTGGTGGATTTGAATCTTGATCACATTTCGATATGCATAAGTTATATTGAGTAAATGGAAGAGGCATGTGATTGTGTTAAACATTATAAAGTTGTTATATGATTTTATAAGAATATACATAATGAGTTACTACCCCTATTGTTTGCAGGTGTGGGTGATATGGAATGCAAAGTTATCAATGAAATTGAAGACATATTCCTCAAGGGGCGACTGAAATGGGTAGGGGTGTGTAGGCACCTTGAAGGGGGGCCTAGGCACATGGTGGCCAAGTGTAGGCCAAAAGACATATTCCTCAAGTGTGGCCATGGGTGTTGCATTCTCAAACTGTCCATAGCTCTCATAAGCTTCCCTAATCTGTAATATCCGAGGTTTTTAGAAAACAAATTTGGGATCATTCAGGATCTTGACGTTTCGATTAATCTTTGAGGAATCAATATTTAGGAATTTATGACAATGATTTGGAAAATTTGGGTTTTTGCCGTTTTGTGGAACGACGGCATTTGATTCTCTTGGGTGATATAAGCTCGTTCAGGATTTTGTCGTCTTGATTAATGCCTGAGGAGTTAATATATTTGAGGTTTATCATAATTATCAAATTAATATCATGATTTGAAATTTTGGATAAAAATTCTAGGTTATTTTCCTACGATTAGTTATTATGTGAAAGTTGACGAGTAATACGGGATTAGTATCGGTATTGGAATTTTTTCGGGTAATTTATAGGATATTTCAATTTTATACACATATATATAAGTGTTACATTATAATTAAGGAAAAATCATAAACAAATAAGGACAAAATAGAGTTTTATCCATATATATATCTTACCTAATCCTTATCATCTTTTAATACTTTTCCATACAAATCTCCTTAAGCTTCTAGGAAGCTTCCCTTTATTTTCTTTCTTGTATCCCACCGGCCACCTCCCCTATTTACATATTTTATGCTTTTTATTTCCTTAAATATCATGTTTATTATCTAGAAAATTCTTTTGGCTTCTCTTTGCTTTACCACCGACTTAACCCCCTCCTTTTAATTCCTTTGGGGCTGCCTTTTCCCTTCTTTTAGACACACCACAAACATGGCAGCCACCTCCTACACGGCCACCTCTCTTCCTCCTTCCACCACCATGCTCATGGCCATCTCCTCCCTTCTCCTTGCTTTCTCCATGTCTACCGCCCACCATGGCCACCCCATGGCCACCATGCTTAATTAAGCCTTTCCATGGCTTCCATGGCCACCCACCATGATGTTACCTTCCTTCATGTCTTCCATGGTTCATGATACCACAAGGTACTTCCATGTCTTTTAAGATCAAGCAACCATCCTTGTAACTTGAAAGGTATGATTCCTCCTTAGAGTTTTTGAATTTAATATCATGATTAGGATGTATTCTTGTGAAAAAGGAGGTAATTAGGTGTGAATGATGGTTAATCAGAGGATAATTAATGTTGTAATATGGCCTAGGAAGATTGAAATTGGAGTTTGAAAGTGGAAGATTTGAATTTGGGTAAATTCGTTCACTTCTGGAAAATTCTGGGTAAATTCGGTAATTACTGAAAAGTTGGGGTTGATATCATAAAATGAGGAATTTCGTTACGAGTACGAGGAATCTGACGGATCCTGATTTGGATATATATATCAAAAGTTATGAACAAATTTGTATTATATTGTAAATTCAGAAATCCGCTGCAACGACGTGAATCGGAATGTCGGGCCCAGAAATGGATATACCACGACAATGGTTGACGTGGAACCACTTTAAGGCAAGTTATATGTGAATGATTATGTGCTTAGCATAAATTTTGGTTATCTGTATATGCATGAATACCGTAATTAGAGTTATATTTGTATACTATGTGATGGTTGCATTTATAGGTTATGATATGATTATCTGTCGAGGTTCTTGAAGTGACTATATGATGGGATTATGTTGTTGATGAGTATATGATAAAAATATTCGTGATATGAAATAATGTGGTGATATGAACCGTAGTAGTTGGTTCAGTATTGATATGATGTGGCGTTAGTAATTATTTCGGTGTGATAGACATGAGTTCTATATTAAGAATGGTAATGATATATGTGTTTATTGGAGTTTGTCTTAAGTATATGATAGGGTCGTTCATGGTATTGAATTGAGGATATGTGTAGTCATACTTATAAGTGCATATGGCGGTTGATATTGTGTATAGAAAAGTAATGTTTGGTTGTTGTGTGGGTAATGTCTGATGGGTTGATGTGGGCCTGTGTGGCTAATAAATATGGTGATGAGTTATGTAAATCATCGGGATTGATCCTTGTGTTGATATTTCGATATTTATATCCTTATGTGTTTACGATCATATTTATATAATAAACTGTTGATGATTTTGCCTGTGTGGCAACTATATAGTAAAATGTTGGTGATTTTGCCCGTGTGACAACTATATAATAAACTATTGATGATTAAGCCTGTGTGGCAATGATTCATCCCCCGATTAGGGCTCATCTTGGGTTTGGCCGCCCGGGGTGAGTGGATCGAGGGAAGTGCCTTTACCTGGGTTGTGGTAGGGTCGCTCGTCTAGCTAACGATGTTGTTTCCTTCCGGCAGGTAAAGGGTATACCCAATGTGTGGGTCCCTGTGTGGGGTTAGAAGGTACCTTCGCATATAATAATAATAATAATTGTACACATGTTGAATGATATCGTAAATGGTTTTGAATGTTTTCATAATGACTTTGAATGTTTATGTGACATTTATTTCATTGAGTTTTCCTTAAAAAGCATACCCATATATAAGTTTTAAATAATGGATTTATTAATCCCGATGATCTGTAACTCAAGTGGATATTATAAAAATTACATAGATATTACTGTAAGTGAATTGTGGTCTAGTTGGGTATTTACTGTGATATGAATTATATTGTGATGTTTATTGAGGTTACTATATTATAATCTATGTTTTGTCGAGTTCTTATAAGAGATACTGCAATGAGATATGGGATTAAGTTGAGTATTTATGGGAATTACTATTATATAGTATGTGGTTTATCTAGAGATTAGTTAGATATTTATGAACCAAGGTGATGAGTTTTGTAAATTAGTATGGGAATAAAATGTGAGGATTACTATAATATGATCTGTGATATTCTAAGAATGTGCTATATGAATTAGTCGGGTATTTATGAAAGTTATTGTAAGGTGAATGGTAATGTAATGTGTGATTCTTAGGATATATATTGGAATATACTATAAGGTAATTGTGGTTTGGTACAAGGCTTATGTGATTCATGTAATCTATGGGTTAGTTGGATATTTATTAAAATTATTTTGGGTATTTGAAGATATTACGGTGATATAGACCTGTACAAGTTCGGGCTAGCCCGATCGGTCCAGACCGCCCGCCCGGTATAAAAAACGGGCCTGGATAGGTATATTGGCTCGGTCGGGCCGGGCCAGGCCAGCCCGGTATAGTAACGGGTCGGGCACGAACACATCTCTAGGCCCGGTACCCGGTACTGTTCATGTAAATAATATTTATTTATATTTTTATATAAATATAAATAACAAAAATAAAAACCCTAACCTAACTTTCCCTTCACTCTCTTCTTTTCCTTTCCGCCTTCATTCTCTGATTTCTCTCCAGTCTCCATCTCGAATCTCCACTTCTCCATCTTCATCCTCCTCCTGAGTCCTGACCTCTCTAGTCTCCATCTCTAACCTCTTCCATCTCCATCCTCCTCCATCACGTTCGCGTGAACCAAGAAATAGTCCAGATTCGATAGCTGAATCCAACAATTAGCAATACAAAACAATTCTACGTCCACAAAAGAAAAAAGTAAGAAGCCCGAGAAAAGAATAAAAAGAGATGTACCGGTTGAAGACCGGCGGTGGCGCGGCAGCTGGGCAGAATTGTGAAGAGAAGCGGCGTTCTGCGAGAGTTGACGAGGGGAAATTGAGATTGGGGGTTAGGTGTGTGAAGGGTCCAAGGAATAGATAAGGAATATCTTTATTTTTTATATTTTAGAACGTATAAAGGTCAGATAAGGTCGGGCTCACCAGTCCGTCGGGTAACCCGGCCCGGTTGATCGGACGGGCCTGGACAAAAAACCCAGCCCGGTTAGTCCGGGCGGGCTTAGCCCGGCCCGGTCAACCGGGCAAAAAAATGCAAAAAACCCGGCCCGGACTCGGACTTGTACAGGTCTACTGTGATATGAACTATAAGGTACTATGTGGATCAGTAAGTACTTATGGGTTACTGGGATGATCTTAAGTCTACCTAGGTATTTATAGAATTACTGTAATGTGATATGTAGATAAGTTGGTTATTTATGGAGATTATCGTGATGTATTATGTGATGTATTATTTGGGTCAGTTAAGTATTCATAGAAGTAACTGTGATATGAAGGGAAATGTGATTTGTGGTCCAGTTAGGTACTTATTGAATTCCTATGATGTAATCTTGGGTGTAGTTGAATATTTATGGGAATCTGTGTCATGAGAGTTATAATGTAGGATGTGATCCAATGGGATATTTTGGGAGTCATTGCGATGTGGACTGTAGTGTAATATATGGTCGATTGGATAATTATTGAAATTACTGTGATAAGATCTGTAATATGATACATGATTCAGTTAGATACCTTGGGAATTACTATGATAGGATGTTATTTTGATGGTACTTAGTGGAATTATTGGGATAAGATCTATGATGAAAATCTTGATTCAGTTGGATACATATTGGGGTATTTCGGTGATCTGTTTATGGAGGTGTAGTCATTTATAATCTTGGGTTATAGGTTATTATGGTATTTGCATATAAGTGTTCCCTTATTTATGCTATTGTATGTATTCCATTCGCTTATAACTTGCTTAGTCTGTACAAAGACTAACCCCTCTTATATGAGGGACCGGTTATGGTTGCAGGGCTCGGATATTAGATAGCGCAGTGGGAACATGGAAGAGAAGGTCATGCGTCATGATGCAAAATTAGGACAGGTTATATCAAGAAATCATATTTGTTTGGATTTAAAGGTTTTTGTGGTAAGTTCCTTATTCTTATAAAAGCCTGAGAGAATTTCTGCAAAGAAATTCCTGGCACTATAGCCCCCATTAAGGGTAAATTTTGGGACGTTACATAATCAACAAATGCCTAATGGAGGCTCTAGGGACACAAAGCTCACCGGCTCGGTAAAAGAAACCACCATCCAAGAAAGAGCTCTCAAGTTTACCCATAGTGGCAAACTTAGCTAGGATAGGGCTAAGGAAGGGTTCTTGAGCATGTAAAGGCAAAAGAAGAGAAATTCCCAAAATGTGAGCATGAATAATAGAAGGAAGCACATACCTCCTAGACAAGATGTCGGTAATCTTATCTTGGCCCTTCTTGTGCTTGACACCATAAGGACAAAGCTCCATAAATTGCATCCCACGAGTATGGCGCCGGTCAAGGTGGGCGCGTGGAGAGAGAACTTCGTTGGGGGTGAAGCAATGAGGCACCGGCCTTCTTGGGTGTGGGGAAATAGTGAGGCGCCGAGTGGCAACAAGGGCGCCAGCCAAGGTGGGAACAAGGCAACATCTGCCATGGTGGAGAGGCAATGGTGAGGCACCAAGAGAAAACAAGGGCGTCGGCCTTGTGGTACCGGCAGAAGGTGGCGATGGCGAGCCAAGAGGAGTCGAGGCTCGCAACGCCCTTGTAGGGCAGCCGTGGTGTCGCGCGCTGCATGCGGGCTGGACGCCACCGACACGGACGCCGCGTCGGTGGAGGCGGCGACCGTGCCGGTGGTGAGCGCGCCAGTTGGTGGCCGGCCATCGTTGGCCTCACGCTCACCCATGCCCTTGTGTTGAGGCACTGAGGCTAGGGATGCACAACCGGGTCGATCTGGACCGAAGAACTCCGGGTCGGACCGGTGGACCGGCTTTTTATAAAAAAGTGACCCGTGGACCAGACCCGATCTATCCGACCCGATCTATCGTTTTTAATTCGAATTAAAAACGATGAGATTTGAGGGATTTGTCCCTAATTCAATTCGTGTCATTCATATGGCTGTTTTGAACAAATTTAAAATTCGATCGATTAGGATTAAATTGAAGGGCAAAATCTTGGGGATTATGTTGGGGGCATTAACACCTTCAAAAGCCCTATAAAAGCCATCTCAATCGTCCCTCCAACCCATCCAACTTTTCAATCCAATCTCACGAGCCCTAAATACCGACAGTCGTGTTTGAGCTCTATTCTGGCAATTGGTATTACCATTGGGTTCATTTTCAAGTCTACTTCAAAACCCCTATCCTTCCGCCGTCGTCCCTCTGTCACCGAGGTCCAATTTTGCGTTTTTTCGGCGAGGTGTATTCGCGAATTCCAATGAGCTTCGTTTAATCCCAAATTTGCGATTGGATTTTGTTTTTGATTTATTTTTGGCTTAATCTTGGTTAAATTAATTAATCTAGATTAGTGAAAAATATTTTAGGATTAATTCGATTTTATGAAAATTAAAATTTAATTAGTTATAATTTATATAATATTATCTTATATTATGAATGAGTAAATTATGACTGTTCATTTAGATAATATTTTGAGTTAGAAAATTTTAGGATTATAAATAAAGTATTTGATCAATTAATTTATGATATGATTATTTAGAATATATGACTAATTAATTTCTAGGGTTAAATTGAATTATTTAAGGGTTAAATAAATTGAATTAGAAACCGAGACATTGTATCTTTCAAATTTCGATATTGAATAAATTATCTAATATAATTTATTGTGTGTGATTTGGGTACGTCTCAGAATTCCGTTTGGAATGAAAATAAAGCAGGGAGCCGATTTGCTTTTCGAAAGCAACCATCTCCGATACACCGTTCATCTTCGTCGTGATTCAAGGCAAGTGGTGGTTCGCTCTTACTATTTTATTCCATATTTTTCTTAATTGACAATTAATATATTGTTTTAATTAAGTTGGGATAAAAATTCTTAATTATCGTTTGGGAACTTGTGTGCTAAATTGGTGTGAATAATGAACATTATTATTAGGTTGTATAATTTCTAGCAATGACCCTTATATATTATTATTATTATTATTATTATTATTATTATAGGGTGCTAAATGGACTTTGGTGTGGATTGTTGTGCATTGGTGTGGATTTAAATGCTTAGTAAGAACGAGTATTCGTATGAACGCTATTTACCTTGTGAGGTTTAGTTGTTTCTTTATAGCTTGGTATTAGGAAGATTATTGCCCTAATACTTTTGGTCATGACCTACCCTTATTTAAATATAAGTGATGGTGCAATTAGCTAGTGCCGAAATTCAGGATTCGTCCTATGTTATCTCATTGCGAGATTGGTGTGGATTAAAAGCTTCAACATAAATGTACGTTTTGAAATTAAATAAGATAAGTGCCGCGTGACACATAATTAATATACCCTCGAGCGAGAAGTACAACGTGGAATCTGGAGTCGCATTATGCGGTGAGGTTGGTCGAGGTCGCAAATATTCAATGAGACGTTTTCAAAACTTTGTGTGATAATGCTCCTAAACAAATTCATTAATTTTCCATAAGACTCACTTCCGTTGGAGTCTTCTCTTGAAGCATTCTTTTTTTTTCGTTTTAGTGAGAGTATCCGAGTTATGTATCGTTTATCGACTATTATGCGAGAGACAATGATAGTAATTGGATACAATCACAAGAACCACTCTGTTTGAGCCATTGCGTAGTCTTTTATTAGACTGATCAACCTTTCTTTTTCCTTGCATGGTTGGATGGTGTCATCCATCCTATACGACACATCAGTGGTTTGTTTCAAACGACCTTGAAGTAACAAGTCGAAGACGAAGGCTTGCAGTTGAAGATTTAAAGTGATATTATTTTTAAGGTTGTCTAGTATTAATTAATTTTCTTAATTAAATGTAATACTTAAATAAATTAGTCATGTATTTAGTGTTTATTCAAAAGTCTTCCGCTGTAATTTCACATTGTTTGCAATACCGACCTTATCAATTTACGAGATGAATTTTAAATACAAGAATTGAGTATGTGTTATAAAAGTCTTCCGCTGATTACTCTTTCATTATTTAATGTTTATTTATTTACGCATAATTGTCCCGATTAGAGCCTAGGATGACTTTGGACATTAAAGTCTGAAGTCACTGGCGTGTGGCACTATCGACGTAAGCCGGGGGTGTTACACAAAATTCCCATGAAAAAATTATCCTTTTGTTACAAACTGTAGACATGATGCATGTTATAAACCTATCCAACAAAAATGGCCATAAAAATATGTCCAACACTTTGAAGATGCACTTACAAACCAAACCATTCCAACAAAAAAAACCATAAAAAAATTGTCCAACACTTGAAAGATGCAATAATAGTAAACATTCATAAAAGCATATTTATTTTTAAAAATTAATTCGGGCTTCCCGGCGGACTATTCGGGCTAAATGGGATATTCAGGCGGGCCGGGCTATCCGGGCAAAATGGGCTAAATAGAGTAACCATATCCGCCCATGCATTTACAAGCGGGTTGGGCAGGCGAGCAGGTCGGCCCGCGTGTGCTCAAGTCTAAGTGTTACCCATTTCAACAAGAGTTCTTCCTTTTCAATGTTCAAATGAGGACAAAGAACTCTAGAGTGATGCGTGCTGGAGCGAAATCAATATCAGGATGGGTCATTATGAGAAGTCCTCGTGTTGGCGTGGGTTGATGCTTCTAATGTCTCGAGCCTTACATTGTAATACAAGGCCCCTAAATTATTGGAATGACCATGTCAAGGAGAACTTAACGGATAGATTTAACACACCTAACATGTAACACCTCCAAATTATTAACCCAATTGGAAAGGGTACTACCGCCAGTGATCTCGGATTTCACCTCCGAAACCACCCAAGGCTAAACCGGATTATACAAATCATAAACAACTTTTATATAATCAATAACCATCTTTAAAACATATGTCGGGGGATTATAACCCAATCCCCGTAGGATAAAACATTGTCATCAAAGTAATTAAAGCATAGCGGAAGTCTTTTAAAGATAAAACAAGTCTTGATCACAGCGATCAACGCCAAGGATCTCAACCTGGATAAACTTGTCAAAAACACCTCCCGTCATAGTCGTTCTTAGCCTTCGTGGAGTGGCAACTTATCTGATGTGCCGAATCGAACGGATGACACCAGCCAACCATGCAAGGGAATAATTACGGTTGGTTAGTCTAATGAAAGACTACGCAAGGGTACAAAGCAGAGTGGTTCTAAGTAGTCGTATTAGGTTAGACTCATCGTTTCTCGGATAATAACCGATAACGATAGCCAACCACCATACTTCTACTGGAATATATCAAAAGACATGATCAAGAGAAGACTCCAACGAATATGAGTCTTATAGGAATTAATCCAAGAGAAGACTCCAAAAGAGTGAGTCTTATCGGAAGCATGACAAATGTCTGGAACATTATAGTTTCACATACATGCGTTTAAAAACTAACTAGATGTTTCGGTTCACGACCAACCTCGCCGCATAAAGCGAATCCAGATTGGAAAGAGAACGTACTCTGATCAAAGTCAGGACGAGTTTCCTAGCTGCACTATTACCTAGCTATACTATTCGTCAATGGTATATTAATTATGTGCACTCGGGCACTTATCTTATTTAGTTCCAAAACGATCATTCACGTTTCAAGCTTTTAGAATCTCATCCACGCTGGATATTGAGATATAAAGAGTTGGGACTAAATCCCAGAGAGTGGCACCAACTGTGTGCACCTTCCCTGTACACAGACAGGGAATGGTCATGACCAAAGAAAAGTGTTGGGGCCTGGACATCTCATCCACTTGGTTATAAAGAAACGACTAGTACTCACTGAGAGATACCGAGTAGCGTTCCTACGAATACTCGTTCTAACTAAGCAGTTCAGAACAGTCAATCATAATAAAGCCATTAAGGCCAACATCCTAGATATATTTCAATCTAGATCATATATATATAATAGCGTTGTTCTAACAGATATACAACCTATTATAATGTTCATTTTATCTTCCAAAAGTAATTTCATAAAACTGTTCCAGACATGAACGATAATCAATCCAAATTAATTAACAATTAAGCAATTGATAATTAATGGAAATATGGAATGATAAACAAGAGCGAATTGCCACTTGCCTGGAGTAGATTCGGCGATGAATCTAGACGAGACGATTACCGAAAATATCATTTCCGAGGATATGGCTTAAGCTTCAGATATCTCCAACGGATTATGAGTCCTCACGCGATCCAGAGAATCACGTTCTAATTAACAAATTAATTAATTATCAATTAATTTGCCTGGACGAACTTAAGGAATTAAATTTAATAAATTTTTATGATTATAAATCATAAAAATATTTATTAAATTTTCCTAAAGAGAAATACGGATGAAAGGGAATCAAAATTATACCGCTCGTATAATTTCGGGTTAAATCTGGACAAAAAGGCTATTGGGCTTCTCGGCCCAATACGGGAGGAATTGATTAGCAAAGGAGGGGGCCCCACCTTGCTTCATCTTCTTCCTCACAACGCAACAACAATACAACACCAACACAGCAAGCACAGCGGCAACAACGACCACGCCGACGCTGGTCTTCTCGCCGCTTCGTCGCCGGGGAGAGCAGCCACCACCACCAGCAGCGCCACGACGCCGGGAAGAACATCAACAACGGCGGCTACGGGCAGCAGTGACAGCACGGCGGTGGCGACAACAACTATCAACAGCAGATCGATGGCTCCTCGCCGGGGAATCTTCGCGTCGACGCCGGGGAGGGAGCTCAGCAGTGGCAGCGGGAGGAGTAGCACCACAACAGAACTCAGCGGGGGAAAGACGAAGGCGAAACAGGGGTCATCGCCGGTGGGAGAGACATCGAGCAGAGGAAGGAGAGGGAGATCGAACGGGAGAGGTTTGTGTTTTCAAGCCTCCACAGATCGGGCTTCTTATATAGCCCTGAGGAGGGTCGTCCTCGTCATCCCAGAGAAGGCGTGTCCAACAGCCCCTTCGACAAGTTCTCCTGGCGATTCATACACATGGGGGAGTATCGTGGCAGGCTTGCAGTTGCCATGTAGAAATGGTTTTGGTATGGGTTTTTAAACCCCGGAAATTATATGTTTGTATCCAAACAAATATTCTAAGTCCTGAAAATACATCGAATGTATTTTATACCACTCAAAGAATTATTTCGGACATCATGGATGTTACGGAAAATCCGAACTCCACTGAAAGCGAAATAATTAATTGAACGAAAGTTGAGAAAATTACCCAAATGTCCTTACTAAAATTGAGGGGTATTACATCACTACCCCTTTAAGAAAAGTTTCGACCCCGAAACTTGCATCGATAAACTAATGGGTGACTGGAATCACCTCAATCTCACTACCTGAGTCCAGGCCTAGTGTAATGACCTGGGCCAGCCACCCTTCCGGTGCCGCCGAGTCGTTAACATGGGTCGTCGCCCATACACTCTTGCCACATCTAGTAGGTTAGAGAAGAGACTCGACAGCTTAACGGCCCGGCCCATCACAGGGTTGTAGCCCATACACCCCAACCCTTCCTTGGGGGCTCCACCTATAACAGGCAGCCATTTCCAATAGGTTGTTGGTGAGTCTCGAACCTGAAACCTCATCTTTTATCACTCTTTCGAAGGCAGAGATGATACTACTATCTCGCATATCTTATTTCCATATGCTATACTTGTACTAACTCGTAACCATTCTCAAAGTCCTGATCACCACAATAGACTCGCTATACTTTAATTATGAGAATACATATTCTCTTACACTTACCTCTAAACTTCTCTCGAAGTATATACCCAAACCTCCTTAGGTCGGTATCCTTAACCAATATGGTTTTCATAACTTATATTGCCAACATCGAACTACCTATTCGATCACGTATTCATTTACAACAATCTCCAATGTATCTCAACTTAGTACCTTCACTTGTCATATAGACCTTATATAAACGATTCACTTGTTACCTTAATCATATCCGGCCCTTATGCCATATCTTTATCTCATAATCTTTACTCATGTGATCCCACAATCAGTAATACCACAATCTATGTCTGATTACCTCAACATGATTCACTAATCCATTCCATAGGATTATACTATTGTCTCACCCGAACGTGCTATATGATTACCTTAACCAACGTGGGTTACCTTTTTTCTCAAGTCCATTTGATATCATCCGCAACCTCATCTCTATATATTGAACCATGTAATCATTCTCACTATATCCACAAGATCTTGACCATTATACAATAATGGTCTCCAAAATTATCATAACGACATTATTGTACCTTTAATAGGAGCACACATATTTCTCCTCCAATCTCTTTATAGACAAACCCAAGGTTTATACATTAACTTCTTTAAGATTCCTTAACTTTTTCCAAGAATAATCACAACATCTTATTCCTACGTTCCTCGAAACGTATCACATAAGATATTACTCTTATTTCCTCAAAGAGAGTGATACCATAAGCCTTATAGATGACATACTCACAAAATGTCAATCTTAGACAATTCCCAAGAGTCATAACTCTTCATCCTCTGGAAATTCCACTTATCGAGTCCAACGACTCGTACTGTCTTAAATGACTTATTTCTAACTTAAAAATCTTTATATTCCTCACACAATCTACTATCCATTCAGGACGTAATTGCATCATTTCCTTATGTTACCTCAAACGAATCTCAAATAGATCTCCCTAAAGAATACCTATGATTTCATACACTTTGCTTTTCCAAAAGCTTTAACCAGTGGTCCTACATGGGTCATACTTACTTATGATCCCGACCATCATAACTCCGGATTTCACAATCTTACTCAAGATCGCAAAATAGGGAAAACGAGTTCTTATTGAACTATTCCCTTAATCAACTTATTCCTTCACAACATTTTATCCACATTAATGCCTACAACATGATTCCACAACTAGACATTCCGGACTTTGTACTAGTCCACCTCTATATACTTCTAGTGGAACAAAAAAATCTCAAGTACACAAGTGAGATATAACTCTTAATCTCATTAACTCCACATAACCTATACCTCCAAATACTAGGAATATGATGTCTCAAGAAGAAACAAATATTTTCATAACTTCTCCCAATATCCTTATTTCCTAAAAGATACTCATAAATGAACATTTTAGGCATCAGACTCTTCTAGCCTTGCCTTACGAAGTCTTTCTCCGGGTTCTCATCGGAAGTCCCCCCCGGATTTTCCCTCGGATCTTCCCCCTCTCGAGGATCTTCCTTAGGGTTTTCCTCTGGATCTTCCTCTTCCTAAGGATCTTCCGCAGGATCTTCCTCCTCTAGAGGATCTTCCTTCGGATCTTCCTTCTTCTGAGGATCTTCCTCGGGATCTCCCCTAGGATTTTCCTCTCCTTGAGGATCTTTCTTAGGATCTTCCTCGGGATTTTCCTTAGAGTTCCCTTGGAAATCGCTTCCATTTAAACGTCGTTATTATAATATCCCGTTGGCCTACCTTAACGGCTCAACGAACTCTACCATAGGTTCAACCCACGAATTCTCATACGGATGCAAATCCCGACTGTATCGAGCATTAATCTTCTATATCCATTTTCTCAACAATTAATGTCAACGACTATGACATCACACTTAGACATCAAAACTCCTAAGGGCAATTCCTTAATTATCCCATAAAATCACTTAGAATAGATCAACTTGGTAATTCTATAGATGAATTATGAACATAGAGCACAAGATTCATCTACACTAATCTCCCGAGCGTTCACACCAAATTACTCGGAGATTACATCACTGGGATATTAAGTACTACCAACTCATGAAGCACATACTTGATACCTTCGAGGGAACTACTAGGTCCTCCAACCTCGAAATACCTCTGAGAAACAGAGAAATCTAACATTACTAGAGATGATAGAATCATCTCGGCACCTTCTGAGTCCTTTCAAAAGAATAGACAAATACCTATGTCTTATAAAAACAAGAAGAAATCAGTCTTTCTAGATATAGAGGTAACTCCCATACCTCTCATATCTCGGCACCTTTCGATTATAATTTTTCATTCGAAAATTCAGAGCCTTCGAAAATATTTCAAACGAGTGAAAATATTTCAAACGAGTGAAAATATTTCAAACGAGTGAAAATATTTCAAACCAGATCTGTAAAATCCCCAGGCCAAGCTACCCCAGCCACATCACACACCCAGCCACCCAACGGTGCCGGTGCCGGTACTGGTGTCGCCCGTGAGTTCACAAGAGCCGTTTGAAAACATTTTCAAACAAAACGAGTAAATGGTTCATGAAATCCCAAACCCGTTTTAAAAAGTTTCGGCTCTGATACCAAATCTGTAACACCTCCAAATTCTTAACCCAATTGGAAAGGGTATTACTGCCAGTGATCTCAGATTTCACCTCCGAAACCACCCAAGGCTAAACCGGATTATACAAATCATAAACAACTTTTATATAATCAACAACCATCTTTAAAATATATGTCGGGGGATTACAACCCAATCCCCGTAGGATAAAACATTGTCATCAAAGTAATTAAAGCATAGCGAAAGTCTTTTAAAGATAAAACAAGTCTTGATCACAGCGATCAACGCCAAGGATCTCAACCTGGATAAACTTGTCAAAAACACCTCCCGTCATAGTCGTTCTTAGCCTTCGTGGAGTGGCAACTTATCTGATGTGCCGAATCGAACGGATGACACCAGCCAACCATGCAAGGGAATAATTACGGTTGGTTAGTCTAATGAAAGACTACGCAAGGGTACAAAGTAGAGTGGTTCTAAGTAGTCGTATTAGGTTAGACTCATCGTTTCTCGGATAATAACCGATAACGATAGCCAATCAACATACTTCTACTGGAATATATCAAAAGACATGATCAAGAGAAGACTCCAACGGATATGAGTCTTATAGGAATTAATCCAAGAGAAGACTCCAAAAGAGTGAGTCTTATCGGAAGCATGACAAATGTCTGGAACATTATAGTTTCACATACATGCGTTTAAAAACTGACTAGATGTTTCGGTTCACGACCAACCTCACCGCATAAAGCGAATCCAGATTGGAAAGAGAACGTACTCTGATCAAAGTCAGGACGAGTTTCCTATCTGCACTATTACCTAGCTGCACTATTCGTCAATGGTATATTAATTATGTGCACTCGGGCACTTATCTTATTTAGTTCCAAAACGATCATTCACGTTTCAAGCTTTTAGAATCTCATCCACGCTGGATATTGAGATATAAAGAGTTGGGACTAAATCCCAGAGAGTGGCACCAACTGTGTGCACCTTCCCTGTACACGGACAGGGAATGGTCATGACCAAAGAAAAGTGTTGGGGCCTGGACATCCCATCCACTTGGTTATAAAGAAACGACTAGTACTCACTGAGAGATACCGAATAGCGTTCCTACGAATACTCGTTCTAACTAAGCAGTTCAGAACAGTCAATCATAATAAAGCCATTAAGGCCAACATCCTAGATATATTTCAATCTAGATCATATATAATAGCGTTGTTCTAACAGATATACAACCTATTATAATGTTCATTTTATCTTCCAAAAGTAATTTCATAAAACTGTTCCAGACATGAACGATAATCAATCCAAATTAATTAACAATTAAGCAATTGATAATTAATGGAAATATGGAATGATAAACAAGAGCGAACCGCCACTTGCCTGGAGTAGATTCGGCGATGAATCTAGACGAGACGATTACCGAAAATATCATTTCCGAGGATATGGCTTAAGCTTCAGATATCTCCAACGGATTACGAGTCCTCACGCGATCCAGAGAATCACGTTCTAATTAACAAATTAATTAATTATCAATTAATTTGCCTGGACGAACTTAAGGAATTAAATTTAATAAATTTTTATGATTATAAATCATAAAAATATTTATTAAATTTTCCTAAAGAGAAATACGGATGAAAGGGAATCAAAATTATACTGCTCGTATAATTTCGGGTTAAATCTGGACAAAAAGGCTATTGGGCTTCTCGGCCCAATACGGGAGGAATTGATTAGCAAAGGAGGGGGCCCCACCTTGCTTCATCTTCTTCGTCACAACGCAGCAACAGTACAACACCAACACAGCAAGCACAGCGGCAACAACGACCACGCCGGCGCTGGTCTTCTCGCCGCTTCGTCGCCGGGGAGAGCAGCCACCACCACCAGCAGCGCCACGACGCCGGGAAGAACATCAACAGCGGCGGCTACGGGCAGCAGTGACAGCACTGCGGCGGCGACAACAACTATCAACAACAGATCGATGGCTCCTCGCCGGGGAATCTTTGCGTCGATGCCGGGGAGGGAGCTCAGCAGTGGCAGCGGGAGGAGTAGCACCACAACACCACAGCAGAACTCAGCGGGGGAAAGACGAAGGCGAAACAGGGGCCGTCGCCGGCGGGAGAGACATCGAGTAGAGGAAGGAGAGGGAGATCGAACAGGAGAGGTTTGTGTTTTCAAGCCTCCACAGATCGGGCTTCTTATATAGCCCCGAGGAGGGTCGTCCTCGTCATCCCAGAGAAGGCGTGTCCAACAGCCCCTTCGACAAGTTCTCCTGGCGATTCATACACATGGGGGAGTATCGTGGCAGGCTTGCAGTTGCCATGTAGAAATGGTTTTGGTATGGGTTTTTAAACCCCGGAAATTATATGTTTGTATCCAAACAAATATTCTAAGTCCCGAAAATACATCGAATGTATTTTATACCACTCAAAGAATTATTTCGGACATCATGGATGTTACGGAAAATCCGAACTCCACTGAAAGCGAAATAATTAATTGAACGAAAGTTGAGAAAATTACCCAAATGTCCTTACTAAAATTGAGGGGTATTACATAACATAAGAACATGGTCGTCCCAAAGTTTAGTTAGACCTTGTTAATTACACTTATTTTCATATTTTCACACTTCTTTGTGGAAAAAATGAATTTTGATGTACAATACATTTAAAAAGGAACCAATGAGTACTATATATTAACTAGAGATCATGTACATCCTACGCACGAGAAAATAATTAATTTAAGTATCAAGAAATTTATAAGTATTTATATTGTAGTTCAATCAAATTAAAAATAAATTTATAAATTGTAATCATATTTAAAGCGTTTGAATTTTTTCTTATACACCTTTGAGTTTAAATGCTGACATAACAATTTATTATTTGGGTTGAAGTGAAATTTGTTTTTCTAAAGAGATAAATGAAATTATATTAAGAGGGGTTTATATGCTCTTTTTTCATCTCCTTGCAAGTTTCTTATTACAAATTTTTTTCATTCGAATGAAAAACGTACTAAGGAGACAAATCGAGTAACACGTTCGCACACCTGCCAATTTTTAACAGTATATAATTTGAAATTGGAATTAGAATTTGAAAAAGTTGTTTAAATATTGGCATCATATCACATTAATTGGGCCATTTTTTAAGTAATAACTATGGTATTAAATCAAATTTTACTTGAATGTTTGCCTTTGATTTGGCCGTTTAGTGTTATAGTAACAACTATGATATTAAATTTGAAAAGGTTGTTAAATATTGGCATTATATCACATGAATTGGGCTATTTTTGTAGTAACAACTATGATATTAAATCATACGAAATACATAGAGGATTATAGTTACCCATTTATTATTTAAATACAAAATTATGTTAGAAGCTGATATTTTCAATGTGTGAAAATATCTAAGAAAGTCAACTTTGATAACTTATTCTTTTGAAATTATAGTTCTTTTTTTTATTATGATAGTTGAATCATTTAAATTGGTTGTACTTGTGCTACGCACTGGATTTTTATTATTGATTTTTTTAATATATATTATTTGTAAAATTAAGTTTAATATTAAAATATATATCTAATATTTAACTTATTTATGTTATTTTTTCCAATTAAATAAGTAGATTTGTTTTATCTATTTTCATTGGAAAAAATAACATAAATAAGTTAAATATTAGATATATATATTAATATTAAATTTAATTTTACAAATAATATATATTAAAAAATTCAATAATAAAAATCTCGTGCGTAGCACAAGTACAACCAATTTAAAAAAATAACATAAATAAGTTAAATATTAGATATATATTTAATTGGAAAAAATAACATAAATGTAATATTTAATATATATTATTGAAGTAATCTATTAATGTTTGTGTACATGCATAATAGAAAAAGGATAACGTGGAAGACATTCAACCTTTTGCTACATGTCACATGTGATATGTTTATATTTTTCTAAAACCAAACATTTTTAACTACAATAAAATGTAAATATTGAAGTAATCTATTAATGTTTGTGTACATGCATAATTGCATATCATCTATGTATTATAAAAACAACATAAAATCACATAACTGTTCTTTCTATGTTTTCTAATACCATCGATTTTTTTTAATATTAATTAAAGTTAAATGGATGTTATTTATACTTGTACGGATATGAAAAAGGCTGAAATCTGCCCCCAAACAATTTGTCCAATACTATTTATTTACTTAATATAAAAGATATAAGTATTCATAATCTGCATTGTTATAAGACTCTTGCATACAACTAATGTAATTATGGATTTATATTTATACATATCTTGTTAATCTTACCAATCATTGTAATACAAACCAACAAATTAATCTTAGAATTATTCAAATATAAGAAACAAATCTCCTCAAAAGCATGTAGAACATTGAGAGAAACATAAATAGAGCTATATGAATGCAATGCGGATAAACCATAAATCAAAAGAGGTAGTGTAACAACCTTGATCATAGAACATCAAACGTAGATATTCAAATAAGATAATGATTTTTTAATGAATGAAACATACAAAAAACTATATATATGTATAAAATTATAAGAAGAAGATGCAAAACAAAAATGTGATCGAAAGTAAAATTAATAAAATATGATTACAATATTTAAATATATACCTTCAAATTTTGAGTCACGTCTTTTATATTGTAAACTCGTACTTTTTAGAAAGGAGATTTGCAAATCTCTATAGAAATTGTGGATATATGAAGGTTAAAAGGGAATCATGTACACACTATACGTAAATGGAGTTGCATCTCTTCAAATTTAACAAATATATTCTCACTTTTAGGGTAAATGAAAGGAACTTTCATTAAACTTAAATGATATTATATTTGTCATGGTGGTAAAATTAATGATAAACAATTAAACGACAAAATGTTGTGGTGCCTCCGTGGCTTGCTTCCAATCAAGAAACTTCGCCGCATCATATTCACCTTCGAAGGGCTCAATCTTTACCTTGATCTCCCGGCGTTGGCCATAATGTTGTGGGGCCTCCATGGGGCCACGCCGCTCAAAATGTGGGCGAGCGGGGTGGCCACGGCCTTGATGAGCGGGTTGTGGTGGTGGCAACCAATGGGGATCACGCCGATCAAGGGGGCAGCCTCGACGTCCTCAGGCACGGGTCGGCGCCGGCTCATGAAAATCAGCCAAGGGGTCCACCTCCACATGTTCATGGAAGAGCTCATCAAGATCATCAAACTCCTCACGACCTCCATAGGCGTCGTCATCCTCATCAAAAGTCTCAAGGCTACCATAGCCATATCTAGCATTCAGAGCATCATCGCCGATGATGGTGGCCCGAATGGGGCGGGAGGAGGCTGCGCCGATCACGTGGGTAGTGGGACGGCGGCGATGCCGGCCCGGCAGTGGCCGAGCATCATGTGGGCCGTCAGCTTCATGGTGAGCCGGGGGGTGATCATAGTAGGAGGGCTCACGGGGTGGACCCAAACTTGCGGCCAAGGCACGGGCCTCGAATGTCGGGGACAGATACATGGGTGCCTTGCCTCGGTCACCGGCCGAGGGCTCACGGTGCCCCTCCACGGGGTTGTGGGAGGAAGCGCCTAAGAGGATTGGTGTTGGCAGCGGCGGTGCGGTTGGCGGCACGGCCGGGGCTGCACTCATGGAGAAGCTGGCCATTTGTTGAACGGCGGTGGCCTTTTCGGCGGAGAGACGCTCAATGTCTTGGCGAGCGCGAGCCAACTCGGCTAGGAGGGCATGGTAGGCCGCATCGCTATCTTGTGTGCGCCGGGCGGCAGCCTCCGCCAAGAGCCTCTCTTCGACGAGTCGGGCCTCAAAAGAGCTGGGTGTAATGGTCGGAGAGGAGCTTCAAGGGCTCCGGGTGTTGGCCTCCAATGGATCATCCATAGATGTGCACCTACAAGGACAAAAGGCAAATCCAAGTAACAAGTTCCCACGCACTAATCAAGCAAAAGAATCAAGTCAAACAAGGAAGGGCAACAAGTAAGGAATACTAGGACTAAGGTCAAAGCAAGACAAGTATCACAAAGGAGGCTCAAGCAATGGCAATGGATCACTAGGGACGTGTGACTTGAGGACAAAGGCGGACCACAATACTTAGAAACCAACCCCAATGGAATGACCGTAGGCTAGTGTAAGTGAATGCCGAAAAAGGCCAAGGGTGACAAGTGTGAGGGAAAGTCCAATCGGCCACCCTATGGGCCCAAGTAGAGGTGGGAAATATGGGCAAGGCTCTTAGAAGAAATGGAGAGATGAGCTTAGTGGCCCATGGTACCTAGTGAGGGTGAGAGAGCCCACCAAAGAGAATGGCCCAACCGAACAATGGAAAGTGGGAGTGAACCTTGTCTTGAAAGAAATTTCTTTTGTGTTTTTTTTTTTTTTTTTTTGGAGCACCGAATTCTGTTTTTTTTTTTTTGTAATTTGGGCCTTTGCATTTTGTTGGCCTATTTTTTGAATGGGCTTTTGTTAAACAATGCAAGAGCAAGGTCCACTAGAAAGTATATGAGTAAAGGATGGTGGGGCCATCGAATTGGCTTGTGAAGGGCCACTAGGGTCGGCACCAAGGGGTTTGGAAGAGAGAGTCCCCTTTTTGGGTGTGGGACAATATGTAGAAGAGGGAAAAGAAGTTTGGAGGCTTGCCACTAATAGCCCCCCCTTCCCTTTTGGAAACCCACAAAGATGTAGCTTTCAATCACTCTAACCCACACAAGTAAGCCCATAGTCAAATTTGACATTTACTTAAACTACCTAAGACAACCAAATGAGCTAGAATGAAAGCAAGTGAGTCCTTTACCTAAAATACTCAAATCACATGCACAAGCTAAGGGGTTCAAATTACACAAGCAAGGGTATGGCCGACAGTGGAGGGGTCCGTGGTGGTGGGCTGGGTGTTGCTTGGTGGTGGGACGGCGGCAGACACGGTGGTCCGATCGCCGGAGGTGGGGGAAGTCGCCGAAATTGATTTTTTTTTGCGTTTTTGAGGGTGGGTTTGGGAGGGTCAAGCTAGGCAAGCAAAATAACTACTAATCTATCAAACTATCAAGCAAACTAAGCATGAAACCAAGAAAAACTGAACATGAACAACTCATACAAGACATGAAAAACAAGAAGAAAAATCAAGCTAACAAGAGAGAGTCTAGGCCTAGAACATGCTCATCATGAAAACAACAAGGGATTTCGTGTAAGCTATGAAACTAAGCATGAAAAAAAAATTGAACTTGAAGAAGGAGAAAGGGAACTTAGCTTGGTTTTGGCTCTTGATACCAATTGATGAGAATCAAGGTCCCCAAAAGACCCTTCTTTCCTAGAGAGAGTGGACCGTGCCTAAGCTAGGGATTCTTCTCCTTCCTTGAGCTTGAATGGTCTCCAATGGCCTTTGAAAAGAGGGTCTCGGCCGTGGGGAAGTTGAGCCACCAAAAGAGACACCGAGAGGAGATGCGAATGGGGGAAGAGCCAAGGGAACCTCTCTTGGAGGTTCCTTGGCCGAGATTGACTTGTTCGAACAAGGGGGTTGTGAGCTTGAGAGATCCACACGAATTTGTTGATGGAAAGAGAGATTGGAAGGTTGAAAGCTTGAGTTGAAAGAAAATAGTGGCTGCCTAGAGGGAGTTAAACTCTACCTTAGGCTATGCCACTCTTTAATTCTTCAACTACTTGGCAAGGAAAGCATTACAAAGCTTAAATAGTCTAGGTTTGGGTGGACTAGGAGCCATTTGACAAATGGGTCCACACGCCCCTCAAGAATAGGAAATGCTTGACTTAAATTAACAAAAGGGAAAAGGGTGGACTAGGAACCATTGTCACATGGGTCCACACGTCCCACCAAGTAAAGGAAATCCATGTCTTAACTAACAAAGAGAAAAGGGGATAAAAGTCATAAAGGCTTGGATATGGACGCGCACTTGAATGCCTTGGAGTCGAAGCATCGGATGCTTGATTGTCATGGCATTGAAGCGTCGGTGTCTTGGCTACTCTGAGATGGGTTGGGCTCGAGCCCTAGTCACCGGGCCTTGAGTGTCCTTGTTGATGGGTGTTTGGCACTCATCAGCTAAGAAGAGTCAAAAGGATGCCAAATTGAAGATTCAATGGAGAAAACAATGTTTCACAAGCCATACAAGCAAGTGGTGCACTCATTTCCATCTAAAAATGTCAAGAATGCCTTCATAGGACATGATATGGGGTGCCAGTGTCGCTCAGCATGGCCACGTCTCTTGCTTTTAGGTATTTATATGTGCCCAAAAGGTGTAGGGTTTCCAAATCCCACTTTAGCCTCCATTTTCTAGGGTTAGCATTTACTTCATCCACTCTCTAGATTTAACTCTAGATTCATTTTTCATTCAAACTATTAGATGCATTTATGATTGTTATTGAATTCTAATGTCACTTTTTTGGTTGTTGAGCTCACTTGTGGTTCAAGACTTGGAAAAGGAGCAAACTTCTACCTTTTCTCTCATGTTCAATGAAAATGCAAGAACTTGGTTGAATGTTAAGTATTTCTTACTCATTCTCTTTATGTGATTGAAGGTTAAGTATATCTTATTTATTCTCTTTATTTCTTGTTTTGTTTATCATTATACCCATGTTTATGATGGTTTGATTGATGTTTTATGACATGTTCTTGAAAAGCATGAGTGAGCAATTTGTTATATAGGAATGAGAGTAGCTCAATGGGGATTATGTGATGATTTAGTGAATTTCTCTATTTGGTTGAATGAGTTTGGGTTTACTACTCAAATCTTGCACACCAAGTGTTGTGAAAATGCATAGCTAGTATTTTTACATGTATTAAATGTTGTATATGCATTGAAATGTGGTATTTGACACTGGAACCTCAAGATTTGAGTTACGACCACTAGTACAGAAACGAAGTTTCTCATGAAATTTTTCTCAAGGGTTATATAAAACTCCCGTAAAATAATACATGAAAGACGGT
The DNA here is from genome assembly GCA_027886185.1 of Rheum nobile. NCBI lineage: Eukaryota > Viridiplantae > Streptophyta > Magnoliopsida > Caryophyllales > Polygonaceae > Rheum > Rheum nobile. The sequence goes on along the minus strand of WOAB01000761.1, from coordinate 569,055 downwards.
TTTCTTAAAAACACCCGAGAGATGAATACTAGCAACTTTTTCAAAATATCTATAAACACTCTCGGGGGTTTTATTCAACCCACTTAAAAATATAATTTAATTTCGGGTAATTTATTACTTTTACTTTTTTTAAAGAGGTTTTTTCGCCAAACCACCCCTTATTTGACCGATATTGCGTGGAACCACCCCTTATATCGACTTTTATTTAAAACCACCCAAATATCTTCCTCCGTTAACACAAAGCCACCCTTTTGCCTCCTCTGTTAGATTTCCGTTAGATTGTATGAAAATACCCTTTTGCCCCCATTTTAAAAAAAAAATTACGGATAAAATTGTCTTTTGGCAATCTATACTGGCTTGAGAAATTTACCACGAGATTTTGAAACGATATTTTCAGAAGTATAATGAGGCTGGTTATTTCTGCTGAAGAAACACGATGTTCTGGCTTGTGTTAGGCAATTAAAGAGATTTCGAAGAGGGAGAAGGCGATTTCGAAGAAGGCGAAGGAGAATTCGAAGAAGGCGAAGGAGAATTCGAAGAAGGCGAAGAAGGAGAACCACAAATTGGGGCTTTAGGGTTTACAGAAGAAAGCTTCAATTGAAGGAAATAAGGAGTTTGTGCATGTTCAGTTGGGTGACTTGTGAAGGAAATCCATAACGAATTAAGCAATCGAGGAACTTATGAACTTCTCAAATTTTTAGGGCTTTTGAGTTTTGATGCTTGATTATATAAGTTATCAGTGTGCTAATTAGAAGCATATACTGCAGGAACTGTGTTTATGGCATATTTTGTCTGTATCCATTTTTTGGGGCTTTAGAGTTTTGGTTGCATCAGAGCAATATTTTTGGACAATTGATCTTGCAGGAAATGTGTTTATTGCATAGTTTGTCTTGATAACAAAGCATGGATAAATCTTGCAGGAAATGTCTTGTGATTCTTCTGTTTCATACAATGGTGGCATAGTTTGTCTGTGTAAGGAAAGGGCAAGAATGTTCACTGCCTATACTGAGATGAACTATGGAAGGAGGTTCTAGGCTGCTCATTCTATACACCAAATGGAGCAAAAGGTTGTGGTTTTTTTCACTGGATTGATTATCCATTTGATCCAAGGGCAACAAGCATAATTAGGAGATTATTCAATCAAAAGAAAGAATTGGAAAGAAAGAGCACAAAGCTGGAAGAGGCATTGAAGACCAAAGAAGAAGATTTTGTAAAATTTGTGGCTAGGTCTAGGATGGAGATGATTGTTGTTGTGATGTTATTTGTATTTGCTATGTTGTCTATGAATGGTATAATTTTCTAGAGGTTGTAACAGCTTGGCTTAACAATGTTATTCTGATGTCAGACTTTAGTTAAACAATGTTATTGTAGTATTTGACACATTTCAATGATGTAATGAGTTATATCGCCTTGTCTGTTGCAAACCAGAAGGCATAAAACAGTGAAAAAAACCACAAACTGTTACAACCTCTGTTGTAATGAGTTATATTGCCTTGTCTGTTGCAAACCAGAAGCCATAAAAACCTGCACAAAGTTTCAAACCTGTACATTAGGGAAGTTACAGCCTGTAACAAGAACATTTCAATGACAAAAGTTGAAGCCTGTAACAAGGATGCAATAGCCATAAACTGTCATATATATATATATATATTCATGTGTTCTTACACATAAAACATCCTGTCATAAGCTGTCACACACAGCTAAACCACTAATAGCCATAAACTGTCAAACATACTATCATAAACACATAAACTCCTACAGATAAACTATCATACATATTCATACACCAATATGACACTGTCATAATCCAAAATAGAGAAAAAAGGCAAAAGGTTGAGATTGAGAGATGGTTTAGCATTGCTTGTCATAATCCAAAGCATCTTGGTCCTTGATTTTCCTTATTTCTTCTTAGAACTGCTTGATCTGGTTGAGTAGCCCACTTCAGACCTTGTGGATACAGATTTCCTTGCTTTTTGGATCGGGTACTTCTTGGAGCTTGTAGGCCTGAGATTGAGAGGTACATTTCTTCTAGCATTTGAGGCAGGATTAACCTGCACAAATTTCAGAAACAAGTTAGAACACTTGAAAACTTCTGGCATTTGTGGTGACTGAAATAGCATAAAATATCAAGAATACTTGAAAACTTACAACACTTGAAGCCTGTGAAGCTTGTGTGACAATCACATTCTCATCAACTTGATTTATACTGTGGGCAATCATCTCATCAACTTGATTTATACTGTGGGCAATCATTGAGTCCTACCATAACATGTCAAAACACACAAGTTATACTCCTACAAATTCATGTGCAATACAGATAAATTCAGAAAGTGAAAAGGACACTCACCACATCAAAATCTGCTTCAGTTGCAATTTGTACATTGTCATCACCTTGTGGTTCAGCAATTGCCATGTGCACATTGTCATCAAGTTGTGGTTCAACAGTTGCAATTGTCCTCACCTATTCATGGCAAAGACAAAATGTTAACAACAACAACAAAAATTACCCTTGTAAAATAAAATGTATTCCTTAAGCATACCTGTTTCCTCACATATTTCCTCTTCTTAGGTTGGACTGGCATGGTTTTTTTACTTGGTGGCCTTCCACCTTTCTTGGGCTGACTTGGTGCGTGTGTGGTCTTAGTAGGATTTTTGCAGGACTTCCTAGTATGCCCTTCTTCTCCACAGTTTCCACATTTGTTTTTGCTAGCCCTTATTCTTGTCTTTTTGCTAGATTCTCCTTCTCCAGGTTCCTTTCTTCTGGCATGCTTTTTTGGTCTTCCAGGTTGAATAACCAACTTAGGTGGTAAAAGTGTTGGTTGTCCTGTTTTTTCCCATTGATCCTTGCCAGGCATAACTGAAATATCAAGACTGTAGGCTCTCAAGTATTTCTCATTGGTATAGCACTGATGTACAAAATCCTCAACCTTGAGCCTTCTCTTCAGAATGCAGCATATTGCATGAGTGTATGGCACTCCAGTCAGATTCCAGACATTACACCCACAACTCCATGCCTTCAGATCCACTACATAAGTCTTCCCAGCACAATCCACCTCATATCTATCTCCATCTCCAAAGCACTTGCACTTGCACAAACTGTCTACCCTTCTATTATTTATTTTCTTTGTGACCTTAGGAGTTAGTATGCCCTGGTGTGCTCTCATCTTATTCCTTTTGCTCACAAACATCTTCATCAGTTTCCTCCTTATTCACTCACACATAGATAGAATGGGCATCTCCCTGGCCTCTAATATACAACTGTTGAATGACTCACAACAATTGTTTAGGAGCATGTCAGACTTGGTGTAGTACTTGAATCCATGCAGGGACCATTTGGTGGGATCTTTCTTCATGAGCCAGTCATAAGCATCTTGGTTCATTGACTTTATCAACTCCATGGCATCATCAAAATCAGTTTTAGTTGTAGCCTTTGCTGTTGCCCATACATCATCCTTGTATGACTGGCCAGACCATTGCTTCTTGAAATTATTATGCATGTGTCTAACACAATGCCTCACATCAGCTTGAGGAGCAACTTGATCCAATGCTTCAATCAAACCCTACATTAAAAGAGCAGAATTTAATATAATTTAGAATGAGAAAACATAAGAAAACATATTTTAAACCAAACAATCAAATTTACCTTGCATCTGTCTGACATGAATGTTAATGGCTGACCTCCAATGTCTTGAAGCAAACACTCTAAGAACCAACACCAGGTTTTCTTTAGTTTCTAACTCAGCAACTGTAAAAGCTATTGGAAATATGTTTTCATTTCCATCTTGTCCAACTGCAGCAAACACCTGACCACTGTATGCCCCTTTCAAATGGCATGCATCAAGTCCTACAATTGCCCTGCATCCTTCAATAAACCCTTGCTTACATGCCTTGAGACACACATACATCCTCTGAAAAAGAGGCTTCTCTGGATCCTCTTGTTTGACATAAACTGAACTCCCCTCATTCCACTTCATTATAGTAACTGCATAATCTCTCACCCTAGCATATTGTTCTGGAGCATACCCTTGTGTCATGTAGGTAGCCCTCATCCTAGCCCTCCAAGCTTGGGGATAGGAGATGTCAACACTGTGTTCTCTTCTAACTGTTTGGATGAAGCTCTTGATCCTCCAATGTGGATCATCCCTATAATGCTCCAAATATCTCTCAGCTAACCACATTGAACTCACCTTTGTGTTCTTATCCTGCCATCCACACTGATGTTCTGGATTGAAACTTTTAAGCTGGAAACTACCATCTTCACCCATCCTTCTTGCAGTTGCCTTAAAGCCACACAAACTTTCCTTACAACTATAGTGTTTCCTGCCGTGTTGAAGGTGACAAGGACACTTGTTCATACAATAAGCAGAGACCTTTGTCTTATCATTGTGCAAATAATAGAAGTCAAATCCAGATTCTACTGCAAATTGCTTCAAGGCTTGTCTGAATATCTCATTTGATGCAAATCTCATTCCAACCTTGAAACATATTTTATTCTTGAAATCTACTAAAGGGTTGAATTCAAGATACCTTAAACCCTTCTTAGATTCATCTGATCCACTGAAACTCCTGTAATCATCAGATTCAACTCTTATGTCAAACACATCCTCTATGTTTGGATCACCATCCTCATTCTCCAAGTTTTCATCAATGACATCTTTGTCAACATGCTTCTCAAATTCAACATCATCATCATCTGAGGACTCACCAAAAACTGCTGTAAGAGGCACTATTTCTTCATCATCTGAAGAATCTGTGTCAGAACCCAAGATATCTCCACTCTCATCATCTGAATCAACATCTATCTCACCAAGTAAATCATGTGAATCACCTTCACTACTATCATCATCAAGTACATCCTCTATTTCTTTAAGATGAAGATTAGAAGAGATTGTGGAAGGTGTTGTAGTTCTGCTGGAAACCCTAGGACTGGCTTTAACTCCTACGGATTTGGTGGAGGAACTTATGGAAGCTTTAATTTTTGGCACAGATTTCAGCTGAGATGGGCCAGCAGATATGGGCTTTGGCAGTATCAAATATGGGCTTCTCTGAATTGGGCTTGCCACATTGGACATACCTAATAAGGACGAAGGGCTGTCTTCATTTCCAACAACAACATACACATCCAATGTGTTTTCAATTCCTCCAGAAGCACAAAATTCAACTACATCTCTATCCTCCTTAATCTGTCTTAAACCTTGTGACAGTGTCTTTCCAGACAAACAATACCAAAGCTCACTCACATTTGTCACCTCCACATCCTCCTTTAGAAATGTTTCTAACTCCATCTTAGAAATCAAATTTGGGTCAACATTTTTCTTATAGTACACTAAATTTCTCTTATATGAGAGTCTATTAGTGACACTATTGGTAGCCAGATAAAACTTGCCATCATACAGAAACTTCAAGGTGACACTCATCTGTTACATATATTATGGAATGCACATAATTCAACAAGAAGCAATTAAATAAGGCTAATACCAATAGAAATCACAGCCAAATAGAAAAGGTATGCAATCAAGAGAAAAGCAGGAAAGCTCACATCCACATTTGTCAGTCAACCACACTTATCAACAAAAAAAACCAAAAAGATGCTCACAGTGGCCATGACAAATCATATTCAATACACAATGGGACCACCAACACTATTTCACAAAAATCACAGCCAAATAATATTCTATAACTCAGATGTAATATGGCAGAAACCTCTATAATATATGCCTTTCCAGAGAGCTACAAAAATCAGTCAACACTTCATCACCATTAAATTACTCTGTAAAGCTTCCAACAACCATTCAACTACAACTATGCATAAATATGCAATGAATACACATTCCATTTACAGCAAAAAATTCAATTAAGCTTCTCAGAAGAGGGAAACACAGATAACAATAAGCAACTTCATCGAAGTCGCAAAGCAAAATCCCCAATTTCAAATGTCTGTGCAAAGCCCTAATCCCAAATTCGCAACTTATGTTCGTCTGTGAAGCTTACCTGTGAAGTTTCTAAGAATTCGACAATGCTTTCTTCACGCACTCCGTAATCGTCTACAAATCGCCCAGAATCTGACCTTTAATCTCCTTGAATCTCCTTCTTCCCAACCTTGGTGCTCGAATCTCCGTCTGCTTTTGCCCCCAGAGTTGAGCTTGATTGTGTATATCGTTTCAAAATCTCGTGATAAATTTCTCAAGCCAACATAGATTGCCAAAAGACAATTTTATCCTTAATTTAAAAAAAAAATGGGGACAAAAGGGTATTTTCATACAATCTAACGGACAATCTAACAGAGGAGGCAAAATGGTGACTTTGTGTTAACGGAGGAAGATATTTAAGTGATTTTGAATAAAAGTCGATATAAAGGGTGATTCCACGCAATATCGATCAAATAAGGGGTGGTTTGGCGAAAAAATCTCTTTTTTAAATTACAATCCTTCGTATTGGCTATCGGGGATAACACCCGAGGAAAACATAACCCTAAGTAATTTCACTCCTCAGCCGCTCCACGGCTCCAGCCTACTAGGTGAAGATCAACTTCCTCACCGTTCTCACACCCGCCGGAATCTCCTTCCATTGCGCGTTGATTTTTGGTTGCTTCCCTTGCAGGTCGTGTTGTTTGCCGGCTTAGTCGCCCAACCGCTTCCGCTCCGTCGTCAATTGCTATGGCGTCGCCATCTTCAACAGTTTCTGCAATCTTGTCCTGGTGGTGATCCAACTGTGAGACCTCTTTAACCATCCTTTGTAATTTCCCTAATCAATTTTGCTTTATCAGTATATTCGAGATACTTGAACACTTGTAAACTGCTTTTAGTGACAATACACAAGTTGAACCCTATTTAGATATGGTTGATTTAAAAATACTAGAAAATTAAATCAAGGAAAGCCTAAATTTAACAGTAGTTGACTACTATTTGACTTGAAATTACTTAATCAAACACTAGTTGTATTGAAATTACCACTATTAATCAAGCTCAATTTTGTACCCACATAAATGAATGTGTAGAGGCAAAGAACATGTTATGTATACCTCTTCAATTTTGCAGTATCCTCCATTTTTAAACGAGGAAGAAAATGGATCAACAAGCTGCTAATATTTGTGTTAGCAAATACAAAAATAGTGTATGTAATCATTGTTGTTGCTGTACACTAGCTGTTCTCTAAAAGCAGGTAGATAATATCTTGTCATAGCTAATGAAGGTAGATAAATTGCTTTCTTAATTGTCTATTACCTGTTCTCTAGAATTAAAGGCTAATGAATACACAATTCTTCTTTTGAATCTTAAAACGAGGGTCAAATATATGAATGTGACATGTATATATTGAGGTCTTGACAGCATGTACTAATATTCCTTTGTAAGATAGGGCTGAGCAAGAATGGTGTCATTAACACCAGGAATGCTACTAAAGCTTGCATCTAAATCAGTAGCACTGAAAAGGGAGGTGAAAATGGTCGTATTAGACAAGGTGGAATGTCAAAATCAAAACAAGAGCAGAGGGGTCAGGTATGATCGTAGCAACACAATACTACTTGCGTGCTTTGTTTGTTTTGAAATTACTTAATCGGACACTAGTTGTTACATATTTTTTTTGGAACTATGTTAGTTTAGTAGTTCTATGCAGTTATAGTAAAGAACAAAACTAGACACTTTCCTCTATTTTTAAGCTTATGCATTTTCCCTCTATAATTATTTTCTATTGCTTAATCTTGAGATCAATTATATATAGGATATACTTCATCTCCAATAATTATTCAAAGGATATTCACTTCTACACTTAGTTCAATGTTGCTTTAGAGGTTGTGGGTCAACAAGCTTTTCTCGTCTTTTCACTTATACTACCATAATTTTATCAAAAGTATGTGTTGTCTTTGTTGTCTTTTTATCTCAATATGGTGATACAGTTGCCTTCAGTTTGCAGCAGTCAACAAATCCCTCAGAGTATAGTAGACCACTGAATGAGCCCTTTGTTTCAAACATCTTTCTTGAGAAATTAGATCTCAAAAGTGATTGTCTTCGTGGTTTCTATTCTCCTTGGCGCTTTGTTCCTAATACATGTCTCATGCCCATTCAAGGTTTGACCAACTTGGATCAACTAGAAGTTATTTTTCCATTTCTCACAAGCATCCTGTCAATATAAGTACATTCTGTGGATGTTTCCCTCTCCTATTATTTGACTCTGACAGTCTGACCACATGTTATCGACATCAAATGAAATTCTGTCATACTTCATTTTATTGTTGTTACATTGATTAAAATGAGTTGATCTTTTGCACTTCTGTGATCTAACATGTTATTGGTGCCTTTAATTAAGTGTTAAAGAGGAATTGACAACTATTGATTACTCGAGGTATACATTGAACCTTTTGTAAATTTTGAATGTGTAGATCGGTTATGAGTATGTCAAACAGTTACGATTTACCTTCCCAACCTGAATATATCAGGAAGTCCATCTATTAATATTGGTTTGGTTCCTTGTTTGTTATTTATTTCACAATATGTATGCTTATACATGAGAGTGGTTTATATTATTTAACTTTACTTTTGAAGTGTCCTGAACAAATCGACACTATGGACCGAGGTCATTGTATATGTTGATATATGCATGCAGGAGTTTAATGGATTATAAGAGCATTCTCAATGGTATAATTGTGAGTATTAAGAACATTTAAAAAAAGATAAAATAAAATATAATGTTAGATTTGGTGGAGTATTCAATGTAATTATTGTTTTTGGATCTCACTTGTTTGATACTCAATCTGACATAAAGGCTGACATATTTGGGCCCTACTCTAGCAATTTTTAACATTAAAAATAATTAGCAAATCTTGATTTTATTAAAAGAAATTGTAACAACAATTTTTAACATTCAAATCTTAACAGCATTCAAATAAGTAAACCGTAAATTACTACCTTAACAACATTCAAATCTTAATTAGCAAATCTTAATTAATAGTTGTAACAATAATTTTAACATTAAAACAATTACTACCTTAATTAGCAAATCTTAATTAACGGCGGCAACAACAATTTTTAACATTAAAACAACAGAAATTTCGCCTGGTATCCCTGAGGTATGGCGAAATTCGCCTAATACCCTAAAGATTTACCAATTTTGTGTGGTGTCCTCGAGTTTTATTTTTTTTCGTCAAATACCCTTCTGTTAACAAGGTAACAGAAATCGTTAAAAAAAAATAATAATTAAAAATCCCCCAAAAATCCCCAAAACACGGTTTTGTCTCTCGTCTTCTTCACGAAATCCCTAGCCCGTCTTCTCTCTCGGTCGTCGTACCTCCCTCGACCCGCCGGCCGTCGTCCCGCAGTCGTCCCTCCCTCGAGCCGTCGGCCTTCGTGTTGTCTCTCTCGGCCGTCGTCCCTCCCTCGAGGGCACCGGTGAAGGACTCACTCTAGCTAAGTTGTAATCATTCCTACGAGAACAAACTTGTCTAATCCCTAAAAATCCCCCCCAAAAAAGTATATCCCTCCGGCTATTTATAAAAGTCGACAAGCAAAGCCAAGCAGCAATGATCCTAACACCTAAAACAACGGATCAATGAGAGACCAAGTGCTGTCGGCGTCGCTACAACCAAAGGCAATAGAAAAAATAAAAAGAAATCAGGGAATCGCCAAATTCAGGTAGAAAACAGAAACAAACCTTGACGATACGAATAGAAAGGGAAGTGAAGCCACATTCTTCAACGACCTTATCATTGAGGGGTTCGCTGCAGGATGCAAGCTTGAAGTCGTAGCCATCAAACAAGTTGTTCTCTTTGACAGCGGAAATGTGCTTTTCTAATGCAGATAGCTTGCCACCAACCTAACAAGTTGATTCAGATAGAACATAAGCAGAGTTGTATACACGAGAAAGGGGAAATTGGGAGGAAACAGAAGCGAAGGAGGGGGAGGAAGGAGTGGTAAAGTGACATTGACGTCGTGGGGAGAGAGGCGAACTCGGCCGAGTAAGGAAAGGGAGGAGCAGTTGGACTTGTAGAAGTCGTAAAGGGCGTTGAGATCTTCGACTGGTGGGGTGTACTTGTAGTAGAGCAGCACCCCCGTACTCCGCCGCTGATGATGATGAAGATGCTTCTACGTGGCCACACATCTCTCTCGTTGCTAGTATTACCGGGTAGGTAGGGTATATTAGCATAGATGCGTGGAGAGAGGTGGGAAATGGGTCTAATGTTTTGAAGGCTCCTTCGATATTCTTTTTGGAAATTTATGTTAAGGTGCCTTGAATTTAGAGTTATTTTTATTCTGTCTCAAGATTAAGTTTTTTTTGATTGGTATTCTTAAGGTTTTAATTTGTTTGCTTTGTAATCAAACTTTTCCCCTATCTATATACTTTTGGTTTAAATTGGTCAAATCCAAGTTCATCATTATATTTATTACCCATAATTTAATAGAATTCGACTCTTAAAACAATCAAATTCACACCCGAACCATTTCGATTTGAATTCTTAAGGTCGAAAAGAAGACAGATTCATGATTCATTGGGTTTTGTGGGTTGTTGGTTCGGAATTCAAATCAACATGGTTTGATCATGGATTTGAGTATTTTAGGAGTCAAATCTTACTAATTTGAGGGCGGGGAACACAATGGTGGGCTTGGATTTAATCAATTTGAACCGGAAATGGTGCGAATATGAAAAAGTTTGATTACGAAACAAACAAACTCAAACCTTAGGGGCACCAACCGGGAAAAAAATTAATCGTGGAGCACCAATATGAATAACCCTAAACTCAGGGGCACCAATATGAATTTCCTTGTTTTTTTTTGGTAGAATTGAAGGCTCCTTTGATATTGATATCAAATATACTACATATAACTAGAGAGGGGCTCTCCCTTCTCTCTAGAAAACCCCCCAAAAAACCAAGTGTGTAATTCTCACCCAACAAAAGGGATAATCTCCTCTAACCACAACAACCAACACAAGGAACAACAAAAAGGGGTTATCCCCCACCCAACAAAAGGATAAACTCAATCACAACCAACAACGGGAACAACAAACAATAATCAGGCATACTTCCTATTCTACTATCAATGATGGATAATCTCCCACTCTAAAACAATGGATAATCTCCCATAAGAAACAAATGTGAAAATCCTTTGTTTCTCCATGTAGATCTGCATTGGAGGACCAAAGCAAAAAACCACTGCACAATCTCAATTTTTTTGCTATAGTAGCAAAAACGCATCAAATGTAATGAATTTATTAAAAGTAGTAATTGTATATGAGAAAAAATAATATATGCAGTTACTAGAACAACTTTCTATTAAACAATAATCTCCAAATTTTCTTCTTGCAAACCCCCAAATTTGAAATCTACCACCCACCACTATTGAAACAACCCACGTTGTTCATCCCTCTTCAATCACCTGCGAAATAAATCCACCACCATCACTAGCCACACCTTGTACATAAAGGTGCCCCCACCACTCGATATTAAATAGAAAAATGAGGATGAATCACATCTGACCACCACACCGAAAATCATCCACCACCAGAACTCCATTGAGAAATGGGAAAAGAATCACCTCTGACCATATATGATGGTTGCATAATACCCTACCGGGATTCATCACCAGCCCCACCTTGGACACTAGAACCATACCGCTCGAGAACCTCATCCCTTGGACTCCAGAACCCCACCACTCGAGGTCATAGATCTGCCGAATTGACCCATCGCTTGAACCAATAATATCACTAAAAACAAACATTGACAGCGTTCTTGACCTCCATGGTCGCTGTCGTCACCCCATCACTCGAGGTCATAGATCTGCCGAGTTGTTCCAGTTGTGGTCGTGGTTGTGTTGAGGCTCCTGAAGATCCAGAAGGCAACGTCAGGTGGTCGAGACTCCTGAAGATCCCTCATCTAGATGGGGGCAATGTCATGGTTGTACATTCAACACTTACCAAGATTGTTTTCCTGTTTGACCCGTCGTCTGGTGGCACTGTTCGTTTGTACTGGACTCCTTCTCTCCCTAGTCTTGTAGCTTGCTTTTGCTTTGTTGTAATTTCATTTGCTTGTCTGTGTTGTTTTGTACTGGTTTTTCCAGTTGCCGATTTATCGGCCTCTCGAGCTGTCCGACATTCTATGTTGGTAACTCGAATTCTTACCTTATCAATAATAATAAAAAAATACTACATATAATATATGGAGGCACGATAGGGTGTGTATCTTTAATACAATGTAAAATGTGGAGGTTTATAAGTCGTTGGATGGGATTTACCAACGGTTCAGATTGTGAGGGCATAAAAGTAAGATTTAGAAGTGCGCGCATCAGATTTTTTTATGGTGGCAATTTTTGTAATTTTTGTAAAAACTATCCGAAATTACAACCCAAACCACGTCTACTTTCCCCTGCTCAATCCCAATTTAGATCCAATTTCTTCATCTCTCTCATGTGAGATTGTGGTCAAGAGGAAGATAAGGCAATCCCCGACAATATAACTTGGACTCTAAAGAAGACTGAAGTTGTACACAACCAATAGAATGGCTTGAGGATGGAATGCACCTAATTCATAATCTTTTTTGGAAAGAGAAGGACATCACACCAAATGGATTGGATGTGAAGGAGCAGGGTATTCTAAAGGGTATATGGAACACGATCCCCAAATGATATGGTCCATATATATTAAGGAAGTTGAAATAGTTCTAGTTAAATCTTCTTGTTGTAACATCCTAGGTTTATAAGGATTGAAGTATTAGCCATGTTAACAAGAGTTCTTTCTTTTCAGGGTTCAAGTGAGGACAAAAAAGTCTAAAGTTAAGCATTCTAGGGTGGGAGTAGTACCAGGATGGGAGACCTCCTAGGAAGTCCCAGACGGGTTAGCACTTCTAAGGCCTCGGGCCTTATAAATGGTATCATAACCGACTCTCGGTTACGAGTGAGCTTGGTAAGGTGGACGGCCACTCGACCCATAGGGCTGTCTTTGAGCCTTGACGAGGACGTCAAGGGTTTAAATGTGGGAGTTTGTAACATCTCAGACTTGAATTGGTTTATAAGGATTGAAGTGTTATCCATGTCAACAAGAGCTCTTCATTTTCAGGGTTTAAGTGAGGAGAAAGAACTATAAAGTTAAGCGTGCTAAGGTTTGAGTAGTATCAGGATGGGTGACCTTCTGGGAAATCCCAGAGTTGGCATGGGTTGACACTTCTAAGGCCTCAGATGATGTGAATCAAGGCACCAAGAGGAGCCTTTCTTCACGGCGGAGGCTCGATCGTGGCAAGCAAGGCAAGGATTCTTCTCCTTGGACACCGAATGGCTCTTGAGGGCTCCTTGAGGGCTGGCTGAAGGCGGAAGCAAGAGGGAGTCTCCTTGAGGGCTGCCGAGATGAACAATAGGCCAGCCGATAGGAGCAAGTGGTCAGCCGAGGGGAGCAAGGGCTAAGGGAACCTTTAGAGGAGGTTCCTTGGCTGGTTTCTTTGTGGAACAAGATCAAGAGAGTGATTTGAGTATGAAATGCGTGAGATTGAGAGAAAGAGATGAGAATGAGAAAGCTTGAGTTGATAGATAAATTGGAAGGCTTGGGGAGGTATTCCTCAACCCAAGATTGGATGTTCAATTCTAATATCTTCAACTAGTTACAAATGAACAACAAAAGGACTCTAAATACTATGGCATTTCAGCCAACAAGGCTTATGCCACTAATGGGCCTTGGGTGAAGCACATGTGCAAATGGCTCTTCACACCCACTAAGGCAAGTCTAATAACATAATGTAAATACTAAAAATAGAAGGGATAAGAGCCAAGGCTCGGATAAGCATGGCATCGGCTGCGTCGATGTCCACGGTGCCATGGCTTGTCATGGCCAAGGGATGACATTGGTGAGTGCTCGACCAAGGTGTTGATGGAGGTCAATGGAAGTTGGCATCCATCACTCTCCCTTTCTTTGTAACACCCACACCACATTGGGCCGGCCCATCACAGGGCTGCAGCCCATACACCCCAACCCTTCCTTGGAGGCTCCACCTATAACAGGCATCCATTCGCCAAAAGGTTGTTCGTGAGTCTCGAACTCGAGACCTCACGCTTTAACAAGAAGCTTAACGCTCTCTTGTCACCAATTGTGCTGCCCCCAAGGAAGGGTTGGGGTGTATGGGCTGCAGCCCTGTGATGGGCCGGCCCAATGTGGTGTGGGTGTTACAAAAAAAAGTACACTTTTATGTGAGTGCTCAAGCCACGGGCCTAGCCCAACATGAGACACTCCATGAGCCGCAGCCCATGTATCCCAACCCATCCTTGGGGGCTACTCCAAATTAAATGGAAGCCATTAGCCAAGAGGTTGCTGGGAGCGCTCGAACTCGAGACCTCTCCCCTTTATCCACTCCCCACAAGGAGTGAATACCAATTGCGCTGACACCCCCAAATCTTAACCCATTTGGAAATGTATTACCGCCAGTGACCCCAGTGTTCCTTACCAAGATCACCCAAGGCTTTATCGGTTTAAATACAATTTAAGGCATACAATGATACATAATGATCAAAGTATCCAAATCAAAACATCAATCAAATGAAACATGAGTTACGGGATTACATCCCAATCCCGAATAGGCCAAACACAGAGTTTAAACAAAGTACAACGGGAGACTTATAAAAGATATTACAAAAAGGGTTGTGATCGTAATGATCACCTGCCCAAGGATCTCAACCTAATTAAAAGCAATTATTAAAACATCCAAAAACAACCGTCGTCTTCATAGTCAATCTAGTCTCCTCATATCTTCGCTCTATCTGATGTGCCGAATAGAACGGATGACACCAGCCCACATGCGGAGAACAATGTTTGTGGGTTAGTCTACTTGAATAGACTAGCAAGGGTAAAAAGCAGAATGGTTCTAAGCAGTCGTATTAGGTTAGACTCCTCGTCCCTCGAATAATAATCGAGTACGCTTGTCAACCACCATACTCTACTTGAATAAACAAGAGATATGCACAAGAGAAGATTTTGAAAGACTGAATCTTCACAGAAATCGACCCGAAAGAAGACTCCAACGGAAATGAGTCTTTAAGGAAATATGACAAATCTGGAACGTTTAAAGAATCAAACAACAGCGATTAAAAGCTGACTGAGATGCTTCGGCTCATAACCAACCTCACCGCTTACAGCGAATCCAGATCGGAAGGAGAACGTACTACATTCAGTCTGGATCTTACAGAACCACATAACGAAGATTTAAAAACTGACTAAGATGTTTCGGTTCACGACCAACCTCATCGCTTACAGCGAATCCAGATTGGAAAGAGAACGTACTCTGATCAAAAGTCAAGACGAGCTTTCCTAGCTGCACTACTCGCCAAAGGTATATTAATTAAGTGCACTCGGGCACTTTATCTTATTTTAATTCCAAAACGCACATCACGTTATAGGCTTTTATCATCTCATCCATCGGGATAAAGAGATACCGTCGGGAACTAAATCCATGGACGAAGTTGACTTGGGAACTAAATCCCTCGGGAACTAAATCCCTCGGGAACTAAATCCCTAAGACAGAGTTGACTCGGGAACTAAATCCCAAGAGTCGAATCGGGAACTAAATCCCACGGGAACTAAATCCCTCAAGGCGGAGTCGGGAACTAAATCCCTACAAACAGCATTAGAGAAGGATGGTAGGAACTAAATCCTAACCACCAGGTTATCAAGAAACGACTAGCACTCGCAATGAGATACACAGTAGCGTTCCTACAAATACTCGTGCTAACTAAACAGTTCAACACAGTAATCAATCACAACAAAGCCATCGTGGCCAGAAACAGATAAAAATAGCGTTGTTCTAACAATATACAACCTATAATAATATCTGTATTAATCACATATATATATAATAGCGTTGTTCTAACAGATATACAACCTATTATAACATCATATTTTAGTTTTCCAAAACAGTTAACAAAACCGTTTCCAGATGAACACCATAATCATTCCAAATTAATTACTCAGATAAACAACTGATAATTAATGTAAATATGGAACGATGAGCAAGAGCAAACCGCCACTTACCTTAATCCGCAGAATAGTCTAAAGACGACAACTGGATTCCGGCTCGACACGGGTATAGATCCGACAGCACAACAACCTTCGAGTCGACCCAAAAAAAGGAACCCTAAGTTAGATCCGACATAAACAGTACGAATCTAAACACGGCGAAAGAACACGGAAGGAAAGACGCCACGACGACAACCAACCAAGCCAAAGCCACGAAGGCATTCTGGGCACTGGCGGCGGTCGCCGCATTCATCACGGCGGTCGCCGTGAAGAACACGGTCGACAGAGACGAGAGAAATCTCACCCCAAAACACGAGCGGTTCGGCCTCCTTCGACTTGCTTTGGCTTCTAACCTCCAAGGCTAACCAAAAGCTTCACAAAGGCACTCAGGAAACACACCAAAGCAACACCGGCGAGACCTTCAAACTCCGGCGAAAACCAACTCCGACGAGAAGGAAATCCGGCAGCGATTCGGGGTTGGAAGGGCTTCAAAACCCTCTCCCAAACACCCCTATTTATAGCCAAACACCTGGGAGCCTCAACCAAACCCTAAGACGCGGCCGAAAGCAAGATCGGCGTGCCTTGATTACCGCCGGCGACCAACGGGCAATGCCCACTGGACAAAACACGGCGGGCGCCGTTTTTAGCCTGCGGCGGGCACGCGGCGGTCGCCGTAAATGCGGCGGTCGCCGTCGCTAGGCCTGTCGCGGCCAGCTAGAAGCTGACACGCTGACTCCTCGGGCCCAACCACGGCGGTCGCCGTTTCTGAACGGCGGTCGCCGTTTCTGAACGGCGGTCGCCGTTTCTCCCTTTTCCCGCCCATTCAGCTTTGAACGAACCTGACGTTAAACCGGGATAAAAATTATCGTACGCGAACGACAATTAAAATCTAAGGCACCTTGTCTGTATATTATTTCATTGAGAAAAATATTACAGATACAGAGCACATTACAGAATGTCTCAAACTCTCTGTATTAAATCCGACGTACACAACGGGTACTCGGGAAAATTCCAAAATTTCCAAAATAACCTTACAAAAATACGGGGTATCACATTCTTGAGGTAGAATTGTCCTCAATTCTTCTTCATAATTCGGAGGCACATATGGGAAGAGGACTACAAATTTGAGAGCGGGGTGGGCGCCGTAGTCCTCGGAAATCTTCACCATATAGACTTGGTCTTCGAACCACTTGAGCATTTGGAAGGGTCCATGGACGCATATGTTGAACTTATAGCGGCACCGGGCAGGGAACCTCTCCAAAGGGGGAAGCATGTTCGCCAAGGGCATTGTAGGACACGTAAACTCAACAAACAAAAGTAAGTCCACTAGTACAAAAATGCTCTTTTACCCCGTAAAAAAATAGCCCGGATCATCTATATTTGGGCTAATAAGCCACAAAAATTACATTTTATTTTTGGGATAATAAAATAACCTGGATATACGGAGGAAAGTCCGAGCTAAATACTAGATTTTAATTTTTATGTTAAAATTATATAGCTCGGTCGTGTTTTTAATGTGCATATCCGGGCTATATAGTTGCACTCTTATTTCGCATAGATAAACATAACACAGATATACATAACCATGCAATATCCGAGCTATTTAATCCATATAAACTCGATTATCTATCACGGTTCTTCTCTCAAAAGGGCTAAAAAGAAAAAAAATTTAACTTTAACAAAACAACTCTGTCCTAGGGCTCGTGTTGCTGCAAAACAGATACACATACTATTTTTTTTACTTCGAACACCTGTGTCTTCACTAAATCACGCGGTGTTGCTGCAAAATCCAGCTCGATCTCCTAGGGCTCCGAGGTGTTGTTCGCGAAATCGCACGGTCATTTCCAATTCCTGTTCGTGGTTGCTGCAAAATCACGCTCGGTCTTCTAGGGCTCGGTCTCCTTCTTGAATTAGGGCTCCGAGGTGTTGTTCCCCCCCTCTGAATTTATCTTTATTCTGTTGGGTTAGTGCTTGTGTGTTGGTCTGATGGTAATTAAACTTGATAGCATAAATTCATTTTTTGGCATTCATTTGGTCGGACTGTTTTACTGGCTTAGTGCTTCCAGTTCTTGTTTTTTGGCATTCATTTGGTCAGACTGTTTTACTGGACAAGTTTGAGTTAAAGCATGAATCAACTGATCTTAATGAGAAGGTGAACATGACTTTCCTTCACAAAGTGTAGAAAGTCACATGGATCACTAGAACACAACAAACAGAAAATACACATTATCATTTACAATTTTGACATGTTCCTTTACATTTTTTTCTTACTGAACTAATTGTAGGTGACTTTTCTAATGGAATATCAAATGACTCGTGCTTATAAGTTCTTTGCTTGTTTAGATTTTTTGTATATCTTTCCTACCTACAAGAATACTTACCAAATACTGCAGGCTTATGTGAACAGTTTTGTGTGTGATTGTAGCTGTTGTTTTGTAGGTTATCCCCTATTTTATTTAGATGAACCCCTGTCAGCTTGCAGTAAGGTAATTAAGTTTGAAGACTCTTGGTTTTCATATGTTTATATTTGCTACCCTTCCCATTTGTTTGTGTTTTCCCGTTCATATTTCTTTACTACTCTAGCTCTAGCCTATTCTGTGGTTGTTCAATAAACTAGGTTGGTGTTTTCAATTAAGAAAAAGAAGCAGCTACAACTGCATTTTGTAGGTGTAGATCAAAAGCAGGTTCTCCCTTTTCACTCAAATGGTTTCTGACATGTAGTCATAATAAGATTTGTTTGACAATTCTAGGATTAGGTAATTTGCCAATTTGGGGGACAAACAATTCATTTCAATAAAAGAATTTGGAGCCATCCACAACCTGTCAAACTCCGTAATTAATTGCTCATCTTCTTCCCTTTTTTCCCTTCTTGTTGTTCCTCGCCCCAGAATAAACTCTTCTCATTCATCAAAATATCCATTTCCCCACTTCTTGGAGTTTCTTTCCCTATTTTGGAGGTATATTAGTAGTTTAGTACCCAAATCACTATTTCTGCATATTTCTTATTGTTATTGTGTTCTCTTTAATGCTTTAGTTCAAAGTTTTGTGGGTGTTGTTTGCTCTGTTTTCCCCAAATCTGTACTTGGGTGTTGAATTTTTTTATGAAAAGATTGTGTTCAATTTACAAGAGTTCGGAGCGCCCTGAAAAGGATTTATTGAAGGGAAAGTCTAAGGCAAAGACGTTGACTTACGAATCTGTCATCGGTCCGAGTGAAACTGAATTAGTGCCGAGTACCTTGGAAGAATATCAGTGGATATTAGACGAGTTCAATGGAAATACACTGCGAAAAATTGAAGTTGCTGCTGAAATTTTTCAATATGACCATCCCGGGCTTGAAATTGGCAATGAGTAGATTCAAAGATGGCTCGATAGGAAAGAGATTGGAACTACTCATGTGATATTATATGTCAGGTTAGTACTAGGTTACTTGGCAAATACATTTTTGAATTATGTTCAATTTCACTAACATATTGCATATGTGGTTATACTTGTAGGTATTTATTTGACAATCACTGCAAATGTGTTAATAACATGTTCCAATTTCTTTGTCCTACTCAAATTTCTCCATTGGCTCAAAGCATCAAACAAATGGCTACTTACATTGCAAATTCTATGGAAGGCGAGTAAACAAGATATTTATCGCACCATATCATTTTAGGTAACCAACCCTTTTGCTTCTATTTGTGTGTCAAAAGATGAATGTTTAGTTTAACAGATCTGGACATGAATATTTGGTTGATTAGATTATGATATTTGAGTGTAGTGGTCATCAACTAGTAGAAAAATGGTCTACAATATGAAATGCAATATGTTAGTCATGCGTATAGCTCATATTAGGTGATTCATGTCTTATATGATCACTCACATCAAAAAATATATAGGTATCATTGGGTGTTGATATTAATGAATCCTCAGCTGAGTTATGCTTACTGGATTGACCCACGACATGGAAAAGTAGAAAAAGATGCAGAGTCATTAGTTATATTATAAGTATTTATTTATTATATTGAATATGGTATTTGTATTCTCCCTATTCTTACCAGAAATCTATTTTTGATGTAAACAGAAGCTATAGATTGAAATTTGCCAAATTATCATGTTTTGTAATAGATGTTTGTTTGATAAAAAAAGTACCGAAGACATGATTACTTATAAACAATTATCATGTTTTATTTTATAGTGGTATGATGACAAGACAATCTACAATAACAAAGATGTTGATGAAGTTCGACGGGATTGGTTAGATTATCTCCTTAATCTTGTGTTGGTAAGAGTTCGACGAGAATGCTAAATTTTGAAAACTTTGAATTTAGCACAGTATATATAATTGTTTGTTTGGTTGTCTTGCTTAGGCTATAACATAATCATTTTCTTACTGTCTTGGTGGATTTGAATCTTGATCACATTTCGATATGCAGATGTTATATTGAGTAAATGGAAGAGGCATGTGATTGTGTTAAACATTATAAAGTTGTTATATGATTTTATAAGAATATACATAATGAGTTACTACCCCTATTGTTTGCAGGTGTGGGTGATATGGAATGCAAAGTTATCAATGAAATTGAAGAATCATAAGGAGTGTTTTGATTGTTGCTAGTGGGAGATGCATCAAAGCTTATGGAGTCCTTTTTGTATTCTAGGTCCTAAATTGTGAACTTCTACTCACTAAGTACTATGTTGGAATATCTTATGTAGTCCTTAGAGTTTTTGTTAAACTAAGTACAGAATTCACTAAGTGTTGCATTATGCTTTAGAAGATTTTTGTCAAACTAGGTGAAGTATGTTGGAATATCTTATTATATTGGGTTTATTGTTATAAGTATTTGCATTCATTGGTTTTGGTAAATATTTGTATCAGTAAAAATGCATCAAAATGGTGCACATTGTACGTACGTGGAAATTTAAATGAAATTGATCGGACAAAAAAAAACCATTACGTAATATAGCTCGGACCACTTAAAAACCGGGGTATAATGATTCACCAGACTTTTTAGCCCGGACCACACAAATCCGGGCTATATACGTCAGTAAGTGGACTTTTTATCACAAATATCCGGAAGTTTTTTAGCCCGGTTGTGATGAATGAGATTCGGGCTATTAAATGATCTTTTTAGCCTGGATATCAGTTTACATGTCCGGGCTATTAAATATATCTTTTAGCCCGAATATTGGTTTACACGTTCGGGCTATATAATGTTTCGGATCGTGATGTATCTTCGTTAGTTTAGCTCGGGCGTGTGGTAAGTGGTCCGGGCTATTTGAGCTATTATCACACCAACCCGAAGCCCAGACCTATTTTACGTTATATCCGGGATATATATTAAAATACGCCCGGGCTAAATAGCCTATTCTGTACTAGTGGTCTTTCCAACGGTGCGGGATGGCCCTAAGGATGGTTCTAAGCAAGGCACCAGGGTGGGGGTGGCAACTAGTGGCAAGGATAAGGCTCGTTCCAAATTTCAGCCACAAAGTCCTCCAAGAATGACCCACAAAGTTAGGATCCCAAGCCAACACTATAGTACGAGGGATTCCATGTAAGTTGATCACGGGGTCAAAGGAAAGGGAAGCTAGCTCTGAGGCATGGTATGTGGTCCTACAAGGATTGCCATGATCCATCCTAGAGAAGTGGTCGACTAGCACACAAATTGAATCCCTCCTCTTCTTAGTTGTGGGCAATCCAGTTAGAAAAGCCATTGCTATATCTTCCCAAGGAGCGACTGAAATGGGTAGGGGTGTGTAGACACCTTGAAGGGGGGGCCTAGTCACATGGTGGCCAAGTGTAGGCCAAAAGACATATTCATCAAGTGTGGCCATGGGTGTTACATTCTCAAACTATCCATGTGATGAGTGCCAAACACCCATCAACATGGACACTCAAGGCCCGGGGACAAAGGCCCGAGCCCGACCCTTCTCGAAGTAGCCAAAACACCGTCGCTTCAAATGCCACGACAATCAAGCATCCGATGCTTCGACTCCAAGGCATTCAAGCGCGCGTTCCTATCCAAGCCTTTATGGCTTTTCCCTTTTTGGCAATTAAGTTATGTTAGTGCCTTTTATTTTTGGATGATTAGGGTATTTATCTAGTGGATGGGCGTGTGGACCCATGTGCCTATGGCTTCTAGCCCACTCCCAAAAACACTAGACTATTTAAGCCTTCCCTTGGCTCCCTTGTCACTTTAGTTGAAGATATAGAATTGGAACATTACCTTGGGTAGAGTAAACCTCCCCTAAGGCATCCAATTAATTCTATCAACTCAAACATCTTCCAAATCTCTTCCTTCTCTCAATCTCTCACAATCTCTCACTCAAATCCACAAGCATCAAATCGGTTCAAGTTACATCTCGGTCAAGGAACCTCCAAGGGAGGTTCCCTTGGTCTCACGCCGGCGCCTCCCCTCCCCTTTCAAGCTCCGGCCAGTCCAACCTCAGTCCGGCGACTCCCCCCTTGGTTTCCGGCGGTCCAACACCTCATTCAAGCATCATTTGCAAGGTTCCCACATTTAGGAAGGAGAAGGAGGCTCCCTTGGTCTAGATGTAGCTTCTAGAGGAGCAAAACCTCACCTTTGAAGGGTTGTTTCTCATCAATTGGTATCAAGAGCCAAAAGCCCAAGCTAAGTCCTCTTCTCCCTTTCAAAATTCATTTTTTTATGGTTCTTTTCCATAGCTAGCATGTTCTCCTTTGTTGCTTCCATGGTTCCTTTTGTTTTGCTCTTTGTCTTCCTTGCTAGCTAGATTTGTTTTTCTTGTTTCTTCTTGCTTTGTGTTAAAGTTGCATGCTCAGTTTTTCTGCCTTTTCCATGTCTTTTCTTCATGTTTCCATGCTATTTTAGTGCTCATCATTGTTGTCCCTTGTTCCCCCACCAAAAACGCACCAAAATAGCCCAAAAAAAATCCACTTCCGCTGCCCACTACCATCTCCGGCGACCGGAACACCCCCCTGCCGCCGTAGCTCCGCCCACCACCTCTCCTACTGCCGCCCCACACCTACCCCCCCAGCTGGCCGTGTGTGTTGCTTGCCTCCACCTCCTACTTGTCCTTTTTGTCCCATTGCATGTACCTTGTCCTTTGGGAGGCCACCTCCACCTTCTCCTTGTACTTTTTGTCTCCCTTTGGCTATTTTGGATAAAAAGTCAAATAGTACCTTGGAATGATGGGTTAGTGGGAGGAATATAAGGACAATTCCTTAGTGGATTCCATTTTAGGGGGGCCAAATTTGTTGTGGAAAAGGAACTTCCTCTCTCTTCCTTCCTAGGCCTTGTCCCACCACTACATGGTGACTTGGCATGTACAAACAAAAAAAATTCTGCATACCCTTGTTGCCATTCCTTACAAAAAGTGTTGTGGCTCCACTCCTTGACTTCAAAACACCAAGTCTATTTCGGCCTTGCTTCCCTTTGCATAAGAAAAAAGCCAAACATATTTTAAGAGGTCAAACAAAAGGCAAGAGACCCAAAGCAAAAAAAAAAGAAAAAAAGAAAGAAAACAAAACCGTATACAAAAAAAAATAAACAAAGCAAAGGTCAAGCTTTTTTTTTTTTTTTTTTTTTTTCTTTCGGTTTGGGTCCACAACCCTTGGTGGGCTATCCCACCCTCACTTGGCAACTTGGGCCACTAAGCCCTCCCCTCCATTTTCTTCTCTCCCTTGCCATAGCTACTTCATCCTCTTGTTGGGTCCATAGAGTGGCCGAATTGCCCTCCCGTTGGGCTTGCCATCCTAAGTTACACTTTAGTCCTTTTATCTACGTAGCCTAAGACATATACATTGGCTTGGTTTGAAGGTGTCTTGGTTCCCTCCCATTTCTCAAGTTACATGCCATGCTCTCCCTTGTATCCCATTGCTTGAGCCTTTGACTTGTGTGTGCTTGTGTCTTTAATTTCATTTCCTAAGCTTCTCACTTTAGCTCCTTTACTTGTTCCTTGGGAATTGTTTACTTTGTTTGCTTTGTGGCCTCTTGTAGGTGAGCCCACACATGGAGGATCCCTTGGATACCGACATTAGGAGTCCTCGGAGCTCATCGCCCACGCTCTCCCCCACATCTTTTGCGGCTAGGCTCGTTGAGGAAAACCAAGCCAAGGAGGCAGCCACCGAGGCCTTGCACGCGGCCCACGTTGAATTGGCTGCGCTCCGCCACGAGAGGAAGGCCGCCGCCGCCGCTGCCACCTCCGCCACCGTCGCTGCCGCCGTCGACGCCCGCATGGCTGCCCTCGAGCTTAGCTTGGCCACCATTGCCGCCGGATCTCAACCCACCGCGCCAATCGTGGCTCCACCGCAACCCGCACCCATCTACACCAGCGCTTCATCCAGGAGCCCGGCGGAGCCCCTCCATGATCCCACGATGCAAGCTCGAGGCAAGGCGCTCATGTACCCTTCACCGCCGTCTGATTCCCGGACCCTCGCCGAGCGCTTGCCACCACCCCGGGAGCCGAGCTACTACGACCACCCTCCGGCACGCACCACCTCACGTGGCCATCATGATGCTCGGCCGCTGTCGGGCCGGCATTCGCACCACTCTGCAGCCGCCTTTGAGGGCGAGCCCTATTCACGCGCCACCCGGGCCCCCGCCGGCGATGCCCTACCCAACCCCCGCTATGGGTATGGCACTTGTGAGGGCTTTGATGATGGCTATGAGGCCTATGGGGCCCATGAGGAGGACGATGTGTTTGATGAGGTCTTCCCCGAGCCGTATGAGGAGGAGCCATTGGCCGACTTGCTCCCCCACCCTTATGGCCGCGACCGTGGCTATGACCGGCGCCCTTTGGATCGCCGCGACCTTCAATGGCTCCCTCCACCGCCGGCTAACTTCCGAAGACGTGGGTAAGCTCCCCGCCCACCCCATGACCGACGTGAACCGGCCGGGCCCTTCCCACACTATGGCCAACGCCGAGAGATCAAGGTTCAAGTTGAGCATTTTCACGGCGAATACGATGCGGCCACGTTCCTTGATTGGAAGCAAAGCACGGAGTATGCCCTCAACCATTGCCAATATGAGGACTACGAGCGGGTTGAGATTGCCACGCTCCAATTCCGGGACCATGCTCGGGCTTGGTGGTTTCGCTTCACCAAGGAGAGAGAGAGACGCCGCTTACCACCGGTTGAGGCTTGGAACCAACTCATCTATGCCATGACCAAGCGGTACGTGTCGGAGGACTACCTTGAGCACATGCGCCTCCAAATCGCCCTTGCCCGCCAAGACACCCGCACACCGCTTGAGTTCTTTGCCGAGCTCGAGGAGCTTATTCACAAGGCCGGCGTGTCCACAACCCCCGCCTCTCTCCGCACTATGTTCCTCCGTGGCCTTGACGTGGACATCCGTGAGCCCTTGATCCTACTCCCCATCCGGGACATCAACACCCTCACCCACACGGCCATGGAGATCTACAATCAACTCCAACGGAAGAAGAAGGCCACATGGGCCCGTGGACAGCCCCCTAGGTTTGCCGGCGCACCGAGCCTCCCTTGGGGCCCTCCCACGGCCACCGTTGTTGCCCCGAAGCCGTGTACCGGGCCCGCTCCAGCACCGCCCACCTCCACCGAGGGCGCCGGCACCACTAGGCTGCGTGATCCACCCCGAGGGCCGACCCCCGGCACGCGTTCCCTGGCCCCCATCCCCGAGCGGTCTAGCGACCGTACTTGCTTCAAGTGTGGCGGCCGTGGTCACATTCAACGGGATTGCCCCAACGCCAAGCGGGTCTTGTTCACCGCCACTAGTGGGTATGAATCCTTTGATGATGAAGAGGAGGCCCCGGAGGACGAGCATGAGGCCTCCGCAGAGGGCGTTTATGAGAATTATGATTGTGCCCCCCTTGAGTATGGAGTCGCCGCTCCCTTGAGCTTAGTGACTTGCCGTGTGAGATCCATGAGGGTGACACACAAGGCTAACAAGAGAGTCTCTTTCATACTAGATGCCTCATGGGTTCTTCCTCCCTTAGTGTGATCATCGATGGCGGGTCATGTGCCAACTTTGTCAATACGCGCGTGGTCGAGAAGCTCCATCTCCCCACCACGGCTCATCCTCATCCCTATAGCCCCTAAGGGCTCGGCGAAGGTACAAGCAATATGGTAGATAGGCAATGCCACATTGCTTTTTCTATTGGCTCCTACTTTGATCAAATTTTGTGTGATGTTATTTCTATGGATGTCACTCACCTTTTGCTAGGAAGGCCTTGGCACTTTGATCGGCGAGTGATCCATGATGGATTTCTCAATACTTTTGCCTTTGTCCATGAGGGGAAGCGGATCACTCTCTTGCCTATGTCTCCCCGTGAAGTTCTTGAAGATCAAATTGAGAGGAATAGGCTCAAAGCCCTTGAGGAACACAAGCATGTCGTATCACCTCCCAAAGGCAAGGGCGAGACCTCCACCACCCGCAGCCCACCGCCTTGCGGCACACCTCCTCTCGGGTCGGCACCCGCCTTCAGCCGGAAGCCGTCGCACCACCCACCGGCTGCCCTCCAAGGGCGTTGTGAACGCCGCATGCTTTTAGTCCGCCGCCGCATCCGTCCGCCGGCTCCTTCTCCCAATGATGGGTGGTTCAAGACGGATCGAGACAAGATTACCCACATCTTGTCTCCAAGGTATGAGTTTTCTCCTCCTCGTGCTTATACTTTCATGATTCTTATTCCCTTGTCCTTGCATTCACCCGAGCCACCCTATAGTCTTCTTTCCCCGGCATGCACCACTTGGGATGACTTTGTGAACCATTTTAGGGCTGTTTTTTACCTTGTCCGAGAGCATGATCCTTGTGACCTTAGAACCCCATTGAGGACATTATTGTTTGAGGATGCTTTGGAGTCCCCTTTTGAGTTTGGGAACACATGTTATATCACCATCTTTGAGGATTATACTCTTGTACCACCACTGGTTCCCCCTTTGCCTAGGTACCACCCTTCCGGCCATTACGCAACCCTAGTCCATGCTCCACCCACTTGGGACTACCTCGCCGTGGTCTTTCTCACCGGGTTGCTCATGTATAAGAAGGGGAGGGACCCCATATATGTTTTAGGTGTGACAATCCATAGGAGCCTTCGTGGCATGTCTTGTTTTCCCCCGCCACCCCCAACCGAGCACCCTCCTTTTCCTTTTGACCTCGAGGATACCCCTTACACTTTTATGGTGGGTTGGATACTTCATTTGGTGACTCATCTTTGGAGATTTTGGTGGCCACATTTTGGGGTGTGCTATGTAGTTGACACTAGTTTCACTTTTCCCCCCGATGACTTGCTTAGGGCCATCCCTAGGGCTCCCCCGCACCGTTGGCTAACGTTTCCATTGCTTGTTGAGTTTACTTGCTCTAGGACTATTGCAGGATCGCCTCCTATGTTGGCACGGATTGCAGCCCGGGGTCGCTCCACTCCTCGCCCATCTAGCCATGACGCCTCTCACGTGATCAAGTGGATTATTGATATTGCACCCGAATTGAGGACAATTCTCCCTCAAGAAGGGGAGAGTGATGAGTGCCAAACACCCATCAACATGGACACTCAAGGCCCGATGACGAAGGCCCGAGCCCGACCCTTTTCGGAGTAGCCAAAATGCCGTCGCTTCAAAGCCACGACAATCAAGCATCCGATGCTTCGACTCCAAGGCATTCAAGCGCGCATTCCTATCCAAGCCTTTATGGCTTTTATCCCTTTTTGGCAATTAAGTTATGTTAGTGCCTTTTATTTTTGGATGATTAGGGTATTTATCTAGTGGATGGGCGTGTGGACCCATGTGCCTATAGCTCCTAGCCCACTCCCAAAAACTCTAGACTATTTAAGCCTTCCCTTGGATCCCTTGTCACTTTAGTTGAAGATATAGAATTGGAACATTACCTTGGGTAGAGTAAACCTCCCCTAAGGCATCCAATTAATTCTATCAACTCAAACATCTTCCAAATCTCTTCCTTCTCTCAATCTCTCACAATCTCTCACTCAAATCCACAAGCATCAAATCGGTTCAAGTTACATCTCGGTCAAGGAACCTCCAACGGAGGTTCCCTTGGTCTCACGCCGGCGCCACCCCTCCCCTTTCAAGCTCCGGCCAGTCCAACCTCAGTCCGGCGACTTCCCCCTTGGTTTCCGGTGGTCCAACACCTCATTCAAGCATCATTTGCAAGGTTCCCACATTTAGGAAGGAGAAGGAGGCTCCCTTGGTCTAGATCTAGCTTCTAGAGGAGCAAAACCTCACCTTTGGAGGGTTGTTTCTCATCACCATGGCTCTCATAAGCTTCCCTAATCAACAAATGCCTAATGGAGGCTCTAGGGACACAAAGCTCACCGGAAACCATCATCCAAGAAAGAGCTCTCAAGTTTACCCATAGTGGCATACTTAGCTAGGATAGGGCTAAGGAAGGGTTCTTGAGCATGTAAATGCATAAGAAGAAAAATTCCCAAAATGTGAGCATGAATAATAGAAGGAAGCACATACCTCCTAAACAAGATGTCGGTAATATTGTCTTGGCCCTTCTTGTGCTTGACACCATAAGGACAAGGCTCCACAAATTTCATCCCACGAGTATGGTGCCGGTCAAGGTGGACGTGTTTCTTCAAGTAAGTAAGGGCCTCATGATGCGCGTGGAGGGAGAATTCCGTTGGGGATGAAGCAATGAGGCACCGACCTTCTTGGATGTGGGGCAATAGTGAGGCGCCGAGTGGCAACAAGGGCGCCGGCCAAGGTGGGAACAAGGCAACATCTGCCATGGTGGAGAGGCAATGGTGAGGCACCAAGGGAAAACAAGGGCGTCGGCCTTGTGGTACCGGCGGGAGGTGGCGATGGCGAGCCAAGAGGAGTCGAGGCTCGTAACGCCCTTGTAGGGCAGCCGTGGTGCCGCGCGCTGCATGCGGGCTGGACGCCACCGACACAGGCGCCGCGCCGGTGGAGGCGGTGGCCGTGCCGGTGGTGAGCGCGCTAGTTGGTGGCCGGCCACCATTGGCCGCACGCTCACCCATACCCTTGTGTTGAGGCGCCGAGGCGTGGCTGGGGGTGGAGGCCTCAACTTGGGTGTGAGGCGCCGAGGGCTTGGGAGTCTTAAGGGCCTTGAGCTGATGTCTTTCGACTTGATCTTCAAGAATCTCTTGATGAGAATCAAACCTCCAAGACAAGGCTTTTCTTCCCAAGAAGCTAGATTGTGACCAAGCAATGGATTCTTCCTTCTCTCTTGGGGTTGAACGTCTCCTTTGGGCTCTTGGAGGGGCTCAAGACGACATCAAGGGCGAAACGCCGGGGACGCCGGGGAAAGGTGATGGCTGGCCGCGGGTGGCTAGTGTCCAGTCGAGGGGAGTTCTTGACCGGCGGCGCGCAACAAAAAGGCCAAGGGAACCTCCCTCGGAGGTTCCTTGGCTGGGGTGAACTTGGATCTAATGTGTTTGAGTGATTTGCTTGAGAGAACATGAGATTGAGAGGAAGAAGGAGAGATTTGAATGCTTGGGGTTGATAGAAGTAAGTGGAGGCCTTGGGGAGGTATTCCTCTAACCCAAGGGAAATATTCCACTTCTATAATCTTCAACCAAGTTGTAAATGAACTACAAAAGGGGTTTAAATAGTCATGACATTTCAGCCAACAAAGGAAAGGTTCTAATGGGCCTTAGTGAGTTGAAGCCCATATGCAAATGGTTCTTCACACTCAATAAGGCAAGACTAAAATCATGAAACTAAATAACCAAAAATAGAAAGGAGAAAAAAGCCTTAGAGGCTTGGATATAGGCGTGCACATGAATGCCTTGAAATCGAAGCATGATCGATGCTTGAGTGTCGTGGCATTGATGCGTTGGCGCTGTAACACCCCCAAATATATATCCTTGAAAGGTATTACCGCCAGTGACCTCGGATTTCACATCCGAAGCCACCCAAGGCTTAACCCGTTTATATAAATCATAAAACAACAGTTATAATACAAAACATCATAACTTTTGATTAAAGCAAATGTTTCAGAATTACATCCATGATTCAAAATACATAATCAAATATATTACAGCGGAAGTCTTAATACATAAAGGACACAAGGGTCTTGATCTAAACGATCACCCGCCAAGGAATCTCAACCTGGTAAAACTCTTCAAAATTCCAACTGTCATCATTGTCGTTTCTAGCCTTCATCGGAACTGCAGTTTATCTGATGTGTCGTATGAGACGGATGACACCAGCCAACCATGCAAGGGAATATAATCGGTTGGTTAGTCTAATGAAAGGCTATGCAAGGGTAAAACAGAAAGGTTCTAAGTAGTCGTATTAGGTTAGACTCATCGCTTCTCGAATAAAAGTCGATGACGATAGTCAACCACCATACTCCTATTGAAAAATACGAAAAGGTATGATCAAGAGAAAGGACTCTGAAAGAATGAGTCTTACGGAAACATATGAAGAAAAGACTCCAAAAGGTTGAGTCTTATCGGAAAGTATGACAAGTGCTTGGGAACATCAATTTCACACAAGCGTTTTAAAACTGACTTGGTGTTTCGGTTCACGACCAACCTCACCGCACAATGCGAATTCAGATTGGAAAAAGAACTTTACTCTGACCAAAGTCTAGACGAGTTTCCTAGCTGCACTACTCGCCTGAGGGTATATTAATTATGTGCACTAAAGCACTTATCTTATTTAATTCCAAAACGTACATTTTACGTTATAAGCTTTTAAGATCTCTTCACAAGAGATATCGGATCTCCTCACAAGAGATATCCCAGGGAATACATCCCAAATGGCGGCACTAGCTATGTGCACATACCCTGAGTAAGGGTAAGGTCATGACCGAAGATACTAGGGAAAATCCTCCTAGTACCATTATCAAGAAACCACTAAACCTCGCAAGGTACATAGTGTTCCTACGAATACTCGTTCTAACTAAACAGTTAAAACATAAGAGCAATAATTCACATTAAAACCATCGAGGCCAATAACAGATATAATAGCGTTGTTTCTAGCAATATATACAACCTATTATAATATATGTATTTCAATCATATATATATATATATAATAGCATTGGTTCTAGCAATATATACAACCTATTATAATATCTCTTTTTAAATCACATACAGTTATCAAAACTGTTCCTAGACGAAAACAATATTTATCCTAAATTAATTAACAATTAAACAATTGATAATCAATATAAATATGGAATGATAAGCAAGAGCGAACCGCCACTTGCCTTAGATTAGACAAGGCTCAACGAAGCTCGAGACGACGGATTTTCGGGTCCGAAACGAGGAAGAACTCGGATTATAATTTCCTACGGAACGACCCATAACGAAACCCAAAGTTAGATTCGACAATAAATAGTACGAATCTAAAGAAAGGCGAACGAAATCGAAGGAACGAAGTCCCGATCGAAATCACAAAACCCAAGGCCACACCCACAAACGCCTAGGCACACCGCGGGTGCGGTGGCCCTGCCGCGGGTGCGGTCACAAGTGCAGTCGTCGGGGACGAAGACGAGATCTTACCGGGGACCACGCGTTGGGCTCGATTTGGATTGGCTTCGACTTCCAAACTCCTTGGGCCACCAAACACCACCTCGAGGGCACCTCCTCCTCCTATGGTAGCTCCGGCGACGACCTTGAAGAACTCCGGCGAAAGCTTGCAACTCCGGCGACAATGGAACGAGAGAGATATTGGAGAGAGAGAGAGATTTGAGATGTCTTCCTTCTCCAAGCCTCCTCCTTTTATAGGCCAAGCAAGGAGCTCAGCTGGCACCTCCCCCACCGCCTCACTGCTTCAGCTCCGACAAGATCGGCAAGCAGCTCAGGCGAAGTTCGGCGGAGCAGAAAAGAAATCATGACGGCGCGGGTGCGGTGGGTCTCACCGCGGGGTGCGGTGGCGACCAATTCTGACCGCGGGTGCGGTGGGTATGACCACGGGTGCGGCCAAGGCAAATTCTGTGCCTTTTGCCCACTTTTGTCCGGGAAGAATTATGGGTATGGGTTTTAACCCCGGTTTAAACATATTCGTATCCGAACAAATATTCTAAGCCCCAAAATACGTCGAATGTATTTTATTCCACTCAAGGAATTATTACAGAGATCAAGTATTTAACAAAAAGTCTGAACTTCTCTGAAAATAATTCGACTACAATACGAGTGTTTGGAAAACTTACCAAAATACTCTTTACTAAAATGAGGGGTATTACAGGCGCCTTGGTGGTCAAGGCATTGGCTCCTCCATGGTGAGGCATAAGAGTAGGCACGACCCTTGGCATCCATCACCAGGACTCATCATCTCTCTTGGGGACATAGGCAAAAGGGTGATGCGCTTCCCACCATGGACAAACACAAAGGTGTTGAGCCAAGGCCTTCCTAGCAAAAGGTGAGTTGCATCCATAGAAATAACATCACATAAAATCTTATCAAAGTAAGGGCCAATAGAGAATGTGATGTGGCATTGACTAGCTACCACATCACCTTTACCGTCGGCGAGCCCTTGGGGGCTATAAGGTTGAGGGTGAGCCGTGGTGGAGAGGTTAAGGTTCTTGAACACGCGCTCATTGACAAAGTTGGCACACGACCCACCATCAATTATCACACTAAGTGAGGCGGTGCCCATGAGGCACCGAGTGTGAAAAAGATTCTCCCGTTGGTCCTTTGTGTCACCTTCTTGGACCGAGAACACACGGCGAGTCACCAAGCTAAGCGGGTTGGCAGCTCCATACGCAAGAGGGGCACAAGCATAGTCCTCATAGGTGGCCTCCATGGGGGCCTCAAACTCTTCCTCCGGGGCCTCGTCCTCATCCTCAAAAGATTCATAACCTCTTGGAGAGGTAAACAAGACCCTCTTGTTGTTGGAGCAATCACGTTGGTAGTGACCACGGCCACCACACTTGAAGCATGCTCGGTCGCTAGACCGCTCAGAGGATGGGGTTGGGGCGCGCGTGCCAGAGCACGAGGTGGGGCACTTAGTCGAGCGGTGCTGATGGCACTGGTGGGCGCGACCGTGGCTGAGGCAGGGCGGGGCGCGGCTGCGTGGCAACAAGAGCAGCCGGAGGAGAGGAAAATGACGGGCTAGAAGTGGAGGCATACCTCGGCGGTTGTGATCGAGCCCAAGCGGCCTTCTTCCTCCTTTGTTGTTGGTTGTAAATCTCCATGGCCGTGTGAGTGAGGGTGTGGAGATCCCGGATTGGGAGGAGAGTCAAAGGCTCACTGATCTCAACATCAAGGCAACGTAGAAACATGGTGCGGAGGGAGGCGGGCGTGGTGGACACACCGGCCTTGTGGACTAGCTCACCAAGGAAACCGCACACTCAAGAGGTGTGCGGTTGCCTTGGTGAGCTAGAGCAACTTGAAGGCGCATTTGCTCAAGATAGTCTTCCGACACATACCTCATGGTCATGACATGGATGAGTTGATTCCAAGCCACAACCGGATCCAAGTTGCGCCTAGCTCGGTTGGTAGTGAAGAGAAACCACCATGAGCGAGCATTGCCAGTGAAGTAAAGTGTGACAATCTCAACCTTCTCAAACTCATCATAATGGAAATGGTTCAAGGCATACTCGGTGGCTTGCTTCCAGTCAAGGAACTTGCCAGCATTATACTCGCCATCGAAGGGCTCAATCTGGACCTTGATCTCTCGGCGTTGGCCAAAGTTTTGTTGCGGGCCAAGGAGATCATAGCGCCAGTCTTGTTGAGGGCGGGGATCATGGCCATTGGCGCGGAGGCCGGTGCGGGGAGTCGGCAACCAATGTGGGTTACGACGGTCTAGCGGGCGCCGGGGCTGGCTTCGGGCACGTCCAATGTCTCGGGGGTACACATCCGCCAAAGCATCATCTTCAAAGGCATCTTGATGCTCTCCATAGGGGCCTTCCCCTTCATAGCCTCCAAAAGATTCATCCTCCATATAGGAGTCGGTGAAGCTATAACCATAGCGGTGGTGGATCTCATCTTTGGCGGTTGGCCTAGGAGCGGCATGTGGGTAAGGGTCTCCATCCAAGGAATGACATCACGAGCGTGGCCTTATGGACGCCGACCCAGCAGCGGCCGAGCGTGATAAGGCATTTGTGGCTCCTCACGCGCCGGTGGCTTGTCATAGTGTGAGGGGCACCGCGGTTGTGGCAAGGTTGTGTTAAGCTCCACGGCGGCTGAGGGAGGCGTGGGATACATGGGGCCCTTGCCTCGGTTGCTTGCCAAGGACTCACGGAGGTGGAGGCCAGCCGAGCCTAGAGAGGAGGCTCCGGTGAGAACGGGAGTCGGTCGGGTCGGGGCCAAAGGCGCCGCGGGTGCGGTGTGGAAGCTGGCCAAGAAGCGCTCGAGCTCGACCAACTAGGCATCGGTGGTCTCCTTGTGGCTGAGCACCTCGGCCAGCTAGGCCTTGGTGGCGCAAGCTTCCTCAGTTGCGGCCTTCTCGCGGTGGCTCATCTCGGCTGCCCGGGCTGCATTGGCGCGGGCCTCCTCGGCCATCCTGGTGGCAAAGGACTCAGGAGAACGTGTGGGGGTGGAGCTTCGGTTGCTCCTAGTGTCGGCCTCAAGGGGCTCCTCCATGGTGACTCTCCTAGAACAAGAAATAAGGCAAAGCAAGTCAAAAGTTCAAGGCAATCAAAACAATCACACTAATAGAAGAGGAACACACTAGGCCTAAGACAATCAAAATCAATGCAAGACAAGAAGGCATAAGGAGGTGCACAAGGGAGTGGGTGGCTTGGTTGGCCGAGGCACTTCAATTCTTTTTCCAACTTGCAATACTTAGACAATTTAAGGACCCAATCTTCAAAACTTGGAATAACTAGAAAGGGAAGAGAGTAAGTGGGTTGCCATGTGGGCCTTGTGATAGATTTTTTTTGAAGTGGCAAAGAGAGGAAGGCGGAAGTCAAGCTTAGTGGACCTTGTGCCGAAGTGAAGTGGGAGAGCCCACGTTTTGAATGTTGGTAGCCCAACCGAAATGTCTCTCCTTTTTTTTGAGTTAGGCTCTTGCCTTTTTCTTGGTCCTCTTTCTTTTTCCTTGGCTTTTTCTTTTGTGTTTTGGGCCTTTGGAAATGTAGTGGCCTTTTGCTTTATATTGAAGAGAGAGGGAGGCCACACTTGAATTGAGAGGGGCAACATCAAGGTGAGGAGGAGAGAGGGCAATGCCACTTTTGTATGTGTGACAAAGCCTTAGAAGAGAGAAAGGAAGAACTGTTTGTTTGTTACTTTAGTTTCCACCTTTTTGACGCCCACAAAGAAGCTTCCAAACACTCTAACCCAAAAAGTCAAACACAGAGTCAAAGTTTGGAAGGTAACCCAAAAAGCCTAAGCAAACCAAATTGTAAAAGAAGGAAAGTGCTTTTGACCTTTACCAAGAATAGAGGAATCACATGCATGGGATAAGGATTCAAAAAACTCTAACAAGGAAGCATGAAGGGATGGCCGGCCATGGAGGGTAGGTTTGTGGCTGGAGGGTGGTGGGAGGTGGCGGCAAGGTGGTGGGTGGCGGCGGCGCGATGGTGGGCGGCGAAGCGGATTTTTTTGCCTTTTTGCGGCGGTTTTTGGAGGGGATGAATAATAAACTCTAACAAGCATAAAAAAAGAGAAAAAATTAGAGAAGAAAATACACTTAACTCAGCCTTTGAGCTCTGATACCAGTTGATGTGAATCAAGGCACCAAGAGGAGCCTTTCTTCACGGCGGAGGCTCGATCGTGGCTAGCAAGGCAAGGCTTCTTCTCCTTGGACACCGAATGGCTCTTGAGGGCTCCTTGAGGGATGGCTGAAGGCAGAAGCAAGAGGGAGTCTCCTTGAGGGCTGCCAAGATGAACAATAGGCCAGCCGAGATGAGCAAGTGGTCAGTCGAGGGGAGCAAGGGCCAAGGGAACCTCTAGAGGAGGTTCCTTGGCTGGTTTCTTTGTGGAACAAGATCAAGAGAGTGATTTGAGTATGGAATGCGTGAGATTGAGCGAAAGAGAGGAGAATCAGAAAGCTTGAGTTGATAGATAAATTGGAAGGCTTGGGGAGGTATTCCTCAACCCAAGATTGGATGTCCAATTCTAATATCTTCAACTAGTTACAAATGAACAACAAAAGGAGTTTAAATACTATGGCATTTCAGCCAACAAGGCTTGTGCCACTAATGGGCCTTAAGTTGAAGCCCATGTACAAATGGCTCTTCACACCCACTAAGGCAGGTCTAACAACATAATGTAAATACTAAAAATAGAAGGGATAAGAGTCAAGGCTCGGATAGGCATGGCATCGGCTGCGTCGATGTCCACGGTGTCATGGCTTGTCATGGCGTCGACGTCCTTGAGTCCTTGATGTCATGGCATCAAGGTGAGCGGCATCCGGCCAAGGGATGGCATTGATGAGTGCTCGGCAAAGGTGTTGATGGAGGTTAATGGAGGTTGGCATCCATCATCGGACCTTACACTTGCTTAGTTGGTACAATGTTAATTTTACGTACCTCACATAACTCCGAGTTCGAAGCACAAAATCTACCCCCCTCTATCTATTTTATTTTCCCTTTATCGTGGGCCCCACCACCACTTCTAGTTTCCTTTATCTTTTTCATACCCTTGGGCGGTTGGGCCTCGCCCTCACTCTCTACTTCTCTCACATAGTGGTATCCAATTATGAATAAGGGTAGTTTTAAACAAACTTTTTTAATAAGGGGTAGTTTGGTACAAATAAATGTAAATGAGGAATGATTTAAGCATTTTTTCCTAGATTTATTTCTTAGTGACGTTACCCATATAATTTTTCTCTTATTCTTTCATGTGTGCTAACTAAATTCTTTTAAAAAAAGTGTAGTATAGAATACATTTGTAAGATTTAACTATTTTAAATAGTTTGATCAATATAAGCGATGTAGAAAAAGAGGGTAAAAATGAGAAAAATAAATTATTTTTATCGTATAAAAATTGTAAATTTAGGATACTATGTGAAATACATCTTACCTATTTTATATATTCTTAAATAAATAGATTGATGAATTATTTATATTTTTTTCAAATAGAAGAGATCAAGATTCACTTTCTTATAT
The DNA here is from genome assembly GCA_027886185.1 of Rheum nobile. Lineage (NCBI taxonomy): Eukaryota > Viridiplantae > Streptophyta > Magnoliopsida > Caryophyllales > Polygonaceae > Rheum > Rheum nobile. The sequence continues at coordinate 532,155 of WOAB01000761.1, read as the reverse complement.
TATTATACTTTTACGTTTAAAATTAAAAATAAATAGTATACTATAATGATATGTATTAATCTAATTATTAGTTGGTATAAATTTGTTTCTTAGTAATGTAATGAAATGTAATATATTAAAATTTATGCCCACGAGACTCTACATATTAGTGTCAATTAAAAAAAGGAAAAAATTAATGTTATTTACGAGTCTCATCGTTTATATGTAACACCTCATACTTGAAATTGGTTTATAGAGATTGAAGTGTTACCCATGTTAACAATAACTCTTCTTTTTCAAAGTTCAAGTAAGGATAAAGAACTCAGAAGTTAACCGTGCTAGGGTGAGAGCAATATCAGAATGGGTGACCTTCTAGGAAGTCTTGTGTTTGCATGTGTTGACACTTCTAAGGTCTCCAACCTTACAAATGGTATCAGAGCCGACTCTAAATTACAAGTGTGCTTGTATCGGTGGAAGGCCACTCGACCCAGAGGGCGGTTTTTGGGCCTTGACGAGGACATCAAGGGGTTTAAGTAGGGGAGTTTGTAACACCCCGGGCTTGACATTGGTTTATAAAGATTGAAGTACTACCCATGTCAATAAAAGTTCTTCCCTTTCAGGGTTCAAGTGTAACACCCCCAAATTTTAACCCATTTGGAAATGTATTACCGCCAGTGACCTCGGTTTCTACACCGAAGCCACCCCAGGCTTTACCATTGAAACACAATTCATAAAGAACAATTATGATACAAAATTACCATAACTTTCATTTAAAACATAGTCGCGGAATTTCAACACAATTCCAAATGCGACAAAATACAGAGTTATTACAATACATCGGAAGACTTAAAATAATTTACAAGAGTATTGACCTCAGAAGTCAACGCCCAAAGATCGTAGCCTGATTAAAACATTTTCAAATACCGTTCATATTCATAGTCGATCTAGCCTCCATGGGTCCTCGACTCATCTGATGTGCCGAATCGAACGGATGACACCAGCCAACCATGCAGAGAACAATTACGGTTGGTTAGTCTAATGAAAGACTATGTAAGGGTACAAAGCAGATGGTTCGAGTAGTCGTATTAGGTTAGACTCATCGCTCCTCGAATAATAACCGACGACGATAGTCAACCACCATACTTCTACTGGAAGATATCAAAAGGCATGAACAAGAGAAGATCCTAGAGACCGAGTCTCGCAGCAATCAACCCAAAAGAAGACTCCAATGAATTGAGTCTTATCGGAAGTATGACAATGTTGGGGAACATAAATAATTTCATACAAGCGTTCAAAAACGACTTGATGTTTCGGTTCACGACCAACCTCACCGCTTAACGCGAATCCAGATTGGAAAGAGAACGGTACTCTGATCAAAGTCAAGACGGGCTTTCATAGCTGCACTACACTTAGCTGCACTACTCGCCCAAGGTATATTAATCATGTGCTACGACGACACTTATCTTATTTAATTCCAAAATGCGCATCACGTTATAGGCTTTTAAATATATGTATCGCCATGAGGGACATATATATATGTTCCGCCATGAGAGACATATAGGACATATGTTTCGCCATGAGGGACATACTCCTGAATGGGATGAATCCCAAGATTTGTAGCATCAGCTTCGTGTCACCATCTCTATACCCGAGTATAGAGATCGGTCATGACCCACCAAATGGTTTTTGGGTTTATCACCCTTTGCACCATTAATCATTATTAAGAAACGACTGGACCTCGAATAGTCCATCGCTCCTACGAATACTCGTGCTAACTAAACAGTCCAAGCACAGCAATAATCATATCAAAGCCCTCAGGCCAAAATATATATATCTAAAATAGCGTTGTTCTAACAGATATACAACCTATTATAATATCATATTCCTTTTATATCATTTAATAAAATTGTTCCCAACAAAACAGTAAATCATTCCAAATTAATTAACAATCAAACCATTGATAATTAATGGAAATATGGAATGATGAGCAAGAGCGAACCGCCACTTGCCTGGAGTAGATTCGGCGATGAATCTAGACGAGACGTCTACTGATTATATCCCTTCCGAGGATATGGCCTAAGCTTCAGATAGCTCCAACGGATTACGAGTCCACACGCGATCCAGCATATGACATATTAATTAATCTCAATTAATTTATCTGGACGAACTCAAGGAATTAAATTCAATAAATTCTTATGATCTTAAATCATAAGAATATTGATTGAATTTTCCTAAAGACAGATACGGATGAAAGGGAGTCGAAATTATACCGCTCGTATAATTTTGGGTTAAATCTGGACTGGAATTGAATTGGGCTTACTCGGCCCAACTAAGAATTGTTAGGGGGGCACCTTCACTATTTCTCCATCTTCTTCAACAACACCGTAACAGCATCAAAGTCAACAACAATGGCACGTAGCTTCAACTGTGAACCGGGGTCGTCTTCGCCGCCTCGTCGTCGGGAAATACTGCCACTAACAGCAGCCAACAGCGGAGCAGCATTAGTGGAGTAGCGACGGCGGGGTGGCGCAGTGGCTCGGACAGCAAGGTCGCCAATGGGAGTGGACCGAAAGGAGAGATGGTCGAGAGGAAGGAGGTGGGTGCCCTTTAGCTCCTTCGGTTTGAACCCCCTTATAAAGCCCCATGAGGATGTTCCCCGACCACACAAGCCATCGGGAGGAGCGGGTACTAATCCCCATCACCCCTTTCCACGAGAGAGGAGGCGTGCCAACTTTATGGCCATGCAAAGGTTTAGTATGGGTTACTCATCAACTCCCCCGGCTAATGCCTTGACAGATGCCCCCGACAAGCTTTACACGTGGGAGAAATTTAAGGCTTGCGTGCAGGGAAAATTTGGTATAAGTTTTTAAACCCCGGAAATTATATGTTTGTATCCAAACAAATATTCTAAATCCCGAAAATACATCGAATGTATTTTATACCACTCACGGAATTATTTCAGAGATCATGGATGTTACGGAAAATCCAAACTCCACTGAAAGCGAAATAATTATTGAACGAAGGATGAGAAAATTACTCAAATACCCTTACTAAAATTAAGGGGTATTACATTACTACCCCCTTAAGAAAAGTTTCGACCCCGAAACTTGCATTATTAACGAGGAAATGGTCTCTCTACCAATCTTACTACCTGAACTTAATATCCTTAATCATAACATCATCATACAACCTTATCTCCATATAACATACCAGGTAATAATTCTTACTAACTCCACAAGATCATGTTTACCTTATAATAATGGTCTCCCAAAATTATCATAACGATATTAATGCACCTTTAATAGGAGAACACACATTTCTCCTCCAATCTCTTTATAGACAAACCCAAGGTTTATACATTAACTTCTTACAACTCATATATTAAATCTTAGTAACCTCGAATCATAACTTCCTTAATTCCCTTAATGATACTTTATACAATCTCATCATTTATCTTAAAGTAAGACTGGCCTTACGCCATCTCTAACTTAAAATCCTTACAAGAATAACTTAACACATCTCTTTACACAATTCCTAACTTAACTCCTTTAAGATTCAAGAATAATCACAATATCTTATTCCTACGTTCCTCGAAACGTATCACATAAGATATTACTCCTATCTCCTCCAAGAGAGTGATACCATAAGCCTTATAGATAACATACTTACAAGATGTCAATCTTAGACAATTCCCAAGAGTCATAACTCTTCATCCTCTGGAAATTCCACTTATCGAGTCCAACGACTCGTACCGTCTTAAATGACTTATTTCTAATTTAAAATCCTCATATTCCTCACACAATCTACTATCCATCCAGGACTTAATCACATCATTTCCTTATTTTACCTCCAACGAATCTCAAATAGATCTCCCCAAAGGATACCTATGATTTCGTACACTTGGCTTTTCCAAAAGCTTTAACCATTGGTCCTACATGGGTTATACTTACTTATGAACCCGACCATCATAACTCCGGATTTCACAGTCTTACTCAAGATCGCAAAATAGGGAAAACGAGTTCTTATAGAACTATTCCCTTAATCAACTTATTCCTTCACAACACTTTATCCACACTAATAATGCCTACAGCATGATTCCACAACTAGACATTCCGGACTTTACACCAGTCCACCTCTATATACTTCTAATGGGACAAAACTCTCAAGTACACAAGTGAGATATAACTCTTAATCTTATTAACTCCACATAACCTATACCTCCAAATACTAGGAATATGATGTCTCAAGAAGAAACAAATATTTCCATAACTTCTCCCAATATCCTTATTTCCTAAAAGATACTCATAAATGAACACTTTAGGCATCAGACTCTTCTAGCCTTGCCTTACGAGGTCTTTCTCCGGGTCCTCATCGGAAGTTCCTTCTGGATCTTCCCCCTCTCGAGGATTTTCCTCAAGGTTTTCCTCTGGATCTTCCTCTTCCTAAGGATCTTCCGCAAGATCTTCCTTCTCTCGAGGATCTTCCTCCGGATCTTCCTTCTTCTGAGGATCTTCCTCGGGATCTCCCCTAGGATTTTCCTCTCCTTGAGGATCTTCCTTAGGATTTTCATCGGGATTTTCCTTAGAGTTCCCTTGGAAACCGCTTCCATTTAAACGTCGTTATTACAATATCCCGTTGGCTTACCTTAACGGCTCAACGAGCTCTACCCTAGGTTCATCCCACGAATTCTCATACGGATGCAAATCCCGACTGCATCGAGCATTCATCTTCCGTATTCGTTTCCTCAACAATGAATGTCAACGACTATGACATCATACTTAGACATCAAAACTCCTAAGAGTGATTCCTTAATTATCCCATATATCAATGTAATAAAATCACTTAGAATAGATCAACTTGGTAATTCTATAGATGAATTATGAACATAGAGCACAAGATTCATCTACACTAATCTCTCGAGCGTTCACACCAAATTACTCGGATATTACAACACTAAGATATTAGTACTACCAACTCAGGAAGTACATACTTGATACCTTCGAGGAAACTACTAGGTCCTCCAACCTCGAAATATCTCTGAGAAACAGGGAAATCTAACATTACTAGAGATGATAGAATCATCTCGGCACCTTCCGAGTCCTTTCAAAAGAATAGACAAACACTTATGTCTTACAACAACAACAAGAAATCAGTTTTTATAGATATAGAGGTAACCCCCATACCTCTCATATCAGACTAAAGAAGGCACGACTATGAACAGTGATATTTCAAAAAAATTTCATTTTGAAAATTCAGAGCCTCCGAAACATTTCTCAATTTAAAACGAGTAAATGGTTTATGAAATCCCAAACCCGTTTTAAAAACTTTCGGCTCTGATACCAAATCTGTAACACCCCCAAATTTTAACCCATTTGGAAAGGTATTACCGCCAGTGATCTCGGTTTCCACACCGAAGCCACCCCAGGCTTTACCATTGAAACACAATTCATAAAGAACAATTATGATACAAAATCACCATAACTTTCATTTAAAACATAGTCGCGGAATTTCAACACAATTCCAAATGCGACAAAATACAGAGTTATTACAATACATCGGAAGACTTAAAATAATTTACAAGAGTATTGACCTCAGAAGTCAACGCCCAAAGATCGTAGCCTGATTAAAATATTTTCAAATACCGTTCATGTTCATAGTCGATCTAGCCTCCATGGGTCCTCGACTCATCTGATGTGCCGAATCGAACGGATGACACCAGCCAACCATGCAGAGAACAATTACGGTTGGTTAGTCTAATGAAAGACTATGCAAGGGTACAAAGCAGATGGTTCGAGTAGTCGTATTAGGTTAGACTCATCGCTCCTCGAATAATAACCGACGACGATAGTCAACCACCATACTTCTACTGGAAGATATCAAAAGGCATGAACAAGAGAAGATCCTAGAGACCGAGTCTCACAACAATCAATCCAAAAGAAGACTCCAATGAATTGAGTCTTATCGGAAGTATGACAATGTTGGGGAACATAAATAATTTCATACAAGTGTTCAAAAACGACTTGATGTTTCGGTTCACGACCAACCTCACCGCTTAACGCGAATCCAGATTGGAAAGAGAACGGTACTCTGATCAAAGTCAAGACGGGCTTTCATAGCTGCACTACACTTAGCTGCACTACTCGCCCAAGGTATATTAATCATGTGCTACGACGGCACTTATCTTATTTAATTCCAAAACGCGCATCACGTTATAGGCTTTTAAATATATGTATCGCCATGAGGGACATATATTGAATATATGTTCCGCCATGAGGGACATATAGGACATATGTTTCGCCATGAGGGACATACTCCTGAATGAGACGAATCCCAAGATTTGTAGCATCAGCTTCGTGCCACCATCTCTATACCCGAGTATAGAGATCGGTCATGACCCACCAAATGGTTTTTGGGTTTATCACCCTTTGCACCATTAATCATTATTAAGAAACGACTGGACCTCGAATAGTCCATCGCTCCTACGAATACTCGTGCTAACTAAACAGTCCAAGCACAGCAATAATCATATCAAAGCCCTCAAGCCAAAATATATATCTATAATAGCGTTGTTCTAACAGATATACAACCTATTATAATATCATATTCCTTTTATATCATTTAATAAAACTGTTCCCAACAAAACAGTAAATCATTCCAAATTAATTAACAATCAAACCATTGATAATTAATGGAAATATGGAATGATGAGCAAGAGCGAACCGCCACTTGCCTGGAGTAGATTCAACGATGAATCTAGACGAGACGACTACTGATTATATCCCTTCCGAGGATATGGCCTAAGCTTCAGATAGCTCCAACGGATTACGAGTCCACACGCGATCCAGCATATGACATATTAATTAATCTCAATTAATTTGTCTGGACGAACTCAAGGAATTAAATTCAATAAATTCTTATGATCTTAAATCATAAGAATATTGATTGAATTTTCCTAAAGACAGATACGGATGAAAGGGAGTCGAAATTATACCGCTCGTATAATTTCGGGTTAAATCTGGACTGGAATTGAATTGGGCTTACTCGGCCCAACTAAGAATTGTTAGGGGGGGCACCTTCACTATTTCTCCATCTTCTTCAACAACACCGTAACAACATCAAAATCAACAACAATGGCACGTAGCTTCAACTGTGAACCGGGGTCGTCTTCGCCGCCTCGTCGCCGGGAAATACTGCTACCAACAACAGCCAGCAGCGGAGCAGCGTTAGTGGAGTAGCGACGGCGGGGTGGCGCAGTGGCTCGGACAGCAAGGTCGCCAGCGGGAGTGGACCGAAAGGAGAGATGGTCGAGAGGAAGGAGGTGGGTGCCCTTTACCTCCTTCGGTTCGAACCCCCTTATAAAGCCCCATGAGGATGTTCCTCGACCACACAAGCCATCGGGAGGAGCGGATACTAATCCCCATCACCCCTTTCCACGAGAGAGGAGGCGTGCCAACTTTATGGCCACGCAAAGGTTTAGTATGGGTTACTCATCAACTCTTCCGGCTAATGCCTTGACAGATGCCCCCGACAAGCTTTACACATGGGAGAAATTTAAGGCTTGTGTGCAGGGAAAATTTGGTATAGGTTTTTAAACCCCGAAAATTATATGTTTGTATCCAAACAAATATTCTAAATCCCGAAAATACATCGAATGTATTTTATACCACTCACGGAATTATTTCGGAGATCATGGATGTTACGAAAAATCCGAACTCCTCTGAAAGTGAAATAATTATTGAACGAAGGATGGGAAAATTACTCAAATACCCTTACTAAAATTAAGGGGTATTACATCAAGTAAGGACAAAGAACTTCGAGGTTAAGCGTGCTAGGGCGAGAGAAGTAACAACATGTGCGACCTCCTGGTAAGTCCTCGAGTTGACATGGATGGCGCAATAAAGACTTCTATGATGTGATCCTAAATCGATCAAGGCGCGGTTCTTTAAAGCAAGACGTCAACTTCAAGTCCTCCTTTGAAAATTCTTGTGCAGATGTGTTCTTGAAGTTGAATTGGACGACTTTGGATAGGAAGAGATTGTTGAATCTCTATAGATGTGCTTTGTGGGTTTTAAATTTCATAGACAACCAACACCTTCTAGGATAAGTACTACTAAGAGGGTTTGAAACACAACAATCTTGGATAGGTTTCACCAAGGTTGTCAAAGGTTGAAATCAAGCTTGACAAAAGGCGCCACATACGCAAGATTCAGTTCAGGGAAAGATAGCAAGCTTTGGATATGTGCCACCAAAGAAAGCAATCAAGATTCGAGAGGAAGAAGATGAAGAAGAACTTGAAAGATAAAGAACAAATAGATAAACTTGGGGTTTCAATCTCGGCTATCTCTAAAAACTAAGAGAACACATGTATGTATAGGCAAAGAGGGTGGCCAGTATGGATGACAGTTTTACCCCAAACTGACAGACATTCGAAGAAACTAAACAAAAAAACGGACAAAAACCTAAAAAATACGGTTGGAAATCGGGTTTTAGGTGGTCGGGGGATGAATCGGGTCAGTTTCGGGTGAGCGTTTGATCCACCCACACCCTATCCGATCACCTGACTTGAAAAATACATGATTTATGTTTATATTGTTAAGGAAAAATTGCGGTAAACCACCCGTTAAATGCCCGATTTTTACTAGAACCATCCTTTATAGATGAAATTATTTTTAACCACCCATTATAAAGATTCCATTAGCGTTGAACCACCCAAGTCCAAGAATCGTTAGCTTGGCCGTCAAATGTAGTGAAAAGACAAAAATACCCCTATTATTGTTTGAAAATTACAAATTTTGTTCGGGTGTAATTTCCTCAAAAACCCTTGTTCTAGTTTTTATGTTTTTGGAGAAACTTTGAGATGATCTTCTTCTTCCTCCACGAGGAAGCTTTGGCTGAAGGAGGACGACGGTGACGGCAAAATGGATGAACTGCTAAAGGTTATGGGTTACAAGGACAAGCAATTGGCGGAATCGACGACAACGACACTCACTAATTATCTTTTAATGGTTTCGTTAACATGAAAAAGTCATTATTCTCTTCTTCCCCAAAACCATGAACACGAACAACAAACCAACCCTAAGTACCAAGCCACCCCCAACTTACAATCGTTCGGTGCTGTCAAAGCAAGCAGCCCAAACTCTAGTAGGACAACCCAGAAATGGCAATCAATTTCCCGACAAACAAATGAGGAGGGTTCACCCATTTGAACAACAGTGTCACCGCCGGTTTCCGACGAGGTTGTAAGGTTGTTTATGGCACCGACACCGCCTTTGGCTTCTCTCTGTGGCAGGAAATCTAAATCTAATACTTAAAGGGGGTTTATGGCTCCAGCGACCAGCTCGGGTATTCCTTTATCTTATGAGCTATGTTGTTTAGTTTTAATTTCTTAAGGCATACGGGCATCCGTATCATTAGATCCCAAATGGGATATTCAACCATTTTATCTCACTTCTCTCTCTGCCTCATCATCCAAGATCCCGTATCAACTTTTACCATTTTATCAATCAACCCATTTTCAATTTCTCTTCATTTAAAATTACAAAAATACCCCTTCTTCTCTTTGTATTTACAATTGATAAAATAATATTAAGTTATACATTATGAGTAATAATAATATAATATAAACTTTATCCGTTAACTTATAATAATTTGGTTAAGATTTTTATTATATATAACTTTGTAAAATATGTTATTATCAATTAAAGAAATAATTTCTTCTTTTATTCTTTTTTATATTCAATTAAAAATATTATATAAAATAACATATAATTTAAGTATATTTTTTTAGTATTTGATATGTAATGGATAATTTTTAATGGCATTTTAATTAAATTACAAACAAGTAGGTATTTTAAGTATAAAAACAACCAAAAACAAATTAATTTTCAAAGTGGGTCAAATATATACAATATTTAGGGCTGTTCAAATCTTGCCCGGACCGGACCGAAAAAGACCGGACCGGTGAAATTACGGTCCGGTATCCGGTCCAACTTTTTCCCTTAATCCGTTCCGGTCTGGTCCAAACCCGAAAAAAACCCGGTCCGGATCGGTTTTTTTTAAAATAAATAAAAAGTTAGGAGTTTAAATATTTTTTTATAGATATTTTCTTTAAGTTAATAAGTTAGGAGTATAAATGTTTTTTTAGATATTTTTTTAGATATTAAATAAAAATTTAATTTAATTTTTTTTATTTAAATTCCGATCTAATCCGATCTTAGATCGGACTGAACCGAATAAAATCACCGGACCAAACCGAATAAAACCGGTCCGGTCCGGTCTACGGTCCACATTTTTGAAAAAATCCGATTCGATCCGAATCGGATGAACACCCCTAACAATATTGGTGTCTATGGTAGATAAAAAAGAATCATAAGTTGTGTTTTTTTTTTACTTTTTTAAATGTTTGGGAATAAATCATGGACGTTAATCTTAGTGCAACGTGTCACGCACTAACGCGGACCGCGCTTGCACACCCACAGCATGATGCATTGCGTTGGTAAAATTTTTCAGCAAAACGTTGCGTGTTGATTTTTTTCACGTTAAGCGCGTCGTTTTGTTGCATATGAGGCGTGCCCCACGTGTCTTTCACGAGTTTGCCTTTTGAAGATCCGACTTTTACCTTTTTTAGCACTAGAATAATTTTACTCGGTCTTCAATCAATTTTTTTTAAATAATATATTTGATGGTTGAAGATCGATGAAGATCTACCGATAATCATGTCCTAAGGGATTTTGTTTGATTTGTTTATGGCCCCAACACATTACCATTAGTTGTAATTAAGTGTAAATCCGACGGTGTCCATTACAAAGGTTCAAGAAGATGAAAAACAGTATAATAAAATTAAGAAGTGAAACTTAATGGGGCAGTTGAGTTACAGTGGATTAGGAAGAAGAGAAGATTGAAAGAACAAAAGAATTAAAATTTGTATTTAATCATGTATATTTGTATGAAAGAAAAAAATTAGATGTGTGATAGGGGGGAAATAGTCGTCGTACCCCTAATCAAAAGTAAATCCTAAAATCATCACTAAACAAAGTATAGTAAGTAAGTCAGGATCGATCCCACAGAGAAAGAAGAAACCAATGGTGGTAGCATATAATGTCACAAAGGGGGGGTTTATGATTGGTTGGTTGCAAACAAAACAAAGTAGAATGGATGAGATATCAAGAGAGAAAAAACACTTAGCCAAGTAATGTCCACATAAGTCATTCAAAGGTTGTTCATTGATTAATTCCTATCTTCCTATTCGGTTATTCCTGTCCCGATCTTATGTAAATTCAGAGGAAAACCTTCCACAAAGAACCCTTACCAATGAATAACCCTAGTACCACTAAAGGTTCAACCCAAATGCAGCAATGTATATAAGAATTAAGCAGGATACACAGAACGCTCGCTCAGATGCATTTACCATGTAATCAATTCCCACATAGATATAATCCACAGATGCAGATAACAATCAATGCTTGCTACTTATACTAGAGCGTTAGCCCAACAGTTCCCTAGTATTAGCAATAAGAATGAAAGCAATAAACCTAGGTGATCAGCCTAGATAAACCAACAAACATTCAAATATGAATTTGCTCAGAGAAAAGATATAACTCAATAGGATAGATAGATAGGAACAAAACCTCACAACCAGATGAACGAACTCATGCTTCCATTACCGGACTAAGCCAAAGAGGCTTAGCTCCTCATAGTCATGGTAGAAACTTCAAACGAAATAAACAACGATGAATTGAAATTGCAACTAAAGTGTGATAAGAGTCTCTCCTAACCCTAATGCATAAGGAGAGTATTTATAGGGCCCTAACAAATGACCTAGCCCATTAAGAAAAATAACTGAAATAGAAATAAGAAAAAGGGAAAAGAAAACTAAAAAGATAATTCGGAATAAGTCCGAGCCTCTGCCGTGTCAGACCCGCGATCGCGGGTGGTGGACCTTAATCGCGGCCCATGTGGCTCCGCGCCCTTCAATCTCTCCGCGCCCGCAGAAAACTCTCGACATGCTCCGAGACCCGCGATCGCGGCACCCATGACCGCGATCGCGGTTAATGCTCGGCATTCTTGTCCTTTGCCTTGCACCAACTCGTCTCCTCTTCACTCCTTGGCGTCTTCTCTTGATGGCTTCCTTTCTCAGTGTCTTCATGATCTCCAAAGTAGCTCAAACACCTCCAAAAACACCAACTTCGCCTCCAAACGCCATACACAAGAATGTGTTTAAATCTACCTGAATTGTACCATTAAAACCTCTAATAACTCTTAGTTAAGCCCTATAAAGTAGTGCTTATCAAACTCCCCCATGCTTAGACCTTTGCTCGTCCTCGAGTAAACTAAAAGAAAGTCTACTCCTCCAATGTAGCACCCAAGGTCTCAGGAAGCATATCCTCTAACTAAGAGTTACCTAACCCATGCCAAAGCTCCTGGCACCAATCTCATCTACAACACATCCATAACTCAATAAACTTGAGGGCAAGCAGAGTACTTCCCGCAAGCTCAACCCGGACATCCAATAGTGTAAAGTGACCTCTAATCCTAGCCTCCATCTATGACTCCTTATGCCTCCCAGAGTGACCTACCCGACAATCCTTCTTTGTCTCCTCTTCTTATGTCGCCCCGTCGGTAAAATGAGATCCTAGAAACACTCCTTTTCTTTTCACTTATTTTGCCTAGGAGTCCTTTCGGGTTTTCATCCTAGCCACTCATATTTTTTTCATAGATGTGCTCACATATGCTCACGTCACTCAGACACCTTTTTACCCCAGCCTAGCGCTGGTCCGGGTCACCTGCTTATTACCCAAGCCGCCCTTTCGGGTTTTCAGCTTGTCCCAGGATTTTCGATTTTTTTTTTATAAAAGAAATGCTGAAATTCGAAATGCTAAAAATCAAAGTATAACGCTGAAAAAGAAATATGTACAAGATAGATAGTGAATACTCTACTCCCCCATGCTTAAATCATGCATTGTCCTCAATGTATGGAAGACAAGAAAAAGATAAGGGGAAAATAGAAATACTCACTGGGGTGGAGGCCAATACCCATAAGCGTTGAAGAAAGCCTCAGCCCTCCTCTGCATCTGAACCACCTGGTCCTCAACAGTGGTGAGGTGACTGTCCAGGCGGTTGGCGTAGTATGCAAGGTTGACCTCCATGATGCGCTGCCACTCAGAGCTCCGCCGCTCCTGCTCATCCAGGCGGGTGGAAACTTGGCGTTCCCACTGAACGCTTCTCCTCTCATGCTCCTCTAGCCTCTAGGAGATGCCGCGTTCCCACTCGGCACTCCTTCGTGTATGCTCGGCCTGCCTCAGCTACAGGTTGGCCATTCTGTCCAGGAGCTGGTCCTAGGGCGCCCCTCCAGATCCACTACCAGACCCAGATGCCTGGTAGGTATAGTCAGGGTAAACAGCTGGGCCCCTAGAACGCAGCGGGGATGGCACATCGCTCTCCATGTCCACCGCTGCAGTCGCTTCCTCCTCCTCCTCCTCGTTGTCGTCGTCATCCCCTTCGTCTTCGGACGACGACCCCTGCTCTCCATCGGCATAGAGGTAAAAATTCCTCGCCCGGGGCCCATAAGGCATCGGACGAGGCAACCTCATTCGGTGGGTCCTTTCCTTCTTGGAGAGTCAGGTGTACTCTCCACCACAGACTTCCAGCAGATGGGATGTCCGCAGCAGTGTGATGTTGTAGGTGTAGATGTCGGCGGGGAAATCCCAATGGTCCGTGATGTTCTCGTATTGCTGGGCGATAAGCGTCACCATGCCCCCCATGGAGATCTTGCCGCCTGTCTTCTCCCTCAGCCCGAGACAGCTGGAGAGGAACAAATCGACCCAGTCGGGGGTGTTGTGGCTCTCTGGTGTCAAACACCAGAGCACTGTAAGGTCCAGCGTCGGAACCTTGTTCACCTCCCTCTGTCCCAGGAAGGACATGGCGAGCACTTTGTGCGCCAGCCTCAGACAGGGGTGCGTCAGCTTGTAGTTATACTCGCCAGCGCTGGGGTTGAGTACCTCTCGGGTCGCATCCTGCCAGAAGAGCTCTGGCAAGGTGCCTGCGGCCTCCCAATCCTCGGCGAGAGCCTCATTAACGCCAAACAGGTCCCGCAGACCTTGATAGGACATCATCCTCTGCCGCCCCAGCAGGTTGAACGTGATCCCGTCGTCGTGGCGCTCCAGCGTGGCCAGAAACTCCAGGGTCAGCTCGTGCGAGGACGGGGCGGCTAGGTCAATGAAGTTGTTGAGCCCTCCGTGGCTCAACAACTGTTGTGTGCAGTCCTCCAAATTGAGTCGTTGTAGCGTCGGTCGATCGAAGAACTTCGGCTGGATGAACTTTCGTGCGTTGAACGTCTCGTAGTAGCGCCTGTGCCTCCGGCTCCTCATGTTGCCTACGAAGGCTGCCATGGTGGGAAAAAGGGGCGAGAAAGCACAACAGAAAGAGTACCGGAGGGACCCGCGATCGCGGGGTGTGGGGCGCGGTCGCGGTTTGTGCTCGACTCAAAGCTCGCTGGAGAAGATGGGCCGCGATCGCGGGGTGATGCTGGCGATCGCGGTTTCTGGGTTTGCAGCGAACTTCGAGAGAAAAAATGGCTTCGGTGCTGGGGTGGCGCTGCGGTGGTCGCGGGGATTGGCGTGGGTCCGGCGATCGCGGCTCATGAGGCTATGAGAAATCCAAGAGTTGGAAAATGGAGAGATCCCAAACGACGTCGCAGCGTCGGAACGATAGTCGCGGGGCTGCAGGGGGGTGTCGCGGTGGTCGGGGTCGGAGATCCGATCTGGTGAGAGTGAGAGGTAGTGGTGGAGGTGTTGTAAAATGCCTCCACCGCCTCTCGCCATTTATAATTGCCGCGATGAACACCCGCGATCGCGGGGCTAATGCCCCTGCATCCGTAACAGTCGGCGTGAGTTACGAGGCGCTGACTGCCTCGAAAAACGCGCCGGTTTTGTTAAACCGTGGGTTTTTTTTTTGCTAGAACTCGCCATGGATCGCTGAGGGGAAACCGCGATCGCGGGTGTGAAACCGCGATCGCGGGGCTGGATTCTGGCCTCCGCTGCATAGTTAGTTCTAGTGCCCACAGAAAAAGAAAAACAAGTGCAAAGAAGAAAGAAAAATAAAATCTAAGTCCTAAGAAAGGTAAAAACATAAATGAGTTCAACGACTCATACCTCGGGTTGCCTCCCGAGCAGCGCCATAGTTATCGTCGCGGCACGACGTCCTGCTGTACTTCTCATCCGGGGTTGCCTCCTGCAACCGTACTCCTTGCTCTTGTATTTGGAGGATGCTCCGGAATGTTCTCTAGCCTATACTCTGTCTTCCTCTTGTCGAACTCCATGCTGATTGTGCCTCTGCCCACGTCGATCTTTGTGTTGGAGGTCTTCATGAAAGGCCTCCCTAGCATTACTCATCCTCCTCGTTCCCCTGTGTTCATGACAAAGAAGTCTGCAGGAAAAACAAGGGTATCGACGCTTACCAGTACGTCCTTCACAACGCCCTCAGGAGTGATGACGGAGTTGTCAGCCAGTTGGATGACGATTTTCGTGCTCTCTAATGGTCCAACGTCGAGGTTGTTGTAGACGGACAGTGGCAAGACATTGATTGAAGCTCCCAAATCCAACAATGTCTCGCTGAATTCAGTCTCCCCAATCTTGCAGGGCACGCTGAACATTCCAGGATCCTCACACTTCTTGGGGATCCTCTTCTGCACCACAGCCGAGATATCCTTCTTGACCTTTGGCTTCTTCTTAGATCGCTCCTTTTGCTCCGCTATGGTCTTGCGTAGCTCTCTCAAGAAGGAGCTATCTGGGTAGTCCTGGTATATCTCGCAGTATATTTCCGTATTCCCTTCATCTACTAATGCTGCAGGGAATGGCACCGGGATGTCAAAATATCCCTCCGAATAGTCATACTTGTTCATAAATGTCTTGCGAGGCGGAGTGCTTTCCGAGAGTTGATCGCGGGTGTCAACCCGCGATCGCGGTTCTCGCACTGGTTCCCCGCGATCGCGGCTGTCATGCCCGCGGTCGCGGTTAATGCTCGAATTTATGCTCGAGTTTTTCTCGGCTTTTGGCTCCGTAAACCCGCGATCGCGGTTTTGCCTCGTACTTCTCTTTTAATTCCAGCTTCTCTTCTTCATTCTCCCATCTTGGTCTTGATGTCATGCAGTTGACGTTTTGCCTTGGATTAATCTCAGTTTGAGATGAGAGTGCTCGTGACTCTCTAGCTTCGAGCTTGCTGACCGCCTGGGAGATCTGCCCCACCTGCTTCTCCAGGTTCTGGATACTGGACTTGGTCTCATGTTGGAACGGAACAGTCGTCTATGTAGACTTCTATCGTGTCTCCGATTTGATCTTTGAACATTTTGTTGACTAGTCGCTGATAGGTAGCCCCTGCATTTTTTAGGCCAAAGGGCATTACTTTGTAACAGTAGATACCTTGGCTAGTGACGAATGTTGTTTTTTCCTGATCGTCGGGTTCCATGAGGATTTGATTGTAGCCGCTGAAAGCGTCCATGAAAGTAAGCATTTCGTGCCCTGCTGTGGCGTCGACCATGGCATCGATGTGGGGTAGTGGGAATGAGTCCTTGGGACAAGCTTTGTTGAGATTTGTGAAGTCGATGCAGACTCTCCATTTGCCATTCTTCTTCTGGACTACGACCACGTTGGCTAGCCATTCAGGGTAGTGGACCTCTCTTATTTTTCCTGTTTCCAATAAGCTTTTGACTTCGTCGTCGATTATCTTGTTCCGCTCGGGGGCGAACTTCCTGCGTTTTTGCTTGACAGGAGGATGAGATGGATCCACATTTAATTTATGAGTAATAATGTTTGGAGATATTCCGACCATATCCTCATGCGACCATGCAAAACAGTCGGCATTGGTCCTGAGAAAGTCAAGGAGTTATTGTCTGGTCGAGTCGTCCAAGTCCGACCCGACCCTTACCGTTTGATCTGGCTTTGAAGGATCTAGTGCGATCTCGTCGAGTTTTTCCATTTCTGGTTCGACGTACCGACTAGGTCCTTCGCCGCTCTGTGGTTGCTATGCGGTCTTGTGTTTGACTGCGCTCTTCATAGAAGCGACGTAGCACTCCTTAGCGGTCCTTTGATCTCCTTTGATTTCTTGGACTCCCCATTCAGTGGGGAATTTGATGACTTGATGATATGTTGAAGGTACTGCCTTCATAGCGTGTATCCATGGCCTGCCAAGAATACAATTATAAGGAGACATACAGTCTAGGACTAAGAATTTCACATGTTGGTTGATTCCTCCAGCGTATGTGGTTAGAATGATTTCGCCAGTCGTATGCTTGACCTTACCGCTAAACCCGACCAGTGAGGTCGACTTCTTGATTAGGTCGTTCTCAGTTAGACCCATTTCTTTAAGAGCGTCAAGGGTGAAGAGGTTGGTCGAACTCCCTGTATCGATTAGTACTCTCCGTATTAAGCAATTACCAATGGATAAAGAGATTACCAGACCATCGTGGTGCCTATCCGACCCGTCGGACTCGTCGAATGTGACCGTCGGAAGGTTGGAAGTCTTCTTTAGCTTGAATTCTGATGATTCGGGCTTGTCGCCCTTGCTTTCCTTGGCATGCCGCTTAGCCGCGGAGTATGTGTTTCCACATGTCCGATCCACCTGAAATAGTGTTGACAATTTTTGTATGAATGGGAGATGGGGGTTTGTTCTGTTTTACCTGGTCTCGTCGTTCCATGGTAGCTTTTGCCCGTTCCGAGATTACGTCGCGTAGGAGCCTCTGTGAGAGCAGCCTAGCGACTTCCTTTCGCAAGGCGATGCACTCGTTGGTCGAATGCCCGTGGTCGCCATGGAATTTGCACCATCGGCTCATGTCCTTCTTGACGTCCGGTCGGTCGCTCTTTCGGGGCCATCTTACCTCTTTTCCATATTTGTCGAAACTCTTGACGAGCTCCGACACGGAAACGTTAAAGTTATAAGACTGGACTCTAGGAGGCAACGCCGGACCGTCTCTCCAATCTTGTGACCTGTCTTGGAAAGAGTTTACCCGATTTGGTTCGTTTCGATTATGAGAATAGGGATGAGGACGCCTGTCTCGACGGTTGTCGGAGGGATTTTTTCGATCGGATGGATCGGATCCGCGTGAGGATTTACGCGACTCACGGTCCTCTTCCAATCTTACCTCGGCCATGGTCTTGGTCTGGACATCTTCGAAGCTTTTGCATGGGTACTTGGTAATCTCGTCGTAAAGGTTGCTGTCTTTGATCAGTCCTTGTCTGAAGGCTTCGATGGAGGTTGTGACATCACAGTGGGGTATCACCACTTTCTCCTTATTATACCTGTTGAGATAATTCCTGAGAGGTTCGTTATACCTTCGTGTGACTCGGTAGAGGTCACTCGACTGCTTTTCGAGCCTCCGACTACTGGCGAATTGAATTTTGAAGGAGTTGACCAGATCCGCAAACGATGCAATCGTTCCCTGAGGCAAACGCATAAACCAAGTTAGTGCGGAACCTGCGAGGGTCGTGCCAAAGCTTTTGCACATGACGGCCTCGCGGTTCTCCCTTGAAACAGATGCAGCCATTAATTTTTGTTTATATATAGAAATATGGTCATCTGGGTCGCTGGTATCGTCGAATGTCGCCATGCTGGGAAGATGAAACTTCTTGGGGATCTCGACCCTGGCGATTTCTTCAATGAACGGGGATTCTTCGAATCCATTGGTCGCTTCCCTCTCGATTGGATGCGGGACTCCTGGAAGCTTGTTGAAGCGATCGTCGATCGTCTTCATGTGTTGGTCAAGCGTCTGCTGGAAGAGAGCCAGGACGTCTGGTGGATTGGTAACCTGTGGTTCGTCGATTCGGGCCCCTGCCGACCCGATCGGTGTGGAAAAAGTGACATGGTTAGTCGAAAACGGATGGGCAATAGGTAGGGGTGTTCATGGGTGGACCGGACCGGATTTTCGGACCGGACCGGACCGGAAATGACCGGACCGGACCGGTAAAATTCCGGTCCGGTCTCCGGTCCACAATTTCCCCAAAATCGGTTTCCGGTCCGGTCCGGTCCAAACCCGGAAAAAATCCGGTCCGGACCGGAAGACCGGAATTTAAAAAAAAAATATTTTGTTTGTAATTTATATGTTTTATATATTTTTTTTAGAGATTTATATGTATTTTTTTGTAGATATTTTTTAAATTTTAATAAGTTAGGAGTATATATGTTTTATAAATATTTTTTTAGATATTTTTTTATAGATTTTAAATAAGAATTTAATTTTTTTATTTTTTAAAATTAAATCCGGTCCAAGACCGGACCGGACCGGATTAAGACCGGACTGGACCTATCCGGTCCGGTCTTCGGTCCACATATGCCCAAAAATCCGGTCCATCGGACCGGACCGGATGAACACCCCTAGCAATAGGAGTTCGAGATGTACCCTCTGCGTATCCGGATCGTCGCACGCCCAGGGGTGTTGGCTCGACGTTGTCCATGTCGAGGCATGTTCGGACGTTGCTGTGGATGGGCATACTCCTATATCCCGAAGCCATTGATTGTACCTGCGACTTAAGAGACTCATTTTCACGGGTTAGTTGTGCGATCTCGGCTTCGGATTGGGTTGACAAAGCGGCTAAGGCTTCGGTCTTTTGGCGTTGTTGGGCTAGTTCCTCTTGTAGGGTGGCCATTTTTTGGGAAAGTTCTTGGAACTGGGTTGGAGTAGGATTTTCGGTGGTGTTCCCTGCGGTTTGGGTTTCGTCTTCGAGACGTGGTTCTTCAGAGTTGGTAGGTGGGTCAATAGTCATGGTTGGAAAGTTTCGGAAGGGTGATCGGCAAGTTGCCCCACGGTGGGCGCCAAATTGTTTTGGGACGAAAAGATCGGACGACCTAAATCGCCTTAGACGGGGTAACTAGTCGATCGGGTGATAGGAAACAATCCAAACCAAACAGATAATAGACAAGCAAAGAGTAAATATAGAGTAATAAGATGATATTATTAGATATTGTATTAATCGGATCGAATCAAGATACAACTTATCGTAGTAAGACAATGGGTCGTGTTGTACTCGACCGGCGACTTCAAGGTTGCCACCGGTGGAGAATAGACTAGGATGAATATCCGAAAGCTAAGTTGAGAGCGAGTATGTTGTTATGTCCTTTTTTCTGAGCGAGAACGATTGGATCTCAGTCGTAGTCCTCTCTCTTTTTCTCTTTCTCTTCTTCTCGTCCATATATGGTAAGTTTTTCATGCCTCTGACCGTTTACATTTTTATTCCATCCTTATCTTCAACGCCCGGATTTGATTACGGAGATTCTGCCATTTAATTGCTGCTTATTATGGTGTTGTGTAATTGTTGTGGCCGTTGATCAATCCTGGCATTTAATGCTTGGCGGGATCTTCGCGATCTTGTCGGAGGGCGTTCGACTGGAGAAGCGTTGTCGCCTCCTCTGGACTTTTTCCTTGTTCTTCCGATCCGTCGTGGGCTTGGGCTTGATTTGCTCGATCCATCTTCCCAGGGGATGCTAGGCCCAACAATCGGTCCTGAGCTTAACGTTGGGCCTTGATGGTCTTGAAATGGCCTTGAACTTGAAATCCCGCTAGAATCTGGAGTGAGGGAAAATTGGTCATTTTGAGTCATGATCGAGGCAGCTTCTGGGAAAGCGTTGAACAGAAAAGTTGTAGATCTTCGAAATACCTTCCCGACGACTCTTGATTTATATCGATCAAATGGATCAACCTTTGAACGAGCAAGAATAGTGAGAGGTGTACAAATTAAGCACTTGGAAATGTGTGTGAAGGCATTGGCAAAGCACGAGCATACGTGTTGGCCCTCTATAATTCTATGGGTGTTTGAAGGCTTAAGGTGTTGGCCACTTGGTTGTGCTCTTTATTGCGGAGAAAGAGTTCATAGCCATGATCGTGGGTCAAGAACTCGGATGCGCGCGCAGAGAAGTTGTGATGGCAAGCAAACAGGCGCAATATGTCAACTTCCTGTCCTTTGTCTTCGACACCCTCACAGATGAAATGGTTGTTGCTAGTGATGTGGGCCCCTTTCACATAACTCGAGCCTTATAAATGGTATCAGAGCACACTCGTAACCCACTTAAAACCCTTGTCTTCCTTGCCTACGCCCATTGACCACCCTCTAGGTCGAGTGACCGCCACTAGAACAAGCACACTCGTAACTCAAAGTCAGCTCTAATACCATAATTGTAATGTCTCGGACTTGAGATTGATTTATAATGATTGAAGTGCTACTAAACCTGAGGAAACCCAGATCCAGGCAGGATCTGAGTCGGGCTTTGACCAAAAGTCATGCCCGGATGGGCGGGCCAAATCCGAGTAACCCAAGGAAACGAGATGGAGAGGCTTTCCGCTTCCGTCCGAACACCCGAACTCGGGCAACTCGTGGGTCTCATATAGCTCATGAGACATGACAAACCTGTCAAAAATGAAACATAACAAATCCAATTTAACACAAAATGTAATATCCCACTTAAATTAGAAGGGTAAAATGATAATTTTCTAATTTAATAACAATAAAAATTATGAAATTTATTTTATTTCTTTTAGAAGAGTAATTTACATTTTCGTGAACTTAGGTTCAAGGGTTGAGTTGTGATAATTTTTGGTACAAATTATCAAATGGGCCATAATAGTATGGTGTAGGAATAAATAAATAAGTATAACAATGAATGTAAACTTTAAAAGGTCATAAGAATTATTATGTTATCCATGAAGTGATAAAATAATAAAGACCCTAAGTATGTTATTTCTTTATGCTATGAATGGTCTAAATTATGATTAATCTAATGTTACTTATAACTTACATAAAACTTATCAATACAGAAAAAAGCGATTGACTCTTTATGCTATGAATGGTCTAAACATTGATTACCGAAATACTCTATTTTTGTAGTTTAGCTCTTTCAAACTTATCTACCTTGTGATTTAGTGATTACAATTATAATTAGAATTATATAGATGGATTCACATGAATATATTGTTAGAAATATCTATATAATTAGAATTAGAATCACTAAAGCTATTATTTTGGTCGAATAATTGATAAATTTTTAGGTTTATGGATGTACATTGATGTTTATAGAAAATAGATGATTTACATGTTAATTGAGAGATTGTAGATATATGTACAATATGTGGACTTTTAATGAGTCTTTATTACTTACTCCAAGAGCGTTCCTTTATATGTTATAAGTTCTTTAAATTACAGAGTGAACTTTTCACTATATTTTTTTATTTATTATATATCCTATTAAATTATAGTAGAATATTATTGTTACACTTAATCATCATAAAACTAATATATTCTAATTGCATAACTATGAAATGTAAATTATATGCTTGTGCAAGCAATCATATTTATACTCAATTTATTTACATGTAAAAGAACGTGGTTTGGTAAATTGTATAATTTATTTTATGCCGAATTCATTCTAGATACTATATTATCGTAAATCAATGTAATGTACGTTTAGTAGCAAACTTCTCAAAACATGCATATCATTATTATATATGCGCCTAACTTTTTTTATATATAAATTTACCTTTGTATTACTCTGATACTATATATTTTATATGGATTTTTTGTAAATAACACCTACTATTCTTAAGGGTTTTGAAGGACCAAAATATTTTCGGGCGATGAATTCATATTATTCTCTTTTATTGAAAAAAATCATCAAGAATACAAAAGTTAGAGAATATTCTATCTAATAAATTTATAAACTGAAAACTTGTTTTCCCTCAATTTTAAGAACCCTAATATTTTTAATATCATTTTTTCATCAAAGTTCTTATAATATCAATCATGATATTGTATAATTCTCAAAGTTTTGGAGAAAATAAAAAAGAAGATTAAAACTTACAATATCCTAGAAAAGTATTACGGTTCTCCTTAAAGTTCCATTGACCCTCAATATGCATGCGATCGAATAGATCAATCATTGTAGAGATACGTATTTGCAATATCTTCGTTGTCTTGAAGATTTGACCATAATCTCTAACCTACAAACAAAATAAGTATCATCAACTAATATACATCAATAAAATATGTTCATGCGCATAACACATATAATTAAAAGAGAAAAAATGACTGCAAAATTTAGATGTTGCAACACTGATATCAAGAATTGCAAACATAACGAAGTATAAGAATATGGATGTTAGGGAAAGAGGTAGTTATTTAACACTTCTTTTTATATGAGATTCTAAATCAAAGAGATACGTGACATGTAGAATGGTAAGTCTTCCAATGTGAAATTAATTATGTTTCATATTCCTTCATTAAATTTGTATTTAACTTTTGTCTTTTTTTTTTGAAAGTAAGTTTTGGTCTTTGTTTCTATTGTAGAGCAATTGTTAGAATATGAATGGATAAAAACCTATATGAAATGCAAATTAAACACGTTTTGGATATTAAATTAAATTGCATTGAAATTACACTAACATTGATATTTCATAATTAAGTTCAAGAATATCAAAGGGTTGTTGTTGTTATTATTTCTATAGTTGTAACAATAGCAAAATTATAAACGTAATGTTTAGGATTATGATGTTATTTATATGTTAAAACCTGAATATCTATCTATTATATGATTATAGATATATAAATTATTTTATTGATATTCTTCTTATTTATTTTAATTGTTCACTAACCTGCCAAGTATTTTAAATATATGTGGATTATATTTCTTAATATGTAAAATTATCATTTAAATACTAATTTGATATGTTTGTTTTATATAGAGCTCATTGGGTTTATAACTTATTTTACATATAATATTTTATTTTACAGTACATAATATTGGTATAGATGAAACTAAAACAAAAAATGAATTTTTTTATTAATTAAGATGAAGGTATTGATTACTAATAAATATAGTTTATATAGAACAAAAATATCCAATTATTATTTAAAGCATACAACTCTATAGTAGTAATCTGTTAAACCTATTTTATGAGCTATTGTCTGGTTCAATGTAAATCATATAACCCATTTTATTATATATAGATAAATAGATTCATATAAAGATTTGAGTAACTAATTAATATAAATAATAAATAATGAAAGATAAAATAGCAAAATATAGTTAATAAGAAGGGGGGTTGAATCCTAGACCTTCATCTTAATTAATAAGATTTATTTTGTAATGAAAGATCAACAAAAAATAAGAGATAATTTATTATATTTATTGAGAATTAATTACACCCTTAGTCTACTTTATATATTTATAGATTAAGAGACATTAAAAACATAGAATTAACATTAAAACTAGTGTATTAATTAATTATTCACTTAATTGATAAATAATAATGAGATATAATTTACTCTTACAAAAATTCAATCGTGATCTTTCTTCTACCAAAAAAATGAAAAGGAGAGTGGCCCACACGAAGAGGAAAAAATGAAAGAAGATTTGTTTGAGTGAGGGAAGTAGAACGCTAGACTTCATGTAAAATGACGTGTAGATTGCCATCTAAGCTACAAAGTTATTGTGTTATGGGTATAATTTTGTAACCAAAATTGGTCCTAAAAAATTGGGGGTCCTGTTCGGTCAGTCCACTTGAACCGATTCTAGACTATCAACATGCCAAGACCTAATTTTAGAGGTCATATTCTTAATGACATAGAGAAACTCCTAAAGTGAAGTAGTTTTGAACCAATTGGTTGGTGTGCTTCCCATAAAACCTTGTTTGCGATGTTCACTCATGCCAATAAAAGAAGAAGAGATTAATCAATATTGACTATGAGGCTCAAGTGCTCAATAGATTACCAAAAACTAGCATTGATGATATTTTCAGCGAAACATATGGAAGAGTTATCTATGTGGCCCAAGATTAGAATGTTGTAGGTGAAACTTATTATATTAGAGTGGAATTTGTAGCCTGGACCACATTCCAATCTTCTAAGCATACATGAGTAACATGGTAGGTATTCCATGATCAACGCAAATAATATGAGGAAAGATTGATCATCAATCACAAGAAGGAGAAGAAGAGAAGAAAATCTCATTCGTGATTTAGCGGAATCAAAACAGAAACTCACAATGGAGAGAGAGAACGAGTTTTTTTAGTTACAACATGAAGAGAAGCCTTTTTGTAGGTTGTTACAAGTGTCACGTGAGAAGCACGTGTTATTGACACATCAGCTAAGTATCTACATCCCCCCTCAAGTTGGAATTGGTTGAGAATCAACCAAACCTAACTTGAACGACAAGAATTTATGTTGCATTTCACTGAGAGGCTTAGTTACGACATCTGCAAGATGGAGCTGTGACCTGATGTAAGATGTTCTAAGGAAGCCTTCACAAACTTTCTCACGCACATAATGACAATCAATGTTGAGGTGTTTAGTTCGCTCATGGAACACTAGATTGGTTGCTATATGTTGAGCTGCTTTATTATCACAATAGAGAGTGATAGGCAAAGGAACCTCAACATGAAGATCTATCAGGATGTTGTTGATCCATACTACTTCACTGGCTGTTGAAGACATGCTGCGGTACTCAGACTCTGCAGAGGATTTAGACATTGTTTTCTATTTCTTGGTCTTCCAAGAAATCAATGAACCTCCAAGAAAAACATAGTAAGCAGATAGGGATCGAGCACTGAATTTACAACTGCCCCAATCAGCATCACTGAAGCTACTGAGCAAAAGATTATTGTGAGCATGATAGAATAAGCCCCAATTTAAAGTACTCTTTATATCTAACAATATGCATAACAACTTGCATATGTGGCTCTCTAGGACTACTAAGAAATTGCCTGACATGTTGCACAACATAGGACAAGTCAAGTCTAGTTATGTTGAGATATAAAAGCCTACTAAGTGTCTATAAGATTCTAGGTCAAGTAATAATTGACCTTCATCAATAGAAAGATTTAATCCTTGTGGGAGAGGAAAAACAACAGTCTTGCACTCCAACATGTTTGTATCTTTAAGAATATCAAGTATGTATTTTCTTTGATTCAATACAGTACCTTTAGCTGACCTGGCTACTTCAATGCCAAGAAAAAATCTGACCAGACCCAAATCTTTGATAGTAAACTATTGATGTAGAGCTGCCTTAGTAGACACCAAAAATGCTTCATCATTTCCAGTAAATAATAAATCGTCAACATACACCAAAGCAATAGTAATATTGTCACATGACTTTCTGACAAAGAGTGAATAATCATATTTCGACTGAATATATCCCAGTTTAACATGAAAACTTGTCAATTCAATGTTCCACTGCCTGGATGCTTGTTTTAATCCATATAATGATCTTAACAACTTGCATACCTGACCTGGCTTAGTAGTGGAATAACCTAAAGGAGGTGTCATATAAACCTCTTCCTCCAAATAACCATGGAGAAAGGCATTGTTTATGTCAAGCTGATGCACATTCCATGATTGAGTAGTTCCAAGAGCAAGAAGAAGTCTTACTGTGGCTAATTTGGCAACTGGAGAGAAAGTACATTTATAATCCTTTTCTTCCACCTGATTGTACCCTTTAGCCACAAGCCTGGCTTTGTACCTTTCAACACTACCATCAGGCTTGAATTTGATCTTGTAAACCCACTTTGAGCCTACTGCCTTATGACCTGTAGGAAGATCAGTTAACTCCCAGGTTTTGTTACTTTCCAAAGCTGCTAACTCCTTGGCCATTGCCTCTTCCCAACATGGTTGGCCTTTAGTCTGTGCATAGGACCTAGGCTCAGAAATAGAACATGTGTTATACAATGATGCAACATAATCTGCAGGAAATTTCTGAAAACTCTACCAATCGAGAGGATTGATAAGAAGCAGAGGTAGATGGAAGAGGACAAATATAATCTTGAAGTCTTGTAGATTGTGTTCGAGATCTAAAAGGTCTCCTCAAAACAGGAGGATCAGGAGGAATTGTAGGAGATGAACTAGGTTCTGGCAATACTGAAGGAGTAGCAATTGAAGAGATACTGTCATCAGTAGCAGAAATAGGTGCAACATGAAAATCCAAGTGTTCATCAACATCAGGATTAACTAGTGGCAACTGTGTAGGAGATACTGCCATATCATTCCTTATTGCAGGAGAAGTAACTTTGAAAGGGAAATAATCCTCTCTAAAAACAACATCTCTTGAAGCAAAAAATGTTGTGTGTCTCCAAATCATACAACAGATAACCTCTTTGACCCACTGGATAACCCACAAAAGCACATTTCCTGGACTGAGCACCAAACTTATCTCTTTTCACCGCATTTGGCTTGCCATAACACAAACAACCAAGAACCCTTAACTCAGTAAACACATCTGGCTTTTGAAACAACAATTCAAAAGGAATTTTCCACTTTAAGACAAAACTTGGAAAAAGATTATGACATGCACAACTGCTATAATACACTCTCCCCAAAATTTAATTGGCAATTTGCATACAGTCTCATTGCTCTAGTAGTTTCCACAAGTGTCACCTGAGAAGCACGTGTTATTGACACATCAGCTAAGTATCTACATAATACATTGAATCAAATTGGCAAAGAATACATTGAATCAGATTGGCAGAGGACACTTTCAGCTGGTGTCAAACGGATTGCACTTGACTATTTCTCCGGGGCGAAAAGAAAATTGTGAAAATTTAACTTTTTTCTATATAAATCCTAATTTCAGCTGGTGTCAAATTCCATCCTCCAACCAAAACCCAACAGCAGAAATACATGAAGCTAAGCTCAGCCCCAGTCATTGAAATCGCCAAACCGGAAATAACACCAAATTTATAATTTGGTCATGAATGTAGTAATAGTAGTCATCTAATCCAGGGTTGGCAAGACACTACTGTATAATCAATCATTGCTAAATATCCAATAAAAAATCTCATAATGCCACGTAAATGACTTAACCATAAACCAGCTCAGTACACAGTTGTGGTCTAACAAAACGACTTTTCTCTGTGGAAGTACCAAGAGTACAAACGATTTTCTTTTTTAGAACAAAAAAAGGGAAAAAGAAGTTGAACTAGAACAATGAAACCCTGTTGTCTGTACCAGAGGTTAGAAACCCTAGCACCAAGAAGTCATGAAACAGCAAACAGAAGCTCAAAAACTCAATTGGGTTGAAAGAAGCATCCCAACAGCTTAGCAAACCTGGGAGAAGAAGAAGAGCAGAGCTGGCCCGCTGTCTCTTCAACCAAAGTTGAAGCCACCAGCAGGAACATTTGGCTGATTACCAAAATTGAAGCCCTCTTGATTTGGCATCCCACCATCCTGGACGTGCTGCTCTTCGTCATCTTCCTCAGCCCAGTATTTCTCGAGTATCTTCACAGCCTTCTCGTAGATTTCGTTGTTGTCATGGGTCTGCAGATTCTCAATCTTGTCCAGCCCGTCACATTCATCTATCATCTGTGCATACAGGTTCACTCCTCCATTCATTCCCATTTCTTTGTCTGCTTCCCCTACCTTCAATATGTTCTCCAGCCCTTCGAGGCACACCGTCACAATCCTCGGGTCTGGACACACGAGCAGATCGCAGAGGGGATTGATGCACCCTTGACTTACCAAGAATCTGCACAGATGTAAACCATGAGGGTATGATGTTAATCTAGTGGTCATCTGCTAAATTAAGAGAGGATCTAGAACTTCAACAAATTTTGAGTCTATGATGAGTTGTTACACTTCTCAATAGCACCAAAAGAAACAAAGCTCAGAATGGAGGAATAACAAAGGCAACTAGGACAGATTTTTGGATCCCAAATACTGAGCAGAACATAAAAATAAAAATTGGATGCGGCTTCACAGTCAATCCAATAATGTGCTTCATACAGAATGGAGGAATAAGTGAATAACAAAGTGTAGCAAAGATTTCTTGGTTTACATGTCATGGAATATTTATCAGCCCTGCATATTTACACATGAAATCCCTGGAACTGAACAGAAACTGACATAGGGGGAAACACTCAAGACATATATCTAATTCAGTGTTTCAAAAGCCTAACACAACTGCATGACTGTCACTGTTTAATTCCACAAATTTTGTACACCCATCTCTTGAACAAGCACACAAAGAGCAGCATATGAAACAGTGATATCATTAATTTTGAATATGTGAGCAGAGTTGAAATAGAGATATCATTAATTTGAATACCCACCGAATCTGGTCATGAGATCCACCAGATGTAGCATTTGAGACAGCCCATGCAGCCTCCTTCTTGATGTCAAATTCAGCAAATTGGAGAAGGTGCACAAGAGGAATCACAAGTTGGGCCTCAACAACAGCCTGTATAGTAGATAGTGGCACTTTAATAAAGATATGTAGCAAAATTTAGTACACTCAACAATATTATGAAAAGGAATATGCATCAAAACCTATTTCCACTAACCTATCATTAGAAATTGCGAAAACAACTGATTTCTCAACTTCTAATTATGCAACGCTTTCAAATTTAACATATTTCTGTTATACAACAGAAAAATATCCAATGATGTACTACCAACCAAGTATTTCAGTATCTGACTTCTATCTAAGCATATGAAACCCCCACTGACTTCAGCTAAATCAGACCCAAGCATAAAGTGGAGAATGATATGTGGCAAAACAGGACCAATAAAGTAGAGCAAAACGTGTCAAAATCCCATAAGCTGAGCAATGACAAGTCAGTGTAACATATTGCAAGAAGTATCAAGCACTTGATAAAAAAAGCAGCTGGAATACTTTAATGACAAACAAGACATCTTCAAAAATCAAGTACTAAAATTGATTAATTAGCCACCTCAATAGCCCACTTATTGAGAATACAAGGAGAAAACATGTAGCAGTCACTGACACATTGACACCATAAAGGCTCTCAGAAGATGTAAGAGAGATTTTAATAGGCTATATTTAGGATAATTCGTCTTAGAAAATTTATTACATTACAAGCATTAATGTCCAATGGAAGGGAAAATGTTAGATGATAACATTTTCATTCAGCATCAACAAAAAATGGGCAATAGCATCATGTTCAAGTACCTGAATCTGGGCCCTATTCCCAGCAGTTATATTCGAAATTGTCCAACATGCTTCCTTCTTGATGCTCTTTTTGTGATTGTTAGTGAGAAGTTGATGTAGGCAAGGAAGGACTCCATTGTCTATCACAAACTGCAAACAAGTGAAACATTTTCTTAAAAAGAATCAATTGTACATATGAAGATGTATTTCACTACTACAGTTGGGTAAAATTTTGATAACAACTTGTCAATAGATGCAACTGTAAGTCCATAACCCTAAAAGAACAACATCCACAGCTATAACATTACATCTAAATTGTTTTCCGATTCACTTCAAACCAGACTTATAAAACCTAGAACATGTGGTAAATATGTGTTGATAGTTACATTGAACGGCCATAAGTAAGATATATCAACAAGTTCTACTATGCTAAAGCAGAAGTACCTGAGTCTGGTTATCATCACCAGTCACAATGTTCCCCACTGTTCTAAGGGCAGGTATGAGAACTGTAGGAGATGGATGCCTTGTAGAAAATAATTTTTGTTAGTAAGGAAGAAACAAGAAAGAATTACCCCAAGGCAACTTAAGTCCCACATATTGATAATTAGGTGTTCACTGGGAATGCATATGGAGTCAAAAACATACAGAAGCAGCTCAATGAGTCGCTGACACACGCCTGCTTCAATAACGGCCTGAATTTTGTCATTAGGTCCGTCTGAAAGATAAGAAAGGGCCCAGCAGGAGTCCGTCAGAACTTCCTCATCATTCAGGTAGATAAGTTGTCGAAGAACTGACAAAGCAGGTTTCACCTGTTAAAATCCAAGATGCTTGTCCATTAATCTTCCTAATAAAATTCAAATTAACCCTTACAGATCACAAGCATAGAAGATGTGGCAACTAAAGGACATTGCTAACTACATTCATCTAAGCAAGATCTGACCTGTTCAAATGGTGCAGGAGGCTTGCCACGGCAAAAGTTGGAAAGTGTCCATGTTGCATTTCTTAGCATTGACAGTTTGGAGTTGTCATTTAATTGAGACAATAAAGGAACAAGTGCACCATTGCTCAGCACAAGATCCCTACAACTTGGTGAGTCCCCTGCTACATTACCCAAAGCCCACACTGCCTGCACAAAGAACTCAAACGGTTGCTTCCATGCAAAAAATATTATCACAATGCACTAAAATTATTGAATCTAGTAAAGATCTTACTATCTAGAACAGACAAAATTGTATAATGATAACACCAAATAAGTATATATGTGAGTTTTTAAACTCCAGGGCAAGCAACAAATATATCCACAACTCTATAACCAACATTCACCACGTTTTATATCTTAATTCACAAAAATGATAGAATCTAAAAACCCAACAATATGATCTATTTTGACTAGGAAAAGGGGTAAGGGGAGAATGATGCATCAACCTGCTCTCGAACATCATCACTGGCAGATGCAAGGAGTTGCACAAACTTGGGGACAGCACCTTGCTCAATGACAACTCTAGTATGTTCTGAAGTTCCAGATGCCACATTGGTCAAAGCCCAAGCTGCCTCAAACTGAATAGCAATAGCCATAATCATAATTGTGAGCCAGTTGGATATTATTAAGTTTTCAGAGCTCAAATCCTAAGGGAAGGAGCAATGTACCTGTAGTTGAGGTAGGTCATGCCTATTAAGAAACTCAACAAACCTAGGAACTACACCAGCCTTGATAACCTCATCAATGGGCGGACAACGCTCTACACATGAATGAATACCAAATCACACTCCAAGGTTAAAGTACTAGTTCGAAGTGAATATAATAAAAGCGAATCTTTACTCATACCAATAGATAATAGCTTTCTAAATTGGGTCGTTGCTTCCAACTGAGCAGTAGGATCATCGGACAATACTCCTTGAACCATTAAGGGAATAGTTTCCAGCTGTTAGAGAATGTAAGAAACGGTAATCAATATACAATTGCAGAAAATAATATGTGAATTTCAGAACTTCTCAGAGTACAGGCTCCCATCTCATTTGACGGGACCAGAAAGAGCGTTCTCTTTCTCACAGTCCAATCAAAATCAAATATCACAAGTGAGATTGTAAACTAGTCCCCTCTAAGAAAACCAGAAGGAAAACAGGAAATTGAGGCTGTAAATAATTCAATATATTCATAGCTGGATTTTGTCTCAAACATTATTATCAGAACAAAGATCTGCCCCCTAGTTACTACTTAAGGTGAACCGTGATTTAAGAAACATTGTACACTGTTTACTCTATATCATCTCCCTGAACTAGTCCTTATTCTTCGTCCTGCACACCGACTGGAAATGAGAAATCTACAGTGAACTTGGCATCACTCTCCAGACCCACCACAGGCCGTAGAGGAAGATTAACTGGCTGAATTATCAACTACACGTTCAGTAAATCAGGTATAGAGATAATACCCAGCAATCGGATCATTTAAAAAACAACCTATCTAGAACAATAACCACCAATATAGCTTCCCCCAAGTTTGCAATAATTATACAACCCTCCAACTTTTGCCAAATAAGGCAATCAATTACGCCAAATCGAAGGAGATCGGAAGAAGAAGCAAGTGCGGAAGACTATGCAAAATACCCTTTTCTCAATATTCTGAGAAGCGTCATTGAGAATTGATTGCTGGGGTGGTTGCTGCTGCTGCTGTTGCGATTGGAGCAATAGACCTTCTCGACGCTTCTTCAAGAGATTGTCTTCTCTCTTACTCTTCCTGATCTCAACCAAATTCTCCTCCCTCCTCCTCCTGGCATCATCAGCATCAACACCAGACTTGTACGACTTCTTCCGAACCTCAGATCGAGAATTGGGCCTCAGCGACATCTTTTTCCCTCTTCTATCTCTATGTGACTTTCGTTGTTTACGTACCAAGTGCTTGCTGGTTCTGCGGCTCCTTCCCTCCCTCTATCAGAATCTGTTGGGTGATTTGGTTTTTGCTTGCAAGGCGCTCGAGATAATGCCTCTGTGAAAAGGAGGTGACCAGGAATGAGAAGGTGAGGAAGAAAGAAGGGTTATTGAGATTTTTGATGGGGGAGCGACGATTGTGATTTGCGTACTGTAAATAACTAGTTTAGTAAGTATGGGTAAATTTAAATTTATAAAATTATTAATAATTATTTATTATTAAATTAAATTATGTTATATTTAAATAATTTTAAGAATAAAATAATCTTAGTGATATTGTGAAAAATTAAATAAATAGAAGATTGAAATAACAGTACGTTCAAAATTTTATTATTAATTATATAACTTGTATAAATATATTATATTTTATTCATAATATTCTCGTACATTTATCCTTTTTATATTTAATCATACAATTATTGTTATACACGGGATATTTTTGTTGAAGTCGTGTATGTGTTTCACTATCATTTACGGTGTATTTTCAATAAACTATATTATATTAACATTGTCAATATTTTAATATTAAAAATTATAAGTCATAATATTAGTTAAACATAAATATTTATACTTATAACAAAATTCTAGCTTTAAAAGTGATATGTTTAAATGCTATATCAAAAATATATTATTGTAATATTAATTATTCAAAAATATCAAGATATCAATCGTATTAGCTCAAAAATAAAAATAAGAAAAATATAAATAATTTAATGACTAATTGTAAATCATAATCTAAAAAAAATCTAAAAATTTGAAGTATTAAAGTTTGAGATAGTTAGAATATACCAAAGGTTATTCATGTTTGTTATGATGAGTTTATTTAGATGTGTATTTGTATTTAAAGATAAAAAATATAATTTTTAAATTGATTTTTTTTGGAATAATTGAAATATATATTAAATAATTAATGATAATAATTGTTATATCGGTTTTTCTAACCTATGTCCTAAGGGCGTATGTTAAGAATTCTCATTTTAAAAACTATTCCCTAAAAAGTAATGCATAAACCCTTTTACAAAATAATAAAATCACTGATATAATTACACTTAACAAAATCCTTTAAAATTAAGTGCTTAACTTATGTCATAATCATAGGTTAGAAAAATTATTTTGTATTTAACATGTTCTTAATCATTTTATGGTGTAAAAATTGTCATTGGAGTAATAACGTAGCTAATACTACGATTTATATCGAAAAAATTAGTGAAATTATGATAAGATTTGTCATGTTCTTAGAAATAAGATTTGCTAAAAAAAATAGTGAGATTATGATTTATATTATTTTAATAACAAATAAATATTAGATTAAATGAGACTTGTTACATTTAACAATTAATATCGTACATTAGATTGAAAAGTTTGGTTGGTTAAAATCAAATTTGATAGTCAGGTAAATAAAACATTAATAATGTAAGATATATTATTTAAAATTCAGATGATTGGTTGGTTAATATCAAACTTTGTTGAATTTTTATAATTTGACACATGAGTAATGTGGGTCCAGAATCTTTTTAGTAGTTCAAAAATAAATCGCTTTAATAATGTACAGATTATGAGGTGATTGAGGTTTTATCATCAAAAATCTTGATCGTAACAATCAACATGATATACATTATATTTGGTAAATAATCAGTATACTCAATAATATACTTATATGGCACAAAAAAAAAACCCTATTTGATATATTTTTTTAATTTTCTTTTATATAAACTTTAGAGAAAATTACTGTAAACATACCAATAAAAATAAAATATAGGATAATTAATATATAAAGTTAACATAATTAAAAATATTTTGTCAATCTTATATGTTCATATATATTTTTTACTACATATATTTTTATTTGTTTTATAAAATTGATTACTTACAAGAGTAATATCAAATGTTTTATGTGCTTGTATCTTATATTTTATCTTTAATTGTATAAATTTATATTGATCTCCTATCTAAAGTTACGTAACAAATTATTTTTATATTGAAACTGTAAATAATCAAACCTTAACCAACTAAACTTAAACAAATCAGTGGAAAGAGTGCAACATGAACATGTATGAGAATAAATATATGTGAACGTGAATAAAATCAGTATAACAAAGTATCTAAAATTACGTAACACATTAAATTGATGAAAAATTATTATAAAATATTTCTTATATAGGTCTTATAGGTTGTTAAGATATTTGGTTTGAAATTAGTTTTAAATTAGGTAAAGTATAAATATATTAAGCTAATGAATAAAAAGAAAAGGAAGCCCCTACTTCAATAATTTTTGTGATTTTTTTTTCAAAAAATCTTATCCAATATATCTAAAGCTATATATAAAGTTATTGTTAATTAAATTTCAAGTTTAATCATCTTAATACATATTAAGAAATAGGAGGTTAATATATGTCTATATAAGTTGATTTGGTTTTTATTTTAAAAATTTTCAACTAATATAATCTAAAAATAAATTCATGATAGATGACATTTTTGTTGATTCATTTTTATGGAATATATTAGTGAAAAATAAAAAAGTTTGTTACGTACAAATTGATTTATAAAAACAAAGTAGTTACTTATTGAGCATGTATCTAGCTAAAATATTAACAAATAGACATTCTCGAACGAAAATCATATAATAATAAATCATATTTTAGACATAACTTTTCTTAATAATCATTAATAAAATAAATATTATGTTTTAAAATTTTATATGTGAAATCTATGAATGGAAAATGTGAATGTATTATAATTAAAATGAAATTTTATATGCTATCACATATTCATATTTTACGTGGATTTACATATTAAAATGTGAATATATTATAATTAAAAATTTAAACATTAAGATTTAGCTGAAACGTTGA
This sequence comes from Rheum nobile, assembly GCA_027886185.1. Taxonomy (NCBI): domain Eukaryota; kingdom Viridiplantae; phylum Streptophyta; class Magnoliopsida; order Caryophyllales; family Polygonaceae; genus Rheum; species Rheum nobile. Next base: position 496,489 of record WOAB01000761.1, on the reverse strand, counting down.
GTTAGGTAATATTAAAAATAAACAAAATTGGGAATTAAAAACTAATTGCAATATCACAAGATTTTAGTTAGTTAGAAACTTAGAATGTTAGATAATGACGCAACAACGTAGTGGGCCCAGAATCATTGTGAAAGCTTGAAATTCAATAACTTTAATATATATATATATAGATCTATGCTCTAGTAAAACAGGCTCTTATAGTGAAACGGATGAATGATTCTAGTGCGTTGAATGTTGATGAGATTGACGGACAAGATTTAATGGAGAGAAGTACACAATAATTTAAATAGAAGACACACACTAGATTATCTAATTTTATGAGATTTGTTTTCCCCAATTTACTCCATCTCTCTCCAATCCATCGATTCATTTTCCCATTAAATCGTCTCTCCCTTTCTCCTTCCACAAACCGTTCATCATCTCTTTCTTTCTCCTTCCAAAATCGGCAATCTCGTGCTCTCCTCTCGCAACTCCACCATATGGTCCACACAAATCTCACCCTACAATCCTGTCACCGGCGGTGATCAAATCGTGCCAAAAGCCGCCCTCTTGGATTCCGGGAACCTTGTATTGACGTTGTCCGGAAGCCAAACCGCTATGTGGCAGAGCTTCGACTACCTGACCCACGTTTTCCTGCCGGGGATGCTACTGGGCCTGAACCGGCGAACCGGGTTCAGCCGCTCCTTAAATTTGTGGAGGTCGAACGACGATCCGGGGTGCGGGAACTACACGTTCCGGGTGGGGCCCGAGAGTGGGCCCCCCGAGTTTTATGTGTACAAAGACGGGTCGGAGCCGGTTTGGCGGACGGCGCCATGGGTTGGGGAGAGGTGGAGCGGAGTGCCGGAGATGACTTGGAGTTACATATTTAATTATACGTTTGTCGACACGGGCGATGAGATCTACGCCACGTATAGGATCCAGAACCGTTCGATCGTGTCGATATTTCTATTGGATGGGGAATCGGGGACGGTACAGAGGAAGACGTGGCACGAGAGCAGCCGCCAATGGATGAAGTTCTGGGCAATTCCTCTTGAGGATTGCGATCAGTATGCAAATTGCGGAGCTTTTGGTTTATGCACTCCTCAAGTGTAAGAATCTCACATATTCATATATATAATATATGCATTTTATATGGGGATGAAGAGCATAGTGTATCACAACATAGTTGACAATTAAGTAGGATATAGTTATTTTAATTTGTCCAATATTGATCGATACTAGCTGGTATATATGTATCAGAGACGAATTCAAGTGTTCGTGCTTGACGGGCTATGAGCCAAAGTCAGCGAGGGATTGTGATGTGACCCTGCCTCCCATGCCGGCCCAAGACGAGGACGAAGCCATGACCGTGAGCTCAGAAGAGCCAAGTACGAAGACCGCGTTCTTCTTCATACTCCTCGCATCAGGAACAGAGTCCGCGATCTCATTCAAACATCTCTATCCAAGACCAAAGATCGTGTGCCTCAACGCGTCTCCCTTCAAGCGACTCAATGTTGAACGCGATCTCTTTCAAGCGACTCAACCTCCTTCAATGTTGATCGCGTTCTATCTGAAGATTCTCACATTCAATGCCTTTAACGCGTTCTTTTGAGACATTTTCTATATTTGGTATTTCCAGCTTTATTCTCGATAGTTTCCTTTTTTAGTCCTTCTATCTTTTAGGGTTTGTGCATTTTGCATGCTTGCATGGGCTAGCCCTTAGACGCGTTTCGGCCCAAGCCCATTAGGTCTTGGCCGAGATACATTGGCTATTTAAAGCCTCCTATGTTCTTGTTATTTCTTTACGTTAAAGTTAAAGTTCAAGGTTTCAAGTAGAGTGTTAATTCCTCCTTCCCTTGATCGGACGTCACCCATATCCCTCTCATCCCCATTCCCTCCGCCGCCGACGCTACGGCAATCGCTTGATCTTCTCAAGCAAAGTCTATCTTCGCATCTCCTTCATCCGCAGTCGACGCTACGACACCCCAAAGACTTGTCTTTTCAAGCCTTATATCCTTCACCAAATCGCTTCCGCCCCCGCTAACAATTCTTCCATCAAATCGCTTCCATCACCACCGAGTTCCTTGTTGTCGCCACCGTCTTCCCAGTCGCCGACGTCAACAAACCCATTCATCGCGATCTTCCGCTCGCGATCATTCCCATCATCGTGTTCCACAGAAGAATCACAACATCGAGTGACTTCCCAACCAAGACTAGATCCAAAGGCGTCACCTTTGACAATTTGGCTTGTCATCGGAGGCAAGGATACATCAATTGGCATCAGAGCCCAGCAGTCTTGTAAGTCACGAACTCAAGTTTCAATCTTGTTCACGAAAATTATTTCTTCCCCCATCGTTTGCTTTCACAAGTTTGTTGAGAAAAACCACAAATTTCCGTATTTACTGCGCCTTTCGGTTTCTACAAGGTCCCACCTTGGCCAATTTTTTTTTTCTTGTTCCCCAAGTTTTGGTGTGTTAGATATTTATTTATCTTGCATGCTAGAATATTTTGTTTCCTTATTTCATGCGTGGATAGAGTTTCCTTGTTTGCTAGATCTTGCTTTTTAGGTTGTTAACCAAATTTCCTAATATAAGATATCATCAAATCTTATCTTCTCTCTCCTATCTCTAAGATCACACTTGTGATTTTCTTGTTACTTAGACCGATTTTATTTTTGTTTCCTTTTGCAAATCCGAAAAGATCAAAAGATAAGATCTCAGATATTAAAAAAAAAGATATCCAAAAGATATTCAAAAAAAAAAAGTTTCCAAAGTTAGGAAAAATCAAAATAAGGCAACCCTAACCCACTCTCGGTCTAAGCTCATCTTCTCAACCTCTCCACCGTCTAGGTCAAGCTTCCTAGAAGGTACTTTCTTGCTAATTAGGTTGCTTTGTTTACGTTTGTTTTAGGGTTTCAATTTGTTCTTGTTTGTTTGATTGCAACTTGCTTGATACACCATCTCTTGTGCAAGCCAAGCCGCCCTCACGGCAAGCCAAACAAGCCCTAACTACGTGAACGTTGTGACTTGACTAGTGATTTGCTTGGTTGTTGTTCTTCGTTGTCTTTTGGTTCGTTTTTACTCCCATGTCTGGCCGTCTTGTTATAGGTACCATGCCGATTGGACACAGTAACGACGAATGCGACGTCGACAACACAACCCAAGAACAACCGCCGTTGGCTCTACCCCAGGACCAATGCGTTCAAGACCCCCCATAACAAGATAACATCTTGGAGTTGACGGAAGATCAAATCTTGATCCAAGCTCTTCGACAAGAGGTCGCAGCATTGAGAGCTCAACAACCAGTGGTACCCACCGCGCCAACTCCAACACCACTGAGTGCTATGGACGCGCCGCCTCCACTTGGAGCCACCGACGCGGGTCCATCCAAGACGAGAGTAGACAAAGGCAAAGGAATTATGCCGTCTTCGTCTCAACATCAACCACAACTCAACAGAATGCAGAGTGTTATCGAGAGTCGCCAAGGCTTTGTTCCCCAAGCGGACCGCTATGTTCCCAAATCCACAACTGCTGGCTTGGACAACGGCTCCGACTACGACCGCGACGCCGTAGACACTCAAGGTGAGTATTCTGAACCATACAACTTCGATGATCGCTATGCCTCTAGGAGAACCCAGAGACGCGTACCGGTGTCAGTGCCACGCGAAGGCCGTCCTCGCTGAGCCGAGCAAGCCGACGCGACACCAAGGAGACCCAGTCGCAGGCCAAGTGGGCATATGCGACACGATGATCAATTGAGGACCCCCCCTACACAGCCACGGAGCCATGATGTACGCGATCACCTTCGACACCAGAGTGTTCGAACACCGCGTTACAGATCTGATGGCTACGCGTTGATCACACCCAATGTTCAAGACAACTTCGACGAGTATGATGACGAAGAGATCGAGGACTCAGGTATGGTCAACCCTAATTTTGTTCACCCCCTCTTGGAGATCCACTTGAATTGCAGGATCACCCATCGGATTGGATACCTCCACCGCGTCTCCAGCCCCAAGGAGAACGCGTTCGAGACATTGGCAGCGAGCGCCGCGATGTTATACAAAGGGACATTCGACGCGACAACTACGATGCCCGGCCGCGAAGACGTCAACGCGATGACGCCTACACGCCAAGGGATGAGTACGTCCGCGAAGATCGCCAAGAACGCGATAGACGCCAAGTTGGACGCGATAGACCACATGGCTTGCGCACCTTTGTGAACCCTCTCTACGACGCCGCGCCCAACAACGCGTTCAACCAAGCACCTGGCCAGCCTCGATACCAGCGACACCAAGTCAAGGTAAAAATCGAGCATTTTCATGGTGAATACAACCCCTCTGTTTTTATTGAATGGGTGCAGGCTACGGAGTACACCCTTAGATATTGTCGAGTGCCACCTGAGGAGCATGTCGACGCCGCGACGCTTAACTTCCGCGGAGCCGCCCGCGTTTGGTGGCATAGATTTGAGGTTGACTGCGTGCGTCGCCACAAGACACGAGTCACAGAATGGCATCAACTAGTCTACGTGATGACCAAGAAATACGTGCCTCCAGACTACAAGAATCAAATGAGATTGGAGATTGCCATGGCTCGCCAAGGATCGATGACTCCACTCGAGTTCTTTTCCAAGCTTGAAGACATGTATTACAAGGCCAACATCTCCGTTGCACCATCAACTTTGAGGACGAAATTCTTAAGTGGCTTGAACACTAACATCCGTGATCAACTCGAGATTTTGCCCATCAAAGATTTGAACACACTCACACATACGGCGATGCAAATCCATTCACAACTCTCTCGCCGAAAGTCCTACACTTGGCAAAGTGGCCAAACCAGATATGCTTCTAACCCTAGTGTTTTATCTTCTACTAACCCTCGCCCTAGTGCCTCTACCACAGCCGTGTCGAGCCAAGCTCTAGAAGCACATCCGTCGATGCCAAACACCGCGCCGCACCAGACCGCGCCCAGACAACCCCCAGTGGGCACAGATCGCGCACGCGACCTCGAATGCTACAAGTGTGGTGGACGAGGCCGCTACAAGAAAGATTGCCCCAATGCTCGCAAGGTGTTGTTCTCCGCCGCCGCCGCCGGCTACGAGTCCTGTGATGACGAGGAGGCCACACTTGACGCGATCGATGAAGACAACGCAGAAGATTTGAGGATGACTGCGTGCGTGGCCTCCTGTGATGACGAGGAGGCCACAGTCTCTCGCCAATGCTTAATTTCTTTTTCCATAGGCCCATACTGTGATTCAGTTTTATGTGATGTCATTGCAATGGATGCCACCCATATTTTGCTTGGGCGCCCATGGCAATTTGACAGGCGCGTGCTCCACGATGGCTATTTGAACACTTATGTGTTCAATTACCACGGGAAGTGCATCACCTTGCATCCAATGTCTCCGCATGAGATCTTGTAGGACCAGGTTGAGCGTGATCGCCAGAAAGCCATTAAAGCCGCGTCACCACCAACGCGACCCACCTCAGATCCCGGAGATTCTTCCTTGAGGCCACAACTCCTCTCACACCCAGACGCGCCCCAGGATAACACGCGTTGCAGAGACAAGGGGTATGCGCCTCCAAACACTGCGTTGCAGGACCGTTGTGATCACCAGGTGTTTCTCGCCAGACCTAGGGACTCCATTGCCCATTTGAATGGCAAGGTGCCAACTCTGGGCATGCACAACTACCTCCTCGCCAAGCCTTTACCCCAAACTGTCGCCTCGTTGCAAGCAGAGTTCACGGCGGATTTGCCAGCAAAGCCACCAAACACGCTACCAACCTTGGGTAGCATTCAACACACAATCCACTGGGTGTTTGGTGCCTCACCGCCACAAAACGGCACAAGATTCGTGTTCGACACCGACATCCTTGCGTGGGCGCCCTTGCAACAGAATGTCGAGCTCAAGTTCAACGATGGTGAAGCGGGGACGCTTCACAGCCAAGTGGGGGAGGGTGATGTGACCCTGCCTCCCATGCCGGCCCAAGACGAGGACGAAGCCATGACTGTGAGCTCAGAAGAGCCAAGTACGAAGACCGCGTTCTTTGTCATACTCCTCGCATCTGGAACAGAGTCCGCGATCTCATTCAAACATCTTTATCCAAGACCAAAGATCGCGTGCCTCAATGCGTCTCCCTTCAAGCGACTCAATGTTGAACGCGATCTCTTTCAAGCGACTCAACCTCCTTCAATGTTGATCGCGTTCTATCTGAAGATTCTCGCATTCAATGCCTTTAACGCGTTCTTTTGAGATATTTTCTATATTTGGTAATTCCATCTTTATTCTCGATAGTTTCCTTTTTTAGTCCTTCTATCTTTTAGGATTTGTGCCTTTTGCATGCTTGCATGGGCTAGCCCTTAGACGCGTTTCGGCCCAAGCCCATTAGGTCTTGGCCGAGATACATTGGCTATTTAAAGCCTCCTATGTTCTTGTTATTTCTTTACGTTCAAGTTAAAGTTCAAGGTTTTAAGTAGAGTGTTAATTCATCCTTCCCTTGATCGAACATCACCCATATCCCTCTCATCCCCATTCCCTCCGCCGCCGATGCTACGGCAATGGCTTGATCTTCTCAAGCAAAGTCTATCTTCGCATCTCCTTCATCCGCAGTCGACGCTACGACACCCCAAAGACTTGTCTTTTCAAGCCTTATATCCTTCACCAAATTGCTTCTGCCCCCGCTAACAATTCTTCCATCAAATCGCTTCCATCACCACCGAGTTCCTTGTTGTCGCCACCGTCTTCCCAGTCGCCGACGTCAACAAACCCATTCATCACGATCTTCCGCTCGCGATCATTCCCATCATCGTGTTCCACAACATAATCAGAACATCAAGTGACTTCCCAACCAAGACTAGATCCAAAGGCGTCGCCTTTGACAATTTGGCTTGTCATCGGAGGCAAGGACACATCAGACTAGTACTTGAGGGACGCATCGGATGGTTGCGCGAGGGCGGGGAACGTTTCCATGTGCCGAAACGGGGAAGGATTCTTGAGGTTGGCTAATGTCAAGGTGCCAGATACGTCGAGAGCCAAGTCTAACATGAGCATGAGCTTAGAGGAATGCATTCTATGATTATGGATTATGTATCTGGCCGTGAATGTGATATTCAGTTGTATGGAAGGGATATGTATTTTCCATGCATTGATATGCAGATAATACTTGTATGATATGCAATTTTTTATGATAGATTATTTCATTGGTCGTGAATGTGATATTCATTTGTGTGGATGTGATATGCATTTTCTATACATTGATATGCAGAATAAGCCGCGGGCGCGGAAAGGAAGCCGCGTGCGCGGCCAAGGAAGATCTCGTTGAGTGCCAGGAAAGAACAAGCCGCGGGCGCAGTTCAAGGGCAGCGATCACGGTCATGCAATTATGTGGATGGGATATGCATTTTTTGTACAGTGATATGCAGAATATACTTGCATGATATACAACTTGTAATTATGAATTATTTCCTTGGCCGTGAATATGATATTCATTTGTGTTGATGAGATATGCATGATACCGAATAACAGATATTCAGAAATACTTGAACGATATTCAAATAATGTGTTTTGATATGCATAATTGTTTTTCAATTCAGTGGATGCATTATATACATAATGAATAAGCACTCACAATACTTGAATATTAGATATAGGACAGTGAATATCAGCATGAATACGATCGAACATGAACAAAATAAACAGATATGCAAAGAACATTTAACGATATTCACAATTTTCGTGTCGATATACATAATGTTAATTTTTAACTAATTAAATGTATTGATATGCACGAACTTTCACTGAATATGCGTATTAACTAAAAACACAATGAATAACACAGATCTCAGTGGAGGCTTGAGGAATAACGCTGATGGGGATATGCAATATCTTTCTCTCTCCAAATCTACATTAAACTTTCTATTTTGGAGGTGGTTATTTAATAAAATTCAAAAAAGCTTTTTGTGATATTTATTCCATGATTCACACCCCCACTACACCCTATTTTCTCTCTCCTAATCTAGCCATTTATCACCCTCAATCTAACGCTCCAAAATTGTCCACTCGTTTCACCACAAGACTCGTTTTACCCGAGCGCCCATATATATATATATATATATATATATATATATATATATATATATGCATTGAGGGCTTGTAGGGATTTTATGGTAGGTGGGTTTCCATAATACAAGGCCCATAAGAATCAGTTACCATAAAAAACGGATGAGAAAAAAAGGAAAATCTAAAATAGGAGAGAGAAGATGCAATCTTTCTCATTGAACGACGGTGGTAGTTGCGTCTTCTACGTCTGCTTCCTCCTCTACTCCATTGCCGGTCTTCTTCAACATAAACAAAGGCGGAAATTGTCGTTCTCAAATGCCGGAATTGAACATGGAAGAAGGTTAGTTCGTATTAGTCCGTTGTTCTATGATACTCAAACCGTTCATTGTGAATTTTATGAATGATTTGTATTTGCTGTAAATTTTAGGGTTTAGCGTTGAGTTCTTGATACTATTATGAATACTGATTTTGACAATAATGGATGATTTAGCAGACTTCGGGTTTCCCTTGCAACAACTTTGATTTATCTTTGATATGCATTCAATCCGAAAGCATTTTCTGATGTCACTGTTATTAGATCACGCGCATATTCTGTGTACGTTTATGCATATCAGTCTATGCAAAGAATTGAAAGTGGATATTCTGGATATGGTTACGGAAAAATGAATACTGCTATATATAATTTGCATATCTGTTAAATCTGTGAATATCAGATTACATAATCGGAATATCGTTCAAGTGTTTTTGAATAACTGATATACGTGATCATCGTGATTATGGTCGTTCATATTTATACTGATATTCATAAACAGTTAAACGATATGCAGTATCTGTTCAATGATATTCAACAGTTATAATCATATTCATAAACTCTGGAAAGTTAACCGTCTGCATAACAACCCATAAATTTTGCATATTGTACTATATCATTTGCGTACCTGTAAAGGTTTATGCATAACGACCCATCATATTGTACTATATCGTATATATCCTGATATGCATAAAGACTGACGAGTTATGCAATGTTGTTGTGTAGATATGCGGTCCTCTTCATCAGGCAATGATGTTGATATATCTGATGATGGGTTGTCAGACGAAGAAGAGGCTGATTTCGTGTATGGCACAGAGTGTGTTATTGACCCAAACGACAGCAACACAAAGCACTGGGTTCCGCTATGTCCCCTTTCCATGAAACCGGTGCTTGGAAAAAGCTTCAATTCCCTGGATGCAGGAGAGGCATTCTATCGTGAATATGCATCCACAACTGGTTTTGATGTTAGATCAAGCACCTCGCACAAGTTCAGCCACTCAGATGTTGTGAAGATCAAATACTTTGTGTGCGATAGGGCTGGATTCAAGAATGTAGCTAATAGTACGAGCAACCGTAAGACGACATCTAACAGGATAGGGTGTGGTGCAAAAATCTCTCTGAAGTGTAATGACGGCATCGCCTACGTTGTTGATAACTTTATAGAGAAACACAACCACGATATGATACCGAATACAGCATGACATTTCCTCAAAAGTAGTAGGAAGATGGACATTGGACATCAAAAATTTATGATGAGCTGTGCAAAGGCGAACTTGGGGCTTGTAAGGTCTTTTAATCTCTTAAAAGAGATGGTTGGTGGATATGGGAACATGAGGGCGATGTCAAGGGACTTCCGAAATTTCAAACGAGATCTGATGTCGCACATCACAGCTACTGATGCGCAAATGGTGATTAATAGGTTTGCAAAGAAGAAGGAGCAATGCGATGCCTTTTACTTTGAGTATGATGTGAACAATGAACAACAGTTAACGAGGTTATTCTGGGCAGATCCGATCTCACTCGGGAATTACGCTGCTTTTGGAGATGTGGTTTCCTTTGACTCGACCTACAGAACAAACAGGTACTCTATGTAGATAGTTTGAGATTTAAAAATTTATTGTATTTCGATATGCAAAGTATTTTAATGTATATGCATACATGTACTATATGGTATTCACACCATTCAATGGGGTTGATAATCACAAGAAAAGTCTTACGTTCGGTACAGGATTGGTCATGAAGGAGGATGTGGAATCGTACGAATGGCTTTTCGTACACTTTCAGAAAGCAATGGGCCATGCACCAAAGATCCTTGTGACAGACCAGGATCCTACAATGAAGATTTCTATTGAGAATGTATTGCCCTAAACCAGACATCGTTTATGTATGTGGCACATCATGGAGAAGGTGTCGAAAAAGGTTGGTGCAAAAAAAATTAACTCGAAGGATTTCAGAAAGAAGTTGGGCAAGTTGGTTTGGGATGATACACATACAATCTCAGAGTTTGAGGATGGATGGAAAGAATTCGTGGTTGAGTATGAGCTCGATAAGAAACCTTGGTTCGGTGATATGTTTGATCTACAACACTATTGGATCCCAGTGTATTTTAAGGATATTGTTCTTGGTGGTCTGGTTCGCACAACATCGATATCGAAGTCTCAGAATAGTTTTTTTGGAAATTATTCAAACAAGAACTTTAGCCTTGTTGAGTTGTTGATGCACTTTGATAGTGCAATGGAAACCCAACGTTATAACCAGATGAGGAATGATATCGAATCAGACACACAAATGCATGTATTGAAAACGCCATTGTTGATTGAGAAGCATGCTTCTGAGGTGTATACCCTAAAAATCTTTTCTCAGGTTCAAGAAGAGATTACCGCAGCGTGTTTCGACTGTTCTGTCACTAATGATACACCAGGTACGATATTTACAATGTGGTCTGATATTCAAGTATTGCGTTCTGATTTTCAATTATATGAATGGGATATGCATTTTAAATATATTGATATGCAGTACATGTGCATCGGAATAGTTTTATTTGATATTGCGTTACCGTATTCACTACAATTTGCTTTTTATGGAATTCTTACAAAGTGCATATCGTGCATACCAATGCTTGAAGTTGTGAATATCGACATAGAGTTTTTGCATAACTGTATTTATGAATATCAAACATGTTATTCAATTTATTTACTTATGAGTGTTGCATTGATATACACTAGTACATGCACCGATATTCATATTTGGTGAAGAGATTTGCAGTTAGCTATGATTGATATTCGCTGTTTTACCAAATGGTATTCATGCGCAGGTGAGGACCAATTGACATATACAGTAAAGGATGGCAATGGAGATTTATTTCAAGTAGATCATCCACTGCGTCACGACATCACTACATGCAGCTGCATGATGTTCAACAAAGTTGGTTTACCGTGTCGTCATATCTTCACCGCTTTGAAATCTTATGGTTATGAAAAGGTTCCTGAACGACTGATTCTAGCTAGATGGAGAAAAGGTGCTGCAACAAGCACAAAGAGTAGTATTCCTAATGACGTATGGGATCAGAGTGTAAGAATAGAAAAGAAACAAGCTATGATGAACGAATTATGGTCAGTGGTATATTCTTGTGTTGGACTTGTGGAGGAAGACGGTGAGAAGATAAATGATTTACTGTTAACATTGAAGAACAAGAAGTCAGAATACAAAGCAGACGATAACTCTGAAAACAGGGAAGAAGGAGTAAGAGAATCAATGGTAGAGAGCTTTGCGGGAATTAGTGCGCCAGATGAGGTCTACGTTCAACCTCCAACACAAGCGAAGAACAAATGCACCGGGAAGAGGTACAAAGATGGAAAGGAGAAGTCTATAGCCGAAGCTCGGAAAAAGAAGGTTGTAGACGAAAATGCACAGAAAGGAATGAGGAAATGCAAAAGGTGCAACAAGTATGCCATACATGATAGCATAAATTGCAAAGAAAATGTCTAGTCTACTAATATACGACATTATTGTTTTGATATTCATAATATTTAGTGCAATATTCATTAGCGACTCATATCCATGTATTTGGGATTTCGACATTTGTTTTATGAATTTATTGATGTTATTCAATCGTATGTTTTGGAAATCAAGGTGTAGTGATTTAATATTTTTTTTGCGTGGTTGCGTATTTCATACATTCATATAGTCTACTTAACTTGTTTAATCGAAATGCACCAATATTTCGGTATACACTTCATATGTCGTGAATACCATAACATAAATATTGCATACCGACAAAAGATTCTTGCATATCAATAACTTGGTAATGCAAATTTGTACATTCATAACTTCTACTTAATCGTGCATACCAAAACAACGAATTTGCATACCAAACTATACCGTTATAGAATTTATGAATCGTGCATACCAAAACTATGAACTTGCATACCGACAAAACATTCGTGAATATCAATAACTTGGTAATGTAAACTACACTGCTAGGTAGTGGAATAAACCGTCTACGTAGTGGAATAACGTCTAAGTAGTGGAATAAAACGCCCCACTGATATGTCTTATCCATTGCCATTTGATTTGCCATCATGATATCATGGTTTGACCCCCCGCATAACATGTGTAGCGTCTTCGATGATGAAGTCTTTCATAATGTTCATCTTAGACGTTATAAGGTCATGGAGATACATATGGCGCAATGGAACCATGCATTTCTTGGAGTTAGGCTTAAATCCAGTTTGCCAATTGTTCACTCCCTGTCCAAAATATGTCTCCATATGGCGCATTACATATACCCCGCAGTCAATCTTGTTTGTGTTATCACGCCATATCATTTTCAGAATGAACATACGACCTCTGGTAAAACCATTGCATCTTGTGCCGAGATTCAAAGAATCCATATATTCAAAGAACATCCTAGGTTGTGGACAAACATAACAAACAAATCGAATCCATGTAAGTTATAGTATAAAAACATTTCAACATTCCCTGATTTGAGTGATATATTACCAGTACGACCATTGTTTCACCATATTTTGCTACCGGGTCCTCATCGCCACCTTTGGAATTATCAATAATCTCTATCTTCGAACGCATGAAGTTGAAACAAACCAGGAAAAAATGCTCATGTTTCAAAATGGGGAAGAGGACATGTCATTGCATCAAAATGTTAATTGACGAATATCAATAGATCGTTTATAAGAGTGCTAATATAAAATAAATATAGTTGGATGAGTTATTACCAAATCTATATCCACCAGAGATGTATGGTTGAGGCTCGCTACCAATTCGTCCATCCCATATTTGAAAATGGAGAACTTGGAGTCGTATTCAACTTTGTTTGGGTTGGAGAGGGGGCCAACCTGCTTATGTAGAAATGAATAAGGATTCGGTGAATATCATTGAATGACATGTGCATATTACAATGGGAAAACTGAATACCTACCAAAGTTGATGGATGAACGAACAACCGCGATGCAGTTGTATGGTTTCGAGCCTCTTCTAAATCATTTAAATATGTGCACCACAAGTCGATAATATTAATTGAAACAAAGGTGGATTCTTCAAGTGACCGGAATTCGCTCGCATCAAGTGTTCTCCCATTATAGTCAAATAGGACCTCCCTGTTTACGGGAAAGATAATAGACGAATCAAAATAGAAGCATAATCATTGAATGCAACGCACTTCAGTAGTAAAAACTAACCCATCCGGAGCGTGATTAACAACATACGAATATAATGCAGGTTGTTCTTTACTGATCGTTTTTCTTGCGTTTATAATCCTATTCAACCATGGGCTCTTTTTTGTAGCCGGTAGCTTAATGTTCCTCTTCTCCTTTTGTTGGACAGATTTCATCAGTGTTACAAAATCATCGTCGTCCTCATTGTCGTCCATTTAGGCCTGAATTGGAAGTAACGTCAAAGCAAACATGAATGCAATTTAATCATACAACGCATACCAGAACATCTAATTTGCTTACGGACACAGAACATGTGAATATCAGACAAGGTCTGTTAAACATTACATAATTAAGTCGTTACACAACGAGTCTTTTGACCACAATTCCACCCCATCTAAGCCTGCTAAACATTACAAATATTAAGCAGTTACAAACTACGTGAAGATGTCCACAATATCACCCCAGCTAGATCTATAGTCTTTATATTATATGTAGACAAAATTTTGGCTCTAAAGCCAACCAACCATACTGTTTATCCCTTGACACCCCCTCTTACTTCCGACCAAAATACAACTTCACGAATTCAAGCCTTAAGTGTGACCATCATCATTTGCTTCTAACCCTATTACTCCTCCTCAGGCTTACCGGATCAGTTTGTTGAGGGACGGGACGCTTTTCTAGACGACCACATGTTGTCTTCTTAGCCACATTCTTCTTATCACTGGCCACAACAACTGTAGGTTGAGCTGGGGCAACAGCTTCAACTCGGGGATGCTCAACATCGATGTTATTCACCACCCCTATAACCACATCACTTGGATTCAGTTGCCCCTGTACAATTTCAACATATCGGTTAAATAATGATCATATCCTGCATATGAATGTGTGAATAATGCATAACATACCCATTAAAATGCATACCCAAAACAAATCACTTTCATTTAGCTGGGTTGGTGGGTCAACCTTCTCTACTGTGGTGGCTTCGGTCATCTTGGACTGATCGTCAACAACGGCTGGAATATCACTTTCATGGTGCTCGACTGGTGGGTCAACTTTGCTTGTTCCCGTATTGCCCTATGGAAATTTCATTACTAATATTATGCAAACATTCAATAAACTAAAACAAATTTGCTTTGCGTGATAAATAAATGTACATAAACCTGAGGCATATGAACATCCACTATGGCCGTTGGACTGGACTGATGCACTTCTTCAGTATGGCCCGTATCTGCCTGGAAAAAGGGCAGATCGTCATTAAACCCGACTTCATCATTCTCGCGCTTGATGATGTCATTCCGCCTAGACAACGCAGCCTCGATCTCTTCAACCACCTTCATCAGCTCCGGACTAGTCCAGAATGGGTCTTCAGCTTGCGAGAGCACATTCCCTACTTGAGTGCATACATCAAAAGGAGCCTCGTGCATGGAATCTGATCTGGAACCCAGCAAAGCCCTGGCCGACTCAGTGAGGGCGATTGACACTTCATCGTCCTTGCACTCGACATGCATGTTTTTGGTCCTGTCGGCTATCCTAATAATAGCATTTGCGACAATCTTCAAATCCTTCACCATACCTTTGTTGTACTCCTGTAAAAATTGCATATCAATATGTAAATTTTGCATTGCAATATTGTTAACAACGACTTCATCAACACTATAAAGTATAAACCATAATATAATCATCTTCAAAATCGACAATTGCTTAGATCATTAATATACAATGAGTATGTAGTATGCATATCTATACAGGAAGTGTGCATATCACAGCCAAACAAATGAATATCACATTATATATCGACAACTTAATACATCATGCATATTTGAACATATAGTCTGCATATCTATACAAGAAGTGTGCATATCACAGCCATACAACTGAATGTCACATAACAAATCGACAACCTAATACATCATGCATACTTGAATATATAATCTGCATATCTATGCAGTAAGTATGAATATCACAATCATACATGTGAATATCATATAGCATATCGAAAAATTCATATATTATGTACGGAGAATGCATCTCTCACTCACCAATATAAATATCACATACATATCATAAAAGTATATAATCCTTATTCAACATGATACTATGCATAATAACCTATGTATTTTTATCATTACTAAAGTCAATAACATATGTTAACTATTCGGTTTTGTAAAATCTATATAACTCTAAAATTAGGCATGAATATTAACCTTTTTGGTATTTGATTCCTATACCGGACATGTAACACCTTGCCTTTTTTTGATAGACAGTTGGGGTTCCAAATTACCATCCCCGAACACCCTGTGACTCATCTCAATCTCTTCTCTCTCAGCTATAAGATCTTCAGTCCATCCGACAAATGCGGGGAATTTCCTTGGAATGGTACGTTTTCCATACAAGACCACACGGTCCAAGTATAGAACCTGAAGAAAATAGAAATATTATGTATATCAGTGTATGAATTATGAATATCCAACACAAATGATTGAAAATGCATGCCCATATATCAAAATTCAAAAATTATTCCCCAAAATGTATATTTAAGGACCCACATACCGTCAAGAAATAGAGTGGGCCAGTAAAGTAGCCGTCCGGATTCATATCCCACCTCTTCTTGGCCTCGATAAGACAATCTATAACGAAACCACACCAGTTCATCGTACTCACGGCATTTAGCTGCTCTAAGCCACGTATGAGGGACTAGTTTGCAGCACCGCTTTGTGTTGGCTCGACTATACAAGAGTGGAAAAGGACAATAAAGTCCCGTATGAAGTCTACGCCTCCTCCCTCGATCGACAACATATGTTCACCAACATGATTATATCTGATGTTGTGCAGCTTCTTATCAAATTTCTTCCTCCATTCCTCTACCACATTCATCTTAACCAAAGGGTCGAACTTGATAATTTGAACTAGGCCACGTGGAATGCCCATGCAGATCTCCATATCACTATCTGTGACATCCACTGCAGACCCATCTGGGAGCAAGATCTTCCCCTTCATTGGATTGTAACTCTGAACCAACCACCTATACATAAAACTGAAGAAAGACACAGAATACATTTTATTACAATGCAAACAAATAGCTCAAAATATATGTATCCATAATCATGATTGAAGCATGCACATCACACCCATACATCATGAATGTCTAAATATATAATCTGCATATCAATGAAAGGAAGTATGCATCTCTCAATCATACAAATGAAACAAACATGCACAATAGACAACTGCTTAGATCATGAATACCATAAGAGCTAGTATGCATATCTATGCAGGAAGTATGAATATCTAAACAACACAAATGAAAAACACATGCACAATGGACATCTGTTTATATCATGAATACCTGAATATTTAGTATGCATATCTATGCAGGATGTATGCATATCACAACCACACAAATGAATATCACATAACAAATCGACAACTTCATATGTCCTGCATACGTGAATATATAGTATGCATATCGATGTACGGGTAATGCATATCTCACTCAAAAAAATACATATCACATGCACGGCCAATTAAATAATCAATTGTAACAAATTGCATATCAAAAAAGTATATCTGAATATCATATATACAAATTTTATATATCTAATGAACAACATGTTAGTATAAAAACCATGTACCTCGGTAACGGGAACACTTTCATCCTTAAAAGTCTCCCAAAACCAAACTCCTCTACAGTTTCCTTCTGCATTTGGTTCATTTTCCCGATGGCCCAAACGAAATATTCAAGGCGTCCACGATGTTTGATACCCTTAAAACCGTCCTTTTTCTTGACTTTCGTCTTCTGACGTACGACTTCTTCTAATTCTTCCTCAACCATCTTAGCCTTGCCCTTATCAACCCTTTTTTTTTTCAAACCTGGTACATGATAAAAATGATGTATTAGTCAGTGTACATTAATGAAAGATATCATTTAAACATCAAAAACCCAATATTCACTTGTAAATATAATGTACTAGAATCATCGTGCGCATCTGATTTAGATGATGCAGCCTTTCCCTTCAAACGCTTTGATTTGGCCTTTTGAATGTTGGCCAGTGTTTCATCTTCATCGAAAATAGGTGATTCTACAATGAATTAAGAAGTAATTAACACATTGACGAATACAATCTGACTTTATGGTTCATATCAACATTGGAAATAAAACACAAAAATATGTATGCACTGAACACTTAAGAATATCATACCTCTTGATTTTCTCTTAGCCTTGTACTTCTTTGATTTTTTTAGCACATCCTCAGTTGGTTCATCCTCCCCATCAGAATCATCAGGTGTTTCATTTCTGGTGGTCTTGCCCTTGTCACGACAAACAACAATCTTCAACCGTCTCTTTGCCTGTGGACTTTTTCGAATTGGGGAAGAGCCATGGGCTTCTTGTGATCCAGTGTCCACAACTGCTTCGGTAAGTTGTTCGAAAGATGTGACATGAGCATCCTTTGGGGAATCTTCAACTGACTTCCTTGAGGGCAATCCTGTACAAAACATATTAATAAGCTTAATTGTATATAAAATATAAGAAGGAATGACTAAAGCTTAGACAAACATGCAAATGTCATAATTAGAAATATATTGCATATCTGTCTGGATGTAGTGCATATAACTAAGAGTACAATGCATATCAATTTAAAAAAAATTGAACAACACACTAATCTAAAATGGTTGGTAATCATATCAATACCAAACATTAAACAAGGCATATCAATCACTACCTTACTTCGAAGCTATACAAATAAACACAAAATAAATACATTACCTTTAACAAGTCTTCTTCGCTTGCCATCCTTTGTTTTCGGAGACATTGTTTCTCTATCCAATAAGCCTCTAACCATGAACATAAACCTAAATAAGACGATGAGTAAAATTATAAACCAACCTCCAACTCCAACAACAATTGCAACAACTTGAATATCAAAAAAAACCATTCCAAAACACATGTACTGCATATCCGTGTATGTCAAATGCATATCCCATTCATATAATTGACAATCAAAACACAATCTAATCATCAAATATCATTGGTTGTGTGCATTCCAACTTACTGTTACACCAAACAATTAATCTGGCTCAAATCTCCAAACAAAAATCAATATTCGACAGAGTTTATGGATTCGAATATCCAGATACATCAAACCCCAAAAAACAATCTAAGTACATCAACACGAGCTAAACATACCCACAAACAAAAACCTAAAATCCAACCTCTAATACCAACACCAAATGAATCAACTTGAATATCAAAACAATATATGCATTGCACATGTTCTGCATATCAATGCATGTAAAAATGCATATGTCATCTACATAATTGAATATCAAAAACACAGTATATGCTTTCGATGCCCTAAATGAACTAAAAATGCATATCGAACGACATCGAACAACACAAACCTTCTAATGCCCTAAATTCAAAGGAAAACTCAAACACAAATGTTCTATTCGACAGAAAATCAAATCAAAGTAAATATATTCACCGATTTATGCCGAAATTCGCGGTTATAGAACCGAAAATGAATAACACGTTTCAGGAATTGAACGAAATTGAAGACTTAGTATACTATTGATGGAGACCAAGACGAAAACTAGTGGGGAAGTGATTTTAGGGTTACCTTTAGCCCAACCGAAGAGGGTGAGACGACGACACTTCTACAGTGGAGACGACGACGCTTCTACTACGAGGGGGAGATTGGAAATTGACTAACGAGCAAAACGCGAGGGAGGATGAAGGCGGCGATGTAGATCAAATGAAATGCGAGAGCAAGAGAGAGCAGAGCAAGAGAGAACAGAGGAGGGAGTTGAAAATGGAAGTTGAAGCGTCTCTGATTATGGAAATCAAATCCCGGAAAGCTCGTAAATGGACAAGATCGGATGTGGGTGAATCTACCCCTAATTTTGTACCTCCCTAGATTAAATCCCAGCCATCCATCTTAAACTAATCCAATGCTCTAGATTTATCCACTCGTTTCACTATAAGGGGCTGTTTTACTAGAGCATAGATCTATATATATATAGAATATAGAATATAGATGGGCCATAAATGTTGTATGTGTAATAATATAATATATTGGGCTTGATTATAAAAGCACATGTATTATGAGTTGAAAATTGTATATATTGTATTATTTTTGCCCATAAATTTATATAGGTCCAATTATATATGCAAACTCATGAAAATAATATTACCAATTACATAAATGAATATAAGATGTATTTTATATATAAGTTTAGTAGAAAATCTAGCACATATTATTTTGACATATATTATAAGCTTATTGTATGTGTTTTGTAGAAATCAAATTTTATAAAAAATTCTATATAGTTTTTATATATTTGAAATTAGTTGTGATTAGATATTGTGATTTAATTTTTTAAATATTTACAGTTAGTTGTGATTGGATATTGTGATTTAACATTTTAAATATTTGAAGTTAGTTGTGATTAGATATTGTGATTTAAATTGAAATATAATATTGATGTAAAAAAAGTGGATTAATAAGAAAATGACACGTAGGATTTGTGGGGCCAAAAGCATTGTGATGGCTCTAAATTCCTTTGTTTTAATATATATATAGATTGTACAAAGGAAAAGAGAAAGAAAAAATAAACGGTTTTTTGCCCTCGTAACCTCGAGATATAGTAAAATTTGCGAACTATCCGATTTTTTAGTATATTTTGTGAGATAATTTCGAAGTTTTTTTTTTTTTGCCAAATGGCCTACCATCATTAAAGTAATGGTTACGTTAAATTTGAAAAAAAAAAGCAAATGAAAAAGGAAAAAAAAATCACGCGAGAGAAATCTCTCTCTGTTAGTTCGCAAACCTCTTTGGTTCGTTCCCAAAATTCGTTCACCATTTCACCTCTGGTTTCTCAACTCCAGCCCAGCCCTTCCATCCTTCGAGCGTTGGCGGCGGGCTTCGGCGGCGGCGTAGGCAGCGAGTGTCCTTGTTCGTCGGCGAGACGGCGTCGGCGTCGTCTTGGTTCTTCGAAGCAAGCGGTGGGGCTCGTCGGTGACCAAGTTGAAGAGCTTCCTTCCAAGCTTAAGGTGTGTAATCCAACCCATTTAAGTATATTTTAGATCGATCGATCTAGAGATTTAGGGTTATTTTGGAATTTGGGGATTTTGGAATTTAGGGTTTTTACCTCTTTATTCTTCAAATACCCATCTTGGATTTGGAATTAAGTACTTGTGTATCTGTGGCATTGCTTAGTGATTGCAGGAAGAGCAGTTGGTGCATTTGTAGCTGTAGGAACGCAATTTGAAACACGAACGAAATTAAACTGCAATGAAACAAGCGCACAAAAAATTACAATCGAATGAACGAAATTTTACCGAACAACGATCGGATGCAGAGTCGAGATTAGATCTCTCTCCTTAATTCTGAAAATGTCCCGTATTGCGACGGTTCTTCGACGTTCCGAATCCCAAGATACAACTGCAAGACGACTTCTGATTTGCGCAACCAAACCCCAGAAGGCTACGAACCAACTCTGTGTAGTACTCTCAGACTCGATATTTTCGGAAATCAGAGAAGAGGGAGGAAGATTGTTGTGTGTTCGAATGAGAAGCTGACAACTCCTTTTAAGGAGCTTTGGAAGGCTTTTATGGAAGATAACGTTACAGATCTGCTTCTGAACGTTATAGATCTTCTGACATAATGGAGGACGTTACGAACCCAGATCCAGACATTACAGATCTGATTCTAACGTTACAAACTGTAAGTTGGGTCAAAGCCCACTAGTGGGCCTTCTGGATCGGCCCAAAAAGATAGGGCGTTGGCTGGCCAGCCCAATCCGATCCAACCCGGCCCGAGCCCGAACCTGGCACGACTCGGCTCGCCCGCCCGACCCGACGTGACTCGGCTCGGCTCGGCGCGCGTGTGGGCTTGATGAGCTAGGTCCTCTCCCCATTGAAAATGGGTAATGACCCAAGGCCACAACCTTGAGTCCATTTCTCCATTATATATGGTGGTATTTCTACCTCCAAATTTCCAATGTGGGACACATTTTGTTCCCAACATTTTCCCCAAGTCTTGCACTTCATGCAAACTACTTTGGGCCTCCATTTCTCATTCAAACGGAAATCATTTTTATCATATGAGTACACTACGAGAATGTGCTCGCGTAGAAGATGCCAATGCTTCCACTTTCCGGTGTTGACAATGGTCGGAGCCCACTGGAATTGTGCCCGAAAAAGTGCCCGGCGCCACATGTTAAAATGAGTTCCAACAATCCCCCACATGAATAGAAATGATTCTAAACATTGGTTAAAAACAAAAAGACTTTTGAGAATACAGTCGAAAAATCACCGCATCTGGGCTAGTAGCGTGTTTCAGCCTTGAACCACCCATAGTGAGTAGCTATCGGATTTACTTGACCAGGTAGTGAACATGATGTCTTGAACCACCCGGGCTTTGATGTAAACCGAGACAATAACTATCACACAGTTTCATCTTCTCACAGAACTAGGTTTTCTTGTTGTGTTCATTTTGGCCTTGAACATCCCTGGTTATTCATGAGTGAACTTGGAGAATTTAGCCTTTCTTAATTCTCCTAGAAACAGCCCCATTTCACACTCATAAGGTGATTGCCATAAAGAGTATCCTGTCATACCCCACTTTTATTTCAAAGCTATGGAATCATTAAAAGCCAACCTTAACCTTTACTCATACAGGTAGCACTGTTCATCATCCTAGGAACTGGGAGGAGACTTAAGTCTCCCAGTGCTCATCTTGATTCAGCTTGATTTAGTTTTCCCTTTGAACCTACTTCTTGGGATCTCCAGTCACGTAGGTAGGGTTCGCCATCAAGCATCCTCTTTAGTCATAGGCTTTAAACCCATTCCTCTTGATGATTTTACAACTTGATCTCGTGACAAACCTTTAGTAAACGGATCCGCTAGGTTGTCAGCCGATTTGATATAATCTATTGAGATTATACCATGCGAGAGTAGTTGTCTAATGGTTTTATGTCGTCTTCGTATATGACGTGACTTACCATTGTACAAACGACTCAGTGCCCGAGCTATAGCCGATTGACTATCACAGTGTACACCTACGGCTGGCACTGGTTTGTCCCACATTGGGATATCTTCCAATAAGTTCTGAAGCCATTCAGCTTCCTCTGCTGCTTTGTCTAAAGCAATGAACTCAGACTCCATAGTGGATCTGGCCAATAGTGTTTGTTTGGAAGATTTCCATGATACTGCTGCACCACTAAGTGTAAACACATATCCACTTGTAGATTTTGAGTTTCTGGAATCTGATATCCAGTTTGCATCACTGTATCCTTCCAGAACTGATGGGTATTTACCATAGTGCAGCCCATAACGTTGAGTATAACGCAAGTAATTTAATACTCTAGTTATCCCTTTCCAGTGTTTGTGTCCTGGATTACTTGTGTAGCGACTCAATGGACTGAGTGTGCCAAGTCAGGTCTTGTGCAATTGGTCAAGTACTCACTTCCAATCACACGTGCGTACTCCAACTATGACAATGCATCCCCCGAGTTCTTAGTCAAATGAAGATGGGGGTCCACGGGACTCTTTGCAGTCCCGCTTGAGTAGTTCTTGAATCTCTCAAGTACTTTTTCAGCATAATGTGCTTGAGACAGGATAATTCCTTCAGAATGTCTAGTGATTTTAATCCCTAGTATGACATCTGCTAATCCCAAGTCTTTCATGTCGAACTTCCCACTAAGCATGTTCTTAGTGCGGTTGATCATGTCCTTATTGCTTCCAATAATGAGCATGTCATCTACGTACAAACACAACAAAATGTAACCATTTGGAGTGTCCTTGAAGTAGATGCATTTGTCACATTCATTGATGCTGAAGCCATTTGACAACATGACATTGTCAAATTTTTCATGCCACTGCTTTGGAGCTTGTTTGAGTCCATATAGAGACTTGACAAGTCTGCACACCTTGTGTTCCTGTCCGGGAACAACATAACCCTCAGGTTGTTTCATATATATCTCATCTTCTAATTCTCCGTTTAGAAAGGCAGTTTTCACATCCATTTGATGAATTTTGAGGTTTCGTAATGCAGCTATTGCTATTAGCATTCTGATTGAAGTTATTCTCGTAACTGGAGAATAAGTGTCAAAGAAATTCAAGCCCTCTTTTTGCCGGAATCCTTGCACCACAAGCCTCGCCTTGTGCTTATCTACTGAGCCATCGGTTTTCAATTTGGTTTTGAAAATCCATTTGCACCCAAGTGCTTTACACCCTTGTGGCAAATCAACTAACTCCCATGTATGATTTTGCATAATGGAGTCGATTTCGCTTTTAACTGCTTCCTTCCATAAAGGTGCATCAAGTGTAGACATGGCTTCTTTTAAAGTTCTAGGCTCATTCTCCAAAAGAAAGGCCGTGATGAACTCATGCCCAAAGGTTCTTTCCTTTCGAGCTCTTTTGCTTCGTCTAGGTTCAACTTCTGTTTCCTTTCTTGCTCTTTTGCTTTGTCTAGGTTCATCTTCTGTTTCATTTACAGAAGTGCTTGCTTCACTTTGTTCACGAGTTCGTTTCGGATGTTCTTTATCCTTGCACGGAAACACGTTTTCAAAGAAGGACGCATTCCTTGATTCCATTATTATATTTACATGTATATTTAGTATATTAGATTTATGTACCAGAAACTGATAAGCACTACTGTTATGTGCATATCCTATGAAAATACAATCAACGGTTTTAGGTCCAATTGTGACCTTCTTAGGAGGTGGCATTGCCACTTTTACTAGGCACCCCCACACTTTGAGGTATTTGTACGAAGGTACGTTACCTTTCCAAAGTTCGTATGGTATCTTGCCGGTAACTTTATGCGGTATCTTGTTGAGGATATAATTGGTGGTAAGCAGCGCTTCCCCCCACATGTTCTGGGGTAACCCAGATTCCTGCAACATTGCATTCATCATCTCTTTTAGAGTTTGGTTTTTTCGTTCCGCAACTCCGTTAGATTCTGGTGAGTAGGGAGCAGTTGTTTGATGAATAATCTCGTGTTCTCTACAGAACGCGTTAAATGGTTCATCATACTCGCCTCCTCTATCACTTCGGATTACTTTTATGGATTTACTGAGTTGATTTTCCACTTCCAACTTGTATTCCTTAAACTTTTCCAAGGCCTCGTCCTTGCTTCTTAGCAAGTATACATAACAGTATTTTGTACAATCATCAATAAAGGTTACGAAATACTTTTTACCGCCTCTAGTTTGTACATATTTTAAATCACACAAATCTGTGTGTATTAAACCTAGAGGTTCGGTTATTCTCTCAACATGTGGGGATGACGTTTTTGTGAGTTTGGCCTGTACGCACACTTCACATTTGTCTTTACTTGATTTGCGTTTTGGAATCAGGTTCATGTTCATTAGTCTTTGAATAGACTTGTTATTCACATGCCTTAACCGTTCATGCCAAATATTAAAAGACTCAACAACATAAGCAATAGGATTAGTCTTATTCATTGAAACATCAGTTACAATAGTTTTTGGGATGACTGTCATTACATTCATTTTGACCAGTCCATCCTTTACATAACCCTTGCCCAAAAATACCCCATTCTTTGAGAGAACCAACTTGTCAGACACGAAGTTGGTCGTGAATCCGTTCTTGCTCAACAGAGTGCCGGAGATCAGATTCTTCCTTATGTTAGGCACATGCATGACGTTGGTGAGAGTCAGCTCCTTTCCTGAAGTCAGCTTCAACACCACTTTCCCGTAACCTTCCACCTTGGATGTGGACGAGTTCCCCATAAACAGATGCTCGTCGCTCTTGCTCTGATGATAGGTGGTGAAGCATCCCTTGTTAGAGCAGATATGTCTGGTAGCACCTGTATCGTACCACCATTCCCTTGGGTTGCTTCCAACCATGTTGACTTCAGACACTACAGCACACAGATCTGCATCCGAGAGCCTGCCTTCAGTCATGTTGGCTTGGGATTTCCCCTTGTCCTTGCGCGGATCAGCCTTGCTACGACACTCGTCAGCCTTGTGACCCATTTTGCCACACTTGTGGCACTTCCCACTGAACTTCTTAGTTGGTTGCTTCTTGAAGTTGTTGGAGCTTTGTGGCTAAAACTTCCGCTTCTTGCCTTTGTCCTTGTCCTTGTGTTCAGCCAAATTAGCCTTCTGCTCAACAGGCTGAACTCCATCTGCTTTGCGGTTTGTTGACTCAATCCGCAGCCTGACTATCAAGTCTTCCACAGTCATCGCCCTTCGCTTGTGCTTGAGGTAGCTCTTGAACTCCTTCCAGCCTGAAGGGAGCTTCTCAATGAATGCAGCCACCTGGAACGTCTCGCAGATAGACATCCCTTCAGCCATGATCTCATGCGTAAGGAGCTATAGCTCTTCGACCTGTTTCATGATGGGCTTATTGTCCACCATCTTGAAGTCCAGAAATTTCGCCACTGCGAACTTTTTCGAGCCTGCATCCTCAGACTTGTACTTCTTCTCCAAAGCAGTCCAGAGCTCCTTGGAGGTCTTGATCTTGCTGTACACATTGTACAGTGGATCTATCAGGCGGCTTTGAACCCAACCTTTGCACAAAAAGTCTGCGTGAGTCCAGGCCTCAACGCTGGCTAGCAGGTATGCATCTGTATTATGAGGCGACAGCACATGCTTGTCCTCAGTCAGATACTTCTCAAGCTTCAACGTGGTTAGGAAGAAGAACATCTTCTGCTGCCATGTCTTGAAGCCAGTTCCATCAAACGTTTCTGGCATCAAGCCAGCGTTTACAGCGCCAGGCATATGGACTGTCGGTACAACAGTCTGAAGAGCAGCTGGGTCCACAGTCTGACGAACCTCAGAAGTTCCGACCATTGGAGCTTGCAGATTAGCTGCTGACAGGTTTGCATCTTGCAGATTCACTGCTTGCACATTCCCTGTTGGCAGATTCACCGCTGGCAGACCACTCCCAAACTGAATTTGGGACGTCGACTCAGTCGGGTTTCCATTTCCGGCCCCAGCAACCTCAGCGACAGATGTCTCAGTCATATCAGCCATGAATTAGAATCTGTTCACAGAAGCGCAAACCGAAAATCAATACGGAATTTTACGAATGCAATTTTAATACGGAATTAAATTGCAAAACCGAAATAATATTCAGAAACGATTTCGAAACAAATTCGAAATGGCCAAATCAGATTTCAAAAATTAATTTGAACACAATCCCGATGCGATTTTTCCTGCAAAACACGTTAGTAATCGCAGAAACAGAAAATAAATAATTCAAAATTTATTTTTTCGAAAGATTTCCTGCACAGAAACATATTAGAACGCGCAAGAACATAATAGAAATTTTTCCGAAAAATAAATAAATTCCCTGCACAGAACCGGTTAGAGATGCAAAAACAGATTCAGAAACTAAGAATTCGGACATAATTTTCTGTGCAGAATCGAAAAATTCTTGTGCAGAAACGAGTTAGTACGCGCAGTTACAGATACAGATACTAATGTAATTCGGGAATAAATTGCCTGCACAGAAATAACGTACAGAACTGAAGACAAGGAAGAAAAAATCTGCACATAAATTCAACTTGAAACCGGAAGAATTTCCGAAAAAATTAAATCCCTGCAATAGATCGTCAGAAAAGAAAAAACCTCTGCGCTCAGAAACACAATTCCGTTAGTACGATAAGCAGTTTAAGCGTTTTTCTGAATTAAGACTGTAGGAACGCAATTTGAAACACGAACGAAATTAAACTGCAATGAAACAAGCGCACAAAAAATTACAATCGAATGAACGAAATTTTACCGAACAACGATCGGATGCAGAGTCGAGATTAAATCTCTCTCCTTAATTCTGAAAACGTCCCGTATTGCGACGGTTCTTCG
The DNA here is from genome assembly GCA_027886185.1 of Rheum nobile. Lineage (NCBI taxonomy): Eukaryota > Viridiplantae > Streptophyta > Magnoliopsida > Caryophyllales > Polygonaceae > Rheum > Rheum nobile. The sequence goes on along the minus strand of WOAB01000761.1, from coordinate 469,132 downwards.
ACGTTCCGAATCCCATGATACAACTGCAAGACGACTTCTGATTTGCGCAACCAAACCCCAGAAGGCTACGAACCAACTCTGTGTAGTAGTCTCAAACTCGATATTTTCGGAAATCAGAGAAGAGGGAGGAAGATTGTTGTGTGTTCGAATGAGAAGCTGACAACTCCTTTTAAGGAGCTTCAGAAGGCTTTTATGGAAGATAACGTTACAGATCTTCTGACATAATGGAGGACGTTACGAACCCAGATCCGGACGTTACAGATCTGATTCTAACGTTACAAACTGTAAGCTGGGTCAAAGCCCACTAGTGGGCCTTCTGGATCGGCCCAAAAAGATAGGGCGTTGACTGGCCAGCCCAATCCGATCCAACCCGAGCCTGGCACGGCTCGGCTCGCCCGCCCGACCCGACGTGACTCGGCTCGGCGCGCGTGTGGGCTTAATGAGCTAGGTCCTCTCCCCATTGAAAATGGGTAATGACCCAAGGCCACAACCTTGAGTCCATTTCTCCATTATATATGGTGGTATTTCTACCTCCAAATTTCCAATGTGGGACACATTTTGTTCCCAACATTTTCCCCAAGTCTTGCACTTCATGCAAGCTACTTTGGGCCTCCATTTCTCATTCAAACGGAAATCATTTTTATCGTATGAGTACACTACGAGAATGTGCTCGCGTAGAAGAAGCCAATGCTTCCACTTTCCGGTGTTGACAATGGCCGGAGCCCACCGGAATTGTGCCCGGAAAAGTGCCCGGTGCCACATGTTAAAATGAGTTCCAACAGTAGCTGCTGCCGCACTTGAAATCAGTCTCACTAGCATCCATCATCACAGACTCTATGTAATTGCACAATATTCTCATATGTGTTGGAAAGGCTACAACAATTCAAGTATAATGCTCTATTATTATCATTGTTTTGAAGCACTTGCTTGCTAAATAACCTTTCAATCGTCTGCTTGTTTTGAAGCACTGTGGTACCATGTCAATACGGAATAACATGTTAAAACTAGGATAAATGTTACGTATGATCTATTTGAATTAGGGTTTTTCTTCATATGTATGAATTTGCTATTTTCATTGTAAATCTTCTAGCCTTCTTGGTCTTGAGCATCAACGAGTAACAACTAACCAATTAACTGAACTTTAGTGTTGCATTGTATGTTGCTTAGCCACTATAATCATGGACTTCACTATATATTTTTGCTATGTGTGTGGAGACCATATATATGTGGCAAAAAAGGTGCATGATCTAGTAAGATGCTATATACAAACTTTATTGCGTGTTAGTAATATTTCCTGCTATTATATAATTCTTAAAGTTTTGGCTTATAACAAACAAGCTTTGGACGTTAAAGCAGGCTATTAGAACTTGTGGTAAGATCAATTCTAGGAATTTAGTTCTAGTTTGTAATACAATTATTAGATGGATAAACACATCATTCGATATTTTACTCGTCCTTTTAAGTTTCAATTGTAACTTGTAACATATTTGTGAATCTAAGATTGAGATAGTTATGTAGATAGATCTGTCTAGAGAACTCATGGAAACAAGAGTATTGATAAAATGCTTATTTGTTAGCCTATTAGCTTAAATGGTAGAGCAATGTGCTCATGCACAAAGATGTGGGTTCAAATCCTACATAGGCTTATTAGTTTCAAAATATTTTTTATTTTTGCATCATGTTAAACTTAGTCAACAAAAATTTATATTTGTTCTTTTCTACTAATATATTATATAATGTTTTTTTTAATTAAACTAATATCATTCAAGAGCTTGTATTGCCTATGTAGGATTCGAACTCACATCTTGTGTCTTGAACACATCGCTCTACCATTTAAGCTAATAAGTTAAAAAGTGTCAAATAAATAGTTCAACACGTCATTTTTTTAAATTATAAAGATAGAGAGTACATAAACATATAGAGTGAAATTACATACAGGCTCAACAAATCTCACAATATATGATTTTTACACTATACACTTGGGATGGGCAGGATAATACAAAGGGTTCAAAAGATTTGATATATAACATTGACCACTGTTTATCTTGTCAACTAAAGACTTCCCCAAGAGAGTTTATTTAAGCATCTACTCGCAAGCCTGGCATGATCATCAATCCAAAAACAAGGCCAGTAACATCATATTCAAGTAGGACTAAATTACTTGAAAGTTCAGGGAGAGGTCCAGTGCATTTATTGATAATATCCAATGCAAATATGAAAGGAAAAGGAGAATAAAAACATAGCATAGGCTAGATTCATTCTCATCTCTTCTATTATATAAGGCTTCCAAAAGAAAACAAGTTTGTACAGAAATGGCTGGCATAGTCATACATAATTCACCAAATTAAGAATAGACAGTACCTTCAATCTCAGACAAATAGTAAGGGATATAACATATAAAACACAAACAATCACCAATCCATGGTGATTGTGGGCGAAGGTTGTTAGACAAAGAGGAAAAAGTGTTGCAAGGACATACCTGACCTTCTATGCCTACAATACAAGAGCAACAATCAAGATCAACATGACCACAAAAACCCACAACAAGAGGTAGCAAAGTGCACAACAAATATCATATATTGAGTAAGTTTGATAAGGTCAAGCCGGGTCGGGTCATTATAGGTCAGCGGGCGGTTTAGGTTGACCAATGGGTCAAGAGCGTCATTTTTTAAATATTTTATTCACTATTTAAATATTATTAAATAGATAAAAACTAATTTAAATTTGTCAAAAAAAGTTGAAATGAATTAAAAAAATAAATACTATTCATTATTTTAATGTAATATATATTAGTAGACCAAAATCATATTTAATTTTTAATTTTTAATATTTTACTTTATAAATTTCTGAATTATAAAAATTATATAAGTACAAATGTTCTTTATCTACGATACTACCAATATAATTAATGTAAGTTATTTTAGGTAAGAAAAAAATTAAGTAGATAAGAAATAGAATATGTAAATATCAAAATTAGGAAAGGATAAAATTGTAGTTGTACTTTGAGATTTGCCTATGTGGCATAACTCACGGGCTAACACGTAGGAAAGATAATTAGGGCTTTAGTATAGTATATAGATAGATATAGATAGAAATAGAATATATATGACACAACTCATTTATTATAGGCCTATTTATTTTATTTAGGTAAGAATTAGACTAGTATCAGGCTCTACTTGAAAATCATCATATAACATCATTTTGGATGAGAACATGAATATTTGGTTTAGTCAGAATTTCTTCTAGTGAATACAATGGCAAAGATTTGTAATAGAATCAGCCACAAAGTTAATTTCACAGAAGATGTGATAAATCTGGATTGTCACAAAAAATGGTAGCAGAAAGAGGATATTAGAGATAAGAATCTTGATTTCCTATGGACAGTCCCAGAATCCATTAAGGATATTTGCTATTGTAAGGTTATCAGTTTCTATTTCAATGTTGTTAATCTTCATGTCTCTAGCTTTAATGAGTGCTTCTATTATGAGAATAATAGATTTTCCTCCCTTTTCTGCCATGATTAATATTGTCATTTCAAAATATAAATCCAATCGTTGAATCACCATTAGTTTTAACTTGCATGATCCATCCACATTAATTTTTATTACTTTGTCCTGTGGTTTCATCCATCTTAAGTTTTTCCGTTTTCTCATATTTTTATTTTGTTTTTTTATCGTTTGATAAGTGCACCGGCATTCTATATTTTTGTTTTATTCCATCCACATATCATATTTTGAGTGAGTTTGATAAGGTCAAGCCGGGTCGGGTCATTATAGCTCAGCGGGCGATTCAGGTTGACCAACGGGTCAAGAGCGTCATTTTTTAAATATTTTGTTCACTATTTAAATATTATTAAATAGATAAAAACTAATTTAAATTTGTCAAAATAAGTTGAAATGAATTATAAAAATAAATACTATTCATTATTTTAATGTAATATATATTAGTAGACCAAAATCATATTTTATTTTTATTTTTAATTTATATTATATTAATTTATAAATTTCTGAATTATAAAAATTATATAAGTACAATAATGTTCTTTATCTAGGATACTATCAATATAATTAATGTAAGTTATTTTAGGTAAGAAAAAGTAGATAAGAAATAGAATATATAAATATCAAAATTAGGGAAGGATAAAATTGTAGTTGTACTTTGAGATTTGCCTATGTGGCATAACTCACGGGCTAACACGTAGTAAAGATAATTAGGGCTTTAGTATAGTATATAGATAGATATAGATAGAAATAGAATATAGATGACACAACTCATTTATTATAGGCTTATTTATTTTATTTAGGTAAGAATTAGGCTAGTATCAAGCTCTACTTGAAAACAATCATATATCATCATTTCGGATGAGAACATGAATATTTGGTTTAGTCAGAATTTCTTCTAGTGAATACAATGACAAAGATTTGCAATAGAATCAACCACAAAGTTAATTTCACGGAAGATGTGATAAATCTGGATTGTCACAAAAATTGGTAGCAGAAAGAGGATATCAGAGATAAGAATCTTGATTTCCTATGGACAGTCCCATAATCCATTAAGGATATTTGCTATTGTAAGGTTATCAGTTTCTATTTCAATGTTGTTAATCTTCATGTCTCTAGCTTTAATGAGTGCTTCTATTATGAGAACAATAGATTTTCCTCCCTTTTCTACCATGATTAATATTGTCATTTCAAAATATAAATCCAATCGTTGAATCACCATTAGTTTTAACTTGCATGATCCATCCACATTAATTTTTATTACTTTGTCTTGTGGTTTCATCCATCTTAAGTTTTTCCGTTTTCTCATATTTTCGTTTTTTTTATTTTGTTTTTTTATCGTTTGATAAGTGCACCGACATTCTATATTTTTGTTTTGCTCCATCCACATATCATATTTTGAGTGAGTTTGATAAGGTCAAGCCGGGTCGGGTCATTATAGGTCAGCGGGCGGTTCAGGTTGACCAATGGGTAAAGAGCGTCATTTTTTAAATATTTTGTTCACTATTTAAATATTATTAAATAGATAAAAACTAATTTAATATTATCAAACTAAGTTGAAATGAATTAAAAAAATATATACTATTCCTTATTTTAATGTAATATATATTAGTAGACCAAAAACATATTTTATTTTTATTTTTATTTTATATTATATTAATTTATAAATTTCTGAATTATAAAAATTATATAAGTACAATAATGTTCTTTATCTAGGATACTACCAATATAATTAATGTAAGTTTTTTTAGGTAAGAAAAAATTAAGTAGATAAGAAATAGATTATATAAATATCAAAATTAGGGAAGGATAAAATTGTAATTGTACTTTTAGATCTGCCTATGTGGCATAACTCACGGGTTAACACCTAGTAAAGATAATTAGGGCTTTAGTATAGTATATATATAAATATAGATAGAAATAGAATATAGATGACACAACTCATTTATTATAGGCTTATTTATTTTATTTAGGTAAGAATTAGGCTAGTATCAAGCTCTACTTGAAAACCATCATATAGCATCATTTCGGATGAGAACATGAATATTTGGTTTAGTCAGAATTTCTTCTAGTGAATATAATGACAAAGATTTGCAATAGAATCAGCCACAAAGTTAATTTCACGGAAGATGTGATAAATCTGGATTGTCACAAAAAATGATAGCAGAAAGAGGATATCAGAGATAAGAATCTTGATTTCCTATGGACAGTCCCATAATCCATTAAGGATATTTGCTATTGTAAGGTTATCAGTTTTTATTTCAATGTTGTTAATCTTCATGTGTCTAGCTTTAATGAGTGCTTCTATTATGAGAACAATAGATTTTCCTCCGTTTTCTACCATGATTAATATTGTCATTTCAAAATATAAATCCAATCGTTAAATCACCATTAGTTTTAACTTGCATGATCCATCCACATTAATTTTTATTACTTTGTCTTGTGGTTTCATCCATCTTAAGTTTTTCCGTTTTCTCATATTTTTATTTTTTTTATTTTGTTTTTTTATCGTTTGATAAGTGCACCGACATTCTATATTTTTGTTTTGCTCCATCCACATATTATATTTTGAGTGAGTTTGATAAGGTCAAGCCTGGTCGAGTCATTATAGGTCAGCGGGCGGTTCAGGTTGACCAACGGGTCAAGAGTGTTATTTTTTAAATATTTTGTTCACTATTTAAATATTATTAAATAGATAAAAACTAATTTAAATTTGTCAAAATAAGTTGAAATGAATTTAAAAAATAAATACTATTCATTATTTTATTGTAATATATATTAGTAGACCAAAATCATATTTCATATTTATTTTTAATTTATATTATATTAATTTATAAATTTCTGAATTATAAAAATTATATAAGTACAATAATGTTCTTTATCTAGGATACTATAAGTATAATTAATGTAAGTTATTTTAGGTAAGAAAAAAATTAAGTAGATAAGAAATAGAATATATAAATATCAAAATTAGGGAAGGATAAAATTGTAATTGTACTTTGAGATTTGCCTATGTGGCATAACTCACGGGCTAACACGTAGGAAAGATAATTGGGGCTTTAGTATAGTATATAGATAGATAAAGATAGAAATAGAATATAGATGACACAACTCATTTATTATAGACTTATTTATTTTATTTAGGTAAGAATTAGGCTAGTATCAAGCTCTACTTGAAAACCATCCTATAGCATCATTTCGGATGAGAACATGAATATTTGGTTTAGTCAGAATTTCTTCTAGTGAATACAATGGCAAAGATTTACAATAGAATCAGCCACAAAGTTAATTTCACGGAAGATGTGATAAATCTGGATTGTCACAGAAAATGGTAACAGAAAGAGGATATCAGAGATAAGAATCTTGATTTCCTATGGACAATCCCATAATCCATTAAGGATATTTGCTATTGTAAGGTTATCACTTTCTATTTCAATGTTGTTAATCTTCATGTCTCTAGCTTTAATGAGTGCTTCTATTATGAGAACAATAGATTTTCCTTCCTTTTCTGCCATGATTAATATTGTCATTTCAAAATATAAATCCAATCGTTGAATCACCATTAGTTTTAACTTGCATGATGCATCCACATTAATTTTTATTACTTTGTCATGTGGTTTCATCCATCTTAAGTTTTTTCGTTTTCTCATATATTTTGTTTGTTTGTTTTTTTATCGTTTGATAAGTGCACCGGCATTCTATATTTTTGTTTTGCTCCATCCACATATCATATTTTGAGTGAGTTTGATAAGGTCAAGTCGGGTCAGGTATAGGTCAGCGGGCGGTTTAGGTTGACCAACGGGTCAAGAGCGTCATTTTTAAAATATTTTGTTCACTATTTAAATATTATTAAATATATAAAAACTAATTTAAATTTGTCAAAATAAGTTGAAATGAATTAAAAAAATAAATACTATTCATTATTTTATTGTAATATATATTAGTAGACCAAAATCATATTTTATTTTTATTTTTAATTTAATTTATATTAATTTATAAATTTATGAATTATAAAACTTATATAAGTACAATAATGTTCTTTATCTAGGATACTATCAATATAATTAATGTAAGTTATTTTAGGTAAGAAAAAAATTAAGTAGATAAGAAATAGAATATGTAAATATCAAAATTAGGAAAGGATAAAATTGTAATTGTACTTTGAGATTTGCCTATGTGGCATAACTCACGGGCTAACACGTAGGAAAGATAATTAGGGCTTTAGTATAGTATATAGATAGATATAGATAGAAATAGAATATAGATGACACAACTCATTTATTATAGGCTTATTTATTTTATTTAGGTAAGAATTAGGCTAGTATCAAGCTCTACTTGAAAACCATCATATAACATCATTTCATATGAGAACATGAATATTTGGTTTAGTTAGAATTTCTTCTAGTGAATACAATGGCAAAGATTTGCAATAGAATCAGCCACAAAGTTAATTTCATGGAAGATGTGATAAATCTGGATTGTCACAAAAAATGGTAGCAGAAAGAGGATATTAGAGATAAGAATCTTGATTTCCTATGGATAGTCCCAGAATCCATTAAGGATATTTGCTATTGTAAGTTTATCAGTTTCTATTTCAATGTTGTTAATCTTCATGTCTCTAGCTTTAATGAGTGCTTCTATTATGAGAACAATAGATTTTCCTCCCTTTTCTACCATGATTAATATTGTCATTTCAAAATATAAATCCAATCGTTGAATCACCATTAGTTTTAACTTGCATGATCCATCCACATTAATTTTTATTACTTTGTCCTGTGGTTTCATCCATCTTAAGTTTTTCCGTTTTCTCATATTTTCGTTTTTTTTATTTTGTTTTTTTATCGTTTGATAAGTGCACCGACATTCTATATTTTTGTTTTATTCCATCCACATATCATATTTTGAATGAGTTTGGTAAGATTCATTATTGTTGTAGGTGTTTGGTTAATTTGTGAGAATGTTTTGTGATTCCTATTATGCCAAATGCACCACCAAGTAGTTGTCAATTCTTCAAATTGCGAGCTTGTTAATTTATGTCTAATTTCATCTAGAATTTCTTCAATCTTTCGATTATTGGTGTTTAAACTTTTGATGTAGTTCTCTGTGTCAGCATTGATTTCATTTACTGTTTGTAGAGTGTGTTTGCATTTTAATAAAAGATGCTCTTTATCTTCAAGTTTAGAATTACAAGATATACAACCAAAAGGGATTGCAATACCCTTTTCCTGTAGTTTTGTTTTTGTTGGTAATCCATCTTTTATTATTTTCCACAAGAAATTTTTGACTTTTGGGTAAGAATCCAAATTCCAAACTCATAAGGAATCGTATGTTGTGTAGTTCATGTTTTTATTGATTAGTTGCATTGCTGAACCATTTTTGTTGGGTTTCCAGTATAGTCGATCTGTTATTTGATTGACTGGGATTAGTATGTTAGAAATTTCAGTAACAATTTCCTGAGGTAATAGTTGTCTCATTTTCTGAGTGTTCTATTTCTTTTGCCCATCAATGAACTCATTAACCAAAATATTAAGTTATGTCCCGTATGGAATGTTTAATTCTTCATTTAGTGGTTTTTTCGAGGCCCATCTATCCTTCTAGAATCGGATAGTCCTTTCATCACCAACTTGACACATTAGTCCTTTTTTAGATTTTGGTCTAATATCCATCATTTTACTCCACTGCCATGAGCAACTTCCTTTCTTTTCATATTTTAGAACATGTTGGTTCTTAAGGTATTTTTTTGGTACTATTTTAACCCAGTGATTATTCGGTTATGTTAAGATTTTCCATATAATTTTAAATTGTAAAGCATGGTTTATATCCTTTGATTTCTTGAGCCCTATTCTGCCAAGATTGGCCAGTTGACATATTTTGTCCCATCCGATTAGTGGTTTGTGCGTTTGGTCTCTGTTCCGGAACAAAGTCCAATTGATTTTATCTAGTTCAATATGAGTTGTTGTCGGTAGCATAAAGCTTTGCATAATAAAATTAGGTTTTGCTGCAAGGTTTGATTTTATTAGAGTTGTTCTCCTTGTTTGCGATAAAGAGTTTTCTTTCCATTTAGTCAGTTGGTTCCTTGTTTTGACAGTTACTTCCTCAAAGGTTTGGGAATTAACCCTTCCATCTATTACTGGGCAACCAAGGAATTTTTCGAGAGATGTTATATTTGTAATGGTGAGAATTCCTCGGATCTCTATTTTTTCTTGTAAGGAACCTTTTGAGTTACTTGGAATGCCGACTTATGAAAATTAACCTTTTGTCTCGATATGGTGCAATATTCGTTGATAATTTGTTTTTATCTCTCGAGTTCTCATGGTTTGATTTTGAAAGTATTATGATGTCAACTGCAAATGCTAAGAAGGGGATCCTTGTTCCTCTTTTCGCTAGTTGAAATCCAAGTGGTTTTTTATTTCTTTCCGCTGAATGTTGCAATCTCCTGGCCATAATTTCTGCACCAAGGAATAAACAGGAACAAAGACAAAGTGATATGTGACGAACTACCTTCATCACGATTGATGTTTGGTCCCGTCTTGGAGACAAGATCTAGATTCCTTTGCTTAATAAAAACAAATATGAACGCTCAAGAACGAGCAAGAATGCAAAAAAAATCAAAACCCAATCAATGATTGAATAATTCAAAGCAAGAATGATAATAATGGTTTGGATGAAAACCACACAAGCACCTAGCCAGATGCATGTGTCTTCCAATCTGTTTTCTAAAGAAGAAAAGAACGTACTTAAATAAGACTAGGGTTCCAAAGGCATAGAAAATAAACTAACATAATTTCCTAAAAATAATGCATTAAAAATATCCAAATTGAATTGACGAATTTCTAAAAAAAAAACAGAACCGGCCGGTGCATTGCTCTCTAATTATGGCGCACCAACAACAACTAAACCGCACGGCCGTGCATAGTCCATGCATTTTTTCATGACAGTCAGAGATCGGTGTTTTTGATCATCTTCCCGATAGAATTTCGACTCGGCGTAAACTAGATAGTTGTAGATCTTCGAGTCAGATTTCCAACGGTTATTGAACAGGCTTGAGATTACTTTTGTAGCCAAACTTATGTCCAATTTACCGAGCATGTCCAGGTTTCAACGAGATCTTCAAATTCTGAAACTTCTTTGGCTTGATTCTCTTTCTTGCCGGTCTTGATCTTCTTTCTAAGAGGTTTTCAAGTCATTCCTCATCAATGACATATTGAGGGCACATTGACCCTGACGCTGACATTTGAGCGACGCAAACGAGTTACTCATGGGCGCCATTGGGGGTCATCTTGGTGGCCTTCAAACCCTCCCTCCTTCGGTGCCATCATTCTCCCCCACTTGACTTCGAATCGTCCTCGATTCGACATCGACGTAGGTAGCAGGGGTGGAGGAAATATATCATCCACCTGAAACTCGAGACAAGTATAAGGCATTGGCATAACGAGAATGGACAACTTCTCGTTTCTCACCTCCAAAGGCGCAACAAAGGGCATAGTTGGAGACCCATTGGGGATGAAGTGGGACTCGGTTAGGGCATCAAGCTTGACCCAAGGTGGAACAACATCCTTGGTGTCCTCCTCCTCCTCCTCCAAGTGGTCTGTCATCTCCTCCGAAATGGGTTCATCCTCCTTCTCCACAGGTGGAAATTTTTTCCAGCGAAGGGTAGTATGGCGCAACTCAGCAAACATACGAATTAGAGATTCTTCATAGTCTTGGCGTGCTTTGGCACATTAATGTGCAAAATACTCTTCACTAGATCACATGGTAAACACCAAAACAAGGAAAAAGGAAACAGTGCGCAAGAAGGGAGCAAGAAACCAATGAAAAAGTCAATATTTGGCAAACAAGCACAAATGCCCAATTCAATAGATAAGAAAGCCCTAACGGAAATCCAAAAGTTTGGCCATTGGACAACGAAATTGCAAGTAGTACAAGAGCATGCAAATGTTAAACCTTCCAAATGAATAAGACAATTAACTAAAAATAAAGCAATTGAAATAATTCAAAAAGAAAGGATTAACAAAAACAAAAACTTGGTCTAATATGCAATTCTAAAAATTAGGGTTACCTAAAATAGGATGGGAGATATGAAAATTGGGTATGGGTGAAAGGATGTGGCGACAACCGAAAATGGTCCGACGACAGGCAACACAATTGCAAATATTGGCGGGGTGTGTGTGACGTACTGATGCAAGCATAGGAAAGGGAAATTGGGAGGGGGTGTCATAAGAGGGAAGATGGTGGTGGCAGGTGGGTGTAGGTAAGTTTGCAGACAGTGGGAATCAATTACGGGGGGGAGGGGGGGTGTTAGGGTTGGAATCAAGAATAAACTAATTTGGATCTTAAATGATGAAAAGAAACGAATTGAAACTTGTAACACAAAGGAAAATCCTGCCTCTACACGTTGGGAATCTTTTACCACTTGATACGTGAAAAACGCCCTTCTCCATGATTGATGTTTGGTCCCGTCTTGGAGACAAGATCCGGATTCCTTTGCTTGATTGAAGTGAACCCGAAAGCTCAAGAACGCACAAGAATGCAACTCAAACCCCAATCAATGATTCAATAACTCAAAGCAAGAACGATAATAATGGTTTGGATGGAAACCAAACAAGCACCTAGCCAGATGCATGTGTCTTCCAATATGTTATCTAAAGAAGAAAAGAGCGTACTTAGATAAGACTAGGGTTCCAAAGGCATAGAAAATAAACTAATATAATTTGTTAAAAATAATTAAAAACAATAAAAAATACATTAAAAATATCCAAATTGAACCGGCGAATTTCTCTCAAAAACACCGAACCGCACGGCCATGCACTCAAGTGCACAACCTGTGCGTTGTTCTCGAATTATGGCGCACCCGCAACAGCTAAACTGCACGGCCGTACACAGTTAGTGTACTTTTTCTTGTCAGTCAGAGATTAGTGTTTTTGAACATCTTCCTAATGGAACTTTGACTCGGCGTAAACTAGAGAGTTGTAGATATTTGAGCCAGATTTCCAACGGTTCTTGAACGAGCTTGAGATCAATTTTTAACCAAAGTTATGGCCGTTTTACCAATCACTGTCCAGGTTTAGATAGGATATTCAAATTCCTATAACTTTTTTTTGGCTTGATCCTTTTTCTTGGCGGTCTTGGTTTTCTTTCTAAGAGGTTTTCAAGTCGTTCCTCATCAATGAGATCCTTGGGGGCGCGTTGACACCGACAATTAAGCGACGCGAATGAGTCACTCATGGGCGCTATTTGGGTTCGTCTTGGTGGCCTTCGAACCCTCCCTCCTCGAGTGCCATCACAAAGGATCTCGTTGGTGAAGTCCTCTTTCAGGTTTGAAAATTTATGTTGGTGCATTATTAATTAAAACTGAAAATGAAACAATAGAGATGCACACTTTGATCCAGTTTATAAATTTGTCACAAAAATGAATTTTTCCAAAATGTATAGGATAAATTTTTACTCAATGCGGTCATAAGTCTTTTCCATGTCTAGTTTAATGGAAATATACCCTTCAATTCCCTTTCTTGATTTCAAGAAATGGAATATATCACGAACAATCAAGATATTGACTTGGATTGCCCGATTTGCCACAAATGCCCCTTGGAGGGGATGGATCAATTTTCATTGTTCTTTTCAATCTTTTTGTAAGTATTTTAGATATGATTTTTTATATTGTAAGGCATAGACTTATTGGTCGATAATTGTTTGTTGAGTTTGGGTTATTACATTTTGGTATCAACAAAAGGAAAGTATGGTTGATCTGTTTACGCTTTTTACAGCTTGAGTCATCGTAGAGCCCACAACGTCTCAATATTTTTGATAGAATACCACCGTCATTCCATCAAGTCCTTGAGATTTATCTTGCCCAATTGCAAAGACTGCGGTCTTAAATAATATCTTCATTTGTCACTGCTTTAGTAAGGTAAAGATTGTCTTGCTCTATTATTTCTGTTTTTATAAGATCAAGATATTTTTTTAGGATAATTTCATTTACAAGGGAGCTTTTGATTCTTTTGATAAAGTCGTTACGTATTTCATTTAAGATAGTCTCTTCTCCAATGATGTTCGTTGCTTCGATCAATTGTTTTGATTTCTTTAATAATTTTCCTATTTCGTTTACTAGTTGCTATTTTGTGGAAATAGCTTGCATTTGTGTCGTTAAATTTGACATGCTTAGTTTTTGCTCTTTGGTTCCAATTTTTTTTTGAAAGTTTAAAATTTTCTCCTTTTTTGTAATTAGTCTTAGTTGTTTTTCTATGAAGCTTCTGTTTGCATTAATACATATGATCTTTTGTAGTTCCGTGAGTTCTTCTTCAATCTTGTGAAGTTGAGGTTGCCAAAAGTATTTTTCTTCCATTCCTTAACCTGACGTTTCAGAAGTTGTGTTTTTTTAACAAGGTCATACATTCTAGAGCCATGGTTTGTGGTCCTCCATGCTTGCTTCACCACATTTTTGAAGTCCTTCCTTGTCATCTAAATTTTTTCAAATTTGAATGATTGATTCTTATGAGGTGTTGTTGTAGCAATAGAAATTGGACAATGATCAGAGCTTGTGATTTTTTTTTTGTTTTTATGTATGAATACCATTGTAAGATTTGGTTATGGACCAGAGTTTTATCTAATTTTTCGTATATGTTATCTATTTCTGTTTTATTTTTTTTCCATGTAAATTCATTTCCCTGGGTGGGGATATCCAATAGTTCACATTCATTTTTCAAATTTATTAGTCTACTATATCTGTTGTTTTTCCAGTTTGTTCTCTGAGTTTTCCGAAGAACGTTGAATTTATGTACAAGATCATTTCATCCCAAAATGCACTTTTTGTGGATTCATTTCGTGGAGCATAAGCAAGAATTAGTGTTAATTTAGTGTTTGTTGTCATGTTTGTGTATTTGAAACTTATGAATCTTGCATTGATACTTTCCAATTCAAGGACTTCATTTGTCGATTGGTATGTTTTTCACATAGCACATAGACCTCTGGAAAAACTAATAGCACGAGGAGAGAAGAACTGATCAAAACCCGCTTTTTTCAAAATTTGGTCCAAAGGTTGTTTATCTATTAGAGTTTCAAAAAGTGTTATAAGTTGATTTTTTTTGAATTTTCCAAAATGATTCAATATCAATCCAAAGGTTTTTCCTTCCAAATGCCCCTATAATTCCATGAGCAGATCTGTTGTACAAAGGGTGTAGAGTCGATCAAACTTCGGTTCACTTTGGATTGCAATTGAATCGTGCTAAGGCACTTTCCGAAACCAATATTTCGACCCTACTCTTGTAGCCTTAGGGTTACACGAAATCTGATTCAGGATAAGACAATACAAACCTCTATTGATAAGGCAAGATCAAATAGAGAAGCACTTAGTGTTTTTGGTTTTGTTCGATGTGATACACACAAGAGAGATCGTTCTTTTCCGATGTCCTAAGACTTGCCCCAACCAAACCCTTATATAGGGCATAGGTAGTTAAGAAGTTGCAGGTCAGTTGGGCAGTTCCATGGTGGTTGGGTAGTTGCATGGCGGTAAGGCAGTTGCATGGCGGTTGAAAATCAGGTAAAAAACCGACAAACTACTTAACTGTGCACTTAATTTGAGACCAAATTAGGCAAAAATCAAAGTGCATAACACTGTGCACGGACCATGCACTTTCACCGAGGTCTATAATGGCCTTGGTGCACACCGTGTACCAATGTGCATGGTTTGTGCACCTCTCCCGGACCCCGGTTTCACCTCCTCAGTGTCCATCTCTTAAATTCTGACACGTTCCATAACTCCGAGTCCGAATCCACGCATACGAGTGTGCACTTCGCACCCCCGAAACTCGTCATGTGCCGAATGAACTCCTCAAGTCTTGAGCGAATCCCGACTACACCAAATGGCTGATGACACTAAAATCACCAACATTCATCCCCCATTTTAGTGCAATCCTTGATTCACTTAAATAACATACATCAAACACAAACTCATGCATAAATGAAAATGTCCTTAGGATTGAATTGTCACATTAGTGTAGTACACAATCCAAATAATCGAGAATCAGGGTGTCCTATGGATTGAACCCTTCAACGCATCTGAATACTTGAAGATACAACACACATAAGTTTCTACACTACTTCAAGTGCTAACTTGACACTATTATAGCCATGTGTCCTTATCCATTCATAAGTGTATACAAAGCCAAGCCCGGGCTAGTTGAAGCGGCACCACTTCACACTCATAAAGGTGGACTCTTTTCAATCATGCACCTACAAATGCATTTTTCCAAAAGATCCATTAAGAAGAAAACTTCAACCTAACTTTTCTTGAAGTTCCGAGCACATACCTTGGGATGATACTGAGTGTAGGCTTTCCACATTGAATTCAGCCTCTAACGTCGTATTAGAGGGGAATTGGGTATCCCACCATTAGAGATTTCAAACGGGATTTAAACCCATCCCTATAGCCGACTTGATTACCAAGTCTCTAGCTAACCCCTTTGTCAAGTGGTCTGCTAGATTTTGTTGAGACTGAACAAACTCAATAGTGATCACCCCATGAGTGATCAACTCACGTACCACACTATGTCTAATGCCTAGGTGTCGCAACTTACCATTATACACTTGGCTATAAGCCTTAGCCAATGTAGCATGACTATCACAATGGATAGATATGGGTGACACCGGTTTCGGCCATAATTGAATCTTGTTGACTAAGTTCCTTAGCCATTCCGCCTCTCTATCGGTAACCGCTAACGCTACGAATTCTGATTCCACAATCGAACTTATAATGCAAGTTTGCTTCTTAGAAGCCCATGAAATGGCACCTCCCACAAACAAGAATACCCAACCACTTGTAGAAGAATGATCTTCTACGTTAGTGATCCAACTCGCATGAATACCCTTCTAAAACCGAAGGAAATCCAACATATGACAAACCATAATTCATGGTTCCCTTTATGTATTTGAGCACCCGCCTTATGGCTTGCCAATGGTGAGTACTAGGATTACTAGTGTATCTACTGAATCTTCCTACTGCATAAGCGATATCCAGCCTTGTGCTCGTCATGGCATACATTAAGAAACCAATCATTTATGAGTACTCGAGTTATGAACCTTCTTGACCCGTATTGGGCATAAGCTTCACACTTGGATCCATGAGAGTGCTCACCGGAGAACAAGTCTCACAATGAACTTCTTAAGCACTTTCTCAATGTAATGAGATTGGGTCAAAGATAGTCCCTTTTTCTCACTTTTGATTCTAATACCAAGGATCACATACGCCTCCCACATGTCTTTCATGGAAAAACTTGATGACAAAAACGCCTTTGTAAGGTCTACTTGTCTTTGTTCCGTACCAAAGATCAACATGTCATCAACATACAAGCAAATGATTACTCCATTACCGGACTTATCAAACTTGTTGTATAGTGTATACATACTTGTCTGACTAATTTAACTCGAATCCGCTCAACAAGACAACCTCATCAAACTTTTGATGCCACTGCTTAGGTACTCGCTTTAGCCCATACAATGATTTTACCAACTTACACACCTTATGCTCATTACCGGGCATAATGAACCCTTTAGGTTGCTTCATGTACACCTCCTCCTCCAAATCACCATTCAAGAATGTCGTTTTGACATCCATTTGGTGAATCACAAGATTGTTAATAGCCGCCAAACTCAATAACCTAATGGTGGAGATCCGAGCAACCAGAACATAGGTATCGAAATAATCAATACCTTCCCTTTGTCTAAAGCATTGGATAACCAATCTTGCCTTAAACTTGTTGATAGTACCGTCGACCTTCATCTTCTTCTTGAAGATCCACTTGCAGCCCAAAGGCTTACAACCCGGTGGGAGATCCGATAAGACCCACGTATTGTTTCCCATGATGAAATCCATCTCATCATTTATTGCATCTTTCTAGAATGCAACATCTTTAGACCTCATTGCCTCATCAAAAGTCATAGGATCCTCATCAACATGATAACAATATGAATATTGGAACCCAACTTCATCTCTAGATCCTTCAACCAAATAAGTTTGGAAATTTGGACTGAAAGATTTTTCAATCCTCCATCGCTTGCTCCTACGGAGCATAGGTGACTCGTTAGGAGGCACGACTGAGACGTCTCCTTCTTTAGTTCCATTAGTGCTAGGAACCAAATCTTTTGGTCTCGGTATGGATGAGAACCGATTCTCATCAAATATTGCATCTCTTGACTCAATCACGATGTGAACCAAAATAGAATCATTAGGCTCTATTACATAGAACCTATAAGCTTTGGAATGTTCAGCATATCCAATAAAGATGCAATCAATATCTCTTTCCCCCAATGTTGTAATCTTGGGTTGGGGCAGTCTTACGACCGCCCTACATCCCCAAACTCAAAGTAAATTCAAGCTTGGTTTCTTTTTGTACCAAAATTCATAAGGGGTGACCTTGTTCCTTTTGTTAGGAACCCTATTTAGAAAATAACAAGCCGTTAACATGGCTTCACCCCAAATGATACGGGGTTAGCAGTGATTGGCCCGATCTTGATGCGCAACGACTCAGAAATGCAAAAGAAACACAAACAAAGTGAATTCGGTGGAAACAAGAAAAGAGATGAACAAAGGAATGAGAAGAAACCTAATAACCGGATGGAGAAACCCAATGGTGTTCGGAAACACCAAGAACTACCCAACCTGAATTAGAAGACCTCGTCTCCTACAACTCCACACAAGAGAGGACGAATCCTCAAGAGCACGAAGATGATGCGTTTTGTCGTCTTCAATTGCCAACCCGAAAGAAGTTGATCTTCACAAACGACCAAGGCTGTTTCGATTGAACAAGATGCAAAAACTCTCTCTTTTGGAAAGTTTCTAATTCAGAATATGTCTTGAATAATATCTTGTTGCCCGAAAATGGCAAGGAAAAAGGCCCTTAAATACTCCCTAAATAAGTCGGCCCAAAACAACTAAAAACATACTAAAAACGAGTCTAAGAATATCCAAAACACATGACTAAAAACATACTAAAAATAGAATGAAAGGTGCACACAAGTCATGCACTCAACCAAGCTAAGTGTGGACCATAGTCAATGAGAATGCCCTAGGTGTGGCCATGACAACCTCCTCCGGGACTTGGTGTGCAAGTGTGGCTAGCTCCTCTTGAAGACGACGAGCTTGGCTCCTAGTCATAGGCCCGGATGGTGGTTGAGGCACGGATGGTCCTCCATCATCGTCCCCTTCTTGAAGAGGATCCGACCACGGATCATGTGCTTGAGGTGTAGCGACGTCCGGTGTATGGTAGGGCGTCAAATCAGCCACATTGAACGTTGCACTCACACCATAAGTATCCGGTAGGTCAAGGGTATAAGCATTGTCTCCTACACGGCACAACACCTTGAAGGGACCGTCTCCTCGAGGTGCAAGCTTGGACTTGCGCTGCTCCGGGAAGCGTTCCTTCCTCAAGTGCACCCACACGAGATCTCCTGGTTGAAACACTAATCTTTTGCGCCCCTTGTTAACCCTAGATGCATTCCTTTCTCCGCAAGCCTTGAGCTTTTCCTTGGTCCTCTCATGCAGCTCCTTGATGAACTCCACGTGCTTACCTACATCAAAATTCTCACGCTCCTTCATGGGAAAAGGAGCAAGATCAAGTGGAGTAGTGGGGTTGATACCATAAACACACTCAAAAGGGGACAAGGATGTAGATGAATGGATTGTCCTATTGTAGGCAAACTCCACGTGAGGTAGAGCTTCCTCCCAAGCCTTGAGGTTCTTCCTAAGGATGGCTCGAAGAATGGTTGCTAAAGTTCTATTAGTTACTTCCGTTTGACCATCCGTTTGAGGGTGGCTAGAGGTAGAGAACAAGAGCCTCGTCCCTAGTTTTCCCCAAAGAGTCTTCCAAAAGTAGCTAAGGAACTTAACATCCCTATCACTTACTATAGTCCGAGGCACACCATGTAGCCTCACAACTTCTCGAAAGAAAAGGTTGGCTACATTAGATGGTCGTCGGTCTTATGGCAAGCAATAAAATGAGCCATTTTAGAGAAACGATCAACTATCACAAAGATAGAATCACGTCCCCTTTTTGTCCTTGGCAGCCCCACGATGAAGTCCATAGATATGTCCTCCCAAGGGGCACTTGGGATGGGCAATGGAGTATATAAGCCGTGGGGTTTGAGCCTAGACTTGGCTTTAAGACAGTCCAAACACCTCCTAATAAGGTGCTCAACATCTCTAAGCATGTGGGGCCAATAAAAGTGAGCATGTAACATATGATAAGTCTTGTCCCTACCAAAGTGACCCATTAATCCACCCTTATGGGCTTCTTCAACGAGTAACATTCGTAAGGAGCAAATAGGTATGCACACTTTATCAACCCTAAATAAGAACCCATCAAACAAGTAGAACTTGTCACACGAGCCCTTATCTAAACATGACTTATAGATGGCACCAAAATCAGCATCTTCCACATATAACTCCTTAATATATGCAAATCCTAGAACCTTGGAGTCTAATGTGGTAAGTAAAGTATATCTCCTAGATAGGACATCGGCAACTACATTGTCTTTTCCCTTTTTGTATTTGATTACATAAGGGAAAGTTTCAATGAATTCCATCCACCTACCATGTCGCCTATCTAATTTATCTTGGCTCTTGAAATGCTTTAAAGACTCATGATCCGTATGCAAGATAAATTCTCTAGGCCACAAGTAGTGTTGCCAAGTCTTTAATACTCTAAATAAAGCATATAGCTCTTTGTCATAAGTAGAGTAATTAAGACTTGCACCCTTTAATTTCTCACTAAAGAAGGCAACGGGCTTACCTTCTTGCATCAAGACGCCGCCTATGCCAATCCCGGAAGCGTCGCACTCCACTTCAAAGGGCCTTGTGAAGTCCGGCAAAACCAGCAATGGGGCTTGCGTCAATCTCCATTTCAAGGCATTGAATGCCCTTTCTTGCGCCTCCTCCCACACAAAGGTTGAATGCTTCTTGGTGACCTCCGTCAAGGGCGCAACAATGGTACTAAAACCAGCAATGGGGCTTATTCGGTTTCCTTATTTATTTATTTTAGTTTAACCTAGTTTCCTAAGACTATTTAAGCCTCTTTTTCTAGGTTAAGAGGAGAGACGTAGACACTTCGTTATTGAGACTTAACTTTGATCGTTATTTGATATTAGAGTTTTTCATCCCCGCTGATGGAGAACTAACTTCCCTTTGTTCTGTTAGACGATTGAAGCAGTGCATTGATGTGTTTGTGAGATTTCTATTCCTTGTTCTTATCCTTATAAATATTGGATTGATTCTCTTGGTTATATTGAACTTGATTTCTTGTTGTTCTTCTTAGCCTGATCACCTAGGTTGAATGCTTGTTATCAATTGCTAGGATTACATATAGGGGTTCCGAGTGCATATCTAGTGGCAAATACAATTGTGCGTATAGGGATTCCGAGCGTACAATTGTGTGTGAGAATCAATTGCGTGTTAAGTAGGGGAGTGAGTACTTGTACGTCTTTCTACTTGCATGTATCCTATATCCGTGTGTGCATTGCTATTGCTGTGTTGGTGCTAAAGTACGCTGACAACTGTGAGAATCAGTTGTACTTTATCATTGGCATATTGATAAGTCTATTGACAACTGTGAGAATCAATAGTACTTACGTGCAGGGTGGGAACGACTATAATGTTAAATAATTGAACTTGGATTGAATAGATTTCAGTGATCAAACTCTATCTTTGTACTGTGGATTTCGCTCTAATAGGACTACTTTCCCTCATATTATCCTCTCGATTTTACTCAATCTACTTGCTTGCTTGCGTTGTGTTCTCTTGATTACAAACCCCCCCAGTTACTTATTACTTGTCATTTACGATTGCATACTACATCATACCTTCTCTGTGGGATTCGACCCTTACTTGTCTGCTATACTCTGTTTAGTAGGTTGGTTAGGATAATTACTTTGATAGGGCTAATCAACGACATTTGCTGTGCATCTTTAGCCTCCGTCAAATTTGGCGCCGTTGCCGGGGAAGGTTTTTGTTTGTTGTGTGTTTTCGTGATTGATTGTTGGTGGAGACCTATCTTATGGTCGACACCCGTAGTACTGATTCTCCCCTTCTAGCTTTGGATCCAGAGATTGAAAGATCCTTTCTTGGAAGCCTTCGCAATCGAAGAGGAGAGGAAGAAGAGGTTGAAACCGCTGAGACCGAGACCGTTGAGACTGCTACCACCCCAGCTGTTGCAATGGCTGGAACTGGAACTCTGAGAGAGCTTACTGAGCCGAATATTGGGGCTCAACCCCTAGCTGTCATCATCCCTGCACTAGGAGAAGGGGTGAACTTTGAATTGAAGTCAGGAGTTGTTGTTTACCTTCCTAAATTCCACGGTCTGAGTGGAGAAGATCTGATTTCTCACCTGGGCAAGTTCCACAATGTCTGCATGACCATGAAGCCCAGGAACGTGACCGAAGATCAAATCAAGATGAGAGCTTTTGGTTTTTCTCTACTCGACTCTGCGAGTGATTGGTACTATCACCTGCCGCCAGAAACCATAGATACATGGACGAAGCTGCACAAAGCGTTCCTGGATAAATATTTTCCCACGAAGAAGGCGAATGCTTTGAAAAAGGCAATTGCCAACATCGAGCAGGCTGGTGATGAAACACTTTATGATTATTTGGAGAGGTACAAGAGGCTTTGCTCTAGCTGCCCATTCCACGGGTATGCCAAGCAAGATCTTGTTCTCTATTTGCACAATGGTCTGCTGGATCAAGAAAGAAGAATGGTTGATGCTGCATGCGGTGGAAGTATTCTGAACCTGACACCGGATGACGCCATGAATAGACTCTAGGAGATGAGTGAGAGCACCCGAAATTTCGGGAAGACATACTAGAGGAAGGTGGTCAATGTTGTGACCCCTGCAGGACCAAGCCCGATGTTGTCTGAGTTGGCCGAGTTGAAGGAGATAGTTATGAAGATAGCAAATCAGAATGCCCCTCAACACGCCAGAGCATGCGGTCTTTGATCTAATCAGGCCCACCACACCGAGGCTTGTCCTCAGCTGCAAGAGGACGGTGTTGCCGAAGTCAATGCTGTAGGAGGCTACGGCGCTCCTAGACAACAGTATGGTGGACAGCCGAATTACAACCAGAGAGGCCGTGATCACCCAAGATTCAGATGGAGTGACCCTCAGGGTGGTCAGCAGCCGGCACAACAGCAATATCAGCCGGCTCAGCAACAACAGTACCAACAACGGGCTCAGTACCAACAGAGGCCTCAGGGCCAAACTTCTGGAGCCTCTACTGAGGATATGCTGAAGACTTTGACTCAGCACTTTGCTACACATGTGCAGGCTACTGAGTCGAGTATCAAGAACATGGAGAGTCAGATTGGCCAGTTAGCTGATGATGTGACCAAGATCAACCAGAGGGCCTCAAACTCCCTGCCATCCCAGACCACTGTGAATCCCAGAGAAAACGTGAGTGCTATCACACTGAGAAGTGGTAAGAAGGTTATTTCTCCCATTGCTGAAGAGGAGAACAAAATTCCTGAGAAAAAAGAAAATCACCGACACGCCCTGCGGCGACTCTCGCCGTGACCCGGCGCATGTGCCCAGTAATGACACCGCGACCCCGCCGCCCCGCGGTGATGATTTACGCCCCGCGGTGGGCTTGCCGCGACCTGATCCTCGAAAGTCTGCTCCTGCTGAAGACACCTATGTTGATAACTACGTTCGTCCAGTGTTCCCTCCTCTAGGTTCAGAGAAGCCCCCAACACCTTTTCCTGAGGCGCTAAAGGCTAGAAGAGTTGTCGACGACAGAGACCTGTTCGAGACATTCCAGAACTGTGAGGTGAACATTCCCCTGCTGTAGCTTATTAAGGCTATCCCGCGATATGCCAAGTTCTTAAAGGAGCTATGCACGGTGAAGAAGGCCCAAAGGCAAAAGACTCAGAAGAAGAGTCCAGTGGGTGAACAAGTGTCAGCGGTAGTTCAGAAGCGTCTACCTGCAAAGTGCAAGGATCCAGGTACGTTTACTATTCCTATCACTATAGGTGAGCATGTTTTTGAGAAGGCCCTGCTTGATTTGGGTGCCTCAATTAATGTCTTACCTTATTCTCTACTTGAGAAATTGGAATTAGGACCCTTGCGTGAGTCTAACATTGTGATACAACTTGCTGATGGTTCTTGTGTACCCCCTAAGGGTGTTGTAGAAGATGTCCTTGTTAGGATATGTCCCTTGATATTCCCTGCTGATTTCTTTGTTATGGATATGGATTATGATGAGCATGTTGCCCCGGTCATGCTAGGGCGACCTTTTATGAAAACTTCCATGACTGAGATTAATGTTGATAGTGGTACTCTGACTATGGAATTTGATGGAATAATTTTTAAACATGACATTCATAATGCCAATTCCATTAAATCGCCTCCTCTCTGCATTAATGACTTTGATGATTCAGTGCATGAAAATGTAAAAATTGATGTCGTAGAGACCGTAGTTGAGTATTCCACTACTGACGGACCTATTGAATTGCATGATTTGCCTGTTGATGATATTTTGTTAGATGACATAGGAGACTCCTCTACTTTGGGCACTTGCCCCCCTGCACTAACCATACAAGGCAGCAAGCCTTTATCTAGTGATGTGCAGCATATCCATGTTGAGCCATATCGGCCCCCGCATCGTTCTAAGTATGGGGGCGACACTCCAAAGAGAATGAACATGGAGTAGGTGGCGAAGAAGGAACATGGTCTAAGGTTCAAACCTTTCCATGAGAGGTCTCCACAGGAAGAGACAAGTTGGAGGATTCCAAAGGGATCCTATTCGAGATGGTAGTTGATTTACAGTACGTCGAGCCAACGACGATAACCAAGGCGCTGTCCGGGAGGCAACCCGTGTTAGTTTTTCTTTGATTTTTCTTTTTATTAGATTATTTTCGTAGTTTATTTTGCTTTGTTTCATTCGCCTGTTACTCACATTTCAGGTACGAAAGTAAACCGAGAAGAGATGAGGTGCCCAGCCATTCTCACCGCCCCGCGGCACCTTCCTACCGCCTCGCGGTGGAGCTCACCGCCCCGCGGTGAAGGTCAGGTATCGATTCTCAACTTAAAAAAAAAAGAAGCAAGAATTATGGGCCCCGAAAAAACCTTAAACGGGTGAGTAAAAGCTTTATTCTTAAGAGGTCACTAAGGTTTTGACGGATTGGGCTTCTTTATGGGCCAAGATTTCTCTTATGGGCCATGGTACATGACCGGCCCATCATCCCTTTCTTTTCATCTTACCCTTCCTTGACCTAGCCCCACTTTTCCCCACACTTATAATTCCCAGCACCCCCTCAAACTCCTATTCTACTTTCCCCTCTCGACCTTGAGCATTCTCTAGCCCCAAATCCCCCATTTGGAGTCTAGCCTCACAACCAAGCCCAAACACAACCCCACCGCGCCGCTGTAGTCCCGCCTCACTTTAGCTCCGCCTCGCGCTGCCACCGCTTCGCGTTCCTGTTGCTACCGCCCTGCGCCAACCTCGCCGCGACGCCGCCGCCCCGCGCTGAGTCTCTCCAGAACATTGTGTTTGCTTGATTGTGAGTATTCTTTGCGAACTTTTGATTTGAGCATTTCCATTCTTCACTTATGGCTTCGAAAGGCAAGAAGAAAGCGTCAACGAGTAGGGATGAGAGTGAGCTGTACGACATTGTGAAGGAGAGGAGGGTGGTGGCTTCCAAATTTTTCCACAAGCCGACTCTGGAGCAGATGGGATTGCTCGCTTGTGTGACGCTGTGTTTGACACAGTATGGGCTGGGGGATTTCATGAACAAGGCAGCCCCCGCGTATCCTGAGTTGTGCTTCCAATTCATTGCCTCGTTCAGGTGGTTCACCCGCGAGGAGTCTGATGACAAAATTCTGCGCAAGATCACGTTCACCTACAATGGGCGTGATTACTCTTTGTCGCGGAAGGTGATCCACGAGGCCCTGGGCATTACAAAGAACCCCACCGCTGGGTGGGCGAATGGGCTTAATGAGGCCGAGATGATGGATTTCTGGCGGGCTGCCACAGGGAAGACATTCAAGAAGGGTCATGAGGTGAACTCCAAGTTGGTGAATCTGTGTCTGCGGTTGATCCACAAGGTGATGATGAGGGATTTCTTTGGCCATGCTGACGATGGGAAGGTGCCCATGAAGGACTTCCAGTGGTTTATGAGCATCCTGGGGACGGTAGAGCTTACGCCGTGTTGGGCAACTCTTTTCTTGAGTTCCCTGCGGAGGATTCGTGATGGCGAGCCGAAAGATATTTGTGGGAGTGGTCTTATTACACTCCTCTGTGCCAGCGTGATTGATTGCGATCAGATTCCTCGGCCGGTCCCCTGCGCCGTATATGATTTAGCACACATGAGGGTGTGCTCCATGATGAAGCCACTGGGGCAGGATGGTGATTTGGTTTGGGCATCTTATGAGGGCCGTATTTTGGTTGTTCCGCGAGAGTTCGCTTACTCGTCTTCATACACGGGTTGGTGGATTGATAGCGATAGCCGGATGCCGACCGATGATGCCCCTGCCGTTACTCCTTCGGGTCCGTATGGAGAGGGCCCTAGTGGTGGTTTTGCTGTTGATCCTGTAGAGGGGGACGACCCCGGTTCTTCACAGTTTGAGGAGTCTTCGTCTGTGTACGGATCTGTCACACCTTGGTAGGAGATGTACTCTAGATGGGATACTTTCTCTACGCGCCAGGATCAGTGGACTTCCAGAGTAGAGACCGGTCTGCAGACTTGGCAGATCCAGCTCCACGCAGAGATAGATGAGCGTCTGGACACTATAGACACTCATATGAGGGACTACTTTGGGTTGTACCCACCACCACCTTTCGGTCCACAGTGAGTTTATTTCTCTCTTCCCCTATCATTTGATGTTCTCTTTTCACATTGAGGACAATGTTCGGTTTAAGTATGGGGGAGGGATATAGACTTGCTATTCTTGCTAGCTAGTGTACATAGCTTTATTTCTGCATTTGTTTCTGCATTGTTGTTTCCATTCTGTTTTCAAAAAAAAAAATCGAAAAAGCCAAAAAGAAGTAAAAAGGCAATCAAAATCCTGGGATGGACTGAAAATCCGAAATGGCAATTCAGGTAAAAAGCAGGTAGTCCGGCTGGTATTAGACCAGGGCAAGATTGGACTGGAGTGATGTGAGTATTTGTGAGATATCTAGCAAAATGAAATGAATGGCTAGGTGAAAACCCGAAAGGGCGCCTAGGCAAGATGAGCGTAAAAGAATAAGAGTGATTCTAGGATTCCTCTTTATATCTTGGTGGAGGCGTCATAAGAAGGGAGTCATAGAAGGACTGTCGGGTAGGCCACTCATGGAGCGATAAGGAGCTAGATTGGAGTTAGGTTAGATTATCTTTGCATCACTTGTTTTGGTTGTCTTGGGCGTATTGTTGATATGTTGTAGTTTGCTGGTGTCACGTTTTCTTGTACTTCCTGAGACCTTGGTGTTGATTGAGAGGGTGAGCTTTTCTTTAGCTTACTCGGGACGAGTGAAGGTCTAAGTATGGGGGAATTTGATAGGTGTTATTTCATACACCTTTTCTAGCATCTATTAGCATGATTTGGAGGAGTTTTGGATGTGTTTTGGTGCTAAGTCTGCAATCCAGATGTTATGGAGAGAAGTGAAGAAATCCAAGGATTTGCAGCTTAGATGGAGTTTAGAGATGAAGATGGAGCTGCTGGAGTATTTATGGAAAAGGCTACCAACACTTGGTAGTATTTGGAGAGCAGCAGAAGAAGAGAAGAAGACGAGAGTTAAAGTCTGGAGTTCACCGCCCCGCGTCAGCAATGTCGCGGCCCGACGATGACTCCCAGTGAAGGATGGAGCCCGCGTGAGAGGAGACCACCGCCCAGCGGTGGAGAGCTGAAGCCCCGCGGTGGATCTTCACCGCCCCGCGATGGATGTGTTTATTGCCTCGCGCCAGATTATATTTATTTCCTATTTCGTTTATGACTTTGCTTTATTAGTTTATTCGGTTTCCTTATTTATTTGTTTTAGTTTAACCTAGTTTCCTAAGACTATTTAAGCCTCTTTTTCTAGGTTAAGAGGAGAGACGTAGACACTTCGTTATTGAGACTTAACTTTGATCGTTATTTGATATTAGAGTTTTTCATCCCCGCTGATGGAGAACTAACTTCCCTTTGTTCTGTTAGACGATTGAAGCAGTGCATTGATGTGTTTGTGAGATTTCTATTCCTTGTTCTTATCCTTATAAATGTTGGATTGATTCTCTTGGTTATATTGAACTTGATTTCTTGTTGTTCTTCTTAGCCTGATCACCTAGGTTGAATGCTTGTTATCAATTGCTAGGATTACATATAGGGGTTCCGAGTGCATATCTAGTGGCAAATACAATTGTGCGTATAGGGATTCCGAGCGTACAATTGTGTGTGAGAATCAATTGCGTGTTAAGTAGGGGAGTGAGTACTTGTACGTCTTTCTACTTGCATGTATCCTATATCCGTGTGTGCATTGCTATTGATGTGTTGGTGCTAAAGTACGCTGACAACTGTGAGAATCAGTTGTACTTTATCATTGGCATAGTGATAAGTCTATTGACAACTGTGAGAATCAATAGTACTTACGAGCAGGGTGGGAACGACTATAAGGATAAATAATTGAACTTGGATTGAATATATTTCGGTGATCAAACTCTATCTTTGTACTGTGGATTTCGCTCTAATAGGACTACTTTCCCTCATATTATCCTCTCGATTTTACTCAATCTACTTGCTTGCTTGCGTTGTGTTCTCTTGATTACAAACCCCCCCAGTTACTTGTTACTTGTCATTTACGATTGCATACTACATCATACCTTCTTTGTGGGATTCGACCCTTACTTGTCTGCTATACTCTGTTTAGTAGGTTGGTTAGGATAATTACTTTGATAGGGCTAATCAACGACATTTGCTGTGCATCTTTAGCCTCCGTCAATCAGACACATTAAACACATTATGGACTCCATACTCACCTGGAATATCAAATTTGTAGGCATTGTCGTTGATCTTTTGCATCTCTTGAAACGGCCCATCTCCCCTTGGCTTCAACTTGGAGTCCCTCAAGTTTGGAAACCGGTCCTTGCGAAAGTGGACCCAGACTAGATCTCCGGGTTCTAAGAGCAACTTCCTCCGCCCCTTGTTAGCCTGCTTGCAATATTGGGCGGTTCTCACCTCCAAACGCGCCTTGGTAGACTCATGAAGTGACTTGATATGCTCAGCTTGGTCCACACCCTCGGAGCTTTCCCGTTCCTTGATAGCATAAGGAATCATATCAAGCGGAGTAATGGGGTTCCGCCCATAGACTACCTCAAACGGGGTCTTGTTAGTGGCCGAATGAATGGTCCTGTTGTAAGCGAATTCTATGAAAGGAAGACATTCCTCCCACCTGCGCAGGTTAGTACTCAACAAGGAACGCAATAAAGCACCAAGAGTCCTGTTAACCACTTCGGTTTGTCCATCCGTTTGTGGGTGGCACGAGGTAGAAAATAGTAATTTAGTGCCCATCTTTGACCAAAGCATTTTCCAAAAGTAGCTCAATAATTTGGCATCCCTATTAGACACTATAGTCCTTGGCACCCCATGTAGGTGAACAATTCCTTCAAAGAAAAGCCAGCCACATGAGATGCGTCATCTGTCTTATGACAAGGAATAAAATGAGCCAGTTTGGAGAACCGGTCTACCACCACAAAAATGGAGTCCCTTCCTCTCTTAGACCGAGGTAACCCTAAAACAAATTCCAAAGAGATATCCTCCCAAGGGTTACTTGGTATAGAGGAGTATACAACCCATGAGGGTTGAGCTTGGACTTAAGATACACTATGCAGGATGCACATAACTTAGCCACTTCCCTATGCATGTGATACGGGGCTTAGCCGCTTAGACTCGGATCTAGACGAAGAGACCTTGACAACTCCAAACAAGAAGACAACAATGGTGAAAACACGAAAACTGAATTAGAGAAACAGTGGAAAAACGATGGAATGATAGATAGGGAGATAGAACCGCAAACAACAATGGAAGAACCCTTGATCCTTGACCAAGAACCGATCCAAATGAGTAGACGACCCTGCCTTTACAACTTTACACAAACCTTGAGCCAATGCAGCCAAGGAAGCACAAAGAGGATGCTTATGATGGCCTACGAACACCAATCTCGAAGGAGATTGACACACGCAAGAACAACCAAGCGAGATCAACACAACCTTGATGAGAACCCTTCTCACAAGCTCTCGGTTTTTGAGTTTTGGGAGTGAAATGCTTCTTGCAATTTCTGATTTCTTAATCATCCAAAAACTAACTAAAACAAGGAGTGGCCAAGCCTTAAATAGTGTCTAAAAGGCCGGCCCAAAACATGCTAAAAATAGACTAAGTGTCTCCTAAAAAACATAAGGGAAATTACATGAAAAATCAAGCCTAAGCATAGGCGTCCAACTAATGTTCTAAAATCCAGAAAACAACTAATATAGGATAGAAGTGTCTCATGCAAAGTGTGCATCATGCCACGGCCACATTAGCTTGGAGGAGCCGAGATTAGTGCCTTGGTTCAATGGTCCCGCATCAGCATGTCTGGCCAATAGAAAAGTTCCCGGAGTGTACTGAGGGTTTTATCAACCCCAAAGTGACCCTTGAGTCCTCTGCCGTAGGCCTCTTGTATGAAGAGCCCTACGTAGGGAACCCTTAGGTATGCACAACTTCGACCCCCAGAACATATAACCGTCATGCATATAGAGGTTATCTACCCCTCCCCGAACCTGACATGCAAGGAACTTTTCCTTAAGGTCGTCATCTAAAGCATACAATTCCCGCATGAATGAAAACCCTAGCATCCCAGCATCAAGAGAAGTAAGTAGGATATACCTGCATGTCAAGGCGTCTGCTACAACGTTTCCCTTCCCCTGGATTGTCGTCTCCACTTCCTTGACGGTCGCAAGGAGTAGTTGGTTGCTCGTCCCCGCAACCTGCCCTATGGCCATCTTCTTCTTGCCATTCTGGTCCGCCTCCTTGGCTCGTCGCCGTTGTTCATTGGCCGCATGATCAACCATGATTTCTTGAGGCGTCATAGGCAAGAGAGTGTACCGCTTACCTTCCAAGAAGAAGGAATACTCATTGGTGACGCCATTGTGCATCACCCCGCGGTCGTATTGCCAAGGACGTCCGAGCAACAAGTGACAATCCGAGATGGGCAGCACATCGCACAACACTTCGTCCTTGTAGCCCCCTATCGACAAGCTCACCTTTGCTTGTTCGGTTACCTTCAGAGGGGCGGTAGTGTTGAGCCAATTCAGAGTGTATGGCTGGTGATGAGGAGTAGTAGTAAGCCCGAGTCGCTCGACCACAGCCCGGTCGATGATGTTGCAACATGAGCCACCATCAATGATAACACTGCCCACCTTGCCTTGGATAGAACATCGAGAGTGGAAGATGGTCTCTCGCTATGAGGGAGGAGCCGCCGACTCATTGGACACCAACGTCCTCTTGACGACACATGTCCGTGGCATAGCCATCCTGTCGGCGTTCCTACGAGCAAAAGCAACAATAAAAGCCAGCAGAGGCAATAACAAGGAAAAATGATTCTAACTTGACTACACAATACGCTGTAGATTCAAGGAAGAAATCTAAGGTTAAGCAGGAAATAAGCAATAAAGACACAAAAAGGGAAAACAACATAAGAGTTGTCAGATAAATGAAGCAAGATCCCCAAATTCCTTGTTACCGATGGGGAAGCCACCGACTTGACTTGCATCGATAAGACCGTCCACAAGTGTACCTTGTAAGGCGGGGTCTTCTCAAGCCCTTTGGGCCGGGACCACTTGACGTACGCCCTTGGACTTCTCAAGGCTTTGCCCGAGTCCGCCTCACCTTAATTTCTAGGGCTACTAGCCAACTCTCTTTTCTTTTTCTCTTCACGTTTTCTTCTTCCTTTTTTTTTTGATTTGGTGGGACCACGAGATCACACAAGAATTTTCGAATATCCCTTTTTTTTTTAAACGCTAGAAAAAGTGGCAAACAAGATACACAAGATCTTGCCTTATCCAAACAAATCAGGCAAATATATTCACCCGCCAAAGATAACAAAAGATATCAGAATCTTGCCAAATCTGACCTAATAAGATCTTATCCAAAAAGAAAGATTGACAGAATCAAATAAAATAAAATAAAATCACTTGGTGAACAAGAAAGGGAGAGGGGACGACTAGGGTTTATTTAGGCCCCTTCCACCAGCCGCGGACAGCCACTCCCACAGGCCCGTCGGAGCCGCGCTCTGGTTGCGCCGGATCTCTCTCACTTGCGCACTAGGCCATGGGTTTAGATCTACGGTCCTATGTGTCTTTCTCTCTCG
This sequence comes from Rheum nobile, assembly GCA_027886185.1. Classification (NCBI taxonomy): domain Eukaryota; kingdom Viridiplantae; phylum Streptophyta; class Magnoliopsida; order Caryophyllales; family Polygonaceae; genus Rheum; species Rheum nobile. The sequence continues at coordinate 437,297 of WOAB01000761.1, read as the reverse complement.
GTTTGGCTCACACTTGCCCAACCCCGGTTTTGCCTTGAACCTACAAATCGTATAAGCGTAAAATCAAGAGAGAAAAGCGTTTTTACCTAGCCTTGCTCTGTTACCAAATGATGGCTTTCTCCCTCGGAGGATCGCGTCAGGTAAGGTAAAATGCCACAAACCGCTTGCCAAGACACCAAGGAACGCACGGCTGAATTAAAGGCTCTCGAAATGGTCGAGAATGAAGGCACGAGGGATGGATGTTGAGATCTGGAAGGCGTGGAACGAACACGAACCGGGATAAGCGAACAACGTCGTCTTGGAGTCCACCGAGACGACTTGAACGACTTGTTCTTCTCGTGGAGTCCACCAAGAGTAGAACAAGGTTTGAATCCTTGAATGATGGAGTCCACCAACACTCTTGAACTCGGGTTGAGATTTGCTAGATCCGGAGTCCACCAAAACAAGCAAAACTCGCAATTGAAACAAGTCGAATCCTCAAAACTTACAACAATCCAATTCTAATCCAGAAATCAAGAAACAAAGTGTTTTCTCAAATTAAAAGCTGCCCAAATAAAACCCTAAACCAGCATACAAATAGTCTCCAAATGTCAATATCGAAATACTTGCTTCCCAAGAAAGAAAAACCCTAGAAAAACCCTAAATCCCGAAACTTGTAACGAGCAGGCTGCTGGCGTCCGATCTCCAATAATCTTCAATATTGGATACATGAAATATAATCCCAATATGTGAAACATATATAAAAATGAGACCAATCCGATAAAAGGACAGCGCAACCGAACAATTTTAACTTCGGACCTGGCATCAACCGTTTCTCTCTCCTCCGGACTTTGTTGAGCCTAAATTTTGGACACGGCCAAGATAGGTCCAAGAATCATAAAATGTCCAAATTTCATCCCAGTTGGATTAACGAGCTGCACATTCTTCTTTGTTCTAATTCGTTCCCGACACCGGCGTCGTCCTTGGGCTCCTCGCACAACTCCACCAAGCAATTCTCCTCCATTGTTCCTCACCTTTGGCAATCTTCCAATGCATGAGGTTTCTTGTATATGGGGCCCATGAGAGCTCGCCCAACTCCTTGTAATGACTCCCGACACCCATGTTGGCATCTCATCTCCTTGAGTGTGGCGACGGGCACGCGTCATGGGCGGGGTCGGAGGCCGTATTGGCTAGTTCGAGTCAGATCCTTAATGAAGCACATGCGTGCTTACATCACCAGGTAACGGTCCCGTTAGTGTGCACGAGTGGTTTGGAGGTGTGGTTGTGATACAGGGTTAGCCGGGATTGGCCCGATCTTGATGCGCAACTGATGCGGGAGCATCCAAGACCTCAACCAAGGTGCCCGCAAAAGGAGGTGGGCCACTCACAAGAGCTCAAGCCAAGCTCATGCAAGAAGAGTTCGAGAACTTGGCTAGCCAACATGTCTCAGGGGAACCCGCCCAAGTTGAAGACTTCACCGAGACGAAGCTAAAGACGTTGGTGACCTTTCAAGCCAAGCCGAGCCAAGACGAACAAAGCACTCAAGAGTTGGAGGGCCCTGACTCGGCCCCAAGCCACCAAAATCGGTCGGGTCCAGGCCGAGTTGCGCCCAGAGAAGCAAAGCCACGGCAAGGCCCTGACTCGGCCCCAAACTCGGCCGGGTCCAGGCCGAGTTTGTCCCAGTGAAGTTGCCCCCATCCTGACTCAGCCCCAAACTCGGCCGGGTCCAGGCCGAGTTTGTCCCAGTGAAGTTGCCCCCATCCTGACTCGGCCCCAAACTCGGCCGGGTCCAGGCCGAGTTTGTCCCAGTGAAGCTATCCTGACTCGGCCTGAAACTCGGCCGGGTCTGGGCCGAGTTTCCCCCAGTTAAACTCCTTTTGTCTCGATTCTTGTTGGACTTTTATGGGCCGACCCCTTAGGCTATTTAAGACCTTTAGCTTTCTTTGTAACTCAGTTTTTCCCAGTTATGAACCTTTGCTTTATGCATTATGAAGATTGAGAGCTCCATGGGAGTGTTTTCTCAAAGTTGATTCAAACTTGCTAGGTTGCTCTTGCGTTGTGTCAATTTCGTCTATGATCTTGGTGCTCCAAGGCTTCACTCGCCTCCTTCTCTTGCTCTTTGGATACGTCCATCGTTGTGGGAGATTGTAGAAGGAAAGGTCGTTTGTGCACATTGGTTTGGTTATTGGCGACATTGTTTGCCAATGGTCTCTCCATTGCATCTTTCGGTTGTTCCTATATCCTTGTTTATTTCTTTGTTTCCTATCATTTGCTAACTTGTTCTCTTGTGTTTTCTCTTATTCCCACCTCCATCTTCCATTCGAGTCTCTTGGCGTCTAGATCGGGCCACTCGCGGCAAATCCCCGCATCAAATTGGTATCAGAGCCATCTCGACGCCGAGCCACCACCATCTCAGCCGAGCCACCACCTTTGGTTAGCTCCTTGAATCTTCTTTTCCAATTCCTTCATTGTGTTCATCTTGTTCTTCATGTTCTTCATGTTTTTCTTGCTTTGTTGTTTCTAGTCTTGTTTTGCTTATGCTTGTGTATTTGTGGACTTTGCTTGCTTGATATTTTCATCACCTTTCCAAAAATCCCCACAAAAAGAAAGCCCTACCACAAGCCTTGCAAAAATCTAAACAAAAACCCAAAAACAAATTTTCTGGCGACCGGAAAACCCTTCTGACGCCTTGCTACCACCACCACCACCACCCGACAGCCACCACCCACCACCACAGCAACCCCACGTTCCCAGCCATGCCCCTTGAATGTTTGAATGTTAAGGCTTAAAGTGTGCATGTGATTTGGCACAATTTTGGCAAAGAAACACCTTACTTTCTTTCTAGCCATTTTGGTTGCCTTAGGAAGTTTGGGAAAGAGCCAAAAGGGACCCTTTGCAGCCTTGTATGTGGAAGAGAGCTTGAAAGCTACCTATTGCTATTAGTGGCAAGTATCCAAGCTTCTTTCTCCCCTCTCTCCATTTCGGCCCACACCTTTTAGCCTCCAAAATCAGCCTTTTCTTTGCTCCAAGGAAGTCCAAGTCAACACAAAAGAGAAGAAAGGAGAAGCCTATTTTTGGCCACCCACTATACCCACACAAATCAGCCCATTTCTTCCAAAACCAAGGGAAGCCAAGAAAAGAAAGCCCACACACTTGTCTTCTATTTTCTTGTTATTGTACGTTTTTCCCTACAAAAAAAAAGAGAAGGGAAAAGAAAGTCAGAAAAAAAAAAAAAAAAAACGAGATCAAAAAAAAAGGAAGAAGAAAAGAAAGACAAATGTGTATGTGTTTATTGGTGCTTTCTCTTGATATCATTAAGTGTTCTTGAAGACTTGATCACCCTAGCCCAAGCTTGATACCTTACTCACCTTGCCTAAACACATTTCATATCATTGGCAATTGTTCACAAGTCATGAGCATTGGTATTACATGCTAGATATAACATTGCTTTGTTGGGTCTTCTAAACACTTTTTCATTGAGTCTTCTTGTGTGATCGTATTGAGTCCAATTGTGTTTGAGCTTCCATTGTGTATCCCTTGGGCTCATTTCCAAGTCCAAACACATATTTTAGTTCCACCCAATTGCATTGTCATTCTCTATGATCCAAGAGCTATTCTCACCTTTGGTTTGTGTTGTCTAAGTTCACCAAGTTCTATTGAAGATTTTGTCTCTCTCTAGGCAACCTTACATTCCAAAGCTTGTATCGAATCAATAAGAGAGTGAGTGATCAAACACACGAGTGATCAAACACTTGTGAGGATTGTTTTATTTTCACTAACCCTAATTTGTTTTCTTTGAGTTTGTTGATCATGGCTAATGAAGGTGATGACACCCCATCAATCGAAGAAGGGTCCCCCGTGGTGACCCCCGAGATGTTCACCATGCTTAAGACGATGTCGGACAACCTCGTCCAATTGACCCACCGGATTGGAGCATTGGAGGCAAGGCCGACCGCACCCGTATCCGTGCCCCTAGGCTCCAACCTCGAGCCGGGAGGACCTTCCAACACCGTGCCTCTCCAAGCGCACCAAGTGCCCGCGGCCACCACTTCCCCTGGGCAAGGAGGGAGACCTTTTGCTCCTAACCCTTTTAATAGATTTCAGGGGTCAAGGCGCACCTATCATGAGGAGCCAAGACGTGGCTATTATGAGGATCCAAGGCGTACCCATAAAGAGGAAGAGGGATGGGAAGATGAAGAATGGGAGCCTATGCCCCGTCGTGGCCACCTAGGAAGAGAAGGTCGAGAACCCGAGCAAGATGGTATTGGCAAAATCAAAGTGAAGATCCCATCCTTTGAAGGCAAATGTGATCCGGATGTGTACATGGATTGGGAGACAAAAATCGAACAAATTTGGAGTTGCCACAATTTTCCCGAGCACAAGAAGGTACAACTCGCCACCCTTGAATTCAATGGTTATGCACTAATTTGGTGGGATAACCTTGTGAAAGAAAGGAGACGAGCCCTTGATCCAGCCGTGGCCACATGGGACCAAATGAAAGCCATGATGAGAGCTCGTTTCGTGCCACAACACCATGCACGAGAGCTAAGACAAAGACTAGAGAATTTGAAGCAAGGGTCCATGAGTGCCGAAGAGACCTACAATGCTATGCAAGTTGCTATGGTTAGGGCCAACGTGGATGAAGATGAAGAGACCACCATGGCTAGGTACCTTCGAGTCCTTAATTCTCAATTGGCTAATGAAATAGATATGTTTCCATATGCTACCATGACAGAATTGCTCCACTTAGCCGTCAAAATTGAGAAGAGAAATAAGGGTAGGTACCAAGGAGGAAGAATGCAAAGTGGGATGCCCAACTCTTGGAAGGGTCCAAATCAAAACCGAGGCTACCAACCCTATGGAAGAGAGCCTTTTCAAGCAAAGGACAAGGGACAACCATCCAAGCCTCATTGGGAGCAAGGAGGGCCAAAGAAGAATGTTCAACCAACACCCTCCGCACCAAGCCCAAGGCCAGCCGTGGCCTCCAGTGGCCCCAAAGGGAGTACTTCTAACCCTCCCACTAGAGCTAGAGACATTGTGTGTTATAAATGCCAAGGTAGAGGTCATGTTGCTAGGGAATATCCTAACACTAGAACTCTCATGATTAATTCCCTAGGACTTTATGAATCTGAATCTGAATGTGATGATGAGCATGATGTTTGTGATGATGATAATCTGCATGACAATGATTTGGATGATGAGAATGAAATTGAGTATGAGCATGGTGAGTCATTGATTGTTAGGAGAACTATGCATATGAAACCAGCTCCATGTGAAGATAATCAACGAGAAAATTTGTTTCATACTCGTTGTTTGGTAAAAGGCAAGGTGTGTAATATGATCATAGATGGAGGAAGTTGTTGTATTATTGCTAGTTCTGAAATGGTTCAAAAATTACAACTTTCTACAAGTCGTCACCCTAGGCCTTATAGATTACACTGGATGAATGATTGTGCTGAATTGAGGATTACCAAGCAAGTTAAGGTCACTATGACACTAGGGCACTATGAAGATACTATTTTGTGTGATGTAGTGCCTATGCAAGCTTGTCATATCTTACTAGGTCGTCCATGGCAATATGATAGGAAGGTGACGCATGATGGTCTAACCAACCGCCATTCCTTCACCTTCAATGGAAAATCTGTTGTGCTCAAGCCTATGATGCCATCTCAAGTGGCAAAGGAGTATGAGAAGAGAAAGGCCACGGGAAGGGAAGAGGAGAATGTGAAGGAGGGGAAGGCTTCGGAAACCCAATCACCATCCATGACCAAACCGAGCCAAGCTTTAGCCACCCAACCTTCAAGTGTCTTAGTAGCATCCAAGAGTGAGCTACAAGGTATGTACCTACCCCTAGACACCACCCTTATGCTCTTGTGCAAAGAACTAACCATGCTAAGTGAAGAGGACAAGGCTACACTACCCCCTAGAATCCAAGCCCTTCTTGAGGAGTTTAGTGATGTGTTTCCGGATGAGATACCCCATGGCCTACCCCCATTGAGAGGCATAGAGCACCAAATTGACCTTATCCCCGGTGCCACTCTACCCAATAGGCCCGCTTATAGGATGAACCCTAAGGAGAGCCAAGAGATCCAAAACCAAGTGCAAGAGCTCATAGATAAGGGTTATGTGAGAGAGAGCCTATCACCTTGTGTCGTGCCGGTCCTACTTGTGCCTAAGAAGGACAACACATGGCGGATGTGTATTGATTGTAGAGCCATCAACAACATCTGATGTAACCATGGGTCACCCCTCAAGGACATGCCAAAGTCGGTTCAATGAAGAGGAAGAAGCAATCGAGCTGCATGGATGTGACCATGGGTCACCTCAGTAAAAGTGCCGTATCTTCTTATTCCCAACTCCGATCACTCTCAAATTTTGAGGAGTGAAACTAGACTTCAAGATCTATCTCTGGGCGTTGGAATAACTCCATTTCGATCACGGACGAGAGAGAACGAACCTTATGAAGTTAGGCCAGAAACTGTCTCCGCGGAAGATGGTTGATTTGTGTTTTATTGTTTTTGTTATTTCTAATTTTCGTTAATTAATTAATTAGTTAGTTTAGCTAGTTAGTGCTCTATGTTAGTGCTAGGCTTAGTGGGTAGTTAGCTACGTTAGTGCTAGGCTTAGTGGGTAGTTAGTTTTAATTAATTAAAGTTTTTCTTATTTTGTTTTTTGGCACCTATATAATGGTGGCCATGCATTGTAATTTGTAAGCTTGAATTGGAGATTTAAAACAAGAGTGTTTGGTTCCCTTTGAAGCTTCGTGACGATGGTGTCCGAGGTGAGTCGTATCCTCGAATCCTTAGTCTTGTTTCGATGAGTCGTATCCGAAACACCCTTTGGTGTGTCATATCCGAAGGCGATTGGGTATTCATGGTGTGTCGTATCCATGAGTGTTCAACCTCGTCTCATGGATCTTGGTGAGTTGCATCCGAGGGTCGTGAGATACCTATCCCAAACTCTTCATGAACCTCGTTCATGAAAGTTATATCCAATTTCCATTTTGAGTCAAATCTCCATCAAGTTATTGTTTCGAGTCACAACAAAAACACATCAAATGTCCTATCTAAGAGAGCTTAGCCAAGAAATTGTGAAACCAAATTCTTGGCGCCCTTCGTCTTGTACTGTCCGGGTCCTGGATCGTGCTTGGGCACAACAACATCACCATCAAGTACCGCCATCCAATTCCAAGGTTGGACGACATGCTAGATGAGCTCTATGGTGCCACCATCTTCACAAAGATTGATCTAAGGAGTGGATACCATCAAATCCGGGTAAAGGAAGGAGACGAATGGAAAATAGCCTTCAAGACGAAGTTTGGGCTCTATGAGTGGCTTGTAATGGCATTTGGTTTGACAAATGCTCCCTCTACTTTTATGAGACTAATGAATTATATTTTGAGGAACTATATTGGGAAATTTGTTGTAGTATACTTTGATGACATTCTTATCTACAGCAGGACCCAAGAGGAGCATGAGAGACACATAAGGGAAGTCATTTCTACTCTTAGAGTAGAGCGCTTGTATTCCAACTTGAAGAAATGTGACTTTTACACTAATGAGGTCATTTTTCTTGGTTTTGTAGTGAGTACACAAGGGCTGCAAGTGGATGAAGAGAAGATCAAAGCAATTCAAGATTGGCCAACACCGACTTCCATTAGCCAAGTGAGGAGCTTCCATGGACTAGCGAGCTTTTATAGGAGATTTGTCAAGGACTTTAGCACCATTGCTGCCCCCTTGACCGAGATTACAAAGAAAAACAATCCATTCAAATGGGAGGAAGCCCAAGAAAGAGCATTCAACAACTTGAAGGAGAAGCTAACCCAAGCACCGTTGCTAGCTCTCCCGGATTTCACACGGCCCTTTGAAGTGGAATGTGATGCTAGTGGGATTGGCATTGGAGGAGTGCTCATGCAAGAAGGTAAGCCTATTGCCTTCTTTAGTGAAAAATTGAAAGGTGCATGTCTAAACTACTCTACATATGACAAGAAACTTTATGCATTGTTTAGAGTACTTAAGACATGGCAACATTACCTATGGCCTAGAGAGTTTGTTTTGCATACCGATCATGAGTCCTTAAAACACTTTAGGAGTCAAGATAAACTTGATAGGAGGCATGGTAGATGGATGGAATTTATTGAGACTTTTCCTTATGTGATCAAGTACAAAAAAGGGAAAGACAATGTAGTTGCCGATGCACTTTCTAGGAGACATGCATTACTCACCACATTAGACTCTAAGGTTCTAGGATTTGCATACATAAAAGAGTTATATGTGGATGATGTGGATTTTGGTGATATTTACAAGCATTGTGTGCTAAAAGGTTCATTGGATAAGTATTACTTGTTTGATGGATTCTTGTTCAAAGTTGATAAAGTGTGCATACCTCGATGTTCCCTTCGATTGTTGCTTGTTGAGGAAGCCCATAGGGGTGGATTGATGGGACATTTTGGGAGGGACAAAACACATCACATGCTGCATACTCATTTCTTTTGGCCACACATGCTTAGGGATGTTGAGCACCTAGTGAAGAGGTGTTTGGATTGTTTGAAGGCTAAGTCTAAGCTAAAGCCCCATGGATTGTATAGCCCTTTGCCCGTTCCTACAGCCCCTTGGGAGGACATATCGATGGATTTTATTGTGGGATTGCCTAGGACTAAGAAGGGGAGAGATTCGATCTTTGTGGTTGTTGATCGCTTCTCTAAGATGGCTCACTTCATAGCTTGCCATAAGACCGATGATGCACCCAATGTAGCTAGCCTTTTCTTTAGGGAGATTGTTAGGTTGCATGGTGTACCTAGGACTATAGTAAGTGACCGGGATGTGAAGTTCCTTAGCTCATTTTGGAAGACACTTTGGAGCAAGCTAGGAACTAGGTTATTGTTCTCTACATCTAGTCACCCCCAAACCGATGGTCAAACGGAGGTGACTAATAGGACCTTAACCACCATTCTTAGAGCCATTATTAGGAAGAATCTCAAGGCTTGGGAAGATGCCTTACCACATGTGGAGTTTGCTTATAATAGAACCATCCATTCCTCCACCCAATTGACCCCCTTTGAGTGTGTTTATGGTGTGAATCCTTTAACCCCACTTGATCTTACCCCCTTCCACATGAAGGATAGAGAAAGCTTTGATGCAGGTAAACATTTGGAGTTCATCAAGGAGCTACATGAGCGCACGAGGGACAAGCTTCATGTCAAGGCGGCGCGCAACGCAGCCAGGGCCAACAAAGGGCGCCGCCGCTTGGTGTTTCAACCCGGAGATCTTGTGTGGGTGCATTTGAGGAAGGAGCGTTTTCCCGAGAAGCGCAAGTCCAAGCTTTCACCAAGAGGAGATGGCCCCTTTAAAGTACTACGCCGTGTTGGAGACAATGCTTACGTCTTGGAGCTACCGGACGATTATGGAGTTAGCCCCACATTCAATGTCGCCGACCTCACCCCATATCTCTCCGAGGAGGAAGACGATGATTCGAGGTCGAATCCTTTTCAAGAAGGGGAGAATGATGCGGGAGCATCCAAGACCTCAACCAAGGTGCCCGCAAGAGGAGGTGGGCCACTCACAAGAGCTCAAGCCAAGCTCATGCAAGAAGAGTTCGAGAACTTGGCTAGCCAACATGTCTCAAGGGAACCCGCCCAAGTTGAAGACTTCACGGAGACGAAGCTAAAGACGTTGGTGACCTTTCAAGCCAAGCCGAGCCAAGACGAACAAAACACTCAAGAGTTGGAGGGCCCTGACTCGGCCCCAAGCCACCAAACTCGGCCGGGTCCAGGCCGAGTTGCGCCCAGAGAAGCAAAGCCACGGCAAGGCCCTGACTCGGCCCCAAACTCGGCCGGGTCCAGGCCGAGTTTGTCCCAGTGAAGCTGCCCCCATCCTGACTCGGCCTGAAACTCGGCCGGGTCTGGGACGAGTTTCCCCCAGTTAAACTCCTTTTGTCTTGGTTCTTGTTGGGCTTTTATGGGCCGACCCCTTAGGCTATTTAAGACCTTTAGCTTTCTTTGTAACTCAGTTTTTCCTAGTTATGAACCTTTGCTTTATGCATTATGAAGATTGAGAGCTCCATGGGAGTGTTTTCTCAAAGTTGATTCAAACTTGCTAGGTTGCTCTTGCGTTGTGTCAATTTCGTCTATGATCTTGGTGCTCCAAGGCTTCACTCGCCTCCTTCTCTTGCTCTTTGGACACGTCCATCGTTGTGGGAGATTGTAGAAGGAAGGGTCGTTTGTGCACATTGGTTTGGTTGGCGACATTGTTTGCCAAGGGTCTCTCCATTTCATCTTTCGATTTTCCTATATCCTTGTTTATTTCTTTGTTTCCTATCATTTGCTAACTTGTTCTCTTGTGTTTTCTCTTGTTCCCACCTCCATCTTTCATTCGAGTCTCTTGGCGTCTAGATCGGGCCACTCGCGGCTAATCCCCGCATCAGCAATGACTCAGAAATGCAAAAGAAACACAAACAAAGTGAATTCGGTGGAAACAAGAAAAGAGATGAACAAAGGAATGAGAAGAAACCTAATAACTGGATGGAGAAACCCAATGGTGTTCGGAAACACCAAGAACTACCCAACCTGAATTAGAAGACCTCGTCTCCTACAACTCCACACAAGAGAGGACGAATCCTCAAGAGCACGAAGAGGATGCGTTGTGTCGTCTTTAATTGCCAACCCGAAAGAAGTTGATCTTCACAAACGACCAAGGCTGTTTCGATTGAACAAGATGCAAAAACTCTCTCTTTTGGAAAGTTTCTAATTCAGAATATGTCTTGAATAATATCTTGTTGCTCGAAAATGGCAAGGAAAAAGGCCCTTAAATACTCCCTAAAGAAGTCGGCCCAAAACAACTAAAAACATACTAAAAACGAGTCTAAGAATATCCAAAACACATGACTAAAAACATACTAAAAATAGAATGGAAGGTGCACACAAGTCATGCACTCAACCAAGCTAAGTGTGGACCATAGTCAATGAGAATGCCCTATGTGTGGCCGTGACAACCTCCTCCGGGACTTGGTGTGCAAGTGTGGCTAGCTCCTCTTGAAGACGACGAGCTTGGCTCCTAGTCATAGGCCCGGATGGTGGTTGAGGCACGGATGGTCCTCCATGATCTGTGATCATGTGCTTGAGGAGTAGCGACGTCCGGTGTATGGTAGGGCGTCAAATCAACCACATTGAACGTTGCACTCACACCATAAGTATCCGGTAGGTCAAGGATATAAGCATTGTCTCCTACACGGCGCAACACCTTGAAGGGACCGTCTCCTCTAGGTGCAAGCTTGGATTTGCGCTGCTCCGGGAAGCGCTCCTTCCTCAAGTGCACCCACACGAGATCTCCTGGTTGAAACACTAATCTTTTGCGCCCCTTGTTAACCCTAGCTGCATTCCTTTCTCCGCAAGCCTTGAGCTTTTCCTTGGTCCGCTCATGTAGCTCCTTGATGAACTCCACGTGCTTACCTGCATCAAAATTCTCACGCTCCTTCATGGGAAAAGGAGCAAGATCAAGTGGAGTAGTGGGGTTGATACCATAAACACACTCAAAAGGGGACAAGGATGTAGATGAATGGATTGTCCTATTGTAGGCAAACTCCACGTGAAGTAGAGCTTCCTCCCAAGCCTTAAGGTTCTTCCTAAGGATGGCTCGAAGAATGGTTGATAAAGTTCTATTAGTTATTTCCGTTTGACCATCCGTTTGAGAGTGGCTAGAGGTAGAGAACAAGAGCCTCGTCCCTAGTTTTCCCCAAAGAGTCTTCCAAAAGTAGCTAAGGAACTTAACATCCCTATCACTTACTATAGTCCGAGGCACACCATGTAGCCTCACAACTTCTCGAAAGAAAAGGTTGGCTACATTAGATGCGTCGTCGGTCTTATGGCAAGCAATAAAATGAGCCATTTTAGAGAAACGATCAACTACCACAAAGATAGAATCACGTCCCCTTTTTGTCCTTGGCAGCCCCATGATGAAGTCCATAGATATGTCCTCCCAAGGGGCACTTGGGATGGGCAATGGAGTATATAAGCCATGGGGTTTGAGCCTAGACTTGGCTTTAAGACAGTCCAAACACCTCCTAATAAGGTGCTCAACATCTCTAAGCATGTGGGGCCAATAAAAGTGAGCATGTAACATATGATAAGTCTTGTCCCTACCAAAGTGACCCATTAAACCACCCTTACTTCAACGAGTAACATTCATAAGGAGAAAATAGGTATGCACACTTTTGATGAGCACCAACCCAAGACGTCGACACCTCGATGCCACGACAATCAAGCCAAGCGGCTTCGACTCCAAGGCATCAAGGCGAGCGACGACCAATAAGAAGAGGCAGGCCCTGACTCGGTCCAAGACTCGGCCGAGTCAGGGGCCGAGTTCTTGAACCAGGAGACAACTCGGTCAAGAACTCGGCCGAGCTCTTGGCCGAGTTCTTGACTGCCTTCAGCTTGGCTTTCTTTTGCTATTTCGTGTGTTTTGCTTCCCTTTGCTACTTGCTTTGGTTTGTTTCCTTTTGTGGATGTATGGACCCATTTGTATATGGCTCCTAATCCCCCTAGCAACCCTAGACTATTTAAACAATGCTTGTATTCCTTTTCATTGAGTTGAAGAATATAGAAGTGGAACATTTCCTTGGGTACAACAAGCACTCCCCTAAGGCCTCCACTTAACTTCTATCAACTCAACCTCTTCCAAATCTCATCTTCCTCACAATCTCTCAACAACCTCTCAAGTTCTCACTCAAATCCTCAAGCCCAAAGTAGTTCAAGTTACTTTCGGTCAAGGAACCTCCAGGGGAGGTTCCCTTGGTCTCACGCCGGCGCCGCCCCTCTCCCTCACGTCCACACCTCAGTCCGGCGCCCCCTCCCTCTCTCTTGGCTTCCATTGAAGAGTTCTTCAAGCTTAGGAAGGAGAAGAAGCACCCTTGGGCTAGATCTAGCTTAAGGAGAAGCAAAGCCTCACCTTTGGAGGGTTGTTTCTCATCAATTGGTATCAAGAGCCAATTGCCCAAGCTAAGTCATCTTCTCCCTCTTAAAGATTTCGTTTTTAATGGTTCTTTCCATAGCTAGCATGTTCTCCTTTGTTGCTTCCATTGTTCCATGTGTTTTGCTCTTTGTCCCCCTTGCTAGCTAGAATTTTTTTCTTGTTTCTTATTGCTTTGTGTTGAAGTTTGCATGCTCAGTTTTTCTCTTGTTTCCATGTCTTTTTTCATGTTTTCCATGCCATTTTCATTCTTAGCTTAGTTGTCCCTAGCTTCCCTTACAAAAAAACCCTAAAAAGTTCCATCTCCGGCGACCTCCACCACCTCCGGCCGCCGGAAAAGCTCCTCTGCCGCCCTAGCTCTGCCCACCACCACCCCATCTGCCACCAACAGCCCCTACCCCCCCCCCCCCCCCCCCGCCACTTTGCTCCATGGCCGAAATCCTCCATTGTTTCCCTTGCTTGCTTGACATTGTTTGAATTGTGTACTTGTGGTCCCCCCCTTGTCCTTGTTGTCCCCTTGCATGTATCTTTCCCTTTGGGTAAAGACCAAGTAGTTCCTTTGTCCCTTGGCATTTACCTTGCCATTTGGGGTAAAAACCACCTAGTACCTAGGATAATGGCTAGTGGGAAAGTGGAAAAGACAACTCTAGTGGTGTTCTTTTAGGAGGGCCAAAAATGATGTGGCAAGGGGCCCTCTTCACTTCTCTTCCTAGTCCTAGTCACACCACTACATGGTGACTTGGCATTTCTCCACAAAAACAAAAAAAAATATTTGCATTCCCTAGTTGCCTCCATTACAAAAAAAAAGTGTTGTGGTTCCACTCCTTGCATCAAAACACTAAGTCTTGCTAGTCATTGCCTCCTTTGCCTAAGAAAAAGCCATACATATTTTCAAGAGGTCAAAAAAAAAAGGCAAGAGACCCAAACAAAAAAAAAAGAGTAGGACCGAATTCAAAAAAAAAAAAAACACAAAGAAGGGCAAAGTGAAGGTCAAGCTTTTCCTTTTCTTTCTTTCGGTTTGGTTCCACAACCCTTGGTGGGTTCTCTCATCCTCACTCGGCAACTTGGGCCACTAAGCCCTTCCCTCCATGTTCCTCTCTCCCTTGCCGTATCTACTTCACCCTCTTGATTGGACCCATAGGTTGGCCGAATTGCTCTCCCATTGAGCTTACCATCCTAAGTTATAATTTGGTTCTTTATCTACATTTGCGTGAGGTTTACGAATTGGCTTGGGACGAGGGTGTCTTGGGTTTCTCCCATTTGTCAAGTTACATGCAATACCACCTTGCCTCTCTTGACTTGAGCCGTCATTGTGCCTTGCTTGTTTGCCTATGCTTAGATTGCTCCCTCTTTATTGGTATGATTGCCTTGATTGTCTCGAGCCTTGATTTTATTGCCTTATTGCTTGCATTGCTTTGATTAGATTGGATTAGGCCTAAGTTATTCATATTTTCTTAAGTATGCATTGCTTTGTTTGCTTGGGACTCTTTACTTGGTTTGCCTCTTACTTGTGCTAGGTGAGTCCCCATGGCCGAGCCATATTGGTCTTATCCAGCTCGTCCGCTGTCGGGCCGGTGCCCGCGAAGCCACGATCGTGACCCCATACCCTTGTATAGAGGCTCTTATTCACGCGCCGCCCCTAGGCCCGCTGCCGGATACGAGGGTCACCTCCCTTATACTTATAGTTTCACCGAGTACGACATGGAGTCCTTTGGAGACTATGACGAGGAAGGCGTCGACGGAGGCTATGAAGAGACCTTTGAAGAGGAGGCTTGGGGGGATGTGAGCCACCGAGGATATCATCACGCCCAAGGCCATCCCCAACGCCCTCATGTTCCTAGCCGGCCCGTGAGCCATGGTTTAGGGGTGTCCTTCTACCCCTTCACCGGTTGCAACGACGGTGGTTCCGAGTTCTTGGCATGGGAGCGCCACACACGCTATGTCTTTGGCCGCTCGGGTTATGATGTTCGCGAGGAGGTGCGCATCGCCACTTGGTACTTCACCGACTATGCCCGTACATGGTGGCCACAGGTGCAAGAGTCCCTACGTCTCAGAGGCTTCCCGCCCATCCAAACTTGGGCTCAGCTCGTCTATGTCATGGCTCACCACTATGCCCCTAGATCCACGCTAGCCAGCCTAAGTGCTTGTGAACGCGCCTTCCCGATGCTCAACCACCACATCTCCGACCATGATGCCCAAGATGCCTACGCCCTCGACAACCATCACATCTCCACGGCCTTGCTCACGGCCGCGCCGCACACATCCCCGTCGCGGCCTGCGCCCGCAATGGCCCCGATGCCCGCAGCTCCGCCGGCCTTGGTGTCCGTGCCTCAACCAGACACGGTGACCGAGGCCCCACCGCCAACCACGGTGACCGCACACTTGCCTCTCGCGGTGGCCACCACTCCGTCGACTCTAGTACCCGAGCTTGTGCCGCAACCGGTGCCCGCGCCTCTGCCGACATCGGAACCTGCACCGTCGTCGGCCTCGGCGCCTGAGCCTTTGCCGGCCTTCATGCCCGGGACTCCGACGACCCCGGTGCTCGAGCCACACCTGCCTACGGAGCCCGCACCCACACTGGTCGCGGCGCCCGCGCCACGGCCTCCATAGGTGCCCACACCTCCGCTGTGCCCGATGCCTGATCCCCCCGACGCAGCCGAGTAGCCATATGCCTCCAAGGCCTACCTCGCTGCCATCGGCTCTCCTCCGCCGCCTGGCACGCTCATTCCCGGAGCGACCCCCACTGTCCTGTTGGCGCCACGCCCGTGCCTCACCGTCGAGGCGGGCGTTGCCTTGTTGGCGGCTCGACTGGCTACGCCCTTGGCTCGGCCACTACTTGGTTGGCCGCCACCCATAGCCACGATCAGCCCCTTGTCGCCTCTTGGCGGCTTCCCTTCGAGCCCACCCCATGGATGCCGGCCCCCCATGGCTGCACCATCGACGGCGGGCTGCGCATCGTCACCACCTCGGCCGGCGCCATTGTTGCCCTCGGCGCCTCCCACCCAAGTTGAGGCCCCCTTCTCTCTTTCCTCTTGTATGTTATTGAATGGCACATTGCATGAGCTTCATGTTACATCCTTGGCTAGATCACTTTGCATGTTGACGAACTACCTTGCATCTAGGACTATGGTCTCTTGTTTGCATTATAGTTCCATGTCTCAATTCATGTCCAAGCGGTTTCACTTAATGCATGTCATTCTCTCCATGTCTAAGTATGCTCATTGTCTAAATGGTTATATCATGGGGTATCTACTTAGGCTTACGAAGGGTAATGGCATAACTTGTGCATACATCCTACACTTCCATGTAGAATTTGGTCCTTGGGTTCTTACATTCTCCATTTGCCATGTTGGTGCAAGGGTGCCATATTATTCCGACTTTCTTTTGGCATTATATGTTTTATTGTTGCATGCCCCCATACCTTAGAGTTGTCCTTGGAGTCCTCCAATATCCAATGGTATTTAGGAATTCTTTTGGGGATAGGGACTACTCTCTCTTAGGCCACACACGGGACATGCCTAGAACCTTCCCTAGGCAGCCCTTGCATATGGTTTTTCATGTTGATCATGGCCCCTTGAGGATATTGCTTAGAGCCCTTCAAAGGCACCCCTGGGCCGAAAATTTTCATGTTGAGCTTGGGCCTTTAAGGATTGTCCCACACCATGCCATTTTGGGGTCTCCACCTTGGCCCTACCACCATACTCCCTTCCAACCCCACTTTTATGCGGTTGCCTTGACAACACCTTCTCGGGCCCTTCTCAAAAACTCTAGCATGCACTCACTCTTTTCTACAATATTTTGGGAGTTCTTTGGTTTGACCCTCATAACCGGTAGGCAACCTTTTAAGAAGGGGAGGGATTCCACATTCCTTATAGCTTGCCACATGCCACTTCTTGCCCGAATTGAGACTATCACCCTAGATTTCTCTTTGTGGCCTTTCTTTGGAATCCCTCACACACTCGGCTCAACTAGGGTTGATCCCTTGATATTTCATTCCTCCCTTGGACCCGTGCCTAGAAGCGCCCATATTCCCACCCGGAGCCATAGGATGGACTCACGTTTTCTTGTTGATTTGCTTTGTTGTAGGTCCATCCCGCCGGATGTCATGCTTGTCCACGAGGCCGTCCAACTTGTTGTGCCCAAGGTGCCGCCTGATGGCGCTAGTATGCTCAAGATTCTTTGTGTTTGTGGCGGTCTCCCTCACTCCACCTTCACCTTTAAGAAGGGGAGACGCGCCACCACACTTCCTCCCCATCTCGGACTTCAAGCACACTCGAAGCGAGGACGCTTCGAAGCTAAGAAGGGGAGAGTGATGAGCACCAACCCAAGACGTCGACACCTCGATGCCACGACAATCAAGCCAAGCGGCTTCGACTCTAAGGCATCAAGGCGAGCGACGACCAACAAGAAGAGGCAGGCCCCGACTCGGTCCAAGACTCGGCCGAGTCAGGGGCCGAGTTCTTGAACCAGGAGACAACTCGGTCAAGAACTCGGCCGAGCTCTTGGCCGAGTTCTTGACTGCCTTCAGCTTGGCTTTCTTTTGCTATTTCGTGTGTTTTGCTTCCCTTTGCTACTTGCTTTGGTTTGTTTCCTTTTGTGGATGTGTGGACCCATTTGTATATGGCTCCTAATCCCCCTAGCAACCCTAGACTATTTAAACAATGCTTGTCTTCCTTTTCATTGAGTTGAAGAATATAGAAGTGGAACATTTCCTTGGGTACAACAAGCACTCCCCTAAGGCCTCCACTTAACTTCTATCAACTCAACCTCTTCCAAATCTCATCTTCCTCACAACCTCTCAAGTTCTCACTCAAATCCTCAAGCCCAAAGTAGTTCAAGTTACTTTCGGTCAAGGAACCTCCAGGGGAGGTTCCCTTGGTCTCACGCCGGCGCCGCCCCTCTCCCTCACGTCCACACCTCAGTCCGGCGCCCCCTCCCTCTCTCTTGGCTTCCATTGAAGAGTTCTTCAAGCTTAGGAAGGAGAAGAAGCACCCTTGGGCTAGATCTAGCTTAAGGAGAAGCAAAACCTCACCTTTGGAGGGTTGTTTCTCATCAACTTTATCAACCCTAAATAAGAACCCATCAAACAAGTAGAACTTGTCACACGAGCCCTTATCTAAACATGACTTATAGATGGCACCAAAATCAGCATCTTCCACATATAACTCCTTAATATATGCAAATCCTAGAACCTTGGAGTCTAATGTAGTAAGTAAAGTATATCTCCTAGATAGGGTATCGGCAACTACATTGTCTTTTCCCTTTTTGTATTTGATTACATAAGGGAAAGTTTCAATGAATTCCATCCACCTACCATGTCGCCTATCTAATTTATCTTGGCTCTTGAAATGCTTTAAGGACTCATGATCCGTATGCAAGATAAATTCTCTAGGCCACAAGTAGTGTTGTCAAGTCTTTAATACTCTAAATAAAGCATATAGCTCTTTGTCATAAGTAGAGTAATTAAGACTTGCACCCTTTAATTTCTCACTAAAGAAGGCAAAGGGCTTACCTTCTTGCATCAAGACGCCCGCCTATGCCAATCCCGGAAGCGTCGCACTCCACTTCAAAGGGCCTTGTGAAGTCCGGCAAAACCAGCAATGGGGCTTGCGTCAATCTCCATTTCAAGGCATTGAATGCCCTTTCTTGCGCCTCCTCCCATACAAAGGCCGAATGCTTCTTGGTGACCTCCGTCAAGGGCGCAGCAATGGTACTAAAATCCCTCACGAATCTCCTATAGAAGCTGGCCAAACCATGAAAGCTCCTCACTTGGCTCACGGAGGTAGGCGTAGGCCAATCTTGTATGGCCTTTATCTTGCTCTCGTCCACTTGAAGGCCTCTTGAGCTCACTACAAAACCAAGGAAAGTAACTTGATTAGTGCAAAACTCACACTTCTTCTCATTAGCATACATGCACTCATTACGTAAAGTAGAGAGTACTTCCCTCAAGTGACGCTCATGCTCCTCTAGGGATTTGTTGTACACAAGAATATCATCAAAATAAACAACAACAAATTTCCCTATAAAATGTCTCAAAACATGATTCATTAAACGCATGAAAGTACTAGGAGCATTTGTCAAACCGAAAGGCATGACAATCCACTCATACAAACCGAATTTGGTCTTGAAAGTCGTTTTCCATTCATCCCCCTCCTTCATCCTAATCTGGTGGTAGCCATTTCGGAGATCAATCTTGGTGAAGACGGATGCTCCATGCAGCTCATCTAGCATGTCATCGAGGCGGGGAATTGGGTGTCGGTACTTAATGGTGATGTTGTTGATGGCTCGGCAGTCCACACACATTCTCCATGTGCCATCCTTCTTAGGCACCAAAAGCACCGGCACGGCACAAGGGCTAAGGCTCTCACGAACATGGCACTTGTCAAGCAAAGCCTTCACTTGCTCTTCAACTTCTTGAGTCTGCTTTGGATTCATCCTGTAGGCCGGCCTATTTGGGAGAGTAGCACTTGGAATTAAATCAATTTGATGCTCAATACCTCTCTTAGGGGGCAGGCCCGGTGGCATCTCCTCGGGGAATACATCTTGAAACACTTCAAGCAAGCTAAGGATGAGTGGCGGCAATGTGGATCTCAACTCCTCACTAAGCAGGCCGTGACTCTTGCACAAGAGCATGATAGTGGCGTCTTGGGGTAGATGCTCTTCTCTCATCTCCTCCTTGGAAGCTAGCAGCACGTGAGACTTGGGTTTGGCCTTGGAAGAGCTCTCGGTCGAACTCCCCTTCTTAGCTTCAACCGACTTCTCTTGGTCCTTCTTCTTCTCATAAGCTTCGGCTACCTGCAATGGAGCGGTCACCGTCTGGTAGAGTAGGAACGGAAGTCATGGACTGATCGCTTGAGAAATCTCGATCTTAATTGCTTAACGAAGACTTCTTCTCATCGAGATTAAGGAAGTGTTCATAGCTGCAGCGGGGAATTGGTCGACTCGTTAGGCTCATGATCTAAAGATTGCAGGTTCGAATCCTGCTCGTGACAAGGCCTTTTTGGTCATATCCGTTGGTATTGCTGTTACGGTTTAGGCTGCTCCTGGTCTTCCATGAGTTAGTTAAGTTTCTCCATTTGGTCTAACTTGCACCACAAAAGGAAGTCGGAATGAATGGATTATCTTCTTTTCTTTTAAGAAAGAACTCTGGGCTCTTCCCATGAACTACAGACTTTTGCGACCCAGCCTCTGGACATCTTCCAATACCTTTTATTGATTATTTGGTCAATGGAGGTCGGTGTGTGCAGAGGAGGAAAAGACAAAGATTCAGCAACAGTCAGCCTAACAGCCATGGAAATACCAGTTGGAGTATAAGCCCCTGTTGTTCACCTTCGCTTGCTTAGGAACCCTACTTTTACACGGCTCGCCTCGGTTGAGCTACTTTGTCACTCGGCTTCACGGATTCCTTTTTTCGTTCATAAGGTTTTCCCGTGGACCCTTTGTCCGGTACGTCTGGCCTCCTCTTACCCTTTGTGTGCCTCATCACCAAGGTGTTCTGAAACAAAAGTAGTGGTGCTAGAGATCCAACCACGCCACACTACTGCGTAGTCTCTTCTTGTTAGAGTCGAGCGCCTTTACCGTCTCAGTCGAGCTATTAAATTAAATGACTTCGCGGCTTTTCCTGTTGGTTCACATATCCATTACGAAATCTACTTCTTCCCAAAAGCTCCCGAAATCAATGGATAACTAGGTTTCTTTGGCCTGTGAATACTATAAAGACTTTATTACCTCACCCCGGCTGCCTTTTTCGATCTCTCTCATCTGGCGAGGGGTTCTTCTCTGGATGTTGTCCTACTTTCTTCCGTTGCTTTGAGCGAGCTATGATTCGTAGAGGTCTATACCGGCTCGATGATATCGCAACATTTGTTACTGACAGGGTGTCAACGAAGGATTATATCTACGCGGGGGTCTACTTTTTCCCCCAACAAGTTCCCCCCTAAAAGCATTGTCCATGGAAAAGTTGCGCCAACCATATATGAATTAGAGAAAGAGGTCACAGAGGTGAAAGACGCACGCGGGACAAGAGAGCTTGAAGGGGTCTCCCAAGTGATGAATTCATCCTGGGTTAAGATATTATGCAATCTCTATCACAGCATTGAAACTTTGTATTTTATCCTGGAAAGATTCTCAAATTCTGAATGCGGAGACAGCGGAGGCTAATTCATCAAAAAGGACGGGAAGTCGCACTTCCATGATGAAGTTTTTGGTGGAACTCTGTTTACTAACTCGAGACTATCTCGAAAATGGCTATTGATGGAAGAACCACACAACTTACTAATGGAGGGCTTGCACCTTCCGTCCCTTCTAAATATGGGAATAGAGGCGGACCCAACGAACAGAAGAAAGACCATTAACTGCACTCTTAAACCTAACAGGTCGCTTTTTCGCCTCCTCATGCTACGATCCACCATTCCGCCTAGCTATCGAGTGAGTGAGTTTTGCTGGATGTAACTTTTAAATTCAACTAATACGCAGAAAGTGATTGAAGGATCCCATAGAATTCAATTGATGGGGTTCTTCTTCATAACAGTGTTCATGTTTGCCTTGACGATAGTTTGCTTTTCCTCGATTTACTAGAGTGAGTGGTCAGGTGTTTCATTCAATAAAAGCCAGCCAACTGGCTTCTATCCAACTACTTCTAATTCCTCTGGATTCATTCCATTCAGTTGAGTTCCAACCGAAAGAGTAGTCAACACAAGGGGCATCCTTCAGTGCATTTGAGTTGGTAGCGAGAATTCATGTGACCAAGTAACACCATAAAAAAGAAGTCAGACGTCCACCCCAACAAACACATAGTGATTATAAGAAGTGGTTCTAAGATCCGGCGGTAGGAGAATACAGTGGCTCATAGAGTGAAAATCCCTGATTCCCCTTACCATAACACAGCAAACACAACTAAATTCTCTACCTTCCGCACGATTTGGTTAGTTTAGAAGAAAGCCCGACTTAATCATAGAGAAGAGAATTCGCCACTACATCTCTTGTTGTTGGTCGTCGTCCCTGCCCCATGGTTCAAACCTTTGTGCACAGCTCTTCCCCTGGGTCTACCCTAACCGAGCCGGATTTTAGCTACTACCTTTCCTTCGAAAGGAGAGTTTCACTTCGATTGGGGTTGCGTTCAGCCTACTTAACTACATATCATGCTATAAGCAAAAAGAAATAAAGCACCCAAGCTTGCTTCTTTCCTTATTCCCTCAGGTTCAGCGGATCCGGCTCTAGCTAGTTCCTTCAGAAGCTTTGAACCGTAGTCTATCATATCCTTCTCGGCTGTTATCCTCCGTTCAATGATGATCTTCATTATATATATATTCTAGGAGAAAGCTTTCTACGGGATGTTCCTTTCCTCGTAGAGTTCCCAGCATGTCTACTGATTGGATAGCTTATCTAGTCTTTTCTTTCCAAGAGGAAATCCTACTAGCTTAGCACTGTTGGGATTCTGGTTTTGCCTTAGACTTCGACTAAGCTAGGACGAACCTTCTTTCTTTAAGAGCTGGACGTCTCACCTTGACATCGGGATATGTTATAACTTATAACTTCTCCGCTCCGAAAGTGGCTGACAATTACTGGATGTACTTAAAAGGATAGGTTCCATTCACTCCCTGGA
Source organism: Rheum nobile (assembly GCA_027886185.1). Classification (NCBI taxonomy): domain Eukaryota; kingdom Viridiplantae; phylum Streptophyta; class Magnoliopsida; order Caryophyllales; family Polygonaceae; genus Rheum; species Rheum nobile. Next base: position 414,752 of record WOAB01000761.1, on the reverse strand, counting down.
AATAAGATCCAATTGGTATGCCATTCATGCTTCTTTGCAGTACGAGAACAGATTGACAGTGAAAGCTACTGGCCACACATATCTTCTTCCCAAGATATCCTTTCCTTCTCAGACATGGAACTTTCTATCCTCTCCTTACAGTCGAGAGATTACTTTCCTCTCGCTTCTACGACTCTGCTCTTACCCTTTTCTTTCGGTCGAGCTAGGCTTCACTTCCTATCACCCTTAGTTGAAGGAGAGCGTGGGAAGCCAAAGACCTGTTTTGAGTTATTAGTTGAATAAGGCAGGGTTCATTTTGAGATCAGAATCGGTCTTCGATCCGTTCATTCTGTCTGAAGGCTATACTTAAAAAGAATCAACGAGGGAAGTCCGGCAGGTACTCCTAGTCCCTTAACTTATTCGTGAAACACAGGCGGATAGTCAGAGGTATTCGGACAGATAACGAAGAGTTAGGCGGGACCACTGGAGATGCTCCTATACTAAAGGCTATCGGAAAAACAAGAAAGATAAGGCTTGGGGCTTGGATTCGTCTAAACTCTATTTGTTCGAAACATAGATGTAAATGACGAGTTTCATGTGCTCATGAACGAACAGGCTCTCATTCGCTTTCTAATACGGTTTGAGTCCGCGTGCGGAACTCAGAAATGATCTCTTTTCGATACAGTACGGTACACTGAAAACCAACCCAATCTCGATGATGAAAGAAAACGATAAGCGACAACATCTTTATATACGAAATAAGTCAGGCTTGAGTTCAGAGATGGGACGGAGAGGGGCGAGAGCGAGTTGCTTAAAAAGGTTATGCGTAGGATTTCGAGCGATGGGGTATTAGAAAGCGAATGAGAGCCTGTTCGTTCATGAGCACATGAAACTCGTCATTTACATCTATGTTTCATTGTAATTAAAATAATGACGGTTAGTATACCATTGTAATTAAAAGAATGACGGTTAGTATAACCATCATGAGTGACACGCCTATCAAACTGCCATGGACGACCTAGCAATATATGGCAAGCATTCATTGGGACCACATCACATAAGATACTATCTACATAGTGCCCTAGGGTTATGGTCACATTGACTTGCTTAGCCACTTTAACCTCTCCACATTCATTCATCCAATGCAGCTTGTATGGCCTAGGATGATGGAAGGTCAGAAGTTGTAACTTAGTAACTAGTTCAGTACTAGCAATGTTACAACAACTACCCCCATCAATAATCATGTTACAAACCTTACCCTTAACCAAACATCTAGTATGAAATAAGTTTTCCCTTTGGTTATCATCACATGGGGCAGGTTGTACATGCAAAGTTCTCTTACAAACTAAGGACTCACCATGCTCAAATTCTATACCATCCATGTCTACATCAACATCATGCATAGGCTCGTCTTCAATAAACAGACCTTGCTCTTCACCCTCGGACTCAGATTCATAAAGTCTGAGATGGTTAATAACCAAGGTTCGTCTATTGGGGCAATCTTTCATCATATGCCCACGGCCTTGACACTCAAAGCATATAGTATCCCTAGCTCTAGAAGAAGGAGAAGAGTTAGAAAAACTCCCTTGTGGTCCATTGGCCGGGCCGGGCTGTCGATTGTTGGCCTGCGACGGGGTGCTAGGTGGACCACTTCTTCTCGATGCTTCTTGGCTCCTTGGCTGGCTCACGGTATGGGCCTGGTTCCTACCAATTTGCACCGGCTGAAAAGGCCTAGATTGGCTAGGGCTCCTCCAAGAGTTCGGCTGGCCGCTAGCGCCCCTAGCCGCTTGGTTGCCTTGGTTCCTAGCCTTGTATCTTTGGTTTTTCTCCACTTTGATGGCTAAATGTAGCAGTTGTGTGGAATCTGCATAGGGGTACATATCTACCTCATTAGCAATATAAGGGTTAAGTATGCGAAGGTACCTTGCCATAGTCGATTCTTCATCTTCCATGACATTGGCTCGCACCATAGCCGTTTGGATGGCATTGAAGGCCTCTTCCACACTCATGCTCCCTTGCTTGAGGTTCTCAAGCCGCTTGATGCGGGCAAACCCATGGGCGACCACCCCATCAGCCCAGGGTCCGAAACCCCCGGACGGCCCTCGCACGGACCGCGGCTCGGCTTGCCACTGTGGCGATGGTCCCACGGACCCTCTTGCATTTAATCAGGGCCGCAGACCCACGCACTCCAACCTGGCCCATCTCAGGCCCAGGCCAAGGCCCGATCAAGCCAAGGCCCATCTCCCAGGTTGGCCCAAAGCCAACCCAGACAGGTTGTTGCCAGGGGGGATCGAACCCCTGACCTTTGGCATATCTCCCAACACCCTGGGGGATATGTCACCAATTGAGTTGCAGCTCAGTTGGTGACATATCGCCCAGGGTGTTGGGAGATATGCCAAAGGTCAGGGGTTCGTTCCCCCCTGGCAACAACCTGTCTGGGTTGGCTTTGGGCTAACCTGGGAGATGGGCCTTGGCTTGATCGGGCCTTGGCCTGGGCCTAAGATGGGCCAGGTTGGAGTACGTGGGTCTGCAGCCCTGATTAAATACGAGAGGGTCCGTGGGACCATCGCCACAGTGGCAAGCCGAGCCGCGGTCCGTGCGAGGGCCGTCCGGGGGTTTCGGACCCTGGGCTGATGGGGTGGTCACTTTTATGATGCGGGCAAACCCATGGGCGACCACCCCATCAGCCCAGGGTCCGAAACCCCCGGACAGCCCTTGCACGGACCGCGGCTCGGCTTGCCACTGTGGCGATGGTCCCACGGACCCTCCCGCGTTTAATCAGGTCTGCAGACCACGCACCCCAACCCGTCTCCCAGTAGGCACGAGGCCTTGCTGAGTGGGTTGCTACTGGGGGGAATCGAACCCCCAACCTTTGATACAAGGGCAAATCCATGCACAGTTGTATCACCAATTGAGCTGGATTTGCCCTTGTATCAAAGGTTGGGGGTTCGATTCCCCCCAGCAGCAACCCACTCAGCAAGGCCTCGTGCCTACTGGGAGACGGGTTGGGGTGCGTGGTCTGCAGACCTGATTAAATGCGGGAGGGTCCGTGAGACCATCGCCACAGTGGCAAGCCGAGCCGCGGTCCGTGCGAGGGCCGTTCGGGGGTTTCGGACCCTGGGCTGATGGGGTGGTCGCCCATGGGTTTGCCCGCATCACCGCTGCTTTAGCTCCCTTGAATAATGTTGTGGGACAAACCGAGCACTCATTAGGGCCTTCATTTGTTCCCACGTTGCAACCGGTGGGTCTAGTGCTCTCCTTCTCTCCTTGACAAGGTTGTTCCACCAAGTTAGGGAAAAGCCACTAAACTCAATGGAAGCGAGCTACACCTTCTTGGCTTCAATGAAGTTGTGGTAACTCCAAATCTGCTCAACCTTCATTTCCCAATCCATGTAGGCGTCGGGGTCGCACTTGCCTTCAAACGATGGCATCTTGATCTTTATCTTTCCAATGCCATCTTGCTCTAGCTCCCTCCTAGGCTGGTTGCCTTGATAACCTCTATAGCCACCGTAATGGCCTCGTGGCTCATAATAGCCGTAGGGGTCTCTAGGCTCTTGGCGACCATTGTACCGGTCTCCTTGTTGCCACATCTCCTCCTCCAAAGCTGCCTCATCAAATAGGTCTTCTCTAAGCGGTCCCTGAGGCTCATGTAAAGGGTTAGCAACATAGGGCACCCCATCTTGGGGTGGCACTTCATTAGTGAAATGTCCAGCTACCCTATTAGCTCCTTCTTGAGCAAAAACAAGAGGAGAGGTGTTCCTTACCGGGGAGTTTCTCACGGTGCCGGTGCCTACTGCACGTGCGCGGCCAAGAGGCACCAAGTTGGCTCCGGAGGGCTCTCCAGGCGCGGCATAGGTTCCTAAAGGCGCGGTCTCCTGAGTTGGCGTCGTCTCCTGGGGTGGTTGTATAGCCTCGGCCAGGGGCACAAGGGCTGGAGGTGGTGTCCTTTGTGCCGTCTCAAGGGCAGCCAAACGCGCGGTTATGGTAGCCATGGAGTCGGTCATTTGCTTGAACAAGCTGAAAACCTCCGGGTGCACCGGCGAAGGGCTCCTAGTGCCCTCATCTCTTGAAGAGCTATCTCCTGTCATCACACAAAACAACTAACAAAGAACTTCGTCAAGGGTTAGGTAATTCCAAATCACTCACAAGTGTCTCACTCGTGTGTTTCACTCACGCTCGCTTCAATCCAATGCCAACCTTGTAGTGCAATCGGTTGGAAAGACCAACAATCTCCACGTGATCAAGTAATCTGGACAACACTCAACACCCTAGATAAGCTCTTATGCAATTTGAAGTTTGATGATAGTTCGGCAAGACTCAAACAAATAGCACTAAATTATGGTGATTAGTGCAAACTGAAAATGAAACAAGATTTCGGAAAAACAAGAAAAGAAGACTCAAAGACTCAACAAACACCTTACAAGAATGTAAATGCAAGGGAACCACAAGACTCAAAGCAATTTAACTCAAGACGACAAGTTGTTACCTTGGCTCGCCTTGGCTTGTGCTAGTGGAGGCGGAAGAATGGTAGTATAGGACCAGTGGGAAAACGTAGGGGTGTAGGCACAAGAAAAGGTGAGCAAGAGGAGGTAAGGTGTCCGGCGGCGGCGAGGGCAGGCACGGCGCGGCACTTGTGGCGTCGGCAACCTTGGCTTATCCTTTGAGAACTTGCAATCTTGGACTAAGTACTAAGTCTAAGTATTAATGAAATAACAATAGACTTATACTAAGCTAGGAAATGAAATGAATAAAATAGCAAATAATCGTCCCTTTTTTTTTGACGATATGATTTTTTTTTTGACTTTTCTGATATTCTTTTCTTTCTTTTCTCTTTTTTTTTTACCTGAAATTCGAATTTGAAATTACAACTGAAATGCAATAAAAGAAAATAAATAAAATAAGTAGATAAGCTTTGGATAGTTGTTGCCTTGATTGTAGGAGGTGGGCGCCGAGCTTGTTGAGATTCTCTTTGACACGCCTCAAAAATAGGGGAGAGGGATGCCGAGTGGATTTGAACGTTGGGAGTGGCACGCCGCAAAGATAGGACTCCTTGTTGTTGCGCCTTGGTGAGCACGCCCGGCTTGGTGTGGAGGGAAAACGTGGGCCTTGTAGTGGAAATGGTGGACGGTTATGTTGAAGTGGTGGTGGTGATGGCCGGAGTTAGTGTTTTCCGGCAAGGCTTAGGCAATTTTTGTGGTGGTGATGAGGCTAATCCGATCTCCACAAACACAAGCACAATTAAGAACACAAAGCACACAACTAGAAGACTCAAACAAAAGAAACAAGAGAAAATTGTTCGGCTAGTATAAAACACAAAACCGAAGACTCAAGAACACAAACCGATGATGAACTCGGCGGATCAAAGGTGTTGGCACCAAAACGCAGCTCTGATACCAATTTGATACGGGGTTAGCCGTGATTGGCCCGATCTTGATGCGCAACGACTCAGAAATGCAAAAGAAACACAAACAAAGTGAATTCGGTGGAAACAAGAAAAGAGATGAACAAAGGAATGAGAAGAAACCTAATAACCGGATGGAGAAACCCAATGGTGTTCGGAAACACCAAGAACTACCCAACCTGAATTAGAAGACCTCGTCTCCTACAACTCCACACAAGAGAGGACGAATCCTCAAGAGCACGAAGAGGATGCGTTGTGTCGTCTTCAATTGCCAACCCGAAAGAAGTTGATCTTCACAAACGACCAAGGCTGTTTCGATTGAACAAGATGCAAAAACTCTCTCTTTTGGAAAGTTTCTAATTCAGAATATGTCTTGAATAATATCTTGTTGCCCGAAAATGGCAAGGAAAAAGGCCCTTAAATACTCCCTAAAGAAGTCGGCCCAAAACAACTAAAAACATACTAAAAACGAGTCTAAGAATATCCAAAACACATGACTAAAAACATACTAAAAATAGAATGGAAGGTGCACACAAGTCATGCACTCAACCAAGCTAAGTGTGGACCATAGTCAATGAGAATGCCCTAGGTGTGGCCGTGACAACCTCCTCCGGGACTTGGTGTGCAAGTGTGGCTAGATCCTCTTGAAGACGACGAGCTTGGCTCCTAGTCATAGGCCCGGATGGTGGTTGAGGCACGGATGGTCCTCCATCAGGTTGCGCGCTGGAGTTGTCATGGTGTGAGTGGGAGGCGGCTCGGCAGGAGAATCTGGACTAGAAGGTGATGTGGGGGAATACGGCTTTATGGTCTTAGATGAGGGAAGGGGGATATAGGTGAAGGGGGAGAGGTGGAAGAAGAGTTTGTATTAGGCTGATTTGGTAGAGGTGGTCCAATTAGGGATGGAAAAGGGCCCAAAAAGGGAAGATAAGTGAAGCTTGGGTTTTCTGAAGTTGTAGAGAAGATGGATTGATGGGGAAAATTGTCTTCATGGAAAATAACGTCATGTGAGGTGTAGATTTTCATGGTGGAGAGATGGCAACAAAAACACCCCTATGTTGAGGACTATATCCCAAGAATATGCAAGGTTGATAGCGGTATGCAAATTTGTAGCGGTTGTAGGGTCTTATATTTGGAAAAAAGGCACCTAAACACTTTTAGGATGGTATAATTCGATGGTTAACCTAGAATGATTTCATATGGTGTTTTGTTGGAGAGGATGGAGGTGGGGTGACGGTTGATGAGAAATATCGCCGTTTGGAAAGCATAATCCCAAAACTTGGAGAGGAAGGGAAGCTTGAGCTAGAAGGGCTAAACCCGTATCGACATTACATCGATGACGAGTTTCAATACTACTGTTTTGAGGGTGAGAGTACGGGCATGTGAGGCGGTGATTAATACCATAGTTTTGAAAAGGGGGGGGGGGGGGTAATAGGCTTGAATTATGTTCCACCATTGGTTTGTATGGATTTAATGGTTTGAGAGAACATGTTTCTAATGAATTGAATACAATCGATCACAACAAAGGCCACTATGAATTTAGTGCTAAGTAGAAAAATCCATGAAAATTTTGTGAAGTCATCAATGATAGCAAGATAGAACCGATTTCCATTAACTGAAATTGTTTGGGCTAGGCCCCTTACATCCATAATTATTAATTGTAAGGGGTAAGTGGACTGGGTTGGGGAGGGTTTGTGAGGATGGGTATGGGCCTTGGCCTAGGAACAAACATCATAAGGATAATTTGAAGAAAAATTAAAGGGAAAAGGAACGGATAAATCTCTAAGTACACATTGAGCAATCTGGGAACCAGGGTGCCCAAGACGTGCGTGCCAGAGATGAGCAAGGGTAGTGGTGGAGTGCGCTTGCGGCGGTGACAAAGTGGATGAATCAGCAGAAAATGTGTAAAGCCCGTCCTCAACAGCGCCCTGGAGTAGAGTATCCTTGGTATGAGAATCCTTAATCAAAAAGAAGGAAGAGTGAAATTCAAGAAACACTGAATTATCTACACAAATTTGACGAATGGAGAGAAGATTACGGGAAATAGCAGGAACATGTAACAAATTGGAAGAGAAGAGTCATCTTCAATGGCGACCTCCTCGGTTCCATGGTATAGGTCCGGCTGGTGAGTGAAGTTTGAGAAGTTGGGGGTGAAATGATGACTTGCTGCGGTATCGGGGTACCATTTTGGGGCGGAGCTGTAGTGAGCTTGCATCGAAGGTGGCGGTCAAGCTTGAAACGCTTGAATAAAGCGGTGATAGCAATTTAAGGCTATGTGCCCAGGTTTGCCACAAACTTGGAAAATGGGGCGATTGTTAGGAGCCCGTGAGAAGTCAAATCTGCCTCTTCCAAAATTCGCAGCTCCACGACCTCGATAAGGTGTCCTGCCTCCACGATCTCCTCTGTTGGTTTGACCAGACTGATGGTGATTGGGTTGTTGGTTTGGAGTAGGCTGGCTGTTTGTGGAGTTAGCAGTAGGTTGTGGGGTTTGATATGAGGAGATGGTGTTGTTGAGAGACATGGAAGGGTTGGATAGAAGGCTTTGATTTTAAAGGGCTAGGCGAGACTCATGGGTCAGATGAAAAGAGAGAACGTGGTAGGGGTTTGGGAGAATGGTTTGGGTCGTAACACCTCCTACTTATGTCGGAAGTGCTAATGACCTCAAACTGTAAAGTCCAAAGTCACTCAAGGCTTTAATCGGAACAATTATACTTAAATACAATCATAATAAAGAATAAATCATAAAGAAAACTCAATCTTTTATTAAAATTCTTCTCGTAAAATTGAGAAAGATAGTTTACAAATGATATTGAAATTACAATGGAAGACTTTTAAATAAACTCTAAATACATGACTAACTCATCTAAGTATTACATTTATTTAAGAAAATTAAATTAATACTAGACAATCTTAAATAACTTTAAATCTTCAACTGCAAGCCTCCGTTTTCAATTGTTACTTCTAATCGTCTGATGCCAACCCCTAATGTGTCGTATAGAACGGATGACACCAGCCAACCATACAATAAAAAAGAACGGTTGGTTAGTCTAATGAAAGACTAAATAAGGGCTTAAACAGAGTGATTCTTCTGATTGTATCCAGTTACTATCTTTGTCTTTCGAATAATAGTCGGTAGACAATACATAATTTGGACACTCTCACTAAAACAAAAGAAAATGAATGCTTCAAGAGAAGACTCCAACGAAAACGAGTCTTATGTGAAATTAATGAATTTGTTTGGAAATATTATATTTATCACACAAAGTTTTTGAAAACGCCTCATTGAATAATTGGGTCCTCGACCAACCTCACCGCATAATGCGAATCCATATTGGAAATGTGACTTACTTTAGACAAGAGACCCGACGGGTTCCACGTTATACTTCTCACCCGATGGAATATTAATTATGTGCAAAACGACACTTATCTTATTTAATTCCAAAACGTGCATTTACGTTAAAGTTTTTAATATACACCAATCTCGCAATGAGATATAGATAGTGGGACGAATCCCGAATTTCGGCACTAGCTAAGTGCACCACCACTTATATTCGAATAAGGGTAGGTCATGACCAAAAGTATTAGCGCAATAATCCTCCTAATACCAAGTTATAAAGGAACAACTAAACATCGCAAGATAAATAGCGTTCCAACGAATATTCGTGCTAACTAAGCATAATAATCCACACCAAATACACACCAAGTCCACACCAAAATTCATCTAGCACCCTACAATAATAATATATGTATATAAGGGTCGTTGCTAGAAAGTATACAACCTAATATATAGGATTCATTTTCCACACCAATTTATCACATAAGTTCCCAAACACAAAAATTAGGCAGAATTTTAGTAAACCACCCCTTAAATAGGGCACTTTGCCTACAACCATCCCTTATACACGAAATTACTTACAACCACCCATTAAACACATTCAGTTAATTTTTCCCATTTGTAATGACCCAACCTAAAAAATTTCGGGTCGAACGGGTCGGGTCACTTTTAACCCAATACTTTTTGGGTCGGGTCTCGACCCAGAAAACGCGGATCGGGTCGGTTTTGCAGGTCAGGTAAAATATTGATAGCTTTAAATCGGACCAAACCAATTTTAATATTTTGAATGGTTAGGTACAGGTTCGGGTCGACCCAGCGGGTCGAGAGCGCCATTTTAAAATTTTATAAAATAATTATTAAAATAATATTTTAATTAAAACAAAAAAATAAATAACAAAGATTATTATATAATATTTTAATAACAAAATATATTATAATACTTAATATATAAAATAAAAATACATTTGTAATGACCCAACGGGTCGACCCAACGGGTCACCCAACCCAGAAAATTTTGGGTTGAACGGGTCGGGTCAGTTTTGACCCAATATATTATAATATTTAATATATAAAATAAAAACACATTTTGTTATTAAAATATTATATAATAATCTTTGTTATTTATTTTTTTGTTTTAATTAAAATATTATTTTATAAAATTTTGAAATGGCGCTCTCGACCCGCTGGGTCGACCCGAACCTGTATCTAACCATTCAAAATATTAAAACCGGTTTGGTCCAATTTAGAGCTATCAATATTTTACCTGACCTGCAAAACCGACCCGATCCGCGTTTTCTGGGTCAAGACCCGACCCAAAAAGTACTGGGTTTAAAGTGACCCGACCCGTTCGACCCGAAATTTTTTAGATTGGGTCATTACAAATGTGTTTTTATTTTATATATTAAATATTATAATATATTTTGTTATTAAAATAAAAAACAATTGGGGAAAAATTAAAATGAGGGGCATATTTGTAATTTCGCATGAGATAACGGTAGAAAATAGACGGAACAGTAAATGGGTGGCTCGTTGCTAACGGAATGTGTTTAATGGGTGGTTGTAAGTAATTTCGTGTATAAGGGGTGATTGTGGGTAAAGTGCCCTATTTAAGGGGTGGTTTACTGAAATTCTGCCCAAAAATTAAGACTATTTATCCCAACTTAATTAAGACAATAGATTAATTATCAATTAAGAAAAATATGAAATAAATTGCAAGAGCGAACCGCCACTTGCCTTAGATTGATTTGACGTTAAAACGATGTAACTACGGACGTCGACTCTAACTCACGGCTTGACTTCTGCTTCAATTCCGATCCGACAACGGTTCCGAGATGTATCCAAAAATAAATACCGTTAGTCAATTTATTTTAATAATCTCATTAACCATTTCAACAATTTTATAAATATCATTTATAAATTCTAATTGTTGATTTTTACTAATATAAAATAATATCTATAATTTTAACCTAATTAAGCCTAATCATGCTTAATCAAATTTAACCCAAATCTGATCCCATTCCTTTAATTATACATGTTAGTTCGAATTATATAAAATAATATATATTATTTCCTTAATCCCATCTGAACTTGTACCAGCTGCTAATTGCTTTTGAAACTTTACCTGTTAGTTTGAACAAGTATTTCAATGGCAACAGAGGCACAACGCACATCACGACTCTGAGATGGCTCGGCGGGGTTCGACGGCGGCACGATGGCGCGGCACGGTGTCGGGGATGGTGGCGTGGCGGTGCTGTGGCGGCGACGAGCTGCGTGGGTGGTGGCTGGACTACACTGCAGAAGCAACAGCCCGGAAAACAGAGGTCGCGCGACCTCGGGCTCGTTCGGGGTCCAAATGGAGCGGGATCGGTGGATATGTACTCGCGGCGAAGCAGGCTATTACCGAGGATGACCGATGGTGGCGGAAGAAGACCACCGGAGTCGGAAAGTTGCCCCAACAGTGGCTGTGGAAACACAGAGGATGAGGGAACTTCGATCGATTTTGAGCGAAATTGGATGACTGAAACCCATCAATTTTCTTGGTATTTATTGGTATTTCATAGCTTTGATTGACACCCAGAAAGTGCCGAGATTTTATCGCTCGAATTGATCCAAATCGGATCGATTTTTGAAGTTTCTCATTCGAGCGAGCTCAAACTCGCCATCTACTTCAAAGGGAAAATTAAGGGTGATTCGGGGATCAATCAAAACAGAAATCATGGGTTTTGATTGTCAACTGATTGATCTAAATCCCGGATTTTACGGATTGCAATTCCATTCACAAACAAGCGCAAATTTTGCATTTGAATTTCGAAATTGAATTGGGGAAAAACAGAACAAGAACATGAGTATTCAACCCAGTTTTTAGTGAATATGTTCGGGCCCCTTATATTTTACTTAATTAAAAAGTTTGCCCAACTTTTCAAAGTTGTGTCAAAATTACCCCTATTTTAAAATTTAGAAATTACAAAACATCCCATATTAATTTTATAAAATTAACCTATGTTTAAATATACATCTTAACGCAAGTTTAAAGTGAAAGAAACTACATTAAGTTTTTTTTATGCTCAAGTCACATTTTCATTTAAGTTTTCGCTATTTAAATCGTAATTAACATAATGTTAATATCAATTTAAATAATTCATGTTACATTGATAAATTTATTTAAATTAATATTAACATGAGGTTAACATAATTAAAATAATCCATGACTTAAAAAGATAACATACTTAGGTTGAGTATTATTTTTCCCTTCATGGAATAAACATAGAAATTCTATAACCTTTATTATAATACTCAAAACTCCAAAACAACATTCATGTTTACATTTACTTATTGGTTTCTACACTATACTATTGCAACACATTTGATAATTTGTACAACAAAATTTATCTTAACCCAACTTTTGAACTTAAGTTAATGAAAATTTAAATTACTCCTCTAAAAGAAATAACATAAATTTCATAACTTTTGTTATTATCAAAATAAAATATATAGAAATTACATTAATATCCTTATGATAAAATGAGGGTTATTACATGAGTGGTCAAAGAAGTGACGACCGACTATAGTCGGTGCCTAATTCGACCAAGAGGTATACAACAAACTCTGAGTCGGCGACGGTCTGTCCAGCTGTTGTCAAAGTGGACACCAAGGAGCGACCTTTGTTGAAGTATTCAGTGATGATTTCTCCCCCTTTTTTCCAGAAAGGCCAGTTGTAGCCTAATCTGAACGATATGGGCACTAGAGCGGGCAATAAAGAGGTCGATGAGGAGTGATTAGACTTCAAAAAAGGTTGTTCAAAGAAAGGTTGGATCCATTGATGAACCCATGAAGATTGTGAGCTCAAAGATAGGGAGAAACGTGTGCCTTCCAAAGAGGGTAGTTATCAATGGTTAATTTGATGGTGATGAAGCTGGAAAAAGATGGCAGTGAGGGTAAACCTTCCCACAATACTACTAGCATAACTACAAGGTAATTCATGACAATAAATACAACTTGGGTAAAATATATTATGCTTCTGTAATAACTTTCGATTTGTAATAAACTTCCTACTATCTCAAATGAAACAAATTAATACAAATCATACAAGCTTAGTATTGAACAAAGTAAAAACAAAAAAGCCTACAAGTCCTTGATATAATTTGTTTTTTCCTCTTGAAAAAAAAACAATTTCCATGCAACCTAGATAATAAATTGCTAATTTCAACAAGTAAACTCAAAAGAGCAAGAGAAGAAAATTCAACACGATATAAATATGATTGTAATTTTAACCAATTTACTTTCTAATCGATTGAACTATAATATAAATACGTTGAAGATTTCTCAATAATTAAGTTGATTTTTTTCTCGTGCGTAGAAAATGCATGCTCTCTAGTAACAATTGTATGTTCAAATTCATATATGACTTTTGACGTTTTGTTTTGACCGCAAAAAATTACACTTTAGCATCTTCTATTGAATAACACTGAACCACGTTTACTAATAGCTATGCTAAAGGCAAAAAAAAGTAAAATGAACCATAAAAGACTAAGGCTTGTTCGGTAAAAAAAGAAACTAAAGTGAGTTGAAGTGGAAATAGGAGTGGAAGCTGAAGTTAGAAATGGTATGTTCGGTAAACAAAGCTTATGGGAGTTGAAGTATAAAACTTTGGGGTGTAAAATGACAAAAAAGGATGGAATTAAACAAAGTTTATAGGTGTTGGAAGGGCAAGAGATGTCAATTTCTCAGCTTCAACTCTCTTCCACTTCTTTACCCTTGGGGAGATGGGTAAGGGGGCAGGGTAAGGAAATGCATCATCTTCAACTTCGGTAATGCAACTTCAACTTTCTTCCATTCAATGCCAAATACATAGCCGAACACCCATAAACGAACTTACAGAAGTTGAAATTGTAAGTTCAACTTGGCTAATGCCATTTCTACCACTTACCGAACAAGCCCTAAATATGAACTTGAAGGTATATATATGAACAAAAATTACTACATATGAACCCTATCACATAATTGATGAAACCCTAATTGTAGTTATATGGCGCACATAGTGATGACTCCATGCCTACCCCCCTTATGGCGAGAGACGAAGAGGACCTCCTTAGGGTGCGTTGCGATGAGCCGATGACTAGGGCTCATGCTAGAAGCATCGCCAGAGCTACTCAATCTCTAGTCACCCGCATGTGTGCAAGCTTCGGGTCCGAGCTTAGCTGTTCGTGGATCACTCTTTCAACCCTTGATTATTCGGAGGTTATATGACGATTCTGCCCTAGACCCGCTTACTATTTATAGCTTTTTTACTTTTCATTTGCTCTTCTATTTTAAGATGATATAATGGATTGGGCCTTGTTGTCTTATGACCAAGCCCATTAGGGTTTCCTAGTAAACCTTAGTTTTCCCTTATTTTTCTATAAATACCCTTGAACTCTCATTGTAATCTTCAAGTTGAGTTTTGATAAACGTAGTTGAGAGTCACTCCTAGTTTATCTCTTGACTTCACCTCTCTCTCTCTCTCTCTCTCTCTCTCTCTCTCTCTCTCTCTCTCTCTCTCTCTCTCTCTCTCTCTCTCTCTCTCTCTCTCTCTCTTTCTCTCTCTCTCTCTCTCTCTCTTTGAAGGCATTCTAGCCTTTTCTCAAAGTTCTCTAAGGAGTCATACCATTGGCCTCCTTCCACCACCTTGGGTGTTCATCACGTTGAACCCCTTCACCCATCCGCCGCCAGGGTTTGATCCGTCAAACTCAAGAAGGGGAGACATAACATTGTTTCCTCGAAGGAGTTCACGAACAACGCGAAGAACGAGTTCTTGCTTGGGAAGAACAACGATCCAAACCTAGATCGGTCTTGCCTCACAGGGATCGATCGCATCAATTGGTATCAGAGCCATTCCTCAAACTAAGTTTCTTGTTCCTTTCGATCTTCAAATGTTGGCACTCAATCCCATTTCTATGTTTGTTCTTATCTCTATTGCTTCCGCCATTGTTCTCTTCGTAAGGTTGGTGCATGCGTGATTCTTCACTTTGTGCCCGCCCTTTATCGCTCACCATCACTTTTCGGGTTCAAGCGTGATTCTTCATTGCTTGACCGTCCATTTCCGAGGTTGGACAGTAATTTCTAAGAAAATTTACTTTTCCAAGATTCCCGTGTCCTAAGTAGCATTTAGTTGATTCATGCAAGTAGATAACTTTGCATAAAGTTGTCTTGAATGCTTTTTCACCTTTTAGATTTAATTTGATTGAAGGTGTGATTGCTTTCTTCCTTTAATAGTTGAAGCAAACCTGATCACGAGGAACGTGCTCGTGATCGGGTTTGCTTCAAGTGCCAGGGCCGAAGACATGTGCAATGGGATTGTCCGAAAAACAAGAAGGTACTATTCATGGCTCAATCTGGTTATGAGTATGATGTGACCATGGGTCCCATCAAGGCTAGAGACCCATCACGTGGCCCCAAGCTAGCTTCCAAGTCTAGCGCGCGTCACTCGGCGGCACTCAAGAGGGGCTTTCTTCACTTCTGCGCGCCAACTTCATCTCCACTAGGCACACCTGGTGCCAAACTTCACGAATTGCCAAATGAGGAGGCCATGCCAAGTTTCATGTCAATTGGAGGACAATGGCTCGGTGAAGGCCATGGCGTCACCCCGATGTCGTGCACCCGATTAGGGTTTTCAGCTTGGCCCGAGTCAACCGCCAAGAATCCAAGTTCTTCATGATGGGTTTCTTAACACCTATGTGTTTATGCACAATTCGAATAAGGTGACTCTCCTTCTGATGTCCCCGAAGGAGATTTTACAAGACCAAGTGGACCGCAACCGTGTGAAGGCGCTTGAGAGTGCCAAGGGCAAGAGCCCTCCGAGCCGTGAAGCCGCTGCACCTCAACGCCTAGGCCAGCCACCGGCCAAGGCCAAGCCATCCTCGGCTCCTATTTCTGGCCCCTCCCCAAGTGCCTCCTCATCTTTGGCACCCATCAAGGGCTCTTGCGAGCCCCGACTCCTCATGGCCTGCCAACGCCACGTGACGCCCGTCTTGCACGGCCGTCGTCCGTGTTTTCTCCTGGTACCTAACCCTTGATTTATTGTCAATACTGATTTGTTAGAGTTACCCCCTGCGGTTGCTTCCTTGATGCAGGAATTTTCGGATGTTATGCCCGATGAGCTTCCAACTGGCTTGCCCCAGGTGCGCAGAATCGAGCACCAAATCGATTTTGTGCCAGGCGCTTTTTTGCCCAATCGGGCCCCGTATGGTGCTAGTCCCGAAGAGACTAAGGGTCTCTAACGTCAAGTTCAAGAGCTCATGGACAAGGGATATGTCCGTGAGAGCCTTAGTCCTTGTGATGTGCCCGTGATCCTTGTGCCCAAGAAGGATGTCTCTTGGCAAATGTGTGTAGATTGCCGAGCCATCAACCAAATCACGGTCAAGTACCGCCACCCAATCCGTCGTCTGGATGATATGTTGGATGAGCTTCATGGCGCCATATTGTTCTCTAAGATCGATCTTAAGAGTGGCTACCACCAGATCCGCATGAAGGAGGGCGACGAATGGAAGACGGCCTTCAAGACCAAGTACGACCTCTATGAGTGGCTCGTGATGCCTTTCGGCCTCACGAATGCCCCAAGCACCTTCACACGCCTCATGAACCAGGTTCTTCGGGCTTACTTGGGGCAAGTTTGTGGTCGTCTACTTTGTCGACATCCTGATCTACAACAAGAATTTGGAAGAACATGTTAGCCATCTCAGGTTCGTGCTCGAATCCCTCCGAAAGGAGAAATTATTTGCTAACCTTTCCAAATGCTCTTTTTGTGCCCCTTCTACTGTCTTTCTAGGTTTTGTGGTGAGACGAGATGGCTTGCGTGTCGATGAAGAGAAGGTGCGTGCCATTCGAGAGTGGCCTCAACCAACAACGGCCACCATGGTCCGTTCTTTCCTTGACTTGGTTGGGTTCTACCGGCTTTTTGTGCGGGATTTCAACACAATTGCCGCACCAGTGCATGCATTGACCAAGAAGGGATCTACAGTGGAGTGGAGTGATGCGCACGAGGCGACATTCACTACACTCAAGGATCGCTTATGCAATGCTCTCTTGCTTCAACTGCCAGATATTTCCAAGACCTTTGAGGTAGAATGTGATGCCTCCAACCACGACATAGGTGGTGTTCTTCTCCAAGACCGACGCCCCAATGCATACTTCAGCGAGAAGCTCACTGGTGCCACTCTCAATTACCCGACGCATGACAAGGAGCTCTACGCCTTGATCCGGGTCTTGAAGACATGGCAACATTACCTCTGGCCAAAGGAGTTCGTGATCCATTTCGACCATGAGGCTCTCAAGTATTTGAAGAGCCAAGTGCATCTCGGCCGACGCCACGCCCGATGGGTTGAATTCATGGAGACCTTCCCATATGTGGTGAATTACAAGAAGGGCAAGGACAATGTGGTCGCCAACGCGTTGTCTCGGAGGTACACTCTTCTCTCCCAACTTGATGCCAATATCCTTGGGTTCTCTCTTATTAAGGAATTGTATGCACAAGATGCTTTCTTTGGTGCAATCTTTGACTTGTGCATACAAAAGGGAGAATCTGAGGGATATTATGTGGACAATGGGTTTTTGTACAAAGCTGGCAAATTATGCATACCCGACACCTCCATTCGTAGACTTCTTATCCAAGAAGCCCACGAAGGGCGCGACCACTTCGGCATCGCCAAGACCTTGGTCGCGCTCAAAGAGCACTTATTTTGGCCCAAAATGCTTGACCATGTCACTAAGGTTTGCAATAGTTGTGTGACATGTCATAAGGCCAAAAGCAAGTCGAGTCCCTTTGGCTTGTATACCCCTTTGCCAATTCCGGCAGCCCCTTGGGAGGACATTTCTATGGACTTCATAACGGGGGTGCCCATGTCTAAGAAAGGGAGGGACTCAATTTTTGTTGTGGTGGATAGATTTTCCAAAATGGCTCACTTTATTGCATGCAAGATGACCAACAATGCTCATGAGGTTGCCACTTTGTTCTTTGAGCATGTAGTCAAGCTACGTGGCATTCCTCGTAGCATTGTGTCGGATCACGATGCTAAGTTTGTGAGTCACTTTTGGAAGACTCTTTGGTCAAATTGGGGACGCGACTTCTTTTCTCCACTAGTTGCCACCCTCAGACGGATGGTCAAACTGAAGTGACCAACCGTACTCTTGGCGCCTTATTGCGCACTATGTTGAAAGCTAACATCCGCAGGTGGGAAGATTGTTTGCCTTATGTTGATTTTGCTTACAACTGGTCCATGCACTCGGAGACCAAGAGGACGCCATTCGAGGTCGTCTATGGCCTCAACCCTGCCACCCCGCTTGATTTGATACCATGGCCGCTTCACAATGCAGAGAGCACCACAGGTCTTGACCGTGCTAAGTTTGTCAAGAGCCTCCATGAACGCACCTGTGTGCAACTTGAGCGTCGAGCTGAGCAGTACAAGCGTCAAACGGATAAGGGACGGCGCAACATCACCTTTGAGTCGGGCGACATGGTGTGGCTCCATTTGTGCAAGGAACGCTTTCCAGCCAAGCGTCGCAGCAAGTTAGACCCCTGAGGCGATGGACCATTCCGCGTTTTGGAACGCCTTAGCGACAATGCATACCGCCTCGAGCTGCCAGGCGAGTATGGTGCCCATCCGAGCTTCAATGTTTCCGATCTCTCTCCATATGCTCTCCCCGAGTACGACGGGGACGAAGCGAGGATTGTTTGCAGCCAAGAAGGGAAGAATGATGACTCCATGCCTACCCCCCTTACGGCGAGAGACGAAAAGGACCGTCTTAGGGTACGTTGCGATGGGCCGATGACTAGGGCTCGTGCTAGAAGCATCGCTAGAGCTACTCAATCTCTAGTCACCCGCATGTGTGCAAGCTTCGAGTCCGAGTGATGCGTCCCTATCTCCGGATGCCGACACGAAGGTCGTGAAGGCGAGGATCTCATCTTGTAGTGGGTCGCTTGACTCGAGTGCCGAAGGCCTGCCGTGGAACCCTTGGCTTCGGCCTTGATGTATTGCACGAATGGATTTCGGGACGTCGGAGTGAACAGTAACTTTAGAGGTTTAGAGACACGATGAGTGTCCGAGAGCAGCAGCGAAGACATCGAAGTTGACGAGAGCGAAGGCGCTGGCAACAGCGAAGGCGAGGGCGGTGACACTCGCAAAGGCGCTGGCGAAGACGACAGCGAGAGCGATGCCGAGGGCGGCGTCAATGGAGTTGGCGAAAGCGAAGGTCTTGACAACGAAGGCGTCGGCGAGGACGACGGCGACTGCGATGCCGAGAGCGATGGGTAAGGTAATGGTATTGGCGGTGTTGGAGCCGTAGCGTCGGCAGCGGATGGAGGTGTGGGCTCGGTGGGTTCGAGCAAGTGCCGAAGAGACGGCGAGAGGGATATAATCGGAGGGGGATCCGATTTGGGTTGCCGTAGCGTCGGCGCGGGTGAAAGGGATGAGAAGTAGAGTGTTTGGTGACGCAAACCCTAAGATGGAGGCGTTGGCTCTCAACAATGACTTAGGATAAATCGGTGCGTAACCTTGTTACAAAGGCCGAGAAGGCCTTATATAGGCATTCAGCCATGAGATGGGCCGAGACACTAAATGGACTAGCCCACTATGCAATAGTGGGCATACGTCCAGAAATAGAAACTTACTAAATATAGAAAGTGCTAAGAATGGAAAGTGCTAAAAATGGAAAACACCTAAATATGGAAACTTACTAAACATAGTAAGTTCCATAACTAGTAATACTAAAAATAGAAAGTTACTAAAATGGGAAAGTGTTCAAATTAGTCTCAAATTACATGTCATAAACCTCTATGCCCTAAAATGGCCAATGCCAACACTTGTGCCTTTGCAAGGCTTCGGCGGCGGCGGTGAAGACGACGTCGAAGGCCCGGGGCGGCTCGTTGGGGCAAAGGTGTGGCGCTGTCGTGGCTTAGTCTTCTAGAGGTTCCTCCAGTGAAGTGCTCGAGCCAGAAGTGGAAGTGCTCGGCTCGATCGGATCTGGGCCATCAAGGGTGAGGAGGAGCCTTAGGGCAGGCGCGGACTCCGGGGCGCCATGGCTTGCTACTAGGCGGGTGACTAGGGATTGGGTAGCCTTTGAAATGGCTTTGGCACGAGCCCTAGTCACAGGCCCATCACTGCGAACTGACATTGCCTCTTCCTCCTCGGTGGCCGTCATGGTGGGTAGGGTCACATCACCCTCCCCCACTTGGGGTGAAGCGTCCCCGCTTCACTGTCATCAAACTCAAGAGCCACGTAGGGTGTCAAATCTGCTACGTTGAAGGTGCTGTGGACTCCAAAATCAGGGGTTAACTCCACCTCATACGCGTTGTCGCCAATTGCTTTGACAACCCGGAATGGGCCATCTCCACGCGGCGAAAGCTTGTTCTTGCGGAGGCTAGGGAATCGCTCCTTGCGTAGGTGAACCCACACCATGTCCCCAGGTGCAAATGAGCTTGAGAGCTCTCATGGGAGAGTGTTCTCCATGGTTGATTCGAACTTGCTAGGTTGCTCTTGCGTTGTGTCAATTTCGTCTATGATCTTGGTGCTCCAAGGCTTCACTCGCCTCCTTCTCTTGCTCTTTGGACACGTCCATCATTGTGGGAGATTGTAGAAGGAAAGGTCGTTTGTGCACATTGGTTTGGTTATTGGCGACATTGTTTGCCAAGGGTCTCTCCATTGCATCTTTCGGTTGTTCCTATATCCTTGTTTATTTCTTTGTTTCCTATCATTTGCTAACTTGTTCTCTTGTGTTTTCTCTTGTTTCCACCTCCATCTTCCATACGAGTCTCTTGGCGTCTAGATCGGGCCACTCGCGGCTAATCCCCGCATCACACCACCCCCTTGGTTGCTCGGCCCCACTTTCCGGCGAATCAACACCATCTTCACGTGCCATTCAAGGGTTCTCAAGCTTAGGAAGGAGGAGAAGGATCCCCTTGGGCTAGATCTAGCTTAAGGAGAAGCAAAGCCTCACCTTTGGAGGGTTGTTTCTCATCAACCGTGGCTTCATAGATCCTTTGAGCATATCATGTGGTATCAGAGCTTGTAAGGTAATGCTTCAAATCTCTAAGTTTGGCTAAGAAAATATTCAATCTTGCAAGCTAAGTTTTTGTGTCTTGTTCTGCCGAAGTTGTGTCTTTGTTTCTCCTTGTGTTTCTGCGTTTTTGTTCTTGTTTTCTTTGTGTTTCACTTTGTTTGAGTCATAAATAAATAAAAAATCGTTCCAGCCAAACCCTAGTTACAACCAACCTTCTTGTTTCTTGCGTTTCTTGAGTTTTGTGTGTTGAGTCGGTCTTGCTAACCCATAAAACTGTGTTCTTGCGTCCAAGTGTGTGTGGAACATCAAAGTTACGGGAAAAGTTTCTTGAATCTGACGTGTGGTCCAAGAGAGAATACAAGGCGGCATCAAGAACTCTTGAAGAAGCTTCACCAGCCAAGAACACAACGACCTCCCCAAAAGGTCTTCAAGAACTCAAAGAAAGAGTTTACGGTCCAAGAAAGTGACCAAGACAAAAGTGTTTGAATCCAGAAATACCCGGTCTATATACAAAAGGGAAGGCCATAGAAAAAAAAGGATCACAAAACACAAGTTGTAGAGTTCACCCAACGCCAATCAAGAAGCCTTGGAGATCTTCTTGCTTCAGTTTTGAACGTCTCTCCGACGACCACATCAAGGAGGAGAGGAGGCTAGTACCTACTTTGGTGGTCTTGCATTAGATCATCAAGGATTCAGGTGTGTGGTGTTGCAAAGTTGTTTCTTTTGGTTTGCTTGAGTCTAGAAACCCTAATCCTACCCTTTTTGCTTGCCAAGATCTGAATTTTCTAACACCATACTTAAGATTTTGAGTTCTTACAACTATTGACCCTTGTTTGCTTGAAGTTCTTTTGGCTTGTGGTTGCTTGCTTGTCTTGCTAAGTGATTGCAGCTAGGAATTGGTCAAGGCAAGAATTAATGGACATGTTTAGCTTGGGCAGAATGTCACAAAGAGATTATCTATACTTTCGGGCTTATGGTGAGTACCCTAACTCCCAAACTCACCCGAGCACCTACAAGGATTTTCACAACCAAGGTAATAGACCAAGGAACATGCCTCCAATGAGACAATCTTATGGAGACTATGACTATGACTATGACTATAGAGATGAAGAAAGATGGCACTCCCCAACAAGGTATCAAACTGTCCCTTCTTTTGAACCTTATTATCATTCTTCTTCTAACCCTTCCGTGCGGACCAAGGGAGTCTATGACTCACCTAACATATCTTTTAGCACATCCAAGGGCAGAGAAAGAGTAAGCCCTCAACCACCTCGGGTTAGGACACGTGACATCGTGTGTGTCATGTGTGAAGGAAGAGGGCACTTGGCTGAAATTTGTCCCAACCAATACTACAGCTACAAGGACGTCCAACCACTTGTGAGTGAAGTCTTGGTTGCTTCTTGTGAGGAAGAGGAGCGTCCTACTTCTATGGTTCCGCTGAGTTCTTGCAATGAGTCCTTACTAGAGGGAAAGCGCTCCCTAGGTGATGAAGAGCTCAGGGACGAATAAAATCAGCCTTCCACTCTAATGGAAGAGGAGTTCAATCCAAGAAGAAAGGAGGAGAAAATTGAAGCACCATCTCTTCCTACTACAAGAGGCAATCGTTTGCCCATCGTTGTGCATAGCTCATTCAAATCCTTGGCTACTCCATGGACGGACCTGACCTATATGGTTCCTTCAAGCTTGTCTTTCCTACTCCAAGAAGAGGTTGAAGGTAAGGATGTTGAGCAGCCCAAGAAATCAGTTTTCAACCAAGAAGAGAAGGTTGTTCCAATGGAGCCTAATACAAGGGAAGTATCACTTATCTCCACCTTTTCAATTCCATCTCTCGAGTTTGAAAATGAGCATATAATTCCATGTAGGACAATACACATAAAGAAATCAGTCATTGCATTTAAAACTAGATACTCTTGTGTGCACCAAAGTTCTCTAGTATAATGCATCTTGTTTATAATATGATCATTATGTACGTGCATGTGTGTTATATTGATCCTTGCCTCACTAGGCATGTACATAGAACTAGGAAGAAGAGTGGAATAGTGTGTGCAGGCATGCTTGGATATCATGTAGTCATTGGAAGTTTTGTGCCTACATTCTTAACATTTCGTGGACAAGTTCGAGGGCCTCACCTTGCATTTGTTGTTGTGGATAGGTCCTCTAAGAAATCTGGATTCATTGCATTTCCTCAACCTAATGATGCATCCTATGTTACTAACCCTCTTATTGATCAAGTTATGGGTTTGCATGGAGTTTCTAGTCCTTTTATTTCAGGTCAAGAAGAGCGGTTTGTGAGCCACTCAAAGCTGAAATCCGGAGAAGTGCCCTTTGAGCCAGGAGATCAAGACGTCCCACATGTGGTTGAATTGGTTCATTCCTTGATGAAGGAAGATGAAGACATGGACGTGCTTGATTCGAGGTCGAATCATTTTCTAGTGGGGGAGGATGATGTGACTATGACCTCATCACATCAAGATAATCAAGATTCAGGCTCAGATCAAGATCAAGAAATTCAAGATCAGGATGCATACGAGCCTTGCCTTAGTGGGAGCATCGCAAGGAGACCCTCAAGAGTGGGTCACGTGCGTATCAAGTGGCTAAGAGTAGTCAAGATATTTCCTTGCTTGTTATTTGGATATTTGTTTTGCATTCTATCTGTAGGAGTTGTTATTTGCTTTAAGCATATGAAAGATGAGAGCTCCATGGGAGTGTTTCTCAAGGTGTTGATTCGAACTTGCTAGGTTGCTCTTGCGTTGTGTCAATTTCGTCTATGATCTTGGTGCTCCAAGGCTTCACTCGCCTCCTTCTCTTGCTCTTTGGACACGTCCATCGTTGTGGGAGATTGTAGAAGGAAAGGTCGTTTGTGCACATTGGGTTGGTTATTGGCGACATTGTTTGCCAAGGGTCTCTCCATTGCATCTTTCGGTTGTTCCTATATCCTTGTTTATTTCTTTGGTTCCTATCATTTGCTAACTTGTTCTTGTTGTTCTTGGTGTTCTTGTTGTCTCTTTTCTATCTCCACCTTCAATCGAGTCCTTGGCGTCTAGATCGGGCCACTCGCGGCTAATCCCCGCATCAAATTGGTATAAGAGCCATCTCGACGTCGAGCCACCACCACCCAGCCAAACCACCATCAAGGTTCTTCTTGAGTCTTCTTTTCCATTTTTCTTCATTGTTCATCTTGTTCTTCATGTTCATCTTGTTCTTCATGCTTGTTGTGCTTAAATTGTGATTACTTGTGCTTGTGCATGCATGAACTTGTTGCTTCTTTGTTGCCACCACAAAACCCCATCCCCACCACCTTCCACCACCACCAAACACCCCCTCCAAGCTGTTGAAACCCCCCCCCCCCCCCCACGAAACCCAGCTGCAACACCCTTAAACCCTCATCCGAAAATCCCCTCAAACCCACTCAAAAACCCACAAAAGCAACCCCAAAACCCAGCTACACTTAGCCCCTAAAACCCACCTACATTCTAGCCCCAAAACCCAGCTATTTTCTGCCCCAAAGGTCTGTCATTTCAGCCCCAAAAGGCCTGTAAAAACTGACCCAAAAAGGCATGCAAAAAGTGCCTTTTCCCCCACTTGCTACCTAGGACATCATTACCCCAAAAAAGTGAACTAGAAGCAAGATATCCTTTATTTTTTTCTTGTTTATTTGTAACTGCACGTTTTGTTTTGTTTTTTATTTGAAAAAAAAAGAAAAAAAGAAAATCAGAAAAGGAAGGAAAAAGAAAAGCAAAAGCCAAAAAAAAAGAAAAAGAAAGGCTTGTTCTTGTTTTATTTCTTGTTCTAGTTTACATTGTTGCACTTAATTTTTGTATTGTATCACATTGCTAGTGTTGTGATCATCAAAAAAAAAAAAAAAAAGGCTTGTTCTTGTTTTATTTTTTGTTCTAGTTTACATTGTTGCACTTAATTTTTGTATTGTATCACATTGCTAGTGTTGTGATCATCAAAAAAAAAAAAAAAAAAGGCTTGTTCTTGTTTTATTTTTTGTTCTAGTTTACATTGTTGCACTTAATTTTTATATTGTATCACATTGCTAGTGTTGTGATCATCAAAAAAAAAAAAAAAAGTGGAAGAAGCTCGATTGAGCCAAACTCGGCCCCAACCCGGCCGAGTTTCAGACCGAGTCAGGCTCAGTCACCCCGAGTCGCCTTTGAACCTTACCTTGAACCTCAAGCTTGATTGCCTACCCCTTGCCACTCTTTTATCCTTTGGCAACTTGTTTATGTGTTCATGAGTATTGGTAGGAACGAGCTAGGTATGACATTGCATTGTTGAATTTCCTAAACACGATTCTTTGTTGTGTCATCCTTCTTGTTGTTTGTCTCCTATTGTGTGTGTCTTGAGCTTATCTTTCGAAATCCAAGAGCTATTCTCACCTTTGGTTGTGTGTTGTCTAAGTTCACCAAGTTCTATTGAAGTTTTTGTCCTTCTCAAGGCAACCTTACATTCCAAAGCTTGTATCGAATCAACAAGAGAGTGAGTGATCAAACACACGAGTGATCAAACACTTGTGAGGATTGTTTTGTTTTCACTAACCCTAAAATGTTTCTTGGAGTTTGTTGATCATGTATTATGTAGGAAGCCCATCACATGGAAGGCTCGGTGCCAAGCCACCCGAGCACGAGATGCACCGAAGAATCCCAAGGCGTTCCTATCATGAGGAGCCAAGGCGAGCATATGAAAATGAAGAATGGGAGCAAGTGCCACATCTAGGCTTCCAAAGAAGGAGAGCCCGAGAGCAAGAGCAAGATGGTATTTGCAATACCATGGTGAGAATCCCATCTTTTGGAGGCGAAAGTGAACCATATGTGTACATGGAATGGGAGATCAAGGTGGAACAAATATGGAGTTGTCACAACTTTCTCGAGCATAAAAAGGTACAACTCGCCGCCCTTGAATTCCATGATTATGCACTAACATGGTGGAAAAATCTTGTGACACAAAGGAGAAGAGCCTTAGAAGCACCCTTGACAACTTGGGCTCAAATGAAGGCCTTGATGAGATATCGCTTTGTGCCTCAACATCTCATCCATGTTCTAGAGCAAAGGCAAGAGAAGTTGAGACAAAGATCAATGTGTGCCAAAGAGACTCACAATGCTAGGCAAGTTGCAAGAGTTAGAGCAAGTGTAATCCAAGATGAAGAGACAACCATGGCTGGAAACCAAGGAGGAAGAGGTTATAGTGGCCAGCCAAGCTCTTGGAGAAGTGATAGCCAAAACCGAGGCTATCAACCATATGGCTATGACTCCCTACAAGGAAGGGACAAGAGAACCTTCTCAAGTCCTCATGTGGAGCCAATGAGTAGTGCTCAACCAAGCTACTCCACGTCAAGCCTAAGGCCCCTAACCGTTGTTCCTAATGCCCCACGAACACCATCGGAGGAACTATCGGACATGCTTAAGGAAATATCGGCCAACCTTGATCGCTTGGCCAAAAAGATGATGCCATTAGAGGCAAAAGTAACCGAGGAGGTTCTTGCTATTCAACTAATGGCCAAAGGAGAGGAGATTGAGCCAAAGGAAAAACAAGAGGACGTTGTAGAAACATCTCCTTCACCTACAAGGGTCAAGCATCGATTGCCCATCATTGTGCGTAGCTCATTCAAATCCTTGGCTACTCCTTGGATGGATGCAACAATTATGGTTCCCTCGTACTTACCATTCTCACTCCAAGAAGAGGTCCATGCCATGGATGTTAAGCATGCCGAGGAAACGCATTCTTGCCTTGAAAAGGAGAAGACACATCTAAGGGAAGTATCACTTGTCTCTACTTTTCGTATTCCTTTCCCTTTGCTTGAATATGAATTGTTTCCTAGGGGAAGAGAATCTCATGTGCTTAAGTCTATTTTAGATTGTAGAACGAGGTACTCATGCATACACCAAAGTTCTATGGCACAATACATGTCTTGTGGAATGCATCTTGTTCATAATATGATCCTTATGTCCATACAAGTGTGTTATGTTGTTAGTTGCACTCCTAAGCTTGAACATAGAACTAGGAAAAATAGTGGAATATTATTTGCATGCATGCTTGGATATCATGTAGTCATTGGAAGATTTATGCTTAAATTCTTACAATTGTGTGCACATGCTAGAGGGCCTTATTTTGTCAATGTTGTTATGACTAAGTCCTCTAAGCAAGATGAATTCATTGCATACCCTAGACTTCATAATGCATCTTATGTGACTAACCCTTTTATTGACCAAGTTGTGGAGTTGTATGGAGTCTCTAGTGCTTTGATTTCAGGCCAAGAAGTGAAGTGTGTGAGCTACTCAAAGTTGGAGTCCGGAGAAGTGCCCTTTGAACCAGGAGATCTTGTTTGGGTTCATTTGAGGAAGGAGCGCTTCCCCGACAAGCGCAAGTCCAAGCTGTCACCACGAGGAGATGGACCATTCAAGGTGCTTAGGAAAGTGGGAGACAATGCCTATGTGTTGGAGCTACCTGAGGAATATGGAGTTAGCCCTATTTTCAATGTGGGAGATCTTACACTCTATGAGGCGCATGACGAGGAGCTGGGCGATTCGAGGTCGAATCCTTTTCAAGAAGGGGAGAATGATGCGGGAGCATCCAAGACTACACCCAAGGTTCCCACAAGAGGAGGTGGTCCGCTCACAAGGGCTCAAGCCAAGCTCATGCAAGAAGAGTTCGAGAACTTGGCTAGCCATTATGTCTCAAGGGAGCCCGCCCTAGTTGAAGACTTCACCGAGCCGAAGCTAAGGACGTTGGTGACCTTTCAAGCCAAGCCGCGCCAAGACGAACGAAGACCTCAAGAGTTGGAGGGCCCTGACTCGGCCCAAGCCATCAAACTCGGCCGGGTCTAGGCCGAGTTGCGCCCAGAGAAGCCAACCAAGACTTGGCCCTGACTCGGCCCACAACTCGGCCGGGTCCAGGCCGAGTTGTCCTCAATTAGCCAATACCGAGCCTAACTCGGTCACAAACTCGGCCGGGTCAGGGCCTTGTTTGGCCGAGTTTGTCCTATTTTACCCCCTTTTGTATTGTTGTCTTATTGGGCTTGTGTGGGCCGACTCCTAGGGTATTTAAGACCTCTTTTGCTTGCTTTGTAAGACAACTTTTCAGCCATGATATTTGCTTTAAGCATATGAAAGATGAGAGCTCCATGGGAGTGTTTCTCAAGGTGTTGATTCGAATTTGCTAGGTTGCTCTTGCGTTGTGTCAATTTCGTCTATGATCTTGGTGCTCCAAGGATTCACTCGCCTCCTTCTCTTGCTCTTTGGACACGTCCATCGTTGTGGGAGATTGTAGAAGGAAAGGTCGTTTGTGCACATTGGGTTGGTTATTGGCAACATTGTTTGCCAAGGGTCTCTCCATTGCATCTTTCGGTTGTTCCTATATCCTTGTTTATTTCTTTGTTTCCTATCATTTGCTAACTTGTTCTTGTTGTTCTTGTTGTCTCTTTTCTATCTCCACCTTCAATCGAGTCCTTGGCGTCTAGATCGGGCCACTCGCGGCTAATCCCCGAATCACATAGGGCTAGGAAGAAGAGTGGAATAATGTGTGCATGCATGCTTGGATATCATGTAGTCATTGGAAGATTTGTGCTTACATTCTTACAATTGTGTGGACGTGCTAGAGGGCCTTATTTTACCATTGTTGTTATGACTAAGTCCTCTAAGAAATCTGAATTCATTGCATGCCCTAAACTTCATAATGCATCTTATGTGACTAAATCTTTTATTGACCAAGTTGTGGAGTTGCATGGAGTTTCTAGTGCTTTGATTTCAGGTCAAGAAGTGAAGTATGTGATCTACTCAAAGCTAAAATCCGGAGAAGTGCCCTTTGAGCCAGGAGATCAAGACGTCCCACATGTGGCTGAATTGGTTCATTCCTTGATGGAGGAAGATGAAGACATGGACGTGCTTGATTCGAGCACGAATCCTTTCTAAGAAGGGGAGAATGATGCGGGAGCATCCGAGGCTTCACCTAAGGTGCCCACAAGAGGAGATGGTCCACTCACAAGAGCTCAAGCCAAGCGCATGCAAGAGGAGCTAGAGAACTTGGCGAGCCTTCACGTCTCAAGGAAACCCACCCTAGTTGAGGACTTCACCGAGCCTATCTAAGGACCTTGGTGACCTTTCAAGCTAAGTCATTTGAGGAAGAATGAGGGCCCACATGGCTTGAGGAAGAATGAGGGCCCACATGGCTTGAGGAAGAATGAGGGTCACACGGCCACTCGGTCCAGACCATAACTCGGTCCAGAACTCGGCCGAGTTCTTGACTGTTTTGCTCGGTTCCGCGATCTCGTCGTCTTCGTCTTCGTCGTCTTCGAGGGGGGTCATGGAGCTATCATGAACATTGTCTTCTTTGCTTTATTTTAAGTGTGTTTTTAAGAACACTTTAGGATGCTTTTATTTGGGCCTTTTAAGGGCTTGTTGGGCCGAATCCCCTAGGAGTATTTAAGGCCAAAATGTTGTCATCTTGTACTACTTTTTACTGAAATCTAATGTTGCTTTGCACATGAAAAACGAGAGCTCCTAGGGAGTTTTCTCCATGGTTGTTTCGATCTTGCTTGGATGCCCTTGCTTGTGTCAATCTCCTCCATAGGGTTGGTGCTCGTAGGCTTCACAAGAATCCTTCTCGTGCCCTTTGGATACGTCCATTGTTGTGTGAGATTGTAGAGGGAAGGGTTGGTGGTGCATTTGGTTTGGTTCTTGTTGTCTCCCGAGCTCCAAGGGTTTCTCCATTGCATCTCTCGGTTCTCCCTATATCCCCTCTTGTTTATCTTGTTCATTTCAGTTTTCTAACTTGCTTTTGTTGTTCTTCTCTTCTTCTCCCTCAATCGAGTCCTTGGCGTCAAGATCGGGCCATTCGCGGCTAATCCCCGCATCACTTAACATCCATGGCATGGACCTCTTCTTGGAGTGAGAATGGTAAGTACGAGGGAACCATATGTGTCGCATCTATCCAAGGAGTAGCCAAAGAATTTGGGGAGCTACGCGCAATAGTGGGTCGATGCTAGCTCCTTGTAGGTGAAGGAGATGTTTCTACAACGTCCTCCTGTTTTTCCTTTGGTTCAATCTCCTCTCCTTTGGCCATTGGTTCAATAGCAAGAACATCCTCATCTTTAGGCTCTTCTTCAACCAAGTCCTTGGCCAAAACATCCTCTTCCTTACAAGCAGTAACCAAGACGTCACTCTCAAGGAACCCTTCGTCCTTGTAAGTGTAGTATTGGTTAGGACAAATATCGGCTAAGTGGCCTCTCCCTTCACACATGACACACACAATGTCACGTGCTCTAACCCAGGGAGGTGGAGGCACTCTCTCTCTTCTTTGGGGTGTGCTAACATGCGAATTAGGTGAGCCATAGGCTCCCTTAGGCTGCACATAATGGTTAGCCAAATGATATTGAGAGTTGTAAAAATAAGGATTAGGCTCGTACCTCATGTATGGATTAGCTTCTTGTTGAGCAAGATAGCGAGCCTCCCTGATGAAGGATCATCCAGCTCACCACCAAAGGCACCTACATTAGAAGATGGAGCTGGCCCACTCACAAGAGCTCAAGCCAAGAAGTTACAAGAAGAGATGAAGAACTTGTTGAACCATCATGAGCTAAGGGAGCTAGCCACCACCGAGCCCATTGCAAGAACCGTGATAGTTGTTCACACCAAGATTGATCACGCCAGCCAAGACTAGGCTACATGTGGGCTTTGGGCCTAAGTATTTTGGGCTGCTTCCTTTGTCCATTTTGAAGTATTTGTTTTAATTATTTTCATACTATTTCTAGGAGTATTTAAGGCTAGATATGTTGTTATTTTTCGGTAGACAATTTTTGGAAAACATATGTTGCTTTTGCACATTGGAAATGAGAGCTCCCAAGGGAGACTTTCTCAAGGTTGATTCGAACTTGCTTGGTTTGTCTTGCGTATGTCAATCTTGACATGGGATTGGTGTTCGTAGGCGTCCACGAGCCTCCTTCTCATGCTCCTTGGATTCGTCCTTGGTTGTGCGAGATTGTAGAAGGTTGGGTTGGTTGTGCATTTGGTTTGGTTCTTGGTCTCTTCAATGTGGATCAAGGGTTTCTCCATTGTCATCTCCGGTTCACCCTATATCCCTCTTGTTACTTGGAGCATTTGGTTCGGTTCTTGGTGTGCTCAGCCCCAAGGTGATGTGACTATGGGAACCATCATTTTTGAAGAAGTTCAAAAACTTGTCCCGAAGAAATGGTTCGAAACTTGGAAGGTGTCAAAACCGAAGAATATGTCTCGTCGACACCTACTCAGTATTCTGGCCATATCTGGAGCTACGAAAGTCCAATGGAGGCCCATGAGAAGTCATTGAAAAGCTAAGTAAAATATCTACAACTATCATGTTAAGGTCTTCCTCAAATTCCCGGCAAAGAAACCCAGAAATCGTTGTCTTTACGACAGTTCAACAGAAGAGCCCAAAAGTTCACACTCAATGCAAGGGAGGCCAAGGGGGAATCATTAATTGGACGAAATTAAGCCATTTTTCTTATAAATCTGATGAACCTAATAACGAGGAGACTCTTGACTTCTTCAACATTGAATCTGAGCCAATTGAAGAGTCTACCAAAACAACCATCTTAATTGTCGAGCTACCGAAGAGATCGTTTTCTTCGTTTTTGTTTTCCTATATATATGGCTTTGTTCTACCATTGTAAGGACGTTAATTTGGATTAAAAAAGAAGCCTTAAAGTGAGTGCTTTGTGAGAGAATTTCTCTTGTCTGCTCGTGAGTTATATCGAGTGTGTTCGTGTATAATATCGAACAAATCGATCTTGTTCCAAGAGTGAGTCATATCTCTTGAATCTCGATCTCTCCTAAAC
Organism: Rheum nobile; assembly: GCA_027886185.1. Lineage (NCBI taxonomy): Eukaryota > Viridiplantae > Streptophyta > Magnoliopsida > Caryophyllales > Polygonaceae > Rheum > Rheum nobile. Next base: position 383,198 of record WOAB01000761.1, on the reverse strand, counting down.
TTGAGTGATGAGTCATATCCACAAGAGTGTTAGGTTCTTATCTGATGCGATTCTTGGTGGACCCCACAGGCCATGGACTCACCTGGGTCCTGTGGGCTGTTAGCCACCCAGTCAGTCCCTCAGTCGGAGCACGCCGGCTGGCGAGGCCTAGCCCAACCAAGAATGCCATGGGCTGCAGCCCATACACCCCAACCTGCAAGGGCCTATTAGGCTTTAATTGCAGGATGTTGCCAGGGGGGATCGAACCCCTGACCTTTGACATATTCCCAATTCCATGGGAGATATGCCAACCAACTACACTGCAGTGTAGTTGGTTGGCATATCTCCCATGGAATTGGGAATATGTCAAAGGTCAGGGGTTCGATCCCCCCTGGCAACATCCTGCAATTAAAGCCTAATAGGCCCTTGCAGGTTGGGGTGTATGGGCTGCAGCCCATGGCGTTCTTGGTTGGGTTAGGCCTCGCCAGCCGGCGTGCTCCGACTGAGGGACTAACTGGGTGGCTAACAGCCCACAGGACCCAGGTGAGTCCATGGCCTGTGGGGTCCACCAAGAATCGCATTATAAAAGTACACTTTTATGATGTGATCTGAGCCCACCTGGGTCCGCCTTCCCATGGTCTGCCTCGATCGGCGGTCTGACCCAGCGGCCCAGCCCACGGTCTGCCTCAATCGGCGGTCTGACCGCTGGCGCCCTGATCACAGAGCAGGGCTGCAGCCCCTGCACCCCAACCTGGAGGGAGGCTTGCGCCTGTTAATCCCCCAGGATGTTGGAGGGGGGAATCGAACCCCCGATCCTTTGATATGAGGGCAGTGGAATACCCATCATATCACCAATTGAGCTGCAATTGGTGATATGATGGGTATTCCACTACCCTCATATCAAAGGGTCGGGGGTTCGATTCCCCCCTCCAACATCCTGGGGGATTAACAGGCGCAAGCCTCCCTCCAGGTTGGGGTGCAGGGGCTGCAGCCCTGCTCTGTGATCAGGGCGCCAACGGTCAGACCGCCGATTGAGGCAGACCGTGGGTTGGGCCGCTGGGTCAGACCGCCGATTGAGGCAGACCATGGGAAGGCGGACCCAGGTGGGCTCAGATCACATCATTATCCCTCTACCAATCCATCTCATCCATCCTCAAGTCCATCACCATTACGAGCCATCCCAAACTCCACTCGCACCAACGCAGATTTCCTTCCCGGAACTTTCGACAGCATCTCAGTAGAACCGGCGTATCTTTCTATTCCCTATCCAGCAAATTCTAACATTTTGAGGGAATAAACTAGACTTCAAGATCTAACTCTGGGCTTTGGAATCACTTAATTCCGATCTCAGACGAGCGAGAACGAGCCAGTTGAAGTCAGGCCTGTTTTCTGGGTTTTGGGTTGACGATTGCTTGAAGATCTTTCGAGCCTTTCCTTGCACCGCGTCATTCTCGATCCTTGATTTCCATCATTTGGTATCAGAGCCACGCAAGGAGGTTTCGAAAGGAGTCATGTATCATCCCAACCCTTGGACGAACGTTGAGGAGATGATCCGCCAATATATTTCACAACAGAAAGTACAAGTCAAAGGAGATGAATCGTCTAAGGAAGAAGTGTGTGAATCTTCCATTGGCATTGTTGTTGAAAATCAAGTGCTTGATGATGAGCCAACTCCGAGAGTTATCGAGGAGAAGCCACAACCAATGTGAGAGAAGGTGCCACAACCGAAAGAAGAGGAGGTCGAGTCCACTATCCCAGAATCACTTGTCAAGACTACCCGTGCCATGGAGGAAAGGGGAGACATGTCATCTCTCGTACCTCTTAATAAGAAATATTTTCTTTATCATTTGGATTCGAGGACGAATCCTCTTAAAGGCGGAGAGGATGATGTGAATATGGGAACCATCATTTTTGAAGAAGGTCAAAAACTTGTCCCGAAGAAATGGTTCGAAACTTGGAAGGTGTCAAAACCGAAGAATCTGTCTCGTCGATACCTACTCAGTATTCTGGCCATATCCGGAGCTAAGAAAGTCCAATGGAGGCCCATGAGAAGCAATTGGAAAGCTAAGGCAAATATCTACAACTATCATGTTAAGGTCTTCCTCAAATTCCCGGCAAAGAAACCCAGAAATCGTTGTCTTTACGACAGTTCAGCAGAAGAGCCCAAAAGTTCACACTCAATGCAAGGGAGGCCAAGGGGGAAGCATTAATTGGACGAAATTAAGCCATTTTTCTTATAAATCTGATGAACCTAATAACGAGGAGACTCTTGACTTCTTCAACATTGAATCCGAGCCAATTGAAGAGTCTACCAAAACAGCCATCTTAATTGTCGAGCTACCGAAGAGATTTTTTTCTTTGTTTTTGTTTTCCTATATATATGGCTTTGTTCTACCATTGTAAGGACGTTAATTTGGATTAAAAAAGAAGCCTTAAACTGAGTGCTTTGTGAGAGAATTTCTCTTGTCTGCTCGTGAGTTATATCGAGTGTGTTCGTGTGTAATATCGAACAAATCGATCTTGTTCCAAGAGTGAGTCATATCTCTTGAATCTCGATCTCTCTTAAACTTGAGTGGTGAGTCATATCCACAAGAGTGTTAGGTGCTTCTCCCTCTACCAATCCATCTCATCCATCCTCAAGTCCATCACCATTACGAGCCATCCCAAACTCCACTCGCACCAACACAGATTTCCTTCCCGGAACTTTCGACAGTATCTCAGTAGAACCGGCGTATCTTTTTATTCCCTACCCAGAAAATTCTAAAATTTTGAGGAAATAAACTAGACTTCAAGATCTAACTCCGGGTTTTGGAATCACTTCATTCCGATCTCATACGAGCGAGAACGAGCCAGTTTAAGTCAGGCCTGTTTTCTGGGTTTTGGGTTGACGATTGCTTGAAGATCTTTCGAGCCTTTCCTTGCACCGCGTCATTCTCGATCCTTGATTTCCATCACAAGGGTTCTATCATTGCCCCCTTTTCGGTTCTATCTCTATCTTTCTCTTTGTTTGTGTGTTGTTTCCGCTTGCTAACCATTGTTGTTACTTTCTTGTTCATTGCCGAGTTCTAAGGTGTGTAAGATTGTATGGGTTGGTTAGTTGATCATTTGACTTGGGTCTTGAATTGATTTCCATTCAAGGTTCTTTTCATTGTTTCAATTGGTTATCCTTCATATCTTCTATTGTCTTCATCTCAGTTTTTGTGCATCTTGAACGTTTCTAACCTTGTTCTTTGTTGTTTGTTCTTGTTGAGTCGTTGGTGTCGAAGATCGGGCCATCGGCGGCTAATCCCCGCATCAATTTGGTATCAGAGCTCCGGTTCGACGCCAAGCCACCACCTCTGCCGAGCCACCTTCTCGATTAGTCTTTTGAGTCTTCTTACCCTCTCTTTCTTGCCATCTCTTCATTGTGTTTCTCTTTGTGTTTTTCTTGCATTTGTTGTGTCTAGTTTGTCTTGCTTGTGCTTGTGTCTTGTGGACTGTCGCCGCCACCTTTCCACCACCATCCAGACCGCCGCTCCAACCGCCGGCAACCACCACCTGCAAACACATCTCCAAAGCCCACACCAACTCCTACCAAAACCTCCCCCAAAACCCAGCTACAACCTACCTACAATCTGCCCAAAAGAACCCAGCTACAACCCGCCTACAAAGCTGCACAAAATCCAGCTACCCACTCCCCTAAAACCCTCACCAACTCCCCAAAAACCCTCACCAACTCCAGCCCCTAAAATCCTACCAAACCGTCCTTGTTCCCTCAAGTCAAATCATCTTGTTTACTTCAAAAGTCAAAAGAAAAGTAGCAGCCACCTTTTGCACTCTATTCTAGCATTCTGCATGTGATTTCAAAAAAAAAAAAAAGAAAGAATATCAGAAAAAGAAGAAAGAAAACAGAAATCAAAAAAAAAGAAAAAGAAAACAAAGGCATTGTGCATGCAACCCTTGTTCATTGTATGAAGATCTTGATTGTTGTTGATCATGTGTTGTTATCTCCAAGTGATTTGATCTCTACAAACACCGAGCCCAAGCTTGATTCCATACTCAACTTGCCACCTCATTCATATCATCGGCCATTGTCCACAAGTCCATGAGTATTGGTAAGGCAAGCTAGTTGTGACATTGCTTTGTTGAGTCTCCTAAACACATTTCAGTTTTGTGTCTTCATTGTGTTCTTGTTTGTGTCTTCTTTCTTTTGGTCTTAAGTCCATTTTTGTGTCATTTCTTGGAGCCTATTTCCGAGCTTAAACACACATTTCTTGCTCACCACCGAAGCTTCATTGCAACATCATCTTAAGTCCAAGAGCTAATCCACATTTGGTTAGTGTTGTCCAAGCTCACCAAGACTCACGAGAAGTTTTTTGGTCCACTCAAGGCAGTATGATACGGGGATTGCCGTAGGGAGGCCCGACCTTGGTGCACAACAAACTAACAAGCAAAAACAAACAATCAAAGTCAGAAATGGCGGAAGAAAAGAAGAGATGAACGAAAGAACAAGGAGAAACCAAGAGCCCGGATTAGGAAACCCTTGGATCGGTTGAACCAAGAACCACCACGCCTAAAGCTAGAGACCTCGCCTTCTACAACTCCACACAACAAGAGGACGAATCCTCAAGAGCACGAAGAGGATGCCTTGTGTCGCTTCGGATCAACAATTCGAAAGAGATTGAGAATCACAACTCGACCAAAACCAATTCGGATTGAACAAACACACAAAACCTCTCTTTTGGGAAGTTTCTAATTCAGAAATGTATTCTTGATATAAGTGTTTGCTGCCGAAATGGGAAAGAACAAAAGGCTTAAATAGTTCCTAGTGAACCGGCCTTAAAAACACTAAAACAATACTAAACCGGAATTAAAAGGAGAAAACCGAGTTTAAGAAAGTCACTAGCCCTCACGGCTGAATCATACTAAAAGAGGAATGGTTTCTAAGAATGGAAGGTGTACACAAGCCATACACTCATCCATTCGAAACCATTGTCACCGAGTAGGCCTTGGGTGTGGCCGTGGCAACCTCCTCCGGGACTTGGTGTGCAAGCTTGGCGAGCTCATCTTGGAGTTGACGAACTCGGCTCCTAGTCATGGGCCCGGATGGTGGTTGGGTTGTGGATGGTCCTCCATCATCCTCCCCTTCTTAGAAAGGATCCGTCCACGGATCATGATGCACAGGCTGGGCGACGTCCGGAGTGTGGTAGGGAGTTAAGTCAGCCACGTTGAATGTGGCACTCACACCATATGTGTCCGGGAGGTCGAGGACATAGGCATTGTCACCAACGCGGCGCAGCACCTTGAATGGACCATCTCCTCTAGGTGCAAGCTTGGACTTGCGTTGCTCCGGGAAGCGCTCTTTCCTCAAATGCACCCAAACGAGATCCCCTGGTTGGACCACCACGCGCTTGCACCCCTTGTTAGCCCTAGCTGCATTCCTCTCCGCACATGCCTCCAGCTTCTCCTTAGTCCTTGCATGCAGCTCCTTGATGAACTCCACGTGTCTACCTGCATCAAAACTTTCACGCTCCTTCATAGGAAAAGGAGCAAGATCAAGTGGAGTATTGGGGTTGATACCATAAACACATGCAAAAGGAGATAAAGAAGTAGAAGAGTGGACTGTCCTATTATAAGCAAACTCTACATGTGGTAGAGTTTCCTCCCAAGCCTTAAGATTCTTCCTAAGAATGGCTCGAAGAAGGGTTGATAAGGTCCGATTAGTTACTTCTGTTTGACCATCCGTTTGAGGATGGCTAGAGGTAGAGAACAAGAGTCTCGTCCCTAGCTTTCCCCAAAGTGTCTTCCAAAAGTAACTAAGGAACTTAACATCCCTATCCCTTACTATAGTCCGGGGTACACCATATAGCCTCACGACTTCCCTAAAGAAGAGATCAGCTACATTGGATGCATCATCCGTCTTATGGCAAGCGATGAAATGAGCCATTTTGGAGAAACGATCAACTACCACGAAGATAGAATCACGTCCCCTTTTAGTCCGAGGCAGCCCCACGATAAAGTCCATTGAGATGTCCTCCCAAGGGGCACTTGGGATGGGCAATGGGCTGTATAGGCCGTGGGGTTGCAACCTAGACTTGGCCTTAAGACAATCCAAACACCTCTTAATAAGGTGCTCAACATCTCTAAGCATGTGGGGCCAAAAGAAATATGCACATAGCATATGATAGGTCTTGTTCCTTCCGAAATGGCCCATCAAACCACCCTTATGGGCTTCTTCAACAAGCAACATTCGCAAGGAACAAATAGGTATGCACACTTTTTCAGCCTTAAATAAGAACCCATCAAACAAGTAGAACTTGTCACATGAGCCCTTATCTATACACGACTTATAGATGGCACCAAAATCAGTATCTTCCACATACAACTCCTTTATATATGCAAATCCTAAGACCTTGGAGTCTAATGTGGTAAGCAAGGTGTATCTCCTAGATAGGGCATCATCAACTACATTGTCCTTTCCCTTTTTGTATTTGATAACATAAGGGAAAGTCTCAATGAATTCCATCCACCTACCATGTCGTCTATCAAGTTTATCTTGACTCTTGAAGTGCTTTAAGGACTCATGGTCCGTATGCAAGATAAACTCTCTAGGCCACAAGTAGTGTTGCCAAGTCTTTAATACTCTAAATAGGGCAAAGAGTTCTTTGTCATACGTAGAATAATTAAGACTTGCCCCTTTCAATTTCTCACTAAAGAAGGCTACGGGTTTACCTTCTTGCATCAAGATGCCTCCAATGCCAATCCCGGATGCATCACACTCCACCTCGAATGGTCTTGTGAAGTCGGGCAGCACTAGCAAAGGAGCTTGCGTCAACCTCCATTTTAGGGCGTTGAAAGCCCTCTCTTGCGCCTCCTCCCACACAAAGGCCGAATGCTTCTTGGTCACCTCCGTCAAGGGCGCGGAAATGGTGCTAAAGTCCCTCACGAATCTCCTATAGAAGCTGGCTAATCCATGAAAACTCCTCACTTGGCTCACGGAGGTAGGCGTAGGCCAATCTTGTATGGCCTTGATCTTGCTATCATCCACTTGAAGGCCCTTGGAACTCACTACAAAACCAAGAAAAGAAACTTGATTAGTGCAGAATTCACACTTCTTCTCATTAGCATATAAGCACGCACTACGCAATGTAGAGAGTACTTCCCTCAAGTGTTGCTCATGCTCCTCTAGTGATTTGCTGTATATTAGTATATCATCAAAATAAACAACAATAAATCTACCTATAAAATGCCTTAAAACATGATTCATTAAGCGCATAAAGGTACTAGGAGCATTTGTCAAGCCAAAAGGCATGACGACCCACTCATACAAACCGAACTTTGTCTTGAATGCCGTCTTCCATTCATCCCCCTCCTTCATCCTTATTTGATGGTAGCCGCTGCAGAGGTCTATCTTGGTGAAGACCGACGCTCCATGCAGCTCATCTAGCATGTCATCGAGGCGGGGAATGGGATGCCGGTACTTGATGGTGATGTTGTTTATGGCTCGGCAGTCCACACACATCCTCCATGTGCCATCCTTCTTGGGTACCAATAGCACTGGCACGGCACAAGGGCTAAGGCTCTCACGCACATGGCCCTTGTCAAGCAAAGCCTTCACTTGCTCTTGCACTTCTTGGGTCTCCTTGGGGTTCATCCTATACGCTGGCCTGTTTGGAAGAGTAGCACCCGGTATTAGATCAATTTGATGTTCAATACCTCGTTTAGGGGGCAGTCCGGGTGGCATCTCTTCAGGGAACACATCTTGGAACTCCTCCAGCAATGTTAGGATGACTCTCGGCAGTGTAGACTTCAACTCCTCACTAAGCAAGCCTAGACTCTTGCACAAGAGCATAAGGACGGCGTCCTGGGGTAAGTGCTCCTCCCTCAACTCCTCCTTGGAAGCCAACAAAGCTTGAGACGTGGTTTTAGCCTTAGAGGTGCTCTCGGCATGGCTCCCCTTCTTGGCTTCAACCGACTTCTCTTGGTCCTTCTTCTTCTCATAGGCTTCAGCTACCTGCAAAGGAGTCATAGGCTTGAGTATCACATTCTTACCCTTATAATCAAAAGAATGACGATTAGTATAACCATCATGCTTGACACGCCTATCAAACTGCCATGGACGTCCTAACAAGATATGACAAGCATTCATAGGGACCACATCACATAAAATAGTGTCTACATAATGTCCTAGTGTTATGGTCACATTGACTTGCTTAGCCACCTTTACTTCTCCACATTCATTCATCCAATGCAGTTTATATGGCCTAGGGTGATGGAAAGTATGTAGTTGTAATTTAGTAACTAATTCAGTGCTAGCAATGTTACAACAACTACCCCCATCAATAATCATATTACAAACCTTCCCCTTAACCAAACATCTAGTATGAAATAAATTCTCTCTTTGGTTATCTTCACAAGGAGTAGGTTGGACATGCAAAGTTCTCCTACAAACTAAGGATTCACCATGCTCAAATTCAATGCAGTCCATTTCCTCATCTACATCATGCATAGGCTCATCAACAATAAACGGACCTTGATCCTCACCCTCGGACTCAGATTCATAGAGTCCAAGATGGTTAATGACCAATGTTCGACTATTGGGGCAATCTTTCATCATATGCCCTCGGCCTTGACACTTAAAACAAATGGTATCCCTAGCCCTAGAAGAAGGAGAAAAGTTAGAAGTACTCCCCTGAGGGCCATTGGCCGATTGCGGCTGGCGTCCACTTGGCTGCGGCGGCGTTCCTGGTGGTCCAACTTTCCTCGGCGCTTCTTGGCTCCTGGGTTGGCTCATGGACTGAGCTTGGTTCCTGCCCATTTGTGCCGGAGGAAACGTCCTGGTTTGGTTTTGGGCCCTCCACTGGTTCGGCTGGCCGCTAGGGTTTCTAGCCGCATGCGCTCCTTGGCTCCTCGCCTTGAACTTCTGATTTTTCTCCACTTTGATGGCCAAGTGCAGCAGCTGGGTACAATCTGTATAGGGGTACATGTCGACCTCATTAGCAATAAAAGGAGAAAGGATTCGGAGATACCTCGCCATGGTGGATTCCTCATCTTCTATGACGTTGGCGCGGACCATGGCCGTTTGCATGGCATTGTAGGCCTCCTCCACGCTCATGCTCCCTTGCTTGAGGTTCTCCAACCTTTGCTTGAGCTCCCTAGAGTAGTGTTGAGGGACGAACCGAGCTCGCATCAACACTCTCATTTGCTCCCACGTAGCCACCGGCGGATCCAATACCCTTTGCCTCTCCTTGACTAGGTTGTTCCACCAAGTTAGGGCAAAGCCACTAAACTCAATGGAAGCTAGCTGCACCTTCTTGGCTTCAATGAAGTTGTGGCAACTCCAAATTTGCTCCACTTTCATCTCCCACTCCATGTAGGCGTCGGGGTCACATTTCCCTTCAAACGATGGCATCTTAATCTTGATTTTCCCTATGCCATCTTGCTCCAATTCTCTCCTAGGCTGATTGCCTTGATAGCCCCTATTGCCTCCAAATCTGCCCCGGGGCTCATAGTAGCCGTAAGCCCCTCCCTGGCCTTGGTAGCCACCGAACCTCCCACCTTGGTTCCACATCTCTTCCTCAAGGGCATCATCATCAAACTCGTCTTCCCTATGTGGATCCTGAGGCTCATTGAGATGGTTAGCTACATAGGGCACCTCATGTGGAGGTGGTATTTCATTATGATAATTCGGAGCTACCCTATTCGGCCTCTCTTGATTAATGACAAGGGGAGAAGTATTCCTTACCGGGGAGTTCCTTACGGTGCCGGTACCTACTGCACGTGTGCGTCCAAGAGGCACCGTATTGGCTCCGGAAGGACCTCCATGTTCAACATAAGTGCCTAAAGGCACGGTGGTTGGATTTGGGATCGTCTCTTGGGCTCGAGAAGCTAGCGCCACCGGGGGCGCCATAGCTGGTGGGGGAACCCTTTGAGCCGTTTCAAGGGCAGCCAACCGGTTGGTGATGACGGCCATTGAATCGGTTAGTTGTTGGAAGAGGGTCACCACATCCGGATGTACCGGCGAAGGACTCCTATTGTCTCGGTCACTTGAGGTGTCGTCTCCTGCCATCACACAAAGCAAACTAACACCGAACTAGATTAAAGGTTAGAGTTAAATCAAAACACTCACAAGTGTCTCACTCATGTGTTTCACTCGCTCTCCGTCAATCCGCAACTAGTTTTGTAGTGCAATCGGTTGGAAAGCTCAAAAACTTCACGTGAATTGATTAATCTCAAACAACAATCAACAACCAAGATAAGTTCGATGCAAGGTGAAATAGAAAGTGATCGGCAAGGTTCACACAATAGCACTATAGGTTCTGAAATTTAGTGCAATCAAGAAACACAAAATGAACTCGGAAAGAGAAGACTCAAGACTCAACAAAGAAACCTTACAAGAATGTAAATGCAAGGAGACTAGTGTGACTCAACAATTTAACTCTAGAATACCACAATGCACGAATGTAATGCAATGCTAAGTAATGATAAGAACAAGGGAAAGTTTAAGAACTCAAGAGGACAAGATGTTACCTTAGCTCGCCTTGACTTGTGCTAGTAGAAGACGGAATGGTTGTCGTAGAGATCGGTGGTGATAGGGGAAGAGTTTGGCACAAGAGAAGAGAAAGGCTAGGATTTTAGGGTTTACCGAGCGGCGGTGAGGGAGACACGGCGCGGCAGAGGGCGACACGGCACAGCAGTGGGGCGACGCGGCGCGGCACTTGGGCGTCGGCTCCTTGACTTGTCCCTTGAGCAACTTACAACCTTAGGCTAAAATCTAAACCTAAGTATTAATGTAATACAAAGATATAGACCAAGCTAGGAAAAGAAATAAAATGCAACACTATGATCGTCCTCCTTTTTTTTTTTTTTGACAATTGAATTCTTTTTTTTTTTTGACTCTTTCTGATATTTTTTTTTTTTTTTTTGACTAATTTCGAAATTCAAAATTACAACTGAATTGGGATTAAAAGAAAATAAGAAAATTAAAAGAGATAAGCTCGTTGCCTTGATTTTAGGGGAGAGTAGCCGGCTTGTTGACTCTTTCAAACCCACACGCCACAATTGTAGGGAGAATGGCCGAGTGGTTGCTTGGAGAGGATCTGCACGCCGCACTTGTAGGAGCTAGCTGCCGCGTTTGTTGAATGTGTCAACCCACACGCCACAAAGATAGGGCTTGTTAGCCAAGTGGGGTTGGAATGTGGTTAGGGCAGCCGTGAAGATAAGGGATTTTTGTGAGGCTCCTTGGTGAGCACGCCGGCTAGGGTAATGGAGAAGTGGACGGTTGATCTTGGTGTGATAGAGGTGGTCGGAGTTTAGGGTTTCCGGCTAGGCGGAGGTGAATTTAGGTGGTGATGATGGGGGGGGGGGTCATCCGATCTCCACAACACGCAAAGCCAAACTTCCACAAACACAAGATCAATTAGAGATTCAAGCAACAAATTAGAAAAGACTCAACAAGAAAACAAGAAAGAACTATTCGGCTATGTAGAGAACACAAACCGAAAATTCCAAGACACAAACCATATGAAGAACAACGGCAAGAAGACAATGGTGTTGGCACCAAAACGCAGCTCTGATACCACTTTGATACGGGGATTGCCGTAGGGAGGCCCGACCTTGGTGCACAACAAACTAACAAGCAAAAACAAACAATCAAAGTCAGAAATGGCGGAAGAAAAGAAGAGATGAACGAAAGAACAAGGAGAAACCAAGAGCCCGGATTAGGAAACCCTTGGATCGGTTGAACCAAGAACCACCACGCCTAAAGCTAGAGACCTCGCCTTCTACAACTCCACACAACAAGAGGACGAATCCTCAAGAGCACGAAGAGGATGCCTTGTGTCGCTTCGGATCAACAATTCGAAAGAGATTGAGAATCACAACTCGACCAAAACCAATTCGGATTGAACAAACACACAAAACCTCTCTTTTGGGAAGTTTCTAATTCAGAAATGTATTCTTGATATAAGTGTTTGCTGCCGAAATGGGAAAGAACAAAAGGCTTAAATAGTTCCTAGTGAACCGGCCTTAAAAACACTAAAACAATACTAAACCGGAATTAAAAGGAGAAAACCGAGTTTAAGAAAGTCACTAGCCCTCACGGCTGAATCATACTAAAAGAGGAATGGTTTCTAAGAATGGAAGGTGTACACAAGCCATACACTCATCCATTCGAAACCATTGTCACCGAGTAGGCCTTGGGTGTGGCCGTGGCAACCTCCTCCGGGACTTGGTGTGCAAGCTTGGCGAGCTCATCTTGGAGTTGACGAACTCGGCTCCTAGTCATGGGCCCGGATGGTGGTTGGGTTGTGGATGGTCCTCCATCACAGTATCACATCCATAAGCTTGCATCGACATCAACATAAGATTGATCGATTAAACACACGAGTGCAAACACATTGTGAGGTTATTTGATTTATCACTAACCTTAACAAGTTATTGTAGTGTGTTAGCATGTCTCATACAGCTAGTCCATCACGAGGTACACATGTGGAGTGCATTCGGGAATTGCATGAACGTACAAGGACCAAGCTACTACAAAAGGCGAGACTTAGATTTGAGGTCGAATCCTCTTCAAGAAGGGGAGAATGATGAAGGATCATCCAGCTCACCACCAAAGGCACCTACATTAGAAGATGGAGCTGGCCCACTCACAAGAGCTCAAGCCAAGAAGTTACAAGAAGAGATGAAGAACTTGTTGAACCATCATGAGCTAAGGGAGCTAGCCACCACCGAGCCCATTGCAAGAACCGTGATAATTGTTCAAGCCAAGATTGATCACGCCAGCCAAGACTAGGCTACATGTGGGCTTTGGGCCTTAGTATTTTGGGCTGCTTCCTTTGTCCATTTTGAAATATTTGTTTTAATTATTTTCATACTATTTCTAGGAGTATTTAAGGCTGGATATGTTGTTATTTTTCGGTAGACAATTTTTGGAAAACATATGTTGCTTTTGCACATTGGAAATGAGAGCTCCCAAGGGAGACTTTCTCAAGGTTGATTCGAACTTGCTTGGTTTGTCTTGCGTATGTCAATCTTGACATGGGATTGGTGTTCGTAGGCGTCCACGAGCCTCCTTCTCGTGCTCCTTGGATTCGTCCTTGGTTGTGTGAGATTGTAGAAGGTTGGGTTGGTTGTGCATTTGGTTTGGTTCTTGGTCTCTTCAAAGTGGATCAAGGGTTTCTCCATTGTCATCTCTGGTTCTCCCTATATCCCTCTTGTTACTTGGAGCATTTGGTTCGGTTCTTGGTGTGCTCAGCCCCAAGGGTTCTATCATTGCCCCCTTTTCGGTTCTATCTCTATCTTTCTCTTTGTCTGTGTTGTTTCCACTTGCTAACCATTGTTGTTAGTTTCTTGTTCATTGCCGAGTTCTAAGGTGTGTAAGATTGTATGGGTTGGTTAGTTGATCATTTGACTTGGGTCTTGAATTGCTTTCCATTCAAGGTTCTTTTCATTATTTCAATTGGTTATCCTTCAAATCTTTTATTGTCTTCATCTCAGTTTTCGTGCATCTTGAACGTTTCTAACCTTGTTCTTTGTTGTTTGTTCTTGTTGAGTCGTTGGTGTCAAAGATCGGGCCATCCGCGGCTAATCCCCGCATCACTCCCTATATGATGCTCCATGTGCCCGAAAGTAGAAGAAGTCCTTTCGGGGAATGTGACCCATGCTAGACATCTCCATTCGCTCTCCTTAGAAGGTTAGTATCCAAAGCTAATACCAAACATAGAAGCTCCCACATAAACAAGATTAATCAATGGAACCTAAGCTAGTAAGAAAGCTTAAATTCTTGAGTTTAAACGTCAAGTCCTTCAGCTAAGCAAGCCAATTAGATAGGCAGGTTTTTGGCTTCCTAATATGCACAAGAAAATGACACAAAAACAGAAACTCACTACACAAAGATGAACCCAAAGTACTTGTGCAAATTTAGACTTAGAATCCTAAACGTAGGTACTAATTCCTGATTTGCTCTTTTACAATGGTGCTCGTAGTATCAATGCAGAAACTTAGGCTTCAAATAAGTAGCTTTTTCACAACTTTGACAAATTGGTGAACCACTTTTTCTAAGGCCTTTCTCTTTTATATCTCAGCCGAGTTTTTCTGGTGCACCCACTTTTTCTTGTCTTTGCTTGCTAAACTGATTGCATTCTTCTTCTTCTTCTTTTTTTGTACAGCTATGCAGATTACAAATAAAATTGAAGCTAATTGATGAAATCTACAAAGAAGTCAACACACTTTAAGAACTAGGCTGTTCCCACACGTTCTTAAGTTCAAGTGAACAATTTGCACAATACGTATGAATTCAGGTTTGTTCAAGTGATAAAAAAATAAAATAAAGACTCAAAACTAATAAACTAGATGTAGCTAATAGGCAGGGATTAAGGTTGACTCGTTCAAATCAGTTCAAACAAGCAGATATGGAGTGCTAATTCAGTTCCTAATTTGTAGGATCTACTAACAACCTTGCTTAGGAATTAATGATTGCAAATCTGATCTTTTTATGACTCTAATGGACGAAAATTCAGTAGAAGAACAATATAGACGACACTCTAACTCATATGCAGAACTCACACAATCAAAACACAAAAGAAAAACACAACAACAAGACTCGGAAATGAACAAGACGCAAACAGAATGGAAGGCACGAAATCTAAAGCTTGCAAATCTGAAAATCTTTCAATTCAATCCAAGAAATCGAGCAATTACTTACGTAGCTCTGATACCACGTGATAAGATTAAGGATCGAGGGGCCTTCGGTGCAAGAAATCGCTCTTCAACGTTTTCAAGAATCGACAGCAACTTTCCAGAAAATCGTCCTGACTTCAACGGGCTCGTTCTCTCTCGTCCGGACTCCGAATCGGATTATTCCAACGCCCAGAGTTAGATCTGGAAGTCTAGTTTCTTCCCTCAAAAGATGGAAGCAAATGGATCTCTGGATCAAAAGATATGGCGATGTTACTGAGAGGTCGTTGAAAGTTCCGGGAAGGAGTTCAACGAGAAAGTGTTTTTTTGAAGTTTTTTGATGGATATGGTAATCGGTGGGGATAGATATGACTCACCAACATAAAGAAGACTGAATTGATCTCTTCAAGATGTGACTCACTTGAAGCAATCAACAATGATGCCCTTGATATGACTCACAAGGAAGAACAATAAAGAGAGGAAAATAGAGTTTTAGAAACTGTCATTCTGATATGAAATTAACGTGTCATTACAATACTGAACACAACCATTAAGTAGGCTGCCAAGGAATTAAAGAAAAACATAATTTAATCTACCACTAAGCCTAGCACTACACGCCCCATTAATCTGCCCATTAGTTGGCATTTTATGGAATAAAATTATGGAAATAAAATGTAGAAACACAACTATAAATCTGCTCCTAAAATGTCTTAAAATAATTCAATTAAAGCCCATAGAAATCGGACATTACTAGTGAAGACCCGCGGTGCCTACAAACCCGGGCGCGCCACAAGAAGTGTCACCGGCTCAAGGGCAAGTTGGGTCGGCGCTTCATGGTTCATTAGGCCCTTCTTGAGCTCCTCTCGAAGATGCTTGGCTCGAGTCCTAGTGATGGTCCCGGAAGGAAGCTCGCCTTTGATATAATTGGCCTTCACTAGACTCGTCTTTACTTGAGTCACCTTCATGACCTTCATGGCTTCATTCGTCTTGAGTGTCTGAGCTCTCTTGAGGCTCTTGATGGGACCCAGTGATGAGAATCAAGGTCCCAAATGGACCCTTCTTCCCAAGTGAAGCTAGATCGTGCCTATGCTAGAGCTTCTTCTCCTTCCTTGAGCTTGAGGGGCCTCCAATGGAGCTCAAGGGGTGGTCACGGCTGAGAGGAGTCACCAAGGAGACGCCGAGGGGAGGTGCGAATGGGGAAGTGCCAAGGGAACCTCTCTTGGAGGTTCCTTGGCCGAGAATGGCTTGTTCGAACAAGAGCTTGAGAGCTTGAGTGACCCAAACGATTTTGATGAGGGAAAGAGAGATGAGAATGTTGAGAGTTTGAGTTGAAAGAAGATAGTGGCTGCCTAGAGGGAGTTAAGACTCTACCTTAGGCTATGCGACTCTTAGAGGCTTGGATATAGGCGCACGCATGAATGCCTTGGAATCGATGCATGGTCGATGCTTGAGTGTCGTGGAATTAACGCGTCGGCGCCTTGGTGGTCAATCATCGGGATTCATCACTCTCCCCTTCTTGGCTTTGAAGCGTCCCCGCTTCGACGGTGTGGGAAGCCCGAGAGATGGGGGAAGTGTGGTGGCGCGTCTCCCCTTCTTAAAGGTGAAGGTGGAGTGAGGGAGACCGCCACTAGCACAAAGGATCTTGAGCATACAAGAGGCATCAGGCGGCTCCTTGGGCACCACAAGTTGGGGGGACTCACGGGCAAACATGGAAGCCGACGGGGTGGACCTTCAATAATGTAACTCAACAAGAAAATGTGAGTCCATCCCACGGCTCCTGGTGAGACTAATGTCGAGGAGAGGGCCATTCCCAAATTCTAGCCACCAAAGTTTCCAAAAACGATCCACAAGGCTAGTGATGAGCCCCGGTTAGTGACCACCAAGACGTCGACACCTCGATGCCACGACAATCAAGCCACCGGCTTCGACTCCAAGGCACCAAGGCGCACGACAACCACCAAGAGGAAGCAGACCCTGACACGGTCCAAGACTCGGCCGAGTCTTGGGCCGAGTTAGGGCAACAGTGCCTGACACGGTCAGGAACTCGACCGAGTTCCTGGCCGAGTCAGGACCTGCCGAGCCTTGCTTTTCTCTTGCGTGTTACTCCCTTTTGCTACTTGTTTTTATGTCTTGCTTTGCTTTTGTGGATGTGTGGACCCATTTGCATATGGGCTCCTAAAAGCAAGCAAAGTGAGCATGAAAGTGCAGAAAAACTGAGCAAGAACAACTCATGCTACACATGAAAAACAAGCCAAAGGTTTAAGCAAACAAGAGAGAGTCTAAGCCAAGAGCATGCTCAACATGAAGTAGCAAGGAATTTCGTGCAAAGCTTAAGAAACTAAGCATGAAAGGCTGAATATGAAGAACTCACAAAAGACATGAAAAGCAAGAAAAAAAAATTCAAGCTAACAAGAAGAATCATGACCCTAGAGCATGTCTACCATGGCAATCACAAGAAATCTCATACAAGCTATGAATGTAAGCTCCAAGAATCGAATCTAAAGAGGAGAAAAAAGACTTAGCTTGGGTTTTGGCTCTTGATACCAATTGATGAGAATAAAACCCCCAAAGGAGTTCTTCTTCCCAAGTGAAGCTAGATCGTGCCTAGGCTAGGGCTTCTTCTCCTTCCTTCTTGATTCCAAGTGAACTCCAAGGTATTCTTGGTGGGAGATGGACGAAATGACTATGGATCTTGAGCTTGGGGTGGCCGAACCAATGGAAGCCAAGGAACCCTCTCGGAGAGAGGAATTCTTGGCTTGGATCTTGAGCTTGAGAACTAGAACAAGTGCTTGATTGTTTTGGTGGATTTGAATGAGATTAAGAGAGATTGAATGTTGAAGGTTTTGAGTTGATAGAAGATAGTGGCTGACTAGAGGGAGATATACTCAACCTTAGGCTTTGTCACTCTTTAATTCTTCAACTAAATGAAAAGGAAGACAACATAAGTTTATATAGTCTAGGGGAAGACAACTAGTAATGTCCGACCCAACTTGCCCTTGAGCCGGTGACACTTCTTGTGGCACGCCCGGGTTTGTAGGCACCGCGGGTCTTCACTAGTAATGTCCGATTTCTTTGGTTCGGTGGGGCCACTTCCTTTGGTGGGCTCTCCCACCCTCACTCGGTACCATGGGCCACTAAGCCCGTCTCTCCGCATTCTTCTAGGAGACTTGCCGTGAATTACCTCCTTCCCATGGACCCATGGAGTGACCGATTGCCCTCTTGCTCACCCTTGTCCCCTTGGGCCTTTTTCGGCACTCTCTTGCACTAGTCTAAGGTTATCAATTGGGTTCGAGTTGGAAGTGTTGTGGTCCGCCTTGGTGTTCAAATCACATGTTACTCGTCGTCCATTGCCATTGCTTGAGCCCGTTGTGATACTTGTACTTACCGTGGTGCCTAGATCATTAATTTGCTTGCCTTGTTGCTTGCATTGCTTGGATTAGATCGTCATAGGCCTAAGGTATTCATTTTGTGCTAAGTATGCATTGCTTTAATTGCTTGGATTCCCCCTTGTTCGTGCTAGGTGAATCGACATGGACGGGCCATACTGGTCTTCTCCTTCTCGGCCGCAGCCGGGCCGGCGCCCGCGAAGCCATGCCCGTGACCCCATACCCTTGTATGGAGGCTCTTATTCACGCGCCGCCCCTAGGCCTGCAACCGGCTACGAGGGTCGCCGCCATTATGCTCATAGTTACACCGAGTTCGACGCGGAGTCCTTTGGAGACTATGACAAGGAAGGCGCCTACAGAGGCTATGAAGAGACCTTTGAAGAGGAGGCTTGGGCGGATGTGAGCCACCGAGGATATGATCACGCCCAAGGCCAGCCCCGGCGCCCTCATGTTCCTAGTCGGCCCGTGAGCCATGGTTTAGGGGTGTCCTTCTACCCCTTCATCGGTTGCAACAATGGTGGTTCCGAGTTCTTGGCATGGAAGCGCCACACACGCTATGTCTTTGACCGCTTGGGTTATGATGTTCGCGAGGAGGTGCGCACCGCCACTTGGTACTTCACCGACTATGCCCGTACATGGTGGCCAAAGGTGCAAGAGTCCCTGCATCTCGGAGGCTTCCCGCCCATCCAAACTTGGGCTCAACTCGTCTTTGCCATGGCTCACCACTATGCCCCGATATCGATGCTAGCTAGCCTAAGGGCATGTGAACGCGCCTTCCCGATGCTCAACCACAACATCTCCGACCATGCAGCCCATGGAGAGGCTACTATTGACGTGGTTGCTCTTGAGGAAGAGGCCCAAAACACTGCTGCAATGAACGCACCACACATGGCCTCAGCCGCACCTCACGACGCCTTGTCCGAGCCAGCCCCGGTGCGGCCGCCTCCGTCTTCCACGATGCCGGTACCGGAACCTATGATGCCCACACCTTCACTGGCCACGGTGTTCGAGACCGCCACCACCTCTGGGGAGAGAAGCTCGGCCATGGGCCCTTCCCCTCCGCCTACAGTGCTCGCGCCTCCGCCGGCCTCGGTGCCCGAGCCCACGCCGCCGTCGCCTGTGATGCCCACGCCGCCTCCTCCGTGCCCGATGCGCGATCCGGCGCCCGCAGCCGAAGAGACATGTGCCTCCAAGTCCCACCTCGTTGCCATCGGCTATCCACCGTCGTTAGGCACGCTCATCAGCAGGGCAGCCCCCACTGTCCTATTGGCGTCGCAACCCTGCTTCACCACCGAGACGGGCGTTGCCCTATTGGAGGCTCGGCTGGCCATGCCCTTGGCTAGGCCACTACTTGGTTGGCCGCCGCCCATAGCCGCGAGCAGCCCCTTGTCGCCTCTTGACGGCTTCCCATCGATCCACCCCCATGGAGGCCGGCGCCCCATGGCTTCCCCACCGAGGGAGGCTTACGCCTTGCTCCCGCCTCGGCCGACGACCAATTTGGTCCCACCATCAACTCTTGGCCAAGAAGGGAAAGGTGTCCTGAAAGCTCCTAACCTCAGGGAAGAACCCTTCTCTCTTTCCTTTCGTATGCTATTGAGTGGCACATTGCATGAGCTTCATGTCACCTCCTTGGATAGAGCACTTTGCATGTTGACAAACTATTTTGCATCTAGGATTTTGTTCTCTTGTTTGCATTATAGTTCCATGTCGCAATTCATGTCCAAGAAGTTTCATTTAGCAAGTCATTCTCTCCATGTCTAAGTATGCTCATTCCCTACATTGTTCTATCATGCGGCATCTACTTAGGCTTATGAAGAGTAGTGGCATCATTTGTGCATGCTGATGCGGGGATTAGCCGCGAGTGGCCCGATCTAGACGCCAAGAGACTCGAATGGAAGATGGAGGTGGAAACAAGAGAAACACAAAGGAAACAAGTTAGCAAATGAGAAGAAACAAAGAAATAAACAAGGATATAGGAACAACCGAAAGATGCAATGGAGAGACCCTTGGCAAACAATGTCGCCAATAACCAAACCAATGTGCACAAACGACCTTTCCTTCTACAATCTCCCACAACGATGGACGTGTCCAAAGAGCAAGAGAAGGAGGCGAGTGAAGCCTTGGAGCACCAAGATCATAGACGAAATTGACACAATGCAAGAGCAACCTAGCAAGTTCGAATCAACCATGGAGAATCACTCTCCCATGAGAGCTCTCAAGCTCAAATGCTCAAAGCAACATTTTCATTCATCAAAAAGTTCCTTACAAAAGACAAGAAAAAGGCCTTAAATACTACCCCAAGACAAAGGCTAAACAAACCCACAAAGGGCCCCACACAAAGGTACTTAAAAGTAGTCTAGAAATACATTAAAAACAACAAGGAAGAAAGGCCCTAAGTGGCCCCCACAAGAAAGCCCCGGACTTCCCTCAACTCGGCCACAAAAACAGCCAACAACTCGGTCTGGCACTCGGCCGAGTTGTAGGCCGAGTCAGGAGCTGTGGTCCTTGCTTCTTGTCGCCTTCGTCTTTCGCGGAGACAGTTTCTGACCTAACTTCAGAAGGTTCGTTCTCTCTCGTCCTTGATCGGAATGGAGTGATTCCAACGCCCAGAGATAGATCTTGAAGTCTAGTTTCACTCCTAAACATTTGAGAGTGATTGGAGTTGGGAATCAGAAGATATGGCACTTTTACTGAGGGGTCGCTGAAAGTTCCGGGAAGGAATTCAACGAAATGATTGTTGTGGGTGTTGGTGGTCTTCGTTCCCCCGCGCTTGGCTTGAAAGGTCACCAAGGTCCGTAGAGTGGGCTTGGTGAAGTCCTCGATGAGGGTGGGCTCCCTTGAGACGTGAAGGCTAACCAAGTTCTCGAGTTCCTCGTGCATACGCTTGGCTCGAACCCTTTGTGAGTGGACCATCTCCTTCCTCAATGGCTTGGCTCGAACCCTTGTGAGGGAACCACCTTTCTTTGTGTGCAACTTGGGTGAAGCCTCGGATGCTCCCGCATCACATGCATCCTTGGCTTCCATCTTGAACTAGGACCTTGTGTTCTTACATTCTCCATTTGCAATGTTGATACATCATGTGTGTTTGTGTTGCTTTCCCCTTGCCTTAGAGTTGTCATCCACTATCCAATGGTATTTCGGAATTCTTTTGAGGATAAGGACTACTCTCTCTTTGGCCTCATACTAGACATGCCTAGCACCTTACCTAGGCAGCCCTTGCATATGGTTTTTCATGTTGATCATGGCCCCTTGAGGATATTGCTTAGAGCCCTTCAAAGGCACCCCTGGGCCGAAACTTTTCATGTTGACCTTGGGCCTTTAAGGATTGCCCCACACCATGCCATTTTGGGGACCTCACCTTGGCCCTACCACCCTACTGCCTTCTAACCCCACTTTTATGTGGTTGCCTTGACAACACCTTCTCGGGACCTTCTCAAAGACTCTAGCATGCACTCGCTCTTTTCTACAACATTTTGGGAGATCTTTGGTTTGACCCTCATAACAGGTAGGCAACCTTTTAAGAAGGGGAGGGATTCCACATTCCTTATTGATGCAGGGATTAGCCGCGAGTGGCTCGATCTAGACGCCAAGAGACTCGAATGGAAGATGGAGGTGGAAATAAGAGAAAACACAAGAGAACAAGTTAGCAAATGATAGGAAACAAAGAAATAAACAAGGATATAGGAACAACCGAAAGATGCAATGGCGAGACCCTTGGCAAACAATGTCGCCAATAACCAAACCAATGTGCACAAACGACCTTTCCTTCTACAATCTCCCACAACGATGGACGTGTCCAAAGAGCAAGAGAAGGAGGCGAGTGAAGCCTTGGAGCACCAAGATCATAGACGAAATTGACACAACGCAAGAGCAACCTAGCAAGTTCGAATCAACCATGGAGAACACTCTCCCATGAGAGCTCTCAAGCTCATGTTCTCAAAGCAACATTTTCATATCATCAAAAAGTCCCTACAAATGACAAGCAAAAAGCCTTATATACTACCTAAAGACAAAGGCCAAACAAACCAACAAAGGGCCCACACAAAGGCACTTAAAAGGGTCTTAAAAAACACTTAAAAGAACAAGGAAGAAAGTCCCCAAGTGGCCCCCACAAGAAAGCCCCGGACTTCCCTCAACTCGGCCAACAAAACAGTCAACAACTCGGTTGACAACTCGGCCGAGTTGTTGGCCGTGTCAGCATTCTGGGGCGAGAACTCGGCTGGGCACTCGGCCGTGTTGTGGGCCGAGTCAGTGGCTGGAGCCCCCGTCTCTTGTGGCCTTCATTCTCCCGCGCAAGGCTTGGCTCGAAAGGTGACCAAGGTCCTTAGCGTAGGTTCGGTGAAGTCCTCGACTAAGGTGGGTTCCCTTGAAACGTGGAGGCTCGCCAAGTTCTTGAGCTCCTCTTGCATACACTTGGTTTGAGCTCTTGTGCGTGGACCATCTTTCTTTGTGTGCATCTTGGGTGAAGGCTCGGATGCTCCTGCATCAATACGCTTGGCTCGAGCCCTTGTGAGTGGACCATCTTCTCTTGTGGGCGCCTTGGATGAGACCTCGGATGCTCCCGCATCACTTATAGCTTGCCACATTCCACTTCTTGCCCGAATTGAGACTATCACCCTAGATTTATCTTTGTGGCCATTCTTTGGAATCCCTAACACACTCGGCTCCACTAGGGTTGCTCCCTTGATATCTCATTTCCCCATTGGACCCGTGATGTGAATCCCTCACATCAATAGCCAAGCATGGAGGCCAAGCCGGTGTCAACTCAAGAACCGGCGCCAAGACGCATCACCCGTTCTAAGGCCAAGGAGTTGCAACACCTACTCGGCATGGGCCTCACCTCCATACGTCTTGGCTCCGAGCATGAAAAAGGCCCATTTGTGGTATTGAAGGCCGAAGGTGACCACCCCAAACCCAACCCATGAAGATCAAGTTCGGCCATGTGGAGTTATGGCATAACACTTTATTTAGCCCTCATAAAAACACTTGCCTTTATTTCTTCTAAGCATAGTTTTTTTTTCAAGTAATTTGAACAATCATCCCAACTCTTGAACCCCCCTCATATGTATGTTCAAGAGTTTGGCAATAAATGCCTTGTTGCTCTCGGTTTAGGGTTTTATACCGATGGAGCCACTTGGTGTAAGGTAGCGTTTGTTTAATCAAGAAAACACTCCCTTAGAGAGTCTTGAATCCGAAAGCTCAACCCCATGGTTCATGTGTCATATTGAACCACCTATCATCCTTGAATCAATCCGGGTGTGTCATATCCTAGATTGAATCGCCGGCCTCCCTTAGTGGTGTGTAATATCCACCTAGGGCAGTCGTTATCTCCCACCACCACCTCGCCTCACTCCGACCGCCACCTCCACCCTTTTCTACCTCCCTTGTGCCAACATATCCCACCAACTCCGCCGCAGAAGTCATCGCTCCCAAGGAGAACGCCAACCCCTTCTACACTTGCCCCGGTTGACGTTCCATCCGACTGTGGACCAAGCCTTGCATCGCAGCCTAGCCAACCAAGGGTCCATCAAGTGGTATCAGAGCTACGTAAGGTTTGGTCTTTCTAAACTGCTTTTTCTTAGTCCAAGGTCGAGTTTGAATGACAAGTTCTTCTTAGCCTTTACCGGATTGTTGTTTGAGTGTTGTGCGAGTGCCTTGCTCGATCTTTTGAGTGTTGGAAACCAGGTTTGATGCGTGATCTAAGGTTGAAGATGACCCAACAAAATGTCCAAAACCTTTGATCTGCAGCCATTGAACAAAGTTGAGATTAAACACACTTGTCATAATTACTTGTTTAATCACTTGTCATAAATGCTTGTCATTCATTCAGCCGAACCTTTGGCCTTTTCTTTTAACTCCCTTTTGCTTGTTTCGTGCATTACTTAATTGTTCAGTTTGTTGCATAAATCAAGTGAAGAGCATACGGGGTTAAGGGAAAGGAAATTTGCAATTTGTTAGTTGTTAAGTCAAGTGCAAAATCAGAAATATTTCGTGAGTTTGTGGTTCGAAATTTTGTTGTATTTGCTCAGAAAAACCCGGTCTAAAAAGGAGAGACCTTAGAAAAATTGAGCCTAAAACAGATTGTGAAATTGCTCTTGGAAAAATACTCAAGAAAAACCCGGTCTAAAAAGGAGAGACTATAGAAAAAAGTGAGTACCAAGAGCAAATCCATTCTAGAAGATAGTGAAGTTTGAGTGAAAATTTGCTTGGATCTTAGTACCTTCCTTGTACTTCACTTGTTGCGACTTGTTGAACATTTTGAGTAGTGTGCTTCTCTTGATCCTTCCTTGAACTTGGCCAGCTCGTAACCCTAGTTGAACTTGTTGTTTTCGCTTGCCTTGTACTTGGAAAATTAAGTTGGAGCCCCTAACGTGTGCTGGATCCATTTTTGGATTACTTTGTTGTCTTGCTTGTGTTGTGTGGTTTGTAGCTCACAATTATGGTGGATGACAACCGGAGTTCCTCACATTCGCCGTTGGTGATCAAAGAAGGTGCTCACACCTTGGATCCAATCGTGGAGGCCATAAGAAGTCTTGAAGCTAGATTTGATGCTCGAATGCAAGATTCTCAACAAGACAATCAAGCTAGCCTAAGAAGACTTGAGACGGGGTTGGATGCCACCGATAGCAAGATGGTGGATGTGACTCGGTTGTGTGAGGCCTTCCAACCCTCTCTTTTGGAAGGTAACTCCTCTCACTCCATGCCTAGGGACATGTCTGATAACTCCATAACTCCCTTGATGACGGCGCAGGACGAAGAGGACACAATGAAGTTGCGCTCGGCTGGTCCGATGACAAGAGCCCGCGCCAGAGCCATGGAAAGAGCCACACACTCCTTAGTCTCACGGGCTTACGCAAGTGATACGGGTTCATCTAGTCCTAAATGGGTCCTCCTCGTGACCTATGAAGGCTTAGGTGGGGCCTCGTCCTAATCGACCCCACCAAGAAGATGAAGACGACGAGTTCGCGAAAGCGGAGCAACAGTGAAGAACTCGGCCCAGAACTCGACCGAGTTCTGGACCGAGTTGTCGGCGATTTTTCGTCTCTGTTCGAGTGCGTTTACAGACAACAACTCGGCCCAGAACTCGGCCGAGTTCTGGACCGAGTCGCAGCCCGCGTCAGCGTTTTTGCTTTGTCGTCTCTTCGTTTGCTGAACAATTTTAATATTATTTTATGTTATTTTTATTTGACCTATTTAAACACTTGAAACCCTAGTTTGTATTCTTTACGTTGGATTTTAGTTTACAAGTTGAGTTCGCTCCTTAGAAGTTGAGTACGCTCCTTCCTTGAATCCTAACGTCAACCCTTCGATCTCCGGATCAACCTATCCCGTAGCTCGTCGCTTCGAGCAAATCATTCACCGTCTCTTCGGTACTCAAGGTCATCTCTTTGACCTCTTCGTCATCTCTTTGACGCGTTAGAAATGATTATGTCTTTAACCCTAGGAAAGCCATCACTTTGGCTACGGAGGAGAAGATTCAACCTAGCTTGAGGAGTCAAGATCCTACATCGCGACATCGCCCAGGGGTTGTTCGCATCAACTGGAATCAGAGCCTTTTCCAAGCTAAGTTTATTCTTCTCTCTTTTGTGATTCTTGAAATTCTTCCGCTAGCAAACCCTAGAATTTTTTTTTTCTACCACCACCACCGTTCGCAACCACCGCCGATCCCCACCACCACCGTTCGCCACCACCGCCGATCCCCACCACCAATGTCAAACACCACCACCACCATCCGCCGCCGCCTCCTTCACCTTCACCTTCACGACCAAACCCTAATTTCATCTAGGTTTTGTTTACTTGTTCCCCACTCCTACAATATACCCTCTAGCAATTCTTGTTTCCTTTGATTGCATATTTGTTTCCTTGTTCTTGTTGATCTCGTCTTGCTTCATCTTTGGTTTAATTGCTAGGTTAGTTGTTGATTTCTTCCCTGCTAGTTGCTTGTCTCTTCTTTCTTTTCCTGCACTCGCTTTGTGTGGTTCTTTCTTGCTTGATTCGCAATCATATCAAGTCAAAAACAAAACAAAAAAAAAAACAAAAGGTTTGACCGTACAAAAATCGAAAACAAACATACTATTCTCACCTTCCATCAATCAAAAAAAGGGTTGGGAAGACGGAAGCCTTCAAAAATTAGGCAGAGAACGCACCATACGGTCATACCCCATCTTCTCATCTTCCATGTCTCTATGCAACTCGGAGTAAACAAAAAAAAAGGGCAATTAGAAATTTTCAGCTCTCTTGTGATTAACCCTGAGAAACTTGATTTGATTTGCTTGCACTTGGAAACTTATGTGTTGTTTGGGATTTGACTTGCTAGCTCTTGTTTTCTTGCCTTACGTTCAAGCCTCTCCCTCCTCACGAGCAACCCAAATTAGTACGTCCTGCGAAAAATTTCTTGGGTCACTTTTGAGACAAGGACTTGGCTTGGACTTGTTTCTTTTGCTTGGTGCAACTTACTTCTTGTGGTGTATGCTGCGTATAGGTTCTATGGACGTGCCGACCACACGCACCTCTCGTTCTACGGGCCACCGCAGCCCTGGACCCATCGTCGAGGACTCCACGTCTGAGCACATCGACTCCCTTCACGCTGAGATTGACAACTTGCACGCTTCAAATGCTGAGCAAGCTGCTGAACTCGCTCACCTTCGTCGGGCCTTGAGCACCTTGACGCTGCCCACCGCTGATCCCTTGCTGAATCCTACGGCCTCCACAAGCCAGCCACGGGACCGCAAGGGGAAGGGTGTTTTGTCTACTCTGCAGGATCGCCTTCGTTCGCAAATTGCAGGATACCCCACCAGGCGTGGCGACTCCCACGTCCGGTACAACCCCACCTTTGCTCAGGGGGAGGACGATTACACGTCGGATCGCTCACGTCGTAGTGTTTGCGTTTCCAAGGATCCCCTCCCGTATGTCAACACCAAGAACCGACGGACCCGAGGTCGGCAACACGACCGGTATGACGATTCCGAGTCCGAGCGTGATGATGATGCTGATGATCGTAGCTCCGACCATTCCCGGGACAACCTTGATGATCACGAGGCATATGAGATGGAACGCCACGAGGAGTTACGCCCTACGCGACGTGGCTACCGCCGCCACTTGTGAGACCGACGTCACCCGAGTCCCGGTCGGCAAGGCCCACGACGCCCTGACATTAAGGTAAAACTCCCTACCTTTTCTGGTGACTTTGATCCTCTTAAATTTCTTGATTGGCAGCAGTCTATGGAGTATGTTTTGAACCACTACCAATACCCGGATGAGGAACGGGTTGCTAACGCCGCTCTACACTTCGACGGCGCCGCCAAGGCCTGGTGGCATCGCTTCTGCGCTGACCGTGTGCATTACCGCGAGCCTCCAATCACTTCTTGGCGCCAACTTATGCGGATCATGAGGAAGAAATATGTCCCCGAGGACTTTACTTCCGACATGCGCCTTAAGATACAACTCGCTTCTCAAGGTAATCGCTCTCCCATTGACTTCTATGCTGAACTTGAGGAGTTGTCCCATAAGGCAGGTATCCATCACACTGACGAGGACTTTCGGAGTATGTTCCTTCGTGGCCTGCATGAGCCCATTCGCAACCAACTCAGGGTGCTTAATATTCCGGATCTCCAAAAGTGCGCTCATACGGCACAAGAGATATGGACACAGGCTCAAGCGGCTAAGCGAGCATCTTGGTCCCGCACCAATTCCAGGTATGCCCCCTCTAACTCGTCTGGTTCTTTTCCTTCTAATGTGCGCCCCTCTTCGCAGTCCGCTCCCGCGATTACAACACCGGCGCCGGTCACTCGGCCGAGCAATACCTCGGCGCGCGTCAACGAGCCACCGCAGCGGCGTGCACCGCCCTCAGATGAACGGGCGCGTGACAAGGTCTGTTATAAGTGCCAAGGGCATGGCCACGTACAACGGGACTGCCCCAATAACAAGCGAGTCCTCTTCTCAGCCCTCACCGGATACGAGTCCTTTGACGATGACACCCCGGACAGCCCTCCAGTGTTTGATTCGTACGACCAGGACGAGGAAGCAGAGAAGTTGGATGGGTATATTTGCAGCCCTATGGACGCTCAAGGCAACGTGCCCCTTAGCCTGGTCACTCGCCGTGTTCTTACCGCCAAAGAAGGTACCTTACTTGACCAACGTGAAAATTTATTTCATACTAAATGTGCGGTCCAGGGTGCTTCTTTGAGTGTCATTATAGATGGTGGAAGTTGTTGCAATATCATCAATGAGAAGGTGATCACGCACTTCAAGTTCGACACAACTCCACACCCCCAGCCTTATAGCCTACAATGGATCTCCGAGGGTGATGACTCCAATGTTGTTAAGCGTCAGTGTACTATCAATTTCAGCATTGGCCATTACAGGGATTCTGTGCTTTGTGACGTCGTTCCCATGGATGCCACCCATCTTCTCTTAGGGCGTCCTTGGCAATTCGACAAGCGTGCCCTTCATGATGGTTTTCTCAACAACTACGTCTTCATGCACAGTGGGAGGAAGGTGACATTGCTTCCTATGAGCCCTCAGGAGATTATGCAGGATCACGTCGAAAGGAACCGCGTCAAGGCCCTTGAACAAGCCAAGGAGAAGGCCGGCCGTGACACCCCCCAAAAATCAGCACCCAAGGCTGGCATCCAAGGCTCGTGTGAGAACCGCCTTCTTTTGGCTCGGTCCCGGGATGTCTGTCCAATCATTCAGGGAAGACTTCCTTGCTTTTTACTTGTTCCTTTCGCGTGTCTTTTAAATGTTAAAGATCTTGTTGATTTACCCCCTGCAGTGTCTTCTCTTTTGCAGGAATTTGAAGATGTGATACCCGCGGAGCTGCCCGAAGGCTTGCCACCCATTCGTGGTATTGAGCATCAAATCGACTTTGTCCCTGGCGCCTCTCTTCCTAACCGCGCTGCATACCGCGCGAGTCCAGAGGAGACAAAGGAATTGCAGCGCCAAGTCCAAGAGTTGATGGATAAGGGCCACGTCCGAGAGAGTTTGAGCCCCTGTGCCGTGCCGGTCATTCTTGTGCCCAAGAAGGATGGTAGTTGGCGCATGTGTGTTGATTGTCGGGCGATCAACCAAATTACGGTAAAGTATCGACACCCTATTCCTAGACTTGATGATATGCTTGATGAATTGTCTGGTGCTACCCTATTTTCCAAAATTGATCTTAAGAGCGTGTATCATCAAATTCGGATGCATGAGGGTGATGAGTGGAAAACTACATTTAAAACTAAGTATGGCTTGTATGAGTGGTTGGTTATGCCTTTTGGTTTGACCAATGCCCCTAGTACTTTTATGCGGTTGATGAACCATGTGTTACGT
Source organism: Rheum nobile (assembly GCA_027886185.1). Taxonomy (NCBI): domain Eukaryota; kingdom Viridiplantae; phylum Streptophyta; class Magnoliopsida; order Caryophyllales; family Polygonaceae; genus Rheum; species Rheum nobile. The sequence goes on along the minus strand of WOAB01000761.1, from coordinate 353,862 downwards.
GCTTACTTAGGGAAATTTGTGGTTGTCTACTTTGATGATATCCTTGTTTACAGCAGGTCTTTGGATGAGCATGTTGAGCATCTTAGGAAGGTCTTAGAGTGTCTTAGACGGGAGAAACTTTATGCTAACCTGAGTAAATGTTCTTTTTGCTCGGATTCCACTGTTTTTCTTGGTTTTGTGGTGTACAAGGATGGGCTGCAGGTTGACCAGGAAAAGGTTCGCGCCATACAAGATTGGCCACGCCCTACTACACCAACCATGGTGCGGTCCTTTTTGGGCTTGGCTGGCTTCTATCGCCGCTTTGTGCGTGATTTCTCCACCATTGTAGCCCCGCTTCATGAGCTTACAAAGAAGGCAACGTCTATTGAGTGGACGACCGCACATGAGACCGCCTTCATCACTTTGAAGGACCGATTGTGCAACGCTCCCTTGTTGAAATTACCGGACTTCTCCAAGACCTTTGAGGTGGAGTGTGATGCTTCTCATCACGGAATTGGAGGAGTTTTGCTGCAGGATAGGCGCCCCATTGCATACTTCAGCGAGAAACTCACCGGCGCCCAGTTCAACTACCCCACGTACGACAAGGAGCTCTATGCTCTTATTCGGGTGTTGAAGACTTGGCAACACTACCTATGGCCCAAGGAGTTTGTCATTCACTCAGACCATGAGGCGTTGAAGTATTTGAAGAGTCAGTACAACCTCAACCGCCGCCATGCCCGCTGGGTGGAATTCATGGAGACCTTCCCCTATGTGGTCAAATACAAGAAGGGCAAAGAGAATGTGGTTGCTGACGCCCTTTCTCGCAGGTATGTATTACTTACCCACCTTGATGCTTCTATCTTAGGCTTCTCTTTGATTAAAGATGTCTATATGCATGACATTGACTTTGCTGAAATTTTTAAAACATGCATGAACATTGGAGAGTCTAATGGGTTCTATATTGATAATGGCTACCTTTTCAAGGCATGGAAACTTTGCATCCCTAAAACATCTATGCGTAGGTTGCTCATTCAGGAAGCCCATGAGGGTAGAGGTCATTTTGGTATCCCTAAAACCTTGGCTGCATTAAAGGAACATTTCTATTGGCCTAAAATGTTGCATCATGTTACACGTTTTTGCAAGGCTTGTGTTACTTGTGTACATGCTAAGTCTAGATCGAGTCCCCAAGGATTGTATACCCCTTTGCCTATTCCGGATGTTCCATGGGAAGATATTAGTATGGATTTTATCACTGGTTTGCCCATGTCTAAGAAGGGGAGGGACTCGATATTTGTGGTAGTTGATAGGTTTTCTAAGATGGCTCACTTCATTGCATGCAAGACTACTAACAATGCTTCTGAGATCGCTTCATTATTTTTTGAGCATGTTGTTAAGCTGCATGGTATTCCTAGGAGTATAGTGTCTGATCGTGATGCTAAATTTGTGAGTTATTTCTGGAAATCTTTATGGGCCAAATTGGGGACTAAGTTGTTGTTCTCTACTAGTTATCACCCCCAGACTGATGGCCAAACAGAGGTTACTAATAGGACTTTGGGTGCTCTATTGCGTACTATGTTAAAGTCTAACCTCCGCAAGTGGGAAGAGTGCTTGCCTTTTGTTGAATTTGCTTATAACAGGTCGGTGCATTCGGCGACGCAGCGGACTCCCTTCCAGGTGGTCTACGGCCTCAATCCGCTCACCCCGTTGGATCTCATACCACGGCCATTGAAGGAAAAGGAAAGCTTGAAGGGCGTGGAGCGTGCGGACCAGGTCAAGGCCCTCCATGAACGGACGAGACAACAGCTGGAGTGGAGATCCGAGCAAGTAGCTGCCCAACGCAACAAAAATTGTCTCCCGGTTGCTTATGAGCCCGGCGACTTGGTGTGGCTGCATTTGCGCAAGGAACGCTTTCCATTGAAGCGACGCCACAAACTGGACGCGCGAGGTAATGGTCCTTTCCAGGTACTACAACGCCTTAGGACCAATGCCTATCGCTTGGAGTTACCCGATGACTATGGCGCGCACCCGACGTTCAACGTCGCTGACCTTGCTCCTTATACTCCTCCTGCTTTTGACAACGAGGACGAAGCGAGGACGCTTCGCAGCCAAGAAGGGGAGATTGATAGCTCCATAACTCCCTTGATGACGGCGCAGGACGAAGAGGATGCAATGAAGTTGCGCTCGGCTGGTCCGATGACAAGAGCCTGCGCCAGAGCCATGGAACGAGCCACACACTCCTTAGTCTCACGGGCTTACGCAAGTGATACGGGTTCATCTAGTCCTAAATGGGTCTTCCTCGTGACCTATGAAGGCTTAGGTGGGGCCTCGTCCTAATCGACCCCACCAAGAAGACGAAGACGACGAGTTCGCGGAAGCGGAGCAACAGTGAAGAACTCGGCCCAGAACTCGACCGAGTTCTGGACCGAGTTGTCGAAGAAATTACCGTGCCCAACCGAGTTGCTGCTACAGTGAAGAACTCGGCCCAGAACTCGACCGAGTTCTGGACCGAGTTGTCGGCGATTTTTCATCTCTGTTCGAGTGCGTTTACAGACAATAACTCGGCCCAGAACTCGGCCGAGTTCTGGACCGAGTCGCGGCCCGCGTCAGCGTTTTCGCTTCGTTGTCTCTTCGTTTGCTGAACAATTTTAATATTATTTTATGTTATTTTTATTTGACCTATTTAAACACTTGAAACCCTAGTTTGTATTCTTTACGTTGGATTTTAGTTTACAAGTTGAGTTCGCTCCTTAGAAGTTGAGTACGCTCCTTCCTTGAATCCTAACGTCAACCCTTCGATCTCCGGATCAACCTATCCCGTAGCTCGTCGCTTCGAGCAAATCATTCACCGTCTCTTCGGTACTCAAGGTCATCTCTTTGACCTCTTCGTCATCTCTTTGACGCGTTAGAAAGGGTTATCTCTTTAACCCTAGGAAAGCCATCACTTTGGCTACGGAGGAGAAGATTCAACCTAGCTTGAGGAGTCAAGATCCTACATCGCGACATCGCCCAAGGGTTATTCGCATCAATGTCCTTCCCTAATCTCCAAGGAGTCAACACTTCGGCCATGCCATCCCTAACCCTCTCAAGTGTCCATCCAGGTATAAGCTCTACCTATACTCCTCCTATTGTGACTCAATATACTACTTTGTCGCCTGTGGTCCCTAACATTTCAGGCCAAGACGCGAGGATTTTCAATGAGGAGGTGCAAGAGGCTCACGGACTCCAAGGGGCCAATGCTAGGCTTGCGGCTCCTTTGACTCATCCAGTGCGTATCAAGGCTTGGTCCACAGTCGGCTGACCCTGAAGAGTGCCTTACTTGGCTAAGCAAGACGGAGCAAATCTTTGACTTCCTCAACTACTCCGAAGCCCAACGTATGGCTGTGGCTAGCATCAAGTTTGAAGGGTTTGCGGATCAATGGTGGACTGAGGAGAAAGAGGAGAGGGCTCAACATGGCTATCCTCCCATCGATACGTGGAACGAGCTAAAAGAGGCTCTCAAGTTCAGATTTGTACCCGCCAACTTCTCAGCCAGGATCCATGAGAGGCTTGAGCAACTCAAGCAAGGGAGTCGTAACCCCGATGAGTATTACAAGGACTTGAGAACCCTATTGTTTAGATCGGGGATCAAATTTCCGGATGAGTATGTTATTTCAAAGTTTGTTGAAAATTTGAATTCTGATCTTAAATCCATTGTATCTATGCAGCACTTTGCTAGGGGAACCACGGTGGAGGAGGTGCTTCATTACACGAACCATGTGTATAGGAGCTTGCCTTCCAAGAGGAACCTTCCTCCAAGCTCTAGGCCATGGAGCAACCAAGGCTCCAATTCGTCCAACTCAAGGCCTTGGAATAGTCCGAGCGCCGGCTCACCAAGCTACACTCCCCGGCGCCAAGAGCCAAGGACGGATGCCGCGCCTATGCAGCCAAGACATGAGTCCTCTAGGCCTCCCCAAGGATAGAGAAGAGAAGGCGAGCGCCGCTCTAGTGACATCAAGTGCTTCAAGTGCTTGGGCAGTGGTCACATGGCCAATGAGTGCCCTTCACGACGCCAAGTGTTGCTCAACACGGTGGGGGACTACTACTCGGATGAGGAGCCGGAGGAAGAGCACACAAAAGAGGAGAAAGAGGAAGAGGAACTACATGTGCAAGCTGAATTCCAAGGAGAGTGCTTTGTGGTGAAAAGGACTCTCATGACCAATGAAGCTCCTACACCTCCAAATCAAAGGGAAACGATCTTCCACTCAAGATGTCTCATTCAAGGTAATATCATAGACCGAGTGATGCGGGAGCATCCGAGGCTTCACCCAAGTGGCACACAAAGAAATATGGTTCACTCACAAGGGTTCGAGCCAAGCCATTGAGGAAGGAGATGATCCACTCACAAAGGGCTCGAGCCAAGCGTATGCACGAGGAACTCGAGAACTTGGCAAACCTTCGCGTCTCAAGGGAGCCCACCCTCGTCGAGTACTTCACGGAACCAATACCAAGGACCTTGGTGACATTCCGAGCCGAGCCAAGCGCGGGAGAATGGCAACCACAAGAGTTGAAGCCCAAGGTCCTGACTCGGCCCACCAAACTCGGCCGAGTTGTGCTTAGTGATGGCAACCTCTCAGAAAAACTGTCATATCTTCTGATTCCCAAATCCGATCACGCTCAAATTTTGAGGAGTGAAACTAGACTTCAAGATCTATCTCTAGGAGTTGGAATCACTCCATTCCGATCAAGGACGAGAGAGAACGGACCTTCTGAAGTTAGGCCAGAAGTTGAGCCTCCTGACTCGGCCCACAACTCGGCCGGGTCCAGGCCGAGTTGTTCTCAGTGAACCACGTCGAGCCAAACTCGGCCCACAACTCGGTCGGGTCTTGGACCGAGTTTCTCCCAGTTTAGCTCCTTTTGTCTCGTTTCTTGTTGGGCTTTTATGGGCCGACCCCTTTGGCTATTTAAGACCTTTGTGTTTCTTTGTAACTAAGTTTTTCCAGTTATGAACCTTTGATTTATGCATTATGAAGATTGAGAGCTCCATGGGAGTGTTTCTCAAAGTTGATTCAAACTTGCTAGGTTGCTCTTGCGTTGTGTCAATTTCGTCTATGATCTTGGTGCTCCAAGGCTTCACTCGCCTCCTTCTCTTGCTCTTTGGACACGTCCATCGTTGTGGGAGATTGTAGAAGGAAAGGTCGTTTGTGCACATTGGTTTGGTTATTGGCGACATTGTTTGCCAAGGGTCTCTCCATTGCATCTTTCGGTTGTTCCTATATCCTTGTTTATTTCTTTGTTTCCTATCATTTGCTAACTTGTTCTCTTGTGTTTTCTCTTGTTTCCACCTCCATCTTCCATTCGAGTCTCTTGGCGTCTAGATCGGGCCACTCACGGCTAATCCCCACATCACCGAGAGGTGGTCAAAAGGTTTGCCCTCAACACTACTCCTCATAAGCAACCTTATACTCTTTGTTGGCTTAATTCTAACACTCCTCTTAAGGTTTCTGAACAAGCTAGGATTAAGTTCTCCATAGGAGGTTATGAGGATGAGATTGTTTGTGATGTCCTACCCATGACAGCTTGCCACATACTATTGGGACGGCCTTGGCAATATGACCGTGGGGTCATTCACCAATGGGTGTCTAATGAGTACTCCTTTCACCTAAATGGGAAGAGGATCACCTTGCATCCATTAGCTCCACATGAGATCATGGCTGACCACATAGCCAATGAGCAAAGAAGGAAGATGCTCCTTGCCAAGCCAAGAGAAGTTAGGAAAGCCATCAAAGGAAGTCAAGTTTGCCTTTTGTTTCTTTATAAGGATGTGTTTTTCTCAACACAAGATTTAGATGCTTTGCCCTCACCAATTGCTTTGCTTTTGCAGGAATTTGATGATCTCTTCCAAGATGAGGTGTCGGCTGGACTCCCATCGATTAGGGGAATTGAGCATCAAATAGATTTTGTGCCCCGAGCTTCCATACCCAACAAGGCAGCCTATAGGGCCAATCCCATGGAGACACAAGAGCTTCAAAAACAGGTTGTTGAGCTTCTAAACAAAGGCTATGTATGAGAGAGTTTGAGTCCTTGTTCGGTGCCCGTCATCTTAGTCCCTAAGAAAGACGGATCTTGGAGAATGTGTGTGGATTGTAGAGCTATAAACAACATCACCATCAAGTATAGGCATCCTATACCTAGACTTGATGATATGTTGGATGAGCTCTATGGTGCTAGTATATTCTCCAAGATAGACCTAAAAAGTGGCTATCACCAAGTTAGAATGCAAGAGGGTGATGAATGGAAGACTGCCTTCAAAACCAAGTATGGTTTGTATGAATGGCTAGTCATGCCATTTGGGCTAATAAATGCGCCTAGCACTTTTATGAGGCTCATGAATCATGTGCTTAGAGCTTTCTTAGGCAAGTTCGTGGTTGTATATTTTGATGATATCCTTGTTTATAGCCATGACTTGCAAGAACATGCTAAACATTTGAGATTGGTACTTGAAGTCCTTAGGAAAGAAAAGCTATATGCAAACTTTAAGAAGTGTCATTTTTGTTCAGATTATGTGATTTTCCTTGGATTTGTAGTGAGCAAGGAAGGACTCAAGGTGGACCAAGACAAGATCAAGGCCATACAAGAGTGGCCGGTGCCCGTGAGCATGACTCAAGTAAGGAGCTTCTTGGGCCTTGCCGGCTTCTACCGCCGGTTTGTGAGAGAATTCAGCTCAATTGCCTCACCTCTCACTGATTTGACAAAGAAGAATGTCCCTTTCCAATGGGGTCCCAAGCAAGAGGAGGCATTTGACACACTTAAGGCCAAGCTCACGCATGCTCCTCTTCTAGTGTTACCTGATTTCTCAAGTACATTTGAGATTGAATGTGACGCTTCGGGAGTGGGGTTAGGAGGCGTGCTCATGCAGGGAGGGAGGCCCATTGCATATTATAGTGAGAAGTTGAATGAAGCCGAACTCAAGTATCCCACTTATGATAAAGAGCTTCTCGCTTTGGTAAGGTGCCTTAAGGTATGGCAACACTATCTCCTACCTAAAGAATTTGTGATTCATTCTGACCATGAGGCCTTAAGATTCCTCAAGGGTCAACATAAGTTGATGAAGCGCCACGCCAAATGGGTAGAATTCATTGAATCCTTTCCCTATGTGATCAAACACAAAAAGGGTAAGGACAATGTTGTGGCGGACGCTTTGTCTCGGAGGTATGCCCTTATTACTTCCTTGGATGCTAGAATGTTGGGCTTTGCTTTCATTAAAGAACTATATGTCTTGGACGAGGAGTTCAAAGGCATATATGAGGCATGTAGTTCCTTAGGAAGCAAGGATCAATATTATTTGCATGAGGGGTACCTTATGAGGAAGGACAGATTGTGCATTCCTAGTAGTTCAACTAGGAAATTGCTTGTGCAAGAAGCACATGGGGGCGGCCTCATGGGTCACTTTGGCGTTGCTAAGACATTGCAAGCCTTGAAGGAACACTTCTTCTGGCCGCATATGCTTAGGGCCGCATATTCTTGTTGATTTATTTTGTTGTAGGTCCATCCCGCCGGATGCCATGCTTGCCCATGCGGCCGTCCCACTTGTTGTGCCCAAGGTGCCGCCAGATGGCGCTAGTATGGTCACGATTCTTTGTGTTTGTGGCGGTCTCCCTCACTCCACCTTCACCTTTAAGAAGGGGAGACACGCCACCACACTTCCTTCATCTCCCGGGCTTCCCTCCTCGTCGAAGCGGGGACGCTTCGAAGCTAAGAAGGGGAGAGTGATGAGCCCCGGTTAGTGATGATGCGGGAGCATCCAAGAGCTCAACCAAGGTGCCCGCAAGAGGAGGTGGGCCACTCACAAGAGCTCAAGCCAAGCTCATGCAAGAAGAATTCGAGAACTTGGCTAGCCAACATTCTCAAGGGAACCCGCCCAAGTTGAAGACTTCACCGAGACGAAGCTAAAGACGTTGGTGACCTTTCAAGCCAAGCCAAGCCAAGACGAACAAAGCACTCAAGAGTTAGAGGGCCCTGACTCGGCCTGAAACTCGGCCGGGTCTGGGGCCGAGTTTCCCTCAGTTAACCTGACTCGGCCTGAAACTCGGCCTGGTCTGGGGCCGAGTTTCCCTCAGTTAACCTCCTTTTTGTCTCGGTTCTTGTTGGGCTTTTATGGGCCGCCCCCTTAGCCTATTTAAGACCTTTAGCTTTCTTTGTAACTCAGTTTTTCCCAATTATGAACCTTTGCTTTATGCATTATGAAGATTGAGAGCTCCATGGGAGTGTTTTCTCAAAGTTGATTCAAACTTGCTAGGTTGCTCTTGCGTTGTGTCAATTTCGTCTATGATCTTGGTGCTCCAAGGCTTCACTCACCTCCTTCTCTTGCTCTTTGGACACGTCCATCGTTGTGGGAGATTGTAGAAGGAAAGGTCGTTTGTGCACATTGGTTTGGTTATTGGCGACATTGTTTGCCAAGGGTCTCTCCATTGCATCTTTCGGTTATTCCTATATCCTTGTTTATTTCTTTGTTTCCTATCATTTGCTAACTTGTTCTCTTGTGTTTTCTCTTGTTTCCACCTTCATCTTCCATTCGAGTCTCTTGGCGTCTAGATCGGGCCACTCGCGGCTAATCCCCGCATCAAATTGGTATCAGAGCCATCTCGACGCCGAGCCACCACCACTCAGCCGAGCCACCACCTTGGTTAGCTCCTTTGAGCCTTCTTTCCATTTCTTGTGTTCTTCTTGTGTTTTTCTTGCTTTGTTGTTTCTAGTCTTGTTTTGCTTGTGCTTGTGTATTTGTGGACTTTGCTTGCTTGATATTGCCATCACCATTTCAAAAAAAACCAAAAAGAAAGCCCTACCAACAAGCCTCGCAAAATCTAAACAAAAAAACCAAAAAAAATTAAAAAATTCGGCGACCGGACCACCCTCCGCCGCCTTGTCCACCGCCTTGCCACCACCACCACCACCACCAAGCAGCCACCACCCCCAGCCCCATCCGTGCCCAGCTGTGCCATGTCCCTTGAGTGTTTGAATCTTGAAGCTTAAAGTATGCATGTGATTTGGCACAATTTTGGCAAGGAAACACCTTACTTTCTTTCTAGCCATTTTGGTTGCCTTAGGAAGTTTGGGAAATAGCCAAAAGGGACCCTTTGTAGCCTTGTATGTGGAAGAGAGCTTGAAAGCTACCTATTGCTATTAGTGGCAAGTATCCAAGCTTCTTTCTCCCCTCTCTCCATTTCGGCCCACACCTTTTAGCCTCCAAAATCAGCCTTTTCTTTGCTCCAAGGAAGTCCAAGTCAACACAAAAGAGAAGAAAGGAGAAGCCTATTTTCGGCCACCCACTATACCCACACAAATCAGCCCATTTCTTCCAAAACCAAGGGAAGCCAAGAAAAGAAAGCCCACACACTTGTCTTCTATTTTCTTGTTATTGCACGTTTTTCCCTACAAAAAAAAGAGAAGGGAAAAGAAAGTCAGCAAAAAAAAAAAAAACAAGATCAAAAAAAAAAAAGGAAGAAGAAAAGAAAGACAAATGTGTATGTGTTTATTGGTGCTTTCTCTTGATATCATTAAGTGTTCTTGAAGACTTGATCACTCTAGCCCAAGCTTGATACCCTACTCACCTTGCCTAAACACATTTCATATCATTGGCAATTGTTCACAAGTCATGAGCATTGGTATTACATGCTAGATATAACATTGCTTTGTTGGGTCTTCTAAACACTTTTTCATTGAGTCTTCTTGTGTGATCGTATTGAGTCCAATTGTGTTTGAGCTTCCATTGTGTGTCCCTTGGGCTCATTTCCAAGTCCAAACACATATTTTAGTTCCACCCAATTGCATTGTCATTCTCTATGATCCAAGAGTTATTCTCACCTTTGGTTTGTGTTGTCTAAGTTCACCAAGTTCTATTGAAGATTTTGTCTCTCTCAAGGCAACCTTACATTCCAAAGCTTGTATCGAATCAACAAGAGAGTGAGTGATCAAACACACGAGTGATCAAACACTTGTGAGGATTGTTTTGTTTTCACTAACCCTAATTTGTTTTCTTTGAGTTTGTTGATCATGGCTAATGAAGGTGATGACACCCCATCAACCGAAGAAGGGTCCCCCGTGGTGACCCCCGAGATGTTCACCATGCTTAAGACGATGTCGGACAACCTCGTCCAATTGACCCACCGGATTGGAGCATTGGAGGCAAGGCCGACCGCACCCATATCCGTGCCCCTAGGCTCCAACCTCGAGCCGGGAGGACCTTCCGACACCGTGCCTCTCCAAGTGCACCAAGTACCCGCGGCCACCACTTCCCCTGGGCAAGGAAGGAGACCTTTTGCTCCTAACCCTTTTAATAGATTTCAGGGGTCAAGGCGCACCTATCGTGAGGAGCCAAGACGTGGCTATTATGAGGATCCAAGGCGTACCCATGAAGAGGAAGAGGAAGAGGAATGGGAAGATGAAGAATGGGAGCCTATGCCCCGTCGTGGCTACCTAGGAAGAGGAGGTCGAGAACCCGAGCAAGATGGTATTGGCAAAATCAAAGTGAAGATCCCATCCTTTGAAGGCAAATGTGATCCGGATGTGTACATGGATTGGGAGACAAAAATCGAACAAATTTGGAGTTGCCACAATTTTCCCGAGCACAAGAAGGTACAACTCGCCACCCTTGAATTCAATGGTTATGCACTAATTTGGTGGGATAACCTTGTGAAAGAAAGGAGACGAGCCCTTGATCCAGCCGTGGCCACATGGGACCAAATGAAAGCCATGATGAGAGCTCGTTTCGTGCCACAACACCATGCACGAGAGCTAAGACAAAGACTAGAGAATTTGAAGCAAGGGTTCATGAGTGCCGAAGAGACCTACAATGCTATGCAAGTTGCTATGGTTAGGGCCAACGTGGATGAAGATGAAGAGACCACCATGGCTAGGTACCTTCGAGTCCTTAATTCTCAATTGGCTAATGAAATAGATATGTTCCCATATGCTACCATGACAGAATTGCTCCACTTAGCCGTCAAAATTGAGAAGAGAAATAAGGGTAGGTACCAAGGAGGAAGAATGCAAAGTGGGATGCCCAACTCTTGGAAGGGTCCAAATCAAAACCGAGGCTACCAACCCTATGGAAGAGAGCCTTTTCAAGCAAAGGACAAGGGGCAACCATCCAAGCCTCATTGGGAGCAAGGAGGGCCAAAGAAGAATGTTCAACCAACACCCTCCGCACCAAGCCCAAGGCCAGCCGTGGCCTCCAATGGCCCCAAAGACATTGTGTGTTATAAATGCCAAGGTAGTGGTCATGTTGCTAGGGAATGTCCTAACACTAGAACTCTCATGATTAATTCCCTAGGACTTTATGAATCTGAATCTGAATGTGATGATGAGCATGATGTTTGTGATGATGATAAGCTGCATGACAATGATTTGGATCATGAGAATGAAATTGAGTATGAGCATGGTGAGTCATTGATTGTTAGGAGAACTATGCATGTGAAACCGGCTCCATGTGAAGATAATCAACGAGAAAATTTATTTCATACTCGTTGTTTGGTAAAAGGCAAGGTGTGTAATATGATCATAGATGGAGGAAGTTGTTGTAATATTGCTAGTTCTGAAATGGTTCAAAAATTACAACTTCCTACAATTCGTCACCCTAGGCCTTATAGATTGCACTGGATGAATGATTGTGCTGAATTGAGGGTTACCAAGCAAGTTAAGGTCACTATGACACTAGGGCACTATGAAGATACTATTTTGTGTGATGTAGTGCCTATGCAAGCTTGTCATATCTTACTAGGTCGTCCGTGGCAATATGATAGGAAGGTGACGCATGATGGTCTAACCAACCGCCATTCCTTCACCTTCAATGGAAAATCTATTGTGCTCAAGCCTATGACGCCATCTCAAGTGGCAAAGGAGTATGAGAAGAGAAAGGCCACGGGAAGGGAAGAGGAGAATGTGAAGGAGGGGAAGGCTTCGGAAACCCAATCACCATCCATGACCAAACCGAGCCAAGCTTTAGCCACCCAACCTTCAAGGGTCTTAGTAGCATCCAAGAGTGAGCTACAAGGTATGTACCTACCCCTAGACACCACCCTTATGCTCTTGTGCAAAGAACTAACCATGCTAAGTGAAGAGGACAAGGCTACACTACCCCCTAGAATCCAAGCCCTTCTTGAGGAGTTTAGTGATGTGTTTCCGGATGAGATACCCCATGGCCTACCCCCATTGAGAGGCATAGAGCACCAAATTGACCTTATCCCCGGTGCCACCCTACCCAATAGGCCCGCTTATAGGATGAACCCTAAGGAGAGCCAAGAGATCCAAAACCAAGTGCAAGAACTCCTAGATAAGGGTTATGTGCGAGAGAGCCTATCACCTTGTGCCGTGCCGGTCCTACTTGTGCCTAAGAAGGACAACACATGGCGGATGTGTATTGATTGTAGAGCCATCAACAACATCACCATCAAGTACCGCCATCCCATTCCTAGGTTGGACGACATGCTAGATGAGCTCTATGGTGCCACCATCTTCACAAAGATTGATCTAAGGAGTGGATACCATCAAATCCGGGTGAAGGAAGGAGACGAATGGAAAACATCCTTCAAGACGAAGTTTGGGCTCTATGAGTGGCTTGTAATGCCATTTGGTTTGACAAATGCTCCCTCTACTTTTATGAGACTAATGAATTATATTTTTAGGAACTATATTGGGAAATTTGTTGTAGTATACTTTGATGACATTCTTATCTACAGCAGGACCCAAGAGGAGCATGAGAGACACATAAGGGAAGTCCTTTCTACTCTTAGAGTAGAGCGCTTGTATGCCAACTTGAAGAAATGTGACTTTTACACTAGTGAGGTCATTTTTCTTGGTTTTGTAGTGAGTACACAAGGGCTGCAAGTGGATGAAGAGAAGATCAAGGCAATTCAAGATTGGCCAACACCGACTTCCATTAGCCAAGTGAGGAGCTTCCATGGACTAGCGAGCTTTTATGGGAGATTTGTCAAGGACTTTAGCACCATTGCTGCCCCCTTGACCGAGATTACAAAGAAAAACAGTCCATTCAAATGGGAGGAAGCCCAAGAAAGAGCATTCAACAACTTGAAGGAGAAGCTAACCCAAGCACCGTTGCTAGCTCTCCCGGATTTCACACGGCCCTTTGAAGTGGAATGTGATGCTAGTGGGATTGGCATTGGAGGAGTGCTCATGCAAGAAGGTAAGCCTATTGCCTTCTTTAGTGAAAAATTGAAAGGTGCATGTCTAAACTACTCTACATATGACAAGGAACTTTATGCATTGTTTAGAGTACTTAAGACATGGCAACATTACCTATGGCCTAGAGAGTTTGTTTTGCATACCGATCATGAGTCCTTAAAACACTTTAGGAGTCAAGATAAACTTGATAGGAGGCATGGTAGATGGATGGAATTTATTGAGACTTTTCCTTATGTGATCAAGTACAAAAAAGGGAAAGACAATGTAGTTGCCGATGCACTTTCTAGGAGACATGCATTACTCACCACATTAGACTCTAAGGTTCTAGGATTTGCATACATAAAAGAGTTATATGTGGATGATGTGGATTTTGGTGATATTTACAAGCATTGTGTGCTAAAAGGTTCATTGGATAAGTATTACTTGTTTGATGGATTCTTGTTCAAAGTTGATAAAGTGTGCATACCTCGATGTTCCCTTCGATTGTTGCTTGTTGAGGAAGCCCATAGGGGTGGATTGATGGGACATTTTGGGAGGGACAAAACACATCACATGCTGCATACTCATTTCTTTTGGCCACACATGCTTAGGGATGTTGAGCACCTAGTGAAGAGGTGTTTGGATTGTTTGAAGGCTAAGTCTAGGCTAAAGCCCCATGGATTGTATAGCCCTTTGCCCGTTCCTACTGCCCCTTGGGAGGACATATCGATGGATTTTATTGTAGGATTGCCTAGGACTAAGAAGGGGAGAGATTCGATCTTTGTGGTTGTTGATCGCTTCTCTAAGATGGCTCACTTCATAGCTTGCCATAAGACCGATGATGCACCCAATGTAGCTAGCCTTTTCTTTAGGGAGATTGTTAGGTTGCATGGTGTACCTAGGACTATAGTAAGTGACCGGGATGTGAAGTTTCTTAGCTCATTTTGGAAGACACTTTGGAGCAAGCTAGGAACTAGGTTATTGTTCTCTACATCTAGTCACCCCCAAACCGATGATCAAACGGAGGTGACTAATAGGACCTTAACCACCATTCTTAGAGCCATTATTAGGAAGAATCTCAAGGCTTGGGAAGATGCCTTATCACATGTGGAGTTTGCTTATAATAGAACCATCCATTCCTCCACCCAATTGACCCCCTTTGAGTGTGTTTATGGTGTGAATCCTTTAACCCCACTTGATCTTACCCCCTTCCCCATGAAGGATAGAGAAAGCTTTGATGCAGGTAAACATTTGGAGTTCATCAAGGAGCTACATGAGCGCACGAGGGACAAGCTTCATGTCAAGGCGGCGCGCAACGCAGCCAAGGCCAACAAAGGGCGCCGCCGCTTGGTGTTTCAACCCGGAGATCTTGTGTGGGTGCATTTGAGGAAGGAGCGTTTTCCCGAGAAGCGCAAGTCCAAGCTTTCACCAAGAGGAGATGGCCCCTTCAAAGTACTACGCCGTGTTGGAGACAATGCTTACGTCTTGGAGCTATCGGACGATTATGGAGTTAGCCCCACATTCAATGTCGCCGACCTCACCCCATATCTCTCCGAGGAGGAAGACGATGATTTGAGGTCGAATCCTTTTCAAGAAGGGGAGAATGATGCGGGAGCATCCAAGACCTCAACCAAGGTGCCCGCAAGAGGAGGTGGGCCACTCACAAGAGCTCAAGCCAAGCTCATGCAAGAAGAGTTCGAGAACTTGGCTAGCCAACATGTCTCAAGGGAACCCGCCCAAGTTGAAGACTTCACCGAGACGAAGCTAAAGACGTTGGTGACCTTTCAAGCCAAGCCGAGCCAAGACAAACAAAGCACTCAAGAGTTGGAGGGCCCTGACTCGGCCTGAAACTCGGCCGGGTCTGGGGCCGAGTTTCCCTCAGTTAACTTGACTCGGCCTGAAACTCGGCCGGGTCTGGGGCCGAGTTTCCCTCAGTTAACCTCCTTTTTGTCTCGGTTCTTGTTGGGCTTTTATGGGCCGCCCCCTTAGCCTATTTAAGACCTTTAGCTTTCTTTGTAACTCAGTTTTTCCCAGTTATGAACCTTTGCTTTATGCATTATGAAGATTGAGAGCTCCGTAGGAGTGTTTTCTCAAAGTTGATTCAAACTTGCTAGGTTGCTCTTGCGTTGTGTCAATTTCGTCTATGATCTTGGTGCTCCAAGGCTTCACTCGCCTCCTTCTCTTGCTCTTTGGACACGTCCATCGTTGTGGGAGATTGTAGAAGGAAAGGTCGTTTGTGCACATTGGTTTGGTTATTGGCGACATTGTTTGCCAAGGGTCTCTCAATTGCATCTTTCGGTTGTTCCTATATCCTTGTTTATTTCTTTGTTTCCTATCATTTGCTAACTTGTTCTCTTGTGTTTTCTCTTGTTTCCACCTCCATCTTCCATTCGAGTCTCTTGGCGTCTAGATCGGGCCACTCGCGGCTAATCCCCGCATCAAGTAACCACCAAGACGTCGACACCTCGATGCCATGACAATCAACCAAATGACAAGGAAGCCAAGGAATGGCTTATATAGTTCTAGGGTTTTGGTGGACTAGGAGGCCATATGCAAATGGGTCCATACGCCCACTAAACAAAAGGAAACTCTAATGAGCCTTAGTGAGTGCCCATATGAAAATGGCTCTTCACACTCACTTAAGGCAAGGCTAGAATTATGAAACTAAATAACCAAAATAGAAAGGGGATAAAAGCCTTAGAGGCTTGGATATAGACGCGCGCATAAATGCATTGGAATCGAAGCATGGTCGATGCTTGAGTGTGGTGGCATTGATGCGTCGGCGTCTTGGTGGTCAATGATGAGTGTCAACCATCAACAAGGATTCAAGGCCTTGACCACCAAGACGCCGGCGCATCAGTGCCACGACACTCAAGCATCGACCATGCTTGGATTCCAAGGCATTTATGCGCGCGTCTATATCCAAGCTTCTAAGGCTTTTATCCCCTTTCTATTTTGGTTATTTAGTTTCATAATTCTAGCCTTGCCCTAGTGAGTGTAAAGAGCCATTTGCATATGGGCTTTAACTCACTAAGGCCCATTAGAGTTTCCTTTTATTAGTGGGCGTGTGGGTCCACCAAAACCCTAGAACTATATAAGCCACTCCTTGGCTTCCTTGTTCATTTGGTTGAAGATTATAGAAGTGGACATTTCCCTTAGGTTGAGTATATCTCCCTAAGGCCTTCCACTTACTTCTATCAACCCAAACTCTCTCAAACACTCTTCTCTCCTCAATCTCATCCATCTCTCACGAATTCTCACTCCAAACAACCAACAAATCGAGATCCTTGTTTCTCACGGCCAAGGAACCCCCAAGGAGGGCTTCCTTGGGCTTGCCGGCGCCGCCACCTCCTTGGTTCCCCACGGCCACACCTCAGTCCGGTGCCCTCCCTCTCTCTCTTGGCTGCCATTGAAGGGCTTCTAAGCTTAGGAAGGAGAAGAAGGCTCCCCTTGGTCTAGATCTAGCCCCTAGAGAAGCAAAGCCTCACCTTTGGAGGGTTGTTTCTCATCAATTGGTATCAAGAGCCAAAAGCCCAAGCTAAGTCCTCTTCTCCCTTGCAAAATTTCATTTTTGTTGTTCATTTCCATAGCTAGGATGTTCTCTTGTGTTGCTTCCATGTTTTCATGTGTTTTGCTCTTTATCTTCCTTGCTAGCTAGAATTTTTTTTCTTGTTTCTTCTTGCTTTGTGTTGAAATTGCATGCTCAGTTTTTTCTCTTGTTTCTATGTTTCCATGCTATTTTCATGCTTAGCTTAGTTGTCTCTAGTTCCCCTCCCAAAAACAGCCCCAAAAACCCAAAAAAATCACTTTCCGGCGACCGGACCACCACCTCCGGCGACCGGACCACCGCGTCTTCCGCCTTAGTGCCACCACCACCACCCCTACAGCCTCCACCGTGCTGCCATGGCCGAAACCTTGCCCTTGTGTGTTTGCTTGCTTCATTTTTGAATTTTGTCCTTCTTTGTACCCTTGTCCTTGATTGTACTTTTGTCCTTTTGGGGGAGAGGCCATTCCCACCTTCTCTTTTTCCTTCTTGTCCCCTTAGTCTATTTTAGGTAAAAAGCCAAATTTTAGGTAAGAAGCTTCCTTAGTGGGTGCCACATAAATCCGAAATTGTTAGTGGCAAAGGCACCTCTCTCTCACTTTCCTCCAAGCCTTGTCACATCCCTCATTTAGTGACTTGGCACGTCTAAACATATCAAAAAATCAGAATACCCTTGTTGCCACTCTCTACAAAAAGTGTTGTGGCCCCACTCCTTGAATTCAAACACTGATGTGAATCCCTCACATCTTGAACAAAGCATGGAAGCCAATCCATTGCCAACTCAAGATCCAGCACCAAAACGCATCACTCGGTCTAAGGCCAAGGAACTACAACAACTTCTCGACTTGGGCCTCCTCTCCACACAACTTGGGGCCGAGCATGACAAAGGCCCATTTGTCATCTTGAAGGCCAAAGGAGGCCAGCCCAAACCAAGCCCATGAAGAAGCAACTTGGCCATGTGAAGCCGTGTGGAAATGGTGTGAATGCCGTGTGGAAATTTGAAGAGTTATGCATTTGGTGCATTCACCTAGTTGTCTTAAACACTTGCTTTCATTTTGCATTTAATCTTAGTCTTTTCCTATGCATCTAGTTCATGCATTCCAACCCTTGATATCCCTCTTGGGACGTGGAGAGTTGGCTTTAATTGCCTTGCTTTTGCTTTCGGTTTTGGCTATATAAAGCCTTGTAATCCTTGATGTAAGACTCAACTTTTGATCAATCCAATTCACTCCTTTGAGAGCATTTGATCCAGAAGTTCACCCTTGGTTCATGAGTCATATTGAACCCTTATCTATCCCTCTTCAACCTTGGTGAGTCATATCATTGGTTGAGCCCTACGGTTTTCTCTTGGTGGTGCGTAATATCCACCTAGGGCAGCCGATATCCTCCACCACCACCACGCCTCACTCCCGCCACCACCACCACTCAGTAACACCCCCTTTGGGCCCTCCAAAGCCACCATCTCCGCCGCAGAAAGAACCACCCCCAAGAAGGCCGCCTTCCTTCTTGCCGCTTGCTCCCTTTGGCGGCACCATCCGCTAGGGCAGCCCGTTTCTTCCACCACCACCACGACTGACTCCGACCACCACCACCACCACTCTCTTCCACCCCAGTTGTGCCAACATCTCCCCAAGAACCGCCGCAGAAGTCGCCGCCTTCAAGGAGAACACCAGCCCACTTCTTCACCTTCGCCGGTTGTCGTTGCCTCCAAATTGTGGATCAAACCTTGCACCGCTCCCAATCCGATCAAGGGTCTATCAAGTGGTATCAGAGCCACGTAAGGTTTGGTCATCTAAACTGATTTTTCTTTAGTCCAAGATTGAGTTTTGAATGACAAGTTTCAATTGGCCCTAAAACCGGAATTTATTTGGTTGTTGTCCGATTGCTTTGCTTGCCTCTTTGAGTTCTGAATTTTCTTGTCTTGATTCAGCCGAACCTTGACCCTTCATTTCAACTTCTTTCTTGATTACTTCGTGCATTACTGGCTTGTTCATTTGTTGCATAAATCAAGTGAAGGCATTCGGGGTTAAGGGAAAAGAAAATTTCGGTTGTAAATTGAAAAGTCAAGTGCAAAATCAGAAAATTGTTGAAAATTGTGATTCAAATTTGTGTAGTTTTGGCTCAGAAAAACCCGGTCTAAAAAGGAGAGACCTTAGAAAAATTGAGCCGCTCTTGGAAGAACACTCGAGAAAAACCCGGTCTAAAAAGGAGAGGCCATAAGAAAAAAGCGAGTTGACCAAGAGCAAATTCTTTCAAAAGATAGTGAAGTGTAACCGTGTTTGCATCTTAGTACCTTCTCCGCACTTCACTTGTTGCAACTTATTGAACATTTGAGTATTGTACTTCTTTGAACCTTTCCTTGTCTTGGCTAGCTCGTAACCCTAAGTGAACTTGTTATTCTTGCTTGCCTTGTACTTGGAAAGTTCAGTTTTGGACCCCTAACGTGTGCCGGGTCCACTTGTGGGATTCCTAGTCGCCTTGTTGTGTTGCCTTGGTTTGTAGCTCACGATCATGGTGGATGACAATCGGGATCCCACCCATTTGGCTTCGGTGAACCAAGAAGGTGCCAATACCAAGGACCCCGTCATGGAGGCCATAGCACAACTTGGTGCTCAACTTAGTGCTCAACTTGCAAGTTCTCAACAAGACAACCAAGCCAACATGAGAAGACTAGAGGCACGAATGGATGCCACCGATAGCAAGATGTTGGACGTGACGCGGTTGTGTGGGGCCTTCCAATCCTCTCTCTTGGGAAGGTAACTCCTCTCACGCCATGCCTAGGGACATGACCTTCCCTAATCTTCAAGGAATCAACCCTTCGGCCGCCCCGACCCTCACTCTCTCTAGTGGCCATCCAGGTATGAGTTCCACCTATACTCCTCCTATTGTGACACAATATACTACTATGCCGCCTGTGGTCCCTAACCTTTCAGGGCAAGACGCAAGGCTCTTCAATGAGGAGGTGCAAGAAGCTCAAGGACACCAAGGGGCCAATGCGGGGTATGTGGCGCCCTTGACCCAGCCCATGCGGATCATCAACGGCCAAAGGCAAGGATATGGCAATAGGTTTGCAAGGGAACAAGGCCGTGGGCGTGGGCACCAACAAGAGCCCTATTTTCAAGGTTTTCAACCCCAAGGTGCTCATGGCTATGAGCAAGATCGTGTGAGGCTCCCTAACACCAAGCTTGAAATAGAGAAGTTTGGGAGCACGATTGACCCTGAGGAGTGCCTAACTTGGCTAAGCAAGACGGAGCAAGTCTTTGACTTCCTCAACTACACCGAAGCCCAACGTGTGGCCATGGCTAGCATCAAGTTTGAAGGGTTTGCGGATCAATGGTGGACTGAAGAGAAGGCGGAAAGAGCTCGAAATGATTACCCTCCTATTGAAACATGGAACGAGCTCAAGGATGCCATCAAGTTCAGATTTGTGCCTACCAACTTTTCAGCCAGGATCCATGAGAGGCTTGAGCAACTCAAGCAAGGCACTCGTACTCCCGATGAGTATTACAAGGATTTGAGGACTCTTTTGTTTAGAACGGAAATCAAGTTTCCGGATGAGTATGTCATTTCTAAATTTGTTGAAAACTTGAATTCTGACCTCAAATCTATTGTGTCTATGCAACACTTTGCTAGGGGAACTACGGTGGAAGAAGTGCTTCACTACACAAACCATGTGTATAGGAACTTGCCTACCAAGAAGAGCCATCCTACAAGCTCACGGCCATGGAGCAATCAAGGCGCCAATACGCCCACTTCAAGGCCATGGAACAACTCAAGCTCCGGCGCACCAAGCTACCCTCCCCGACGCCAAGAGTCAAGGACGGATGCCACGCCGATGCAGTCCAGACATGATCCATCTAGTGATGCAGGAGCATCCGAGCCTTCACCCAAGATGCACACAAAGAAAGATGGTCCACTCACAAGGGTTCAAACCAAAAGTTTGAGGAAGGAGATGGTCCGCTCACAAAGAGCTCGAGCCAAGCGTATGCACGAGGAACTCGTTAACTTGGCAAGCCTTCGCGTCTCAAGGGAGCCCACCCTCGTCGAGGACTTCACCGAACCAATGCCAAGGACCTTGGTGACTTTCCGAGCCAAGCCATGTGACAAGGAATGAAGATTTGCCATGAAATTGCTCTCTGGAGGGCTGCACGGTTAATGTGCCATCTGCACGGTTAAGGTGCAAACCGTGCCAAGCACCAGAAGCTTTTTTTCGGCTTTGTTTTTAGGCTTTCTTTTATGGTTTTAGTTGGGCCTTTTGGGGCATGTGTGGGCCGGCTGCCTTGGAGTATATAAGGCTCTTTTGTTGTCATTTTGTCTAAGTTTTTGACCATGAACCATTGCTTTATGCATAATGAAGATTGAGAGCTCCATGTGAGTGTTTCTCAAGGTGTTGATTCGAACTTGCTAGGTTGCTCTTGCGTTGTGTCAATTTCGTCTATGATCTTGGTGCTCCAAGGCTTCACTCGCCTCCTTCTCGTGCTCTTTGGATACGTCCATCGTTGTGTGGGATTGTAGAAGGAAGGGTCGTTTGTGCATATTGGTTTGGTTCTTGGTGGCATTGTTTGCCAAGGGTTTCTCCATTGCATCTTTCGGTTATTCCTATATCCTTGTTTATTTCTTTGTTTCATTTCATTTTACTAACTTGTTCTTGTTGTTCTTGGTGTTCTTGGTGTTCTTGGTGTTCTTGTTGTTCTTGTTGTCTCTTTCTATCTCCACCTTCAATCGAGTCCTTGGCGTCTAGATCGGGCCACTCGCGGCTAATCCCCGCATCATCTAGGGTTCCCCAAGGACAAAGAAGAGATGACGAGCGCCACTCTAGTGATATCAAGTGCTTCAAGTGCTTGGGCCGTGGGCACATGGCCAATGCATGCCCTTCTCGGCGCCAAGTGTTGCTCTCCACGGTGGGGGACTACTATTCGGATGAGGAACAAGAGGAAGAGCCCACCAAGGAAGAAAATGAGGAAGAGGAGCTCCATGTGCAAGCTGAATTCCAAGGAGAGTGCTTTGTGGTGAAAAGAACTCTCATGACCAATGAAGCTCCTACACCTCCCAATCAAAGGGAAACAATCTTCCACTCAAGGTGCCTCATTCAAGGTAAAATCTGCAACTTGATTATTGATGGAGGCTCATGTTGTAATATCATAGACCAAGAGGTGGTCAAAAGGTTTGCCCTCAACAATATTCCTCATAAGCAACCTTACACTCTTTGTTGGCTTAATTCTAACACACCTCTTAAGGTCTCGGAACAAGCTAAGATTAAGTTCTCTATAGGAGGATATGAGGATGAGATTATTTGTGATGTTCTTCCTATGACAGCTTGCCATATACTTTTGGGACGACCTTGGCAATATGACCGTGGGGTCATTCACCAAGGGGTGTCTAATGAGTACTCTTTTCACCTCAATGGCAAGCGAATCATGTTGCACCCCTTAGCTCCACATGAGATCATGGCTGACCACATAGCCAATGAGCAAAGGAAGAAGATGCTCCTTGCCAAGCCAAGAGAAGTTCGGAAAGCAATCCAGGGAAGCCAAGTTTGCCTTTTGCTTGTTTATAAAGATGTGCTTTTCTCTCAACTCAAGATCTAGATGCTTTGCCCTCACCTATTGCTTTGCTTTTGCAGGAATTCGAAGACCTTTTCCAAGATGAGGTGCCGGCTGGACTTCCACCAATTCGAGGAATAGAACATCAAATCGATTTTGTGCCCGGAGCTTCCATCCCTAACAAAGCTGCATATAGAGCCAACCCCATGGAGACACAAGAGCTACAAAAACAGGTTGTTGAACTTCTAAACAAAGGCTATGTGCGAGAAAGCTTGAGTCCTTGCTCGGTTCCCGTCATCTTAGTTCCTAAGAAAGACGGATCTTGGAGAATGTGTGTGGATTGTAGGGCTATAAACGACATCACCATCAAGTATAGGCATCCTATACCTAGACTTGATGATATGTTGGATGAGCTCTATGGTGCAAGTATATTCTCCAAGATAGACTTGAAAAGTGGCTATCACCAAATAAGAATGAAAGAAGGTGATGAATGGATGACTGTCTTCAAAACCAAGTATGGTTTGTATGAATGGTTAGTCATGCCATTTGGGCTAACAAATGCGCCTAGCACTTTTATGAGGATAATGAACCATGTTCTTAGGGCTTTCTTAGGCAAGTTTGTGGTTGTATATTTTGATGATACCCTTGTTTATAGCCATAACTTGCAAGATCATGCTAAACACTTGAGATTGGTACTTGAAGTCCTTAGGAAAGAAAAGCTTTATGCAAACTTCAAGAAATGTCACTTTTGCTCGGATCATGTGGTTTTTCTTGGATTTGTAGTGAGCAAGGAAGGACTCAAGGTGGACCAAGAGAAGATCAAGGCCATACAAGAGTGGCCGGTGCCCGTGAGCATGACTCAAGTTAGGAGCTTCTTGGGCCTCGCTGGTTTCTACCGCCGGTTCGTGAGAGATTTCAGCTCAATTGCCTCACCTCTCACTGAATTGACAAAGAAGAATGTCCCTTTCCAATGGGGGCCCACGCAAGAGGAGGCGTTTGAGACACTTAAGGCCAAGCTCACACATGCTCCTCTCCTAGTGTTACCCGATTTCTCAAGTACATTTGAGATTGAATGTGACGCTTCGGGAGTGGGGCTAGGAGGCGTGCTCATGCAAGGAGGAAGACCCATTGCCTACTTTAGTGAGAAGTTGAATGAAGCTGAGCTCAAGTACCCCACCTATGACAAGGAACTTCTCGCTTTAGTAAGATGCCTCAAGGTATGGCAACACTACCTCCTACCTAAGGAATGTGTGATTCATTCTGACCATGAGGCATTGAAGTACCTCAAGGGTCAACATAAGTTGATGAAGCGCCACGCCAAATGGGTTGAATTCATTGAGTCTTTCCCTTATGTGATCAAACACAAGAAGGGAAAGGACAATGTTGTGGCGGACGCTTTGTCTCGGAGGTATGCCCTCATCACTTCTATGGATGCTAGAATGTTGGGCTTTGCTTTCATTAAGGAACTATATGTCTTGGACGAGGATTTCAAAGACATATTTGAGGCATGTAGTTCTTTGGGAAGCAAAGACCAATATTATTTGCACGAAGGATACCTTATGAGGAAAGATAGATTATGCATACCTAGTGGTTCAACTAGGAAATTGCTTGTGCAAGAAGCACATGGAGGTGGCCTCATGGGTCACTTCGGCGTTTCTAAGACGTTGCAAGCCTTGAAGGAACATTTCTTCTGGCCGCATATGCTTAGGGACGTCGAACGTTTGTGTGCTAAGTCCAAATTGAACCCTCATGGTTTGTACATGCCTTTGCCCATTCCCCAACAACCTTGGGAAGATCTATCCATGGACTTTGTTTTGGGTCTTCCTAGGACCAAAAGGGGAAAGGATTCTATATTTGTAGTTGTGGATCGGTTCAGCAAAATGGCACACTTCATTGCATGTCACAAAACCGATGATGCAACTAATGTGGCTAATCTCTTCTTTGACTTTGTGGTTCGCTTGCATGGGATTCCAAAGTCCATAGTGTCGGATAGGGACGTCAAGTTCCTTAGTCACTTTTGGAAAACCTTGTGGGCCAAGTTGGGTACCAAGCTTCTCTACTCAACCACTTGCCACCCCCAAACTGATGGGCAAACGGAAGTGGTTAATAGGACGCTTGGCACCTTACTTCGTGTTGTGCTTAAGACTAACCTCCGCAGGTGGGAAGAATGCCTCCCTTTCATAGAGTTTGCCTACAACCGCTCCACACATTCCGCCACCAAGAAGTCTCCTTTTGAAGTGGCCTATGGTAAGAACCCTACTACTCCCTTAGATCTTGTTGCTCACCCCATTGTTGCTTCTGTTAGCAAAGAAGGCCAGAAACTAGCGGAGTATGTCAAAAGGATGCATGAAGAAACTCGACGGCAGCTGGAGAAGCGCACGGCCCAATATGAGAAGCAAGTAAACAAAGGCCGCAAGGAGTTGATTTTTGAGCTCGGTGACTTGGTGTGGGTGTACCTCCGCAAGGAAAGGTTTCCCCTACAACGAAACTCCAAGTTGAAGCCTAGGGCGGAAGGACCATTCCAAGTGCTCGAGCGGATTAACAACAATGCATACAAGATAGAGTTGCCGCCCACCTATGGAGTGCATGACACCTTCAATGTGTCGGATTTGAAGCCCTACTTGGCGCAAGATGAGGAGGACACCCTAGCTGAAGATTCGTGGTCGAATCCTCTCCAAGAGGGGGAGGATGATGTGAATCCCTCTCTACAAAAAGTATTGTGGCCCCACTCCTTGAATTCAAACACTGATGTGAATCCCTCACATCTTGAACAAAGCATGGAAGCCAATCCATTGCCAACTCAAGATCCAGCACCAAAATGCATCACTCGGTCTAAGGCCAAGGAACTACAACAACTTCTCGACTTGGGCCTCCTCTCCACACAACTTGGGGCCGAGCATGACAAGGCCCATTTGTCATCTTGAAGGCCGAAGGAGGCCAGCCCAAACCAAGCCCATGAAGAAGCAACTTGGCCATGTGAAGCCGTGTGGAAATGGTGTGAATGCCGTGTGGAAATTTGAAGAGTTATGCATTTGGTGCATTCACCTAGTTGTCTTAAACACTTGCTTTCATTTTGCATTTAATCTTAGTCTTTTCCTATGCATCTAGTTCATGCATTCCAACCCTTGATATCCCTCTTGGGACGTGGAGAGTTGGCTTTAATTGCCTTGCTTTTGCTTTCGGTTTTGGCTATATAAAGCCTTGTAATCCTTGATGTAAGACTCAACTTTTGATCAATCCAATTCACTCCTTTGAGAGCATTTGATCCAGAAGTTCACCCTTGATTCATGAGTCATATTGAACCCTTATCTATCCCTCTTCAACCTTGGTGAGTCATATCCTTGGTTGAGCCCCACAGTTTTCTCTTGGTGGTGCGTAATATCCACCTAGGGCAGCCGATTACTTCCACCACCACCACGCCTCACTCCCGCCACCACCACCACTCAGTAACACCCCCTTTGGGCCCTCCAAAGCCACCATCTCCGCCGCAGAAAGAACCACCCCTAAGAAGGCCGCCTTCCTTCTTGCCGCTTGCTCCCTTTGGTGACACCATCCGCTAGGGCAGCCCGTTTCTTCCACCACCACCACGACTGACTCCGACCACCACCACCACTCTCTTCCACCCCAGTTGTGCCAACATCTCCCCAAGAACCGCCGCAGAAGTCGCCGCCTTCAAGGAGAACGCCGGCCCACTTCTTCACCTTTGCCGGTTGTCGTTGCCTCCAAATTGTGGATCAAACCTTGCACCGCTCCCAATCCGATCAAGGGTCTATCAAACACCATCACATTCGGCCTTGCTTCCCTTTGCATTAGAAAGAGCCAAGCTTATTTCAAGAGGTCCAAACAAAAGGCAAATGACCCCAATCAAAAAAAAAAGAAAAAGAAAGAAAAAGAAGAAAAGTCAAGCAAAGGGAAGGTCAAGTTTCTTCTCTTTTTTCGGTTTGGGCCACAACCCTTGGTGGGCTCTCTCACCCTCACTCGGCAACTTGGGCCACTAAATCCCTTCTCTCCATGTTCGTCTAGCCTTTGCCATTGTCAATTCGTGCCTTTGGGGCTCATAGGGTGGTCGTTTTGCCTTGACCTTGTCTTCCTATGTTGCACTTTGGCCTTTTATCCACTTAGCCTAAGGAATACAAGTTGGCTTGGTTTGAAGGTGCATTGGTCACACTCCCAATTGGCAAGTTACATATCATGCTTTTCATTGTCACCCCTTGCTTGAGCCATTGACTTGTCTTGCTTATGTCTTAGTATCTTTTCTTTTGATTGCCCTTTGCTTGCCCTAGACCTCACTTGTCTTGTTGTTTAGACATCATTGTGTGTGTTGTTTGTTTGTTTGATATTCCCTTCTTGCATTTCCCTTGTTTGTTTTATTTGGTCTTGTGTTATGTCTTACTACTTTCCTTGGAACATTTGATTGGCGTTTTCCTTTGGTTTTCCTAGGTGACGAGGCCATGGAATATCCTATGGAAGATGAGTTCGATTATCTCCTCGAGAAAGCCATCGGGTTTGAACAATACCACCGCCCTCGACCTCGAGCCTCCTATGGTATCCCCGACCGCAGCTCCAAGCGCCCCTCAGCGCCTCATTCCGTGCCACCAAGAGGAGGATATGACCGAAGGCCACCCAGTTACCGGCATGCTCGAGATCGGCCCCAGTTGAACCTTTATGTGCCTAGCCAACCCGAGGGCCATGGTGTAGGGGTGTCCTTCTACTCCTTCACCGGTTGCAACGACGGTGGTTCCGAGTTCTTGGCATGGGAGCGCCACACACGCTATGTCTTTGGCCGCTCGGATTATGATGTTCGCGAGGAGGTGCGCATCGCCACTTGGTACTTCACCGACTATGCCCGTACGTGGTGGACAACGATGCAAGAGTCCCTACGTCTCGGAGGCTTCCCGTCCATCCACACTTGGGCCCAACTCATAATCTACGTCATGGCTCACCACTATGCCCCGAGATCCACGCTAGCCAGCCCAAGTGCATGTGAACGTGCCTTCCCGATGCTCAACCACCACATCTCCGACCATGAAGCCCACGGAGAGGCTACTATTGACGGGGTTGCTCCTTGGAAAGAGGCCCAAAACAACGCTGCAATTGGCGTGCCTCAACATGCCTTGGTCGCACCTCGGATCGTTTCGGTTGTGCCTTCTTGTTCTATGGCCCACCTCAGTTTGCCTTGGAAGAGCCTCCATGCGCCTTGGTCGCGCCTCAAGTACCCTTGCATGCACGTCAGCCTCCTTTGGACGTGTTTGACATTGACTCGGGCGTGCCTCACATGGCCTCGGCCGCTCCTCACGACGCCTCATCCGCGCCGCGCCATGACACCTTGCCCGAGCCTCATCGCGCCTTGTCCGAGCCCCAACGTGCCTTGGCCGTGCCTCAAAGCACCTCGGCTATGCCGTGCAGCGCCCCTGCTGCACCTCAAGGATCCATGACCGCGTCTGGGGGTGCCTTGGTTGCGCCTCAGTGGGTACCTCGCCCTATCATCACTCGCAGCTCCATGAGCTCTTTGGCCACGCCTTGGATGGATGCCACACCTCTTGTTCCTTCTTGCTTGCCATTCTCACTCCAAGAGGAGGTCCATGCTATGGATGACGAGCATTATAAGCTTCCAAGGCCAGCTCTTAACCCCTACAACGGAGATGCTCCAATGACCCCTATATTTAGGGAGGTACCTTCTTTTGTCTCTCCTTTTATTCCCTTGAGTGATACCTTGCATGAGTTTCCATTTACATCTTTGGATAAAGCTTTATGTATGAAGACAAATTGTTTTGCATCTAGGACTACACATTCTTATTTGCATTATGGTTCCATGTCTCAATTCATGCCAACGAAGTTTCACTTATTGCTTGTTATTTCCTACATGCCTAAGTATGATAATTGTTTGACTTGTTGCATCATGAAGCACATACTTAGGCTTAGGAAGAGTGATGCCACTACTCTTGCATATGACCTTACACTTCCTATGACATATACCTCTCATGTTATTGCATTTAGTGCCTTAGGCAATAAACAAGGCTCGCATGTTATATACCCTTGGATTTGGCATACTCATGTTTGCTTCATAGCTCCCCATCCTTGTTGCATGAGATGTATTCACTTCATTTCTTTCCTCTCCTAGTTACGTATGTGCTTTGCATATTCCCTCTTTCGGCATACCTTTAGGACGCTTCATGTGTTGATTATGCGTATCCCATACCATGATAATGCCCTTATTATGCATCTTTGCAATGTTGATTTTTGGGCCTATTATGGGGGTACGGGCTGCCATCTCTCTACCTTGTCCTTGAGCATGCCTAGATCCTCCCCTAGGTTTTCTTTGCAAAAGGATTGTCATGTTGTTCGGGGCCCTTTGAGGATTATACCTAGAGCGCTTCCTTGGCACCCCTTGCCCATGGAGTATCATGTTGATTATGGACCTTTATGGACTGGCCATACATCCCTTCCTAGGCACCTCATTCATAAGGTATTTCAGGTTGACACGGAGCCTTTGAGGATAGCCCCACACCTAGCCTACTTAGGGACCCTTTCGTTAGGACCTCACCTTAGCTTTTCTCTTGGTTTGTGGCCCCGTGCTTGGGTGTTTTTTCCATTGATTTATCCTAGATATCGCCCTCCTGACCCTAGCATTCTTGTATCCTCTTCTACTGGGAATTGGGTGGTTGTGTATCTCACTCTTGTAGTCGGGTGGCCAACTCCTAAGAAGGGGAGAGATTCTCTTTGGGTGCTACTAGTTCATCTCTCCCACATGGCCGACCCCCTAGCTTGTAGGATCTCACACATTGCCTTGAGGGTGCCCACTGTTTTCCTTTTCCACATATGGCCACCGGACCTAAGCCCTCCCATCTACCCCATTCGGGCTGCACATGAACCGACCCCATCTCCCTTTTGGACCGTGCCTAGAGCCCTTCGTAGAACCACCCCAGGGAGTAGGATATTCTCACATTTTGTTGTTGAGTTGCTTTGTTGTAGGACCATGTCGGCGGCAACCTTGCTTAGGGCATTTTTGGCGTCTCCTTGGAGTACACATACCATGGAGTGGGGAGCTCTTCCAAGCCGTCTTATGGATGCCTACTTGCCTTATGTGCCCCCGGTCCCCGATGATCGAATTGAGAACAATTCTCCTTCAAGAAGGGGAGAGTGATGAGTGTCAACCACCCATCAACAAGGATTCAAGTTGCAATTTGTAAGGCCTAGGGTGATAAAACGTAGTAAGTTGTAACTTAGAGATCAATTCAGTACTAGCAATGTTACAACAACTACCTCCATCAATTATCACATTGCAAACCTTCCCTTTAACTAAACACCTAGTGTGGAACAAGTTTTCCCTTTGAT
Organism: Rheum nobile; assembly: GCA_027886185.1. Classification (NCBI taxonomy): domain Eukaryota; kingdom Viridiplantae; phylum Streptophyta; class Magnoliopsida; order Caryophyllales; family Polygonaceae; genus Rheum; species Rheum nobile. The sequence continues at coordinate 324,306 of WOAB01000761.1, read as the reverse complement.
TATCCTCACAAGGGGCAGGTTGTACATGAAAAGTTCTCTTACAAATCAAAGATTCCCCATGCGCATACTCAATGCCATCATCATTATCAACAAAATCAGATTCATGCTCAACATGCTCATCAACACAATCATCATCATTTTCATGTTCAGATTCAGATTCATATTGTCCTAGATGGTTGATCATGAGAGTTCTACTATTAGGGCAATCTTTCATCATATGTCCTCTTCCTTGACATTTAAAACAAACAACATCTCTAGCTCTAGAGTTAGGGTTAGGAGTACTCCCTTTGGGTCCATTGGTGGGGCCAGCCAAGCCTCTTGGAGGGTAGGGAGTGCCACTTGGTGGTGCATTTCTTCTCGGCCCTCCATGCTCCATGCTTGGCACCTTGTCCTTGTACTTGGCAATGGAATCCTCTCGGCCATATGGGGGGTAGCCTCGGCTAGGCTGGTTTCTCCAAGTGTTGGGGGCGCCAATTGCTCATGTGCTCCCTTGGTTCCTTGCCTTGGTCTTCCTCTCCACTTTGATTGCTAACTGCAGCAACTCTGTCATAGTGTCATAGGGAAACAAATCCACTTCATTAGCCAAAAACGGATTGAGAATTCTAAGATACCTTGCCATTGTTGTCTCCTCATCCTCAACGACATTGGCCTTCACCATAGCCACTTGCATGGCATTGTACGTCTCCTCGGCTGACATGGCGCCTTGCTTCAAATTTTCAAGTCTTTGACGAAGATCTCTTGTATGGTGTTGTGGCACGAACCTAGCCCTCATCAAAGCCTTCATTTGCTCCCAAGTAGCCACGGCTGGATCAAGGGCTCTTCTCCTCTCTTTGACCAAGTTGTCCCACCATATGAGAGCATAGCCATTGAACTCTAAGGCTGCCAATTGGACCTTCTTGTGCTCGGCAAAGTTGTGGCATGACCAAATCTGCTCTATCTTGGTCTCCCACTCCATGTACACATCCGGATCACACTTCCCTTCAAAGTTAGGGATCTTCACCTTGATTCTCCCAATTCCATCTTGCTCTTGTTCACGCCCTCGCCTTGGCTGATATCCCCTAGGTGGCTCGGCTCTCCAACCCTCGTCATCCATGTATTCGTCTTGAACACCTTGAAACTCATTAAAAATCTTAGGGGCATAATGTATTCCATGTAAGAGAGAGTTAGGAATGGAACCATGCTCTCGGTGAGCTTGAGCTGGGGCGGCTTGGAAGGGCGCGGTGCCTTGAGGGATGCCATGGTGTGACACGGCCGGGTGGGTGGCGGGCACGGGCGGGGACGCCTGATAGGGTGCAGCCCTTGCGGCGTTGTAGGCGGCCCGTTGGTCGGGGAGTGGCACTCTTGGTGGCTCATGTGAAGGGCCTCCTTGCTCGAAGTTGGCGCCTAAGGGAATGGTGGTTGGCTGCAGCGTCCGAGACTCCAAGGTGGCCATTCGAGTGGACAAGCTAGTTAGGGTATCCGACATTTGCTTGAGGAGATTGAAAACCTCAGGTGGCACCGGTTCGGAGCTCCTTGAACGAGTGGGGCTTGGTGATCTAGACATAATCAAAGCAAACTAAACAATCAACAAGTTAAGGTTAGTGAAAACAGAAATCACCTCACAAGTGTTTCACTCTTGTGTTTGATTCTCTCACTCTCTAATTGATGTTGAATGTTGGCTTCCTTGATGAATCGCCTTGTATGGATCAACAACCTCACGTGAGCTCAATGCACAAGCAACACAAACCAAAGAACGTGAGCTAATATAGGAGATAGCTCGGCAGAATTACGCAAATGAAAACAAGCAAAAGAAAGACTCAACAAAAGAAGAAAAACAAAGACTCTAGGAATGGACTTACAAAGCAAGAATGTAATGCAATGCAAAGATGGAAAGACTCAACAATTCGAACTCAAGAGGGCCAAAGTTATGCTTACTTGCCTTACACTTGTGCAATGGAGAGATGAACCGATGGAAAGGTAGGGAATGATGTGGTATAGGGCAAGATGCAGGCACGGCTAAGGCACTTGGTGGTGTCTTGCAGGCGGCGGTGGCTCCTTGAAGACGTCTTGAGTCACTTCCGAAAATTGGCTAAGTGTTAGCCTTGCTCTTCTTAGGATATGAATCACAACTTTAGGATAGCATTACATACACATGACATAAAATAAAAGATCTAATACTCGACTGAAATGTTCTTTTTTTTTTTTACTTTCTTTTTCTGACTTGGAAATAAGAAATAACAAATAATTATAATGTGAAATTCGAAAATAACCCACTAACAATCTGATTTGAAGTAGTCTTCTTGGTTGCTAGAAAATAGGAGTTGGTTGGGATCTCCTTTGACTCCACGCCTGATTTGAATTAGGAGTAGTGGCACGCCTAGTTTGTAGGGATTTGTTGGACCTCCACTTTGTTTTCACGTCTGGTAATGGAAGGCAGAAATGGAGTGGTGGGAGAGTTGGTTTGTGGGTGGTGGAGGTTGTGGTGGTGTCGGGTGGTTGGAGGGGTGGCGCCAAGGTGGTTTTTTTGTGGTGCTGGTGGCGATCGGTTCTCCAAAAACACAAGCAAAACTCAAGAAAAGAAACAACAACAACTCGGAATTGACTCTAAACAACAAGAACTCGACTGAAAACTCAAAAGGACTCAAAGGAAGACAAGACAAACCGAGAGATGTGTCTTGGCTGCGTTGGTGGACGTGTCTCGACGTCGTTTAGCTCTGATACCACTTTGATGTGGGGATTAGCCACGATTGATCCGATCTAGACGTCAAGCACTCTAAGAACTCAAAAGACGACAAACAAACAAGCTAAGTTAGAAATCTGCCATGAAAGTGTAAGGAAATTAACAACGAAAGATAGGAGAGGTAGAACCGAAGTTCCAATGAAGAAACCCTTGGCCTATGGACCAAGAACCACGCCAAATGGAAGAGTCGACCCTGCCTTGTACAACTTCACACAATTCGGCTCCAATGGTGGCCAAGAAGCACGAAGAGGATGCCTATGATGGCTCGTGAACACCAAGCTCGAAAGAGGTTGACACACACAAGAACAACTAAGCCAAATTCTCACAACCGTGTAGTTTTCTCACAAAAGCTCTCTTTTGATTGAAAACTGATTGTCTTACAATGATCAACAAATGTCTAACTAGGAAAGGGAATGTCTAAGGCAGCCTTTTATACTCCTAAAGGGCCGGTCTTAGACTTAGGAAAACAAGACTAAATCGTGTCCAAACAACATAAAACCAAAAGGGAAATAATGTCATAAAATGTTATAAACCCAATTACATTCTTCAAGCATTCTCCTCAACACTCTTGAGGTCTTCATGAACCGAGATGGTCACCATGGTCTTCAAATCCAGCTTAGGAAGATCCTCCAACATGGCTAGCTCCTTGGACAAGTAGAAGGTTACATACTTGTCCAACTCTTGTTGGATCTCCTTAGCCCTTGCTCTTGTAATGGCACCATCAAAAGTAGGCACTTGAGGTGGTGTAGATGATCCCTCATCAAAAGCTATGCCTTACTTGTCTTACACTTGTGTAATGGAGAGATGAACCGATTTGAAGGTAAGAGATGATGTAGTGTAGGGCAAGATGTAGGCACGGTTAAGGCACTTGGTTATGTCTTGCAGGCGTCGAAGGCTCCTTGAAGACGTACTTGAGCTCTCTTCAGAATTCCGGCTAAGTGTTAAGCCTTGATCTCCTTATGATGAGACTTACAACTTATGATAGCATTACATACACATGAAATAACATAAGAGACATACAATACTCGACTGACTTTCTTTTCTTCTTCTTTTTTTTTGATTTTCTTTTCTTTTTCTGACTTGGAAATAATAAATAAGACTAATTACAATTTAAATTTGGAAAATTACTATTGATGATAGAGGCCAAGTCTTGTTGCTTGAAATTAGGAGTCAGGCGTGGGCAGTTGAGGGAATGAGAGGCACGCCTTGATTGTAGGAGGTGGTTGTGCCTCGACTTTGTTCTTCACGCTTGGTCGTGGGAAGGCAGAAATGGAGTGGTGGAGTGTTGGTTCGTGGATGGTGGAAGCTGTGGTGGTGGCTGGTGGTTAGAGGGGCGCGCCAAGGTGGTTTTAGTGGTGGTGGGTGATCGGATCTCCCAAAAACACAAGCACAATCCAAGAGAAACACAACAACAAACTCGAAATTGACACAAACAAGAGATGACTCAATGCAGCAACAAAGAAGACTCAAGGGATGATACGGAAATAGCAAGAACACAACAAAACTCAAACAAAAAACAAAGGACACAAAGGTGGATGACTCAAACCGGTGGTGACGACTCGGCGGCGATGGTGGTGGTGGCTGGTGTCGACTAGCTCTGATACCGCTTTGATATGGGGATTATCCACAAGCACCTTGATCTAGACACCAACCCTTGGACAAACTCAAAACAAGAGGAACAATGGAGGTTAGATCTCGAAAATGGAAGAAACAATAGCAAATGATAGAAAAGGAAGAACCAAAACAAACAATGGAACAACCCTTGATCTTAGAGATCAAGAACCAAACCAAATGATGAATCAACCCTACCAATACAACCTTACACAATCGGCCATGGCAGCCAAAGCACAAGGAGGAGGCTTATGAACACCAATCTCTAGAGAGATTGACACACACAAGATCAACAAAGCAAGATCAAACCAACTCGGTGTTTTCTCTCCAAAAGCTCTCTTCTTGGATTGAAAACTGAAATATGCAACTTGCAAATGATGTCTAACGTGTCCAAAAAACATGCTAAGGCCTCCTTAAATACCCTCTAGGAGCCGGCCTTAGCTTAGGGAAAAACTAACTAAAACATGTCCCAAAACTAACATAAAAACATAGGAAATTGTCTAGTAAATGTATAAGACTTGTTACATGTCTTCAAGTCTTCTTGTCGTCACTCTTGGGGTCTTCATGGGGTGCAATGGTCAACATTGTCTTGAGCTCAAGTTCGGAAATGTCATTAATCATGGATGGCTCCTTGGACATAAAGAAGGTGACTACCTTGTCCAACTCGTGTTGCATCTCTTTAGCTCTTGCTCTAGTGATGGGACCATCAAATGTAGGCACTTGAGGTGGTGTAGGTGATCCCTCATCACGTGGATCTCGGAAGACAACAAGAACCAAACCAAATGCACAACCAACCCTTCCTTCTACAATCTCACACAACGATTGATGAGGATCGACCTTGGGGAGGCTTCGGTGCAAGAGGAAGGCCGATGGTTGCTGGTGTTGCGAATCTGAGCGATGGGAAAGATCGCGTTTTTCTCCTGGGCACTTGAGAGAATTGTCCGACGACACCTCGCAGTTTTAGCTAGGGCACGAGCCTAACTTTGATGGAGAAAAGGAATTAGGACGATCGGAGTTGTATGGAGGGAGAACGGAGCCAGGGAAGTCGCCGGTGAAATGCTTGGTATTCCCCGGGTAGGTGGAAGACGAGTTTGAAGGAGGATTTGATCCCTCAAGAGGCACGGGCTCCTGGGGATGAAGAACACAATGAAACTACTGGGAAATAAGGATAAAATGAGACAAGAAAAGCTGGGTTTATCCGTGTTCAAGTCTGCCTTAAAATGATCAACAAAGAGCTTATTTAAACTTGCCGATGGAGACAAAAAGGCTTCGGTTTCTTTCAACCGATGATGCAAACGATCGGCCAGCCATTTACCCCCATAATTACCCATAATGATGACTATAATAAGTTAACTAAATAATATAAAAGTTGGGCCGTGGAATTCAACAAAATGCCGAGCAAAAATTGGCATTTTCTAGCCGGTCTCGCTTGACCCACTACTTGGCGTGTCCGTGACTTGTAGACGGAGAATGGTGTCGTTGCTCGGCCACTTGGGCGTCATACGCGCCATCAGACCTTGGAGCAAGTCTTCATGGAGGGCCTTGGCCATGGAACGCGTCACTCGCCTTGAGGAATCGGCTTGGCTCTCGTCCACAACCTCGGCAATGGACTTATCACGCGGCGCCGACTCTTCTTTGGTCTCTTGAGTTGTGGGTGATGCGGGAGCATCCAAGGCTACACCCAAGATTCCCAAGAGTGGTCCACTCACAAGAGCTCAAGCGAAGCTCATGCAAGAAGAGTTCGAGAACTTGGCTAGCCTACATGTCTCAAGGGAGCCCGCCCTAGTTGAAGACTTCACCGAGCCGAAGCTACGGACGTTGGTGACCTTCCAAGCCAAGCCAAGCCAAGACGAACAAAGGACTCAAGAGTTGGAAGGCCCTGACTCGGCCCAAGCCACCAAACTCGGCCGGGTCCAAGCCGAGTTGTGCCCAGAGAAGCAAAGCCAAGGTGGCCCTGACTCGGCCCACAACTCGACCGGGTCCAGGCCGAGTTGTTCTCAGAGAAGTCGCCCTTCATCCTGACTCGGCCTGAAACTCGGTCGGGTCATGACCGAGTTTCCCTCAGTGAAGTTGCCCTCCACCTGACTCGGCCTGAAACTCGGTCGGGTCATGACCGAGTTTCCCCCTTTTTACCTCTTTTTGTCTCGGTTCTTGTTGGGCTTTTATGGGCCGACCCATTTGGCCATTTAAGACCTTTTTGTTTCTTTGTAACTAAGTTTTTCCCCAGTTATGAACCTTTGCTTTATGCATTATGAAGATTGAGAGCTCCATGGGAGTGTTTTCTCAAAGTTGATTCAAACTTGCTAGGTTGCTCTTGCGTTGTGTGAATTTCATCTATGATCTTGGTGCTCCAAGGCTTCACTCGCCTCCTTCTCTTGCTCTTTGGACACGTCCATCGTTGTGGGAGATTGTAGAAGGAAAGGTCATTTGTGCACATTGGTTTGGTTATTGGCGACATTGTTTGCCAAGGGTCTCTCCATTGCATCTTTCGGTTGTTCCTATATGCTTGTTTATTTCTTTGTTTCCTATCATTTGCTAACTTGTTCTCTTGTGTTTTCTCTTGTTTCCACCTCCATTTTCCATTCGAGTCTCTTGGCGTCTAGATCGGGCCACTCGCGGCTAATCCCCGCATCAAATTGGTATCAGAGCCATCTCGACGTCGAGCCACCACCACCCAGCCGAACCACCATCAAGGTTCTTCTTGAGTCTTCTTTTCCATTTTTCTTCATTGTTCATCTTGTTCTTCATGTTCATCTTGTTCTTCATGTTCTTCATGCTTGTTGTGCTTAAATTGTGATTACTTGTGCTTGTGCATGCATGAACTTGTTGCTTCTTTGTTGCCACCACAAAACCCCATCACCACCACCTTCCACCACCACCAAACACCCCCTCCACGCTGCTGAAAACTCCCCCACGAAACCCAGCTGCAACACCCTTAAACCCCCATCCGAAAATCCCCTCAAACCCACTCAAAAAGCCACAAAAGCAACCCCAAAACCCAGCTACACTTAGCCCCTAGGACCCACCTACATTCTAGCCCCCCAGCTATTTTCTGCCCCAAAGGTCTGTCATTTCAGCCCCAAAAGGCCTGCAAAAACTGACCCAAAAAGGCATGCAAAAAGTGCCTTTCCCCCCACTTGCTACCTAGGACATCATTACCCCAAAAAAGTGAACTAGAAGCAAGATATCCTTTATTTTTTTCTTGTTTATTTGTAACTGCACGTTTTTTTTTTATTTAAAAAAAAAATATCAGAAAAGGAAGGAAAAAGAAAAGCAAAAGCCAAAAAAAAAAAAAAGAAAGGCTTGTTCTTGTTTTATTTCTTGTTCTAGTTTACATTGTTGCACTTAATTTTTGTATTGTATCACATTGCTAGTGTTGTGATCATCAAAAAAAAAAAAAAAGTGGAAGAAGCTCGACTGAGCCAAACTCGGCCCCAACCCGGCCGAGTTTCAGACCGAGTCAGGCTCAGTCACCCCGAGTCGCCTTTGAACCTTACCTTGAACCTCAAGCTTGATTGCCTACCCCTTGCCACTCTTTTATCCTTTGGAAACTTGTTTATGTGTTCATGAGTATTGGTAGGAACGAGCTAGGTATGACATTGCATTGTTGAATTTCCTAAACACGATTCTTTGTTGTGTCATCCTTCTTGTTGTTTGTCTCCTATTGTGTGTGTCTTGAGCTTATCTTTCAAAATCCAAGAGCTATTCTCACCTTTGGTTGTGTGTTGTCTAAGTTCACCAAGTTCTATTGAAGTTTTTGTCCTTCTCAAGGCAACCTTACATTCCAAAGCTTGTATCGAATCAACAAGAGAGTGAGTGATCAAACACACAAGTGATCAAACACTTGTGAGGATTGTTTTGATTTCACTAACCCTAACATGTTTCTTGGAGTTTGTTGATCATGTCTTATAAAGGAAGTCCACCACATGGAGGGTCCAAACCAATGGCACCCGAGTTGTTCAACATGTTCAAGGCCATGTCGGACAACATTGATATCTTGTCTAATCGGATGGTAGCATTAGAGACAAGAGTGCCCAAGCCCGCAGCCGTGCCCCAAGAGATGCACCGAGTGCCCATAGCCACCAACTTCCCCCGGCGTAGAGATAAGCCTAATGCTCCTAACCATTATAATGAATTTCAGGAAATGCCAAGGCGTGCCTATCATGAGGAGCCAAGGCGAGCCTATGAAGATGAAGAGCAAAATGGAGTTGACAAGGTCAAGTGGAAGATTCCCTCTTTTGAAGGCCAAGGTGATTCATATGTCTACATGGAATGGGAGGCCAAAATTGAACAAATATGGAGTTGTCACAACTTTCCCGAGCATAAAAAGGTACAACTCACCACCCTTGAATTCAATGGTTATGCACTAACATGGTGGGATAATCTTGTGAAAGAAAGGAAAAGAACCTTAGATGCACCTGTGACAACTTGGACTCAAATGAAGGCCTTGATGAGAGCTCGCTTTGTGCCTCGACACTACACACAATTGCTACCCTTAGCCAACAAAATTGAAAGATAAACTAAGCATAGGAACCAAGGAGGAAGAAGTTCAAGTGGTAGCCAAAACCGAGGCTATCATCCTCATATGGAGCAAGGGGAGCCAAGGAGGAGTGCTAAGCCAAGCCCCTCCCCGCCGAGCCTAAATCCCCTAGCCGACGCTCCTAATGCCTCCAAATGAAGTACTCCTAACCCTTCTCCCAGAGCTAGAGATATTACATGTATTCAAGCCATGCTTGAGGAATTCAAGCCAAGAAGGAAGGAGGAGGTTCTTGCTATTGAACCAATGGTCATAGGAAAGGAGATTGAGCCAAAGGAAAAACAAAAGGATGTTGTAGAAGCATCTCCTTCACCTACAAAGATCAAGCATCGATTGCCCATCATTGTGCGTAGCTCATTCAAATCCTTGGCTACTCCATGGATGGACCGGACTCACATGGTTCCTTCAAGCTTGCCTTTCCTACTCCAAGAAGATGTTGAAGCTAAGGATGTTGAGCGGTCCAAGAAACCAATTTTCAATCAAGAGAAGAAGAATGTGCCAATGGAGACTAATGCAAGGGAAGTACCTCTTATCTCCACCTTTCTAATTCCATCTCTTGAGTTTGCAAATGAGAATGTCATTCCATATAGGACAATACACATGAAGAAATCAGTCCTTGCATGTAAAACTAGATATTCTTGTGTGCATCAAAGTTCTTTAGCACAATACATGTCTTGTGGAATGCGTCTTGTTCACAACATGATCCTTATGTCCATACATGTGTGTTATATTGATCCTTGCATCACTAAGCATGTACATCGGTCTAAGAAGAAGAGTGGAATAGTGTGTGCATGCTTGTTTGGATATCATGTAGTCATTGGAATATTTATGCTTAAATTCTTACAATTGTGTGCACATGCTAGAGGGCCTTATTTTGTCATTGTTGTTATGCCTAAGCCCTCTAACAAAACTGAATTCATGGCATGCCCAAAACTTCATGATGCATCTTATGTGACTAAACCTTGTATTGACCAAGTTGTGGAGTTGCATGGAGTTTCTAGTGCTTTGATTTCAGGCCAAGAAGTGAAGTGTGTGAGCTACTCAAAGTTGGAGTCTGGAGAAGAGCCCTTTGAACCAGGAGATCAAGACGTCCCACATGTGGCTGAATTGGTTCACCCTTTGCGGAAGGAAGACGAAGACATGGACATGCTTGATTCGAGGACGAATCCTTTCCAAGAAGGGGAGAATGATACGGGAGCATCCAAGGCTACACCCAAGATTCCCAAGAGTGGTCCACTCACAAGAGCTCAAGCCAAGCTCATGCAAGAAGAGTTCGAGAACTTGGCTAGCCTACATGTCTCAAGGGAGCCCGCCCTAGTTGAAGACTTCACCGAGCCGAAGCTATGGACGTTGGTGACCTTCCAAGCCAAGCCAAGCCAAGACGAACAAAGGACTCAAGAGTTGGAAGGCCCTGACTCGGCCCAAGCCACCAAACTCGGCCGGGTCCAAGCCGAGTTGTGCCCAGAGAAGCAAAGCCAAGGTGGCCCTGACTCGGCCCACAACTCGGCCGGGTCCAGGCCGAGTTGTTCTCAGAGAAGTCTCCCTCCATCCTGACTCGGCCTGAAACTCGGTCGGGTCATGACCGAGTTTCCCTCAGTGAAGCTGCCCTCCACCTGACTCGGCCTGAAACTCGGTCGGGTCATGACCGAGTTTCCCCCTTTTTACCTCCTTTTGTCTCGGTTCTTGTTGGGCTTTTATGGGCCGACCCCTTTGGCTATTTAAGACCTTTGTGTTTCTTTGTAACTAAGTTTTTCCCCAGTTATGAACCTTTGCTTTATGCATTATGAAGATTGAGAGCTCCATGGGAGTGTTTTCTCAAAGTTGATTCAAACTTGCAAGGTTGCTCTTGCGTTGTGTCAATTTCGTCTATGATCTTGGTGCTCCAAGGCTTCACTCGCCTCCTTCTCTTGCTCTTTGGACACGTCCATTGTTGTGGGAGATTGTAGAAGGAAAGGTCGTTTGTGCACATTGGTTTGGTTATTGGCGACATTGTTTGCCAAGGGTCTCTCCATTGCATCTTTCGGTTGTTCCTATATCCTTGTTTATTTCTTTGTTTCCTATCATTTGCTAACTTGTTCTCTTGTGTTTTCTCTTGTTTCCACCTCCATTTTCCATTCGAGTCTCTTGGCGTCTAGATCGGGCCACTCACGGCTAATCCCCGCATCAGTGGGGCTTGTGATATGGGCAAACCCACAGGGCCCTGGTCCCGGACCATCGGGGTCGCCTGTGACGATCAGGGGTCGGTCCACGGGGTCACATGGTTGCCAATTGCGCTGCAGCACAATTGGTAAAGCTGCATGTTAAAGGATCGGGGGTTCGATTCCCCCCGCCAGCAACCCGCAGGCCCTTGTGCTTGTGTCACCCTTGAGAATGGGGTGGTGCTCACAGGGGTTCAGCTGAGAGGGGTTGGGGTCACTGGTCTGCAGACTATCGGATCAGGGGTCGATCCACGGGGTCGCATGGTTGACCGAGAAGGGGTCATGCGGTTCTTGTAGTAGGCTGGTTCCTCATCAGCTTGGGCATATCATATCATCACCCCCCCCCCCCTTGAAAAAGATTCGTCCTCGAATCTGAGCCATGATCATCTTCCTCGTCATCAACCACATAAGGAGCCAAGTCCGCCACGTTGAACACATCGTGCACACCATAAGTGGAGGGGAGCTCAATCTTGTATGCATTGTTGTTGATGTGCTCAAGGACTAGGAACGGACCATCCGCGCGAGGCTTGAGCTTGGAATCACGGCGTGAGGGAAACCTTTCCTTCCTGAGGTGCACCCACACCAAGTCTCCGGGCTCAAAGATGACTTCACGCCTCTTCTTGTTGGCATGCCGCACATATTGCTCCGTGCGCCGCTCCTGCTGAGCCTTGGCGTCCTTGTGCAGCCTCTGGATCCACGCAGCCTGCTCAACGGCCTCCTTGTGTGGTGTACCTGCAATGGCGAAAGGAACCAAATCAATAGGAGTCGTGGGGTTACGGCCATAAACGAGCTCAAATGGGGACAAAAGAGTGGCGGAGTGGGTTGCCCTATTGTAAGCAAACTCAATGAATGGTAGGCAATCTTCCCACCGCCTCAAGTTAGTCTTAAGCATGGTTCTAAGTAAGGTTCCAAGGGTGCGGTTCACTACTTCGGTCTGGCCATCCGTTTGAGGGTGGCACGTAGTAGAGAAGAGCAACTTGGTGCCTAACTTGGACCACAAAGACTTCCAAAAATAGCTCAAAAATTTGACGTCCCGGTCCGACACAATGGAGTGAGGGATGCCATGGAGCTTAACAACATGCTCAAAATATAGGCTAGCCACATTCGGGGCATCGTCCGTCTTGTGACACGCTATAAAGTGAGCCATCTTGCTAAAGCGGTCCACGACAACAAAAATGGAGTCACGTCCGTGCTTGGTCCGGGGCAACCCAAGCACGAAGTCCATAGAGACATCCTCCCATGGCCTACTAGGGATTGGGAGCGGCGAGTAGAGTCCTTGCGCACTCAACTTGGACTTTGCTTGCTTGCACGTAGTACAAGCCGAACAAAGTCGCTCCACATCCTTGTGCATCTTAGGCCAATAGAAGTGCTCCTTGAGGGCTTGAAGGGTCTTGGCCACACCGAAGTGTCCCATGAGCCCTCCACCATGCGCCTCATGCAAAAGCAACTTGCGGTAAGAGCCGCTTGGCACACAAAGTCTAGGACCCTTAAAGAGGTGATAAGGATCGACTTGGGGTTGTGCTCGGTGCAAGGAATGGCCAGCAACACATCAAGGGATCAAGCGCCGAGAGAGGGGGCTGATTTGGGCGAATTGCTCGGCGTTCTTGGGGCAGTTGTGGGGCGTTTTGGATGGTGAAGCAAGCTGCGTATGGGGATGATGATGGGAGAGGGGATAGGTGATCCTCAAGGCTGGATATTACACACCAATCACGAAGAACAAGAAATCAACAAAGGATATTATGCACCAAGGCTGATTTCTGAGTTGTTTGATCGATATGACACACGATCAAAGGGAGCTTCGAATTTCTCTGAAAAAGAGAGGTTTTCTTGATGAAAATTAAGGTTCAAAGCTGCCTTGAAACTGATTACAAGATGGGCTTAAATAACCATCAAAGCCAAGCTGAAGTTTAATGCAAAACTGAAGTAAATGAAGTCTTTTGGCCTTCACACAAGGCTGCCAAAATTCAGCATTAACTAAGCCAATAAGGTGTCATTTAAGGGGCTTGAATGAAGCCTTTGAAAGCCCCATAAGCCGTGAGCATCATCCCTTGGCTTGCATGGAACCCGGCGGCGTCTTGACCACTAGGATAGTGGCGTGCTCGTCCCCTTGGCTCCGGAGTGTACCTAGTGTGGTTAGGCCTTGCTTGAGCTTCTCTTGTAGTTCCTTAGCCTTGGCTCGAGTGAGCCTCCTTGGTTGAGCATCTAGCTCCTTAGAATCCCCTTCACTTGAAGTAGAAGCAAGTCTTGGCGAGCGTCGAGGTGTTGGGGATTCAAGATGGGATGGGATCACATCATCCTCCCCCCCTTCAAAGAGATTCGACCTCGAATCTGAACCATTATGCTCCTCATCTTCGACCACCAAGTATGGGGCTAGGTCCGTCACATTGAAGACATCAAGAACACCATAGGATCGGGCAACTCCAGCCTATAAGCATTGTTGTTGATGCGCTCCAAAACTTGAAATGGACCATCTCCTCGGGGCTTGAGTTTAGAGTTCCTTAGTGTAGGGAACCTCTCCTTCCTTAGGTGCACCCATACAAGGTCTCCCGGCTCCAAGATCAACTCCTTTCTCTTCTTGTTGGCTTGCTTGACGTATTGCTCCGTCCTCCTCTCAAGTTGGTTCCTTGTGTCCTCATGGAGTTGCTTGATCTTCAGAGCTTGGTCGACACCTTCTTCACTCAATTGGTCCTTGATTGCATAGGGCACCAAATCTAGTGGGGTGGCCGGGTTCCTTCCATACACCACCTCAAATGGCGTCTTGCGTGTGGCTGAGTGGATAGACCTATTGTAGGCAAATTCAATGAATGGCAAGCAATCTTCCCACCTGCGCAAGTTAGTCTTAAGCAATGATCTAAGCAAGGCTCCAAGAGTTCGATTTACCACCTCAGTTTGCCCATCGGTTTGGGGGTGACATGTGGTAGAGAAGAGCAACTTGGTACCTAGCTTTGCCCATAGGGACTTCCAAAAGTAGCTCAAAAACTTGACATCACGGTCAGAAACAATAGTATGGGGGATGCCATGCAACCGAACAACATGCTCAAAGAATAGATTAGCCACATTAGGTGCATCATCAGTTTTGTGACAAGCTATAAAATGAGCCATTTTGCTAAATCTATCCACAACCACACAGATTGAATCCCTTCCTTTCTTAGTCCTAGGAAGGCCAAGCACAAAGTCCATAGATATGTCCTCACAAGGCCTATGAGGAATCGGCAATGGTGTGTAAAGCCCATGTGGATTCAACTTAGACTTTGCTTGTTTACAAGTCACGCATGATGCACAAAATTTCTCAACATCTCTATGCATGCGTGGCCAGTAGAAGTGTTCCTTGAGGGCATGTAAGGTCTTAGTCACACCAAAGTGTCCCATGAGACCTCCTCCATGCGCCTCTTGGACAAGCAATTTTCGGCTAGATCCACTTGGAATACACAATCTTGGACAAGCAATTTTGAGGCAAGTAATATTGTTCCTTACTTCCTAAAGATTGGCATGCTTTAAAAAATTCTTGAAAATCAGCATCAATAGCATACAAATCTTTCATGAAAGCAAATCCTAGCATGCGAGCATCTAGAGTGGAAAAGAGAGCATACCTCCTTGACAAAGCATCAGCCACAACGTTTTCTTTCCCCTTCTTGTGCTTGATTACATATGGGAAAGCTTCAATGGACTCCACCCACTTGGCATGACGCTTGTTGAGCTTATTTTGACTCTTAAGGAACTTGAGAGCTTCATGGTCAGAATGGATGACAAACTCCCTTGGAAGTAGGTAATGTTGCCATGTCTTGAGAACTCTCACAAGGGCTAGGAGCTCTTTATCATAGGTTGGGTAGTTCAACTCAGCTCCACTTAGCTTTTCACTAAAGTATGCAATGGGGCGTCCCTCTTGCATAAGCACTCCTCCAAGTCCAATACCTGAGGCATCACATTCAATCTCAATTTTTTTTGAAAAGTCAGGTAGAGATAGCAATGGTGCATGTGTGAGTTTGTGCTTAAGAGTAGTAAAAGCTTCCTCTTGTCTTGCACCCCATAAAAAGGATACATTCTTCTTGGTGAGCTCGGTTAGAGGCGAAGCGATGGTGCTGAAATCTTTGACAAAGCGGCGGTAGAACCCAGCTAGACCTAGGAAGCTATGCACTTGTGTCATTATGGTTGGTGTTGGCCACTCCTTGATTGCCTTAACCTTCTCCTCATCCACCTTGAGTCCTTCCTTGCACACCACAAACCCAAGAAAAACCACGTGATCCGAACAAAAATGGCATTTCTTAAAGTTAGCATACAATTTCTCTTTTCTCAAAACCTCAAGGACTTGTTGAAGGTGTTTAGCATGCTCTTCCAAATTATGGCTATACACTAGAATGTCATCAAAATACACAACCACAAATCTGCCTAAGAAGGATCTTAGAACATGATTCATCAACCTCATGAAAGTTCTTGGAGCATTAGTTAAGCCAAAGGGCATAACTAACCACTCATATATGCCATAGGTGGTTTTGAAAGCAGTTTTCCATTCATCACCTTCTTTCATACGGATTTGATGATAGCCACTTTTTAGATCAACTTTGGAGAACACACTTGAACCATGGAGCTCATCAAGCATGTCATCAAGTCTAGGTATGGGATGCCTATACTTGATGGTTATGTTATTGATGGCTCTACAATCCATGCACATTCTCCATGTACCATCTTTCTTTGGTACTAAAATAACGGGAACTGAACAAGGACTTAGACTCTCTTGGACGTACCCCATTTCTAGCAAATCTTGAACTTGCTTCTGAAGTTCCTTGGTCTCGGCGGGGTTAGCCCTATAAGCGGCCTTGTTAGGAAGTGATGCACCCGGCACAAAGTCTATTTGGTGCTCTATGCCCCTTATGGGAGGCAATCCAGCCGGCACTTCATCTTGAAACAAGTCATCATATTCCTGCAAAAGAGAGGCAATAAGAGGTGGCAAACAAGTTAGTTCTTCCTTGGAAATCAAAACTTGTCGACTCATGATAAGAAAACAAACTTGACTTCCCTTGAGAGCATACAAAACCTCCTTTGGCTTGGCTAACAAAATGTGGTTAGAGGCTGCCTTGTTGCCTCCTATAGCCATCTTGCCTCGGCTCCTCTCCTCTTGTTCACGTTGGACCTGCCTTTGTTCCCTAGCAATGTGGTCAGCCATGATTTCATGCGGAGCTAGAGGGTGCAACGTGATTCTTTTTCCTCTCAAATGGAAAGAATACTCATTAGTAATCCCTTGGTGAATAACACCCCTATCAAACTGCCAAGGCCTCCCTAGAAGGATGTGGCACGCAGTCATGGGCAAAACATCACACAAGACTTCATCTTGATATCCTCCTATAGAGAAGCTCACCTTAGCTTGTTCACTAACCTTCAATGGAGTGTTAGAATTCAACCAACAAAGAGTATAAGGCTGAATGTGAGGAGTAGTAGGGAGAGCAAACCTTTTCACTACCTCTTGATCAATAATGTTGCAACATGAGCCTCCATCTATGATGAGGTTGCAAAGTGTACCTTGGATTCGGCACCTTGTATGGAAGATGGTCTCCCTTTGGTTGGGAGTGGAGGGTGAATCATTGGCCATGAGAGTTCTCTTCACCACAAAGCACTCTCCTTGAGTCTCGGCCATCACTTGTATCTCCACTTCCTCCACTTCCTCTTGGTTCTCCTCTTGGTGCTCATCTTCAGATTCATAATCCCCCACGATGTTGAGAAGGACTTGGCGACGGGTAGGGCAATCCTTGGCCATGTGTCCACGGCCTAAGCACTTGAAACACTTGATTTCCCTAGTCGGGGTCACACCTTCTCTTCTCAGATTTGGAGGTGTAGGATAAGCTTCTTTTCTTGGCTGCACGAGAGGAGAGTCTTGCCTAGGCTCTTGACGCCGGGGAGGGTAGTTGGTGGCGCTAGAGCTAGGGTTTTGCCACGGCTTGGAGCTTTGCCACGACTTTGAGCTAGGAGTTAGGCCCTTCTTTTGTGGCAAGTTCTTATACACATGGTTAGTGTAATGAAGAACTTCTTCCATGGTTGTTCCTCTAACAAAATGCTGCATGTTCACTATAGCTTTAAGGTCAGCATTCAAATTTTCAATGAATTTAGAGATAACATACCCATCCGGGAACCTTAGGCCCGATCTAAAGATGAGAGTCTTGAGCTCTTTGTAGTACTCATCGGGGGTCTTGGTTCCTTGATGCGGGAGCATCCAAGGCTTCACCCAAGTTGCACACAAAGAAAGATGGTTCACTCACAAGGGTTCGAGCCAAGCCATTGAGGAAGGAGATGGTCCACTCACAAAGAGCTCGAGCCAAGCGTATGCAAGAGGAACTCAAGAACTTGGTTAGCCTACACGTCTCAAGGGAGCCCACCCTCATCGAGGACTTCACCAAACCAATGGCAAGGACCTTGGTGACTTTCCGAGCCGAGCCAAGCGCGGGAGAATGGCGACCACAAGAGTTGAAACCCAAGGTCCTGACTCGGCCCACCAAACTCGGCCGAGTTGTGCTCAGTTATGGCGACCCCTCAGCAAAACTGTCATATCTTCTGATTCCCAACTCCGATCGCTCTCAAATTTGTAGGAGTGAAACTAGACTTCAAGATCTATCTCTGGGCATTGGAATCACTCCATTCCGATCAAGGACGAGAGAGAACGGACCTTCTGAAGTTATGCCCAGAGAAGCCATCCGAGACATGAACCTGACTCGGCCCATAACTCGGCCGGGTCCAGGCCGAGTTATTCTCAGAGAAGAATGTCGAGCCTAACTCGGTCCACAAACTCGGCCGGGTCAGGACCTTGTTTGGCCGAGTTTGTCCTTTTTTTAGCCCTTTTGTCTTGTTTTCTTGTTGGGCTTTTGTGGGCCGACCCCTTAGGGTATTTAAGGCCTTTGCTTGTCTTTTGTAAAAGGAACTTTTTGATGAATGAAAATGTTGCTTTGAGAATTTGAGCTTGAGAGCTCTCATGGGAGAGTGATTCTCCATGGTTGATTCGATCTAGCTTGGTTGCTCTTGCGTTGTGTCAATTTCCTCTATGATCTTGGTGCTCCAAGGCTTCACAAGCCTCCTTCTCTTGCTCTTTGGACACGTCCATCGTTGTGGGAGATTGTAGAAGGAAAGGTCGTTTGTGCACATTGGTTTGGTTATTGGCGACATTGTTTGCCAAGGGTCTCTCCATTGCATCTTTCGGTTGTTCCTATATCCTTGTTTATTTCTTTGTTTCCTATCATTTGCTAACTTGTTCTCTTGTGTTTTCTCTTGTTTCCACCTCCATCTTCCATTCGAGTCTCTTGGCGTCTAGATCGGGCCACTCGCGGCTAATCCCCGCATCAAATTGGTATCAGAGCCATCTTGACGCCGAGCCACCACCATCTCAGCCGAGCCACCACCTTTGGTTAGCTCCTTGAGTCTTCTTTTCCAATTCCTTCATTGTGTTCATCTTGTTCTTCATGTTCTTCATGTTTTTCTTGCTTTGTTGTTTCTAGTCTTGTTTTGCTTATGCTTGTGTATTTGTGGACTTTGCTTGCTTGATATTTTCATCACCTTTCCAAAAATCCCCACAAAAAGAAAGCCCTACCACAAGCCTTGCAAAAATCTAAACAAAAACCCAAAAACAAATTTTCTGGCGACCGAAAAACCCTTCCGCCGCCTTGCTACCACCACCACCACCACCCAACAGCCACCACCCACCACCACAGCAACCCCACGTTCCCAGCCATGCCCCTTGAATGTTTGATTGTTAAGGCTTAAAGTGTGCATGTGATTTGGCACAATTTTGGCAAAGAAACACCTTACTTTCTTTCTAGCCATTTTGGTTGCCTTAGGAAGTTTGGGAAAGAGCCAAAAGGGACCCTTTGCAGCCTTGTATGTGGAAGAGAGCTTGAAAGCTACCTATTGCTATTAGTGGCAAGTATCCAAGCTTCTTTCTCCCCTCTCTCCATTTCGGCCCACACCTTTTAGCCTCCAAAATCAGCATTTTCTTTGTTCCAAGGAAGTCCAAGTCAACACAAAAGAGAAGAAAGGAGAAGCCTATTTTCGGCCACCCACTATACCCACACAAATCAGCCCATTTCTTCCAAAACCAAGGGAAGCCAAGAAAAGAAAGCCCACACACTTGTCTTCTATTTTCTTGTTATTGCACGTTTTTCCCTACAAAAAAAAAGAGAAGGCAAAAGAAAGTCAGCAAAAAAAAAAAAAACGAGATCAAAAAAAAAAGGAAGAAGAAAAGAAAGACAAATGTGTATGTGTTTATTGGTGCTTTCTCTTGATATCATTAAGTGTTCTTGAAGACTTGATCATCCTAGCCCAAGCTTGATACCCTACTCACCTTGCCTAAACACATTTCATATCATTGGCAATTGTTCACAAGTCATGAGCATTGGTATTACATGCTAGATATAACATTGCTTTGTTGGGTCTTCTAAACACTTTTTCATTGAGTCTTCTTGTGTGATCGTATTGAATCCAATTGTGTTTGAGCTTCCATTGTGTGTCCCTTGGGCTCATTTCCAAGTCCAAACACATATTTTAGTTCCACCCAATTGCATTGTCATTCTCTATGATCCAAGAGCTATTCTCACCTTTGGTTTGTGTTGTCTAAGTTCACCAAGTTCTATTGAAGATTTTGTCTCTCTCAAGGCAACCTTACATTCCAAAGCTTGTATCGAATCAACAAGAGAGTGAGTGATCAAACACCCGAGTGATCAAACACTTGTGAGGATTGTTTTGTTTTCACTAACCCTAAAATGTTTCTTGGAGTTCGTTGATCATGTATTATGTAGGAAGCCCATCACATGGAAGGCTTGGTGCCAAGCCACCCGAGCACGAGATGCACCGAGGAATCCCAAGGCGTTCCTATCATGAGGAGCCAAGGCGAGCATATGAAAATGAAGAATGGGAGCAAGTGCCACATCTAGGCTTCCAAAGAAGGAGAGCCCGAGAGCAAGAGCAAGATGGTATTTGCAATACCATGGTGAGAATCCCATCTTTTGGAGGCGAAAGTGAGCCATATGTGTACATGGAATGGGAGATCAAGGTGGAACAAATATGGAGTTGTCACAACTTTCCCGAGCATAAAAAGGTACAACTCGCCGCCCTTGAATTCCATGATTATGCACTAACATGGTGGAAAAATCTTGTGACACAAAGGAGAAGAGCCTTAGAAGCACCCTTGACAACTTGGACTCAAATGAAGACCTTGATGAGATATCGCTTTGTGCCTCAACATCTCATCCATGTTCTAGAGCAAAGGCAAGAGAAGTTGAGACAAAGATCAATGTGTGCCAAAGAGACTCACAATGCTAGGCAAGTTGCAAGAGTTAGAGCAAGTGTAATCCAAGATGAAGAGACAACCATGGCTGGAAACCAAGGAGGAAGAGGTTATAGTGGCCAGCCAAGCTCTTGGAGAAGTGATAGCCAAACCCGAGGCTATCAACCATATGGCTATGACTCCCTACAAGGAAGGGACAAGAGAACCTTCTCAAGTCCTCATGTGGAGCCAATGAGTAGTGCTCAACCAAGCTACTCCACGTCAACCCTAAGGCCCCTAACCGTTGTTCCTAATGCCCCACGAACACCATCGGAGGAACTATCGGACATGCTTAAGGAAATATCGGCCAACCTTGATCGCTTGGCCAAAAAGATGATGCCATTAGAGGCAAAAGTAACCGAGGAGGTTCTTGCTATTGAACCAATGGCCAAAGGAGAGGAGATTGAGCCAAAGGAAAAACAAGAGGACGTTGTAGAAACATCTCCTTCACCTACAAGGGTCAAGCATCGATTGCCCATCATTGTGCGTAGCTCATTCAAATCCTTGGCTACTCCTTGGATGGATGCAACAATTATGGTTCCCTCATACTTACCATTCTCACTCCAAGAAGAGGTCCATGCCATGGATGTTAAGCATGCCAAGGAAACGCATTCTTGCCTTGAAAAGGAGAAGACACATCTAAGGGAAGTATCACTTGTCTCTACTTTTCGTATTCCTTTTCCTTTGCTTGAATATGAATTGTTTCCTAGGGGAAGAGAATCTCATGTGCTTAAGTCTATTTTAGATTGTAGAACGAGGTACTCATGCATACATCAAAGTTCTTTAGCACAATACATGTCTTGTGGAATGCATCTTGTTCATAACATGATCCTTATGTCCATACATGTGTGTTATATTGATCCTTGCGTCACTAAGCATGTACATCGGTCTAGGAAGAAGAGTGGAATAATGTGTGCATGCTTGTTTGGATATCATGTAGTCATTGGAAGATTTGTGCTTACATTCTTACTATTGTGTAGACATACTAGAGGGCCTTATTCTTCCATTGTTGTTATGCCTAAGCCCTCTAAGGAAGCCAAATTCATTGCATGCCCTAAACTCCATAATGCATCTTATGTGACTAACCCTTGTATTGACCAAGTTGTGGAGTTGCATGGAGTTTCTAGTGCTTTGATTTCAGGACAAGAAGTGAAGTGTGTGCTCTACTCAAAGCTGAAATCCAGAGAATTGCCCTTTGAACCCGGAGAGATCATGGTGTCCTTAATGTGGCTGATTTGGTTCATTCCTTGGTGGAGTGCATTCGGGAATTGCATGAGCGCACAAGGAACAAGCTTCATGCCAAGGCGGAGCACAATGCAACCAAGGCCAACAAAGAGCGCCGCCGCTTGGTGTTTCACCCCGGAGAGGAGATGTGCCTTCCAAGAGGCGCAAGTCCAAGTCTTCCCAAACGGCGAAGTACAAGGCATACATGCTTAGATTCGAGGTCGAATCTTTTCCAAGAAGGGGAGAATGATGCGGGAGCATCCAAGGCTTCACCCAAGTTGCACACAAAGAAAGATGGTTCACTCACAAGGGTTCGAGCCAAGCCATTGAGGAAGGAGATGGTCCACTCACAAAGAGCTCGAGCCAAGCGTATGCAAGAGGAACTCAAGAACTTGGTTAGCCTACACGTCTCAAGGGAGCCCACCCTCATCGAGGACTTCACCAAACCAATGGCAAGGACCTTGGTGACTTTCCGAGCCGAGCCAAGCGCGGGAGAATGGCGACCACAAGAGTTGAAACCCCAGGTCCTGACTCGGCCCACCAAACTCGGCCGAGTTGTGCTCAGTTATGGCGACCCCTCAGCAAAACTGTCATATCTTCTGATTCCCAACTCCGATCGATCTCAAATTTGTAGGAGTGAAACTAGACTTCAAGATCTATCTCTGGGCGTTGGAATCACTCCATTCCGATCAAGGACGAGAGAGAACGGACCTTCTGAAGTTATGCCCAGAGAAGCCATCCGAGACATGGCCCTGACTCGGCCCACAACTCGGCCGGGTCCAGGCCGAGTTGTTCTCAGAGAAGAATGTCGAGCCTAACTCGGTCCACAAACTCGGCCGGGTCAGGACCTTGTTTGGCCGAGTTTGTCCTTTTTTTAGCCCTTTTGTCTTGTTTTCTTGTTGGGCTTTTG
The DNA here is from genome assembly GCA_027886185.1 of Rheum nobile. NCBI lineage: Eukaryota > Viridiplantae > Streptophyta > Magnoliopsida > Caryophyllales > Polygonaceae > Rheum > Rheum nobile. The sequence goes on along the minus strand of WOAB01000761.1, from coordinate 301,809 downwards.
TGGGCCGACCCCTTAGGGTATTTAAGGCCTTTGCTTGTCTTTTGTAAAAGGAACTTTTTGATAAATGAAAATGTTGCTTTGAGCATTTGAGCTTGAGAGCTCTCATGGGAGAGTGATTCTCCATGGTTGATTCGATCTAGCTTGGTTGCTCTTGCGTTGTGTCAATTTCCTCTATGATCTTGGTGCTCCAAGGCTTCACAAGCCTCCTTCTCTTGCTCTTTGGACACGTCCATCGTTGTGGGAGATTGTAGAAGGAAAGATCGTTTGTGCACATTGGTTTGGTTATTGGCGACATTGTTTGCCAAGGGTCTCTCCATTGCATCTTTCGGTTGTTCCTATATCCTTGTTTATTTCTTTGTTTCCTATCATTTGCTAACTTGTTCTCTTGTGTTTTCTCTTGTTTCCACCTCCATCTTCCATTCGAGTCTCTTGGCGTCTAGATCGGGCCACTCGCGGCTAATCCCCGCATCATTCCTTGCCTCAATTGCTCCAATCTTCCATGGACACGGGCTGAGTAGTCCTCGGGCACAAATCTGAACCTAAGGGCTTCCTTGAGCTCTTCCCATGTGTCGATGGGAGGAATGTTGGAATGGACCCTCTCTTCTTGTTCCTACAGCCACCATTGGTCGGCAAAGCCCTCGAACTTGATGCTAGCAATGGCAATCTTTTGAGCCTCGGAGTATTGGTAGAAGTCGAACACTTGCTCAGTTTTGTTCTCCCAATCAATGTACACTTCCGGGTCAGTTGAGCTTCCAAAGGGTTGCACTTCCAACTTGACATGAGGCATGCGGCCCCTCTCTTGCTCATAGTCATATTGGTGCCTTTGGGCTTGATAGGGCACCGGATGTCCTCGTCCAAACCCTCTTCCTTGCACATTCCTTCTCGGCTGCATGGCTGGCGCATGATGCCGGGGTTGGCCATAGTTGTTTTGGGGCACATGAGTGTCTTGCCTCTCCAAATAGTGACTCCGCACATCTTGACCTACATAGTTAGGCCGCAAAGGAGGAAACAAAGTAGATTGAGGAACAATAGGAGGAGCATGGCCAGAACTCATACCTTGCTCAAATCTTGTGGTGGACACCAAAGGAACTTGTGAGGACACAATTCCTTGTAGAGAAGGGAGAGTCAACTCTCTTGACATAGGGCCGGTTTGCTCTCCTTCTACGTGTGACGAGTGGAAGGCCTCGTCTCCATGAGCATCACTTCGGCGGCTGATGGAGGACCATCCCTGCACCAACCACCATCCGGGCCCATGACAAGGAGCCAAGCTAGACGTCTCTAAGATGAGCTAGCCGTGATCATACATCAAGCCCCGGTGGAGGTTCCAACGGCCACATCCAAGGCCTTCTCGGTGACAAGGGTTCATAGTGGTTGAGTGTAGGATTTGTCTACACCTTCCACTATTAGAAACTTTCTCTTTTTAGCATGATTTCAGCCGTGGAGGGCTTAGACATTATTAGACTCGGTTTTACTCTTTAATTCCGGTTTAGCATTTATTTTAGCATTTTAAGAGCCGGTTCACTAGGAACTATTTAAGCTCTTTGTTATTTCCTTTCTTAGCAGCAATCACATTAATTAAGAACTTATTTTCTGAATTGGAAACCTCCCCAAAAGAGAGGTTTCGTGAGTTGCTCATTCCGAACTGATTTTGGTCGAGTTGTGTTTGTCAATTGCTTTCAAGTTGTTGATCCAAATCGACACAAGATATCCTCTTCGTGGTTTGAAGATCCGTTCTTCCTTGTGTGAAGTTGTAGAAGGCGAGGTCATCTACTTTAGGGTTGGAGGTTCTTGATTCATCCGAATCAAGGGTTTCTAATTCCGGGTGTTTGGTTTCTTCTTATCCCTTTCATTCATCTCTTCTTCTTGCCGCCGATTCTGACTTTTGTTGTTGTTCTTGTTTGTTCGTGTGTTGATCACCAAGGTCGGGCCATCCTACGGCTTACCCCGTATCAAAGTGGTATCAGAGCTGAGTTTTGGTGTCAACAATTGTGCTTGCCGAGTTCTTCAATTCGGTATTGGTGTCTTGTGTCATTTGGTTGTGCTTTGCATAGCCGAATCTGTTTTCCTTTCTGCTTGTTGTCTTGTTGAGTCGATTTGTATTGTTGCTTGCCATTCTAATTGTGTTTGTGTACTGTGGAGATAGGATTGTGTGTCTTGTGGAGATCGGGTCGTGTGTGTGTGAAGAAGGGACGATCACCATCATTACCACCACAAAACAGCCGCCAATCATTGCCGGAAACACCAACTCCAGCCACCACCATCACCGTCTCAAAACAACCGTCCACCATCTCCATCCCCACCACTAATCCCACGTTCTCCACCCTTCATAACCGGTGACTTCTCCAAGGCCAGCATCAAGGGATCCTAACCCTAATCCACGGCGTGCCAACGGTCACTTGCCCTAAACTTGTGGCTTGTGGGCGTGAAGAATTTTACTTCTCCTACAATCAAGGCGTGGCTAACCTCCCCAAGTAATCCACTCGGCCATACACCCTACAAAGGTGGCGTGTGGGTTGAAGGAGTCAACAAATCCGATTGCTAGCTCCTACAATCAAGGCAACAAGGCTTATCCTTCTAGTTTTCTTATTTTTCTTTTATTCCAATTCATTTGTAATTTGAATTTCGAATTTCTTTGTTAAAAAAAAAAAAAAGAGAAAAGAGAAAGAAAAGAATATCAGAATAGTCAAAAAAAAAAAAAAAGAATCAATCGTCAAAAAAAAAAAAGAGAAGACGATCTTAGTGTTGCATTGTATTTCATTTCATTTTCTTCTAGCCTCAGTCTTGTATTACATTAATACTTAGGCTTAGTTGTTAACCAAAGTTGTAAGTTACTCAAGAGACAAGCAAGGAGCCGAAGACCTCAAGTGCCGTCCGGTAAACCCTAAATTTCCTAGCCTCACCTTTCTCTTGTGCCTACGTTCCTTCTCCTCATCACACCGATTTCTACATCATCCTTCCACCTCCACGAGCACAAGCCAAGGTGAATCAAGGTAACAATTGTCCTCTTGAGTTCTTAAACTTTCCTTGTTATTGTCCATATCAAGCTTGCATTACATTCGTGCATGCTAGTATTCTTGAGTTAAATTTGTTTGAGTCTTATTAGTCTCCTTGCAATTACATCCTTGTGAGGTTACTTTGTTGAGTCTTGAGTCTTCTTGTCGTTTTTTTCTTTTGTGTTTCGTCTTGCCCTAAATTCCAGAAACTATTGTGTTTTGTGTGACCATTACCGAACACATCTTTACTTCACTTTGCATCTAACTTACCTTGGATATTAAGTGTTGTTTGAAATCAATTAACTCACGTGAAGTTCTTGGCGTCCCCAACCGGCTGCACTACAAAATTAGTTGAGATTGAGCGAGGGAGAGTGAAACACACGAGAGACACACTTGTGAGTGTTTTTGATTGATTCTAACCTTCACTTAGTTCCGTGTTAGTTTGTTAAGTGTGATGGCAGGAGATGATACTTCAAGTGATCGGGACAATAGGAGCCCCTCACCGGTGCACCCGGACGTGGCTATGCTTTTCCAGAAGCTAACCGACTCCATGGCGGTCATCACCAACCGGTTGGTTGCCCTTGAAACTTCTCAAAGGGCTACCCCACCAGCCATGGTACCCCCGGTGGTGCTAGCTTCTCAAGCCCAAGAGACGCCACCCAATCCAGCCACCGTGCCCTTATGGGTTTATGCTGAACCAGGCGGCCCTTCCGGAGCCAACTTGGTGCCCCTTGGAGGTGGCCGTGCAGTGGGCACAGGCACCGTGAGGAACTCCCCGGTAAGGGTTACTTCTCCCCTTGTCCATAGTCATGAAAGGCCGAATAGGGTAGCTCCGAACTACCCTAATGAAATACCACCTCCACGTGAGGTGCCCTTTGCTGCTAACCACCTTAATGAGCCTCAGGATCCGCTTAGGGAAGACGAGTTCAATGATGCAGATTTTGAGGAGGAGATGTGGAACCACGGCCAAGGAGGTAGATTCGGTGGTTACCAAGGCCGAGGAGGAGGTTATGACTACTATGAGCCTAGGGGCAGATTTGGAGGTAACCGAGGTTATCAAGGCAATCAACCAAGAAGAGATTTGGAGCAAGACGGCATTGGCAAAATAAAGATCAAGATGCCCTCCTTTGAAGGAAAGTGTGATCCCGACGCCTACATGGAATGGGAGATGAAGGTGGAGCAAATTTGGAGCTGCCACAACTTCATTGAGGCCAAGAAGGTGCAACTAGCTTCCATTGAGTTTAGTGGCTTTGCCCTAACTTGGTGGAACAATTTGGTCAAGGAGAGGCAAAGAGTCTTGGATCCCCCGGTTACTACATGGGAGCAAATGAAGGCTCTCATGCGAGCTCGGTTCGTGCCACAACACTATTCTAGGGAGCTCAAACAACGGCTGGAAAACCTCAAACAAGGGGGCATGAGTGTGGAGGAAGCTTACAATGCCATGCTCACGGCTATGGTCCGCGCCAATGTCACGGAAGATGAAGAATCAACCATGGCAAGGTACCTTCGAATCCTTAACCCTTTTATTGCTAACGAGGTCGATATGTATCCATATACAGATTCCACCCAGCTGCTGCATTTGGCCATTAAAGTGGAGAAAAATCAGAAGTACAAAGCAAGGAACCAAGGCGGGCAAGCGGCTAGAAACCCTAGCGGGCAACTGAACCAATGGCGGGCCCAAAACCAAACCAGGACGAATCCTCCGGCGCAATTTGGTAGGAACCAGGCTCAGTCCATGAGCCAACCTAGGAGCCAAGATGCGCCGAGAAAAAGTGGCCCACCAGGAACCCCGCCGCAGTCCAGTGGGTGCCAGCCGCCGTCGGCCAATGGCCCTTAGGGGAGTAATTCGACCTTTTCTCCTTCTAGAGCTAGGGATACTATATGCTTTAAATGTCAAGGCCGAGGGCATATGATGAAAGATTGCCCCAATAGTCGAACGTTGGTCATTAACCATCTTGGACTCTATGAATCTGAGTCCGAGGGTGAGGATCAAGGTCCGGCTATTGTTGATGAGCCTATGCATGATGTAGATGAGGAAATGGATTGCATTGAATTTGAGCATGGCGAATCTCTAGTTTGTAGGAGAACTTTGCATGTACAACCGGTCCCTTGTGATGATAACCAAAGAGAGAACTTATTTCATACTAGATGTTTGGTTAAGGGAAAGGTTTGTAACATGATTATTGATGGGGGTAGGTTTTGCAACATTGCTAGCACTGAATTAGTTACTAAATTGCAATTGCATACCTTCCATCACCCTAGGCCCTATAAACTGCATTGGATGAATGAATGTGGAGAGGTAAAAGTGTCTAAGCAAGTCAATGTGACCATAACACTAGGACATTATGTGGATACTATTTTATGTGATGTGGTCCCTATGAATGCTTGTCACATCTTGTTAGGACGTCCATGGCAGTTTGATAGGAGAGTAAAGCATGATGGTTATACTAATCGTCATTCTTTTGATTATAATGGTAAGAGTGTGATACTTAAGCCTATGACCCCTTTGCAGGTGGCGGAAGCCTTTGAGAAGAAGAAGGACCAAGAGAAGTCGGTTGAGGCTAAGAAGGGGAGCAAGGCCGAGAGCACCTCCAAGGCCAAGACCACTTCCCAAGCATTGATGGCTTCCAAGGAGGAGTTGAGAGAGGAGCATTTGCCACAAGAAACCGTCCTGATGCTCTTGTGCAAGGGCCTCGGTTTATTGAGTGAAGAATTGAAGTCGACGCTGCCTAGGAACATCTTAGCATTGCTAGAGGAGTTTCAAGATGTGTTCCCCGAAGAGATGCCACCCGGACTGCCCCCTAAAAGAGGTATTGAACATCAAATTGACCTAATACCGGGTGCTACTCTTCCAAACAGGCCGGCGTACAGGATGAACCCCAAGGAGACCCAAGAGGTGCAAGAGCAAGTGAAGGTGTTGCTTGACAAGGGCCATGTGCGTGAGAGTCTTAGCCCTTGTGCCGTGCCAGTGTTGTTGGTCCCCAAGAAGGATGGCACATGGAGGATGTGCGTGGACTGCCGAGCTATCAACAATATCATAATCAAGTACCGGCATCCGATTCCCCGCCTCGATGACATGCTAGATGAGCTGCATGGAGCCTCGGTCTTCACCAAGATAGACCTCCGCAGCGGCTACCATCAAATAAGGATGAAGGAGGGGGATGAATGGAAGACTGCCTTCAAAACAAAGTTCGGTTTGTATGAGTGGGTTGTCATGCCTTTTGGCTTGACAAACGCTCCTAGTACTTTCATGCGTTTAATGAACCATGTTTTATGGCATTTTATAGGTAGATTTGTTGTTGTGTATTTTGATGATATACTAATACACAGCAAGTCTATAGAGGAGCATGAGCAACACTTGAGGGAAGTACTCTCTACTTTACGTAGTGCGTGCTTATATGCCAATGAGAAGAAGTGTGAATTCTGCACTAATCGTGTTTCTTTTCTTGGTTTTGTAGTGAGCTCCAAGGGCCTTCAAGTGGACGAGAGCAAGATAAAGGCCATCCAAGAGTGGCCTACGCCTACCTCAGTGAGCCAAGTGCGAAGCTTCCATGGGCTAGCCAGCTTCTATAGGCGGTTCGTGAAGGATTTCAGCACAATTGCCGCGCCCTTAACGGAGGTGACCAAGAAGCATTCGGCTTTTGTGTGGGAGGAGGCGCAAGAGAGGGCTTTCAATGCCCTAAAATGGAGATTGACGCAAGCTCCTTTGCTGGTGCTTCCCGACTTCACAAGGCCATTCGAAGTGGAGTGTGATGCATCCGGGATTGGCATTGGAGGCGTGTTCATGCAGGAAGGTAAACCCGTAGCCTTCTTTAGTGAGAAATTGAAAGGGGCTAGTCTTAATTATTCTACATATGACAAAGAACTCTTTGCCCTATTTAGAGTACTTAAGACTTGGCAACACTACTTGTGGCCTAGAGAGTTTATCTTGCATACGGACCATGAGTCCTTGAAGCACTTCAAGAGCCAAGATAAACTTGATAGACGACATGGTAGGTGGATGAAATTTATTGAGACTTTCCCTTATGTTATCAAATACAAAAAGGGAAAGGACAATGTAGTTGCCGATGCTCTATCTAGGAGATACACCTTACTTACCACATTAGACTCCAAGGTCTTAGGATTTGCATATATAAATGAGTTATATGTGGAAGATGCTGATTTTGGTGCCATCTATAAGTCGTGTGTAGATAAGGGTTCATGTGACAAGTTTTACTTGTTTGATGGATTCTTATTTAAGGCTGAAAAAGTGTGCATACCTATTTGTTCCTTGCGTATGTTACTCGTTGAAGAAGCCCATAAGGGTGGTTTAATGGGTCACTTCGGAAGGGACAAAACGTATCATATGCTATGTGCACATTTCTTTTGGCCCCACATGCTTAGGGATGTTGAGCACCTTATTAAGAGGTGTTTGGATTGCCTAAAGGCCAAGTCTAGGTTGCAACCCCACGGCCTATACAGCCCATTACCCATACCAAGTGCCCCTTGGGAGGACATCTCAATGGACTTTATCGTGGGGCTGCCTCGGACTAAGAGGGGACGTGATTCTATCTTTGTGGTAGTTGATCGTTTCTCTAAGATGGCTCATTTCATTGCTTGCCATAAGACGGATGATGCATCCAATGTAGCTAATCTCTTCTTTAGGGAAGTCGTGAGGCTACATGGTGTTCCCCGTACTATAATGAGTGATAGGGATGTTAAGTTCCTTAGTTACTTTTGGAAGACGCTTTGGGGAAAGCTAGGGACGAGACTCTTGTTCTCTAACTCTAGTCATCCTCAAACGGATGGCCAAACCGAAGTAACTAATCGGACCTTATCAACCCTTCTACGAGCCATTCTTAAGAAGAACCTTAAGGCTTGGGAGGAAGCTCTACCACATGTAGAGTTTGCTTACAATAGGACAGTCCATTCTTCTACTTCCTTATCTCCATTTGCATGTGTTTATGGTATCAACCCCACTACTCCACTTGATCTTGCTCCTTTTCCTATGAAGGAGCGTGAAAGTTTTGATGCAGGAAAGCACGTGGAGTTCATCAAGGAGCTGCATGCAAGGACTAAGGAGAAGCTGGAAGCATGTGCGGAGCGGAATGCAGCTAGGGCTAACAAGGGACGTAAGCGAGTGATTTTCCAGCCCGGAGATCTCGTTTGGGTGCATTTGAGGAAGGAGCGCTTCCCGGAGCAGCGCAAGTCCAAGCTTGCACCTAGAGGAGATGGTCCATTCAAGGTGCTGCGCCGCGTCGGTGACAACGCCTATGTCCTAGACCTCCCGGACACATATGGTGTGAGTGCCACCTTCAATGTGGCTGATTTAACTCCCTACCACCATCCGGACGTCGGCCAATCTAAGCTTCATGATCCGTGGACGGATCCTCTCCAAGAAGGGGAGGATGATGGAGGACCATCCCTGCACCAACCACCATCCGGGCCCATGACAAGGAGCCAAGCTAGACGTCTCCAAGATGAGCTAGCCGTGATCATACATCAAGCCCCGGTGGAGGTTCCAACGGCCACATCCAAGGCCTTCTCGGTGACAAGGGTTCATAGTGGTTGAGTGTAGGATTTGTCTACACCTTCCACTATTAGAAACTTTCTCTTTTTAGCATGATTTCAGCCGTGGAGGGCTTAGACATTATTAGACTCGGTTTTACTCTTTAATTCCGGTTTAGCATTTGTTTTAGCATTTTAAGAGCCGGTTCACTAGGAACTATTTAAGCTCTTTGTTATTTCCTTTCTTAGCAGCAATCACATTAATTAAGAACTTATTTTCTGAATTGGAAACCTCCCCAAAAGAGAGGTTTCGTGAGTTGCTCATTCCGAACTGATTTTGGTCGAGTTGTGTTTGTCAATTGCTTTCAAGTTGTTGATCCAAATCGACACAAGATATCCTCTTCGTGCTTTGAAGATCCGTTCTTCCTTGTGTGAAGTTGTAGAAGGCGAGGTCATCTACTTTAGGGTTGGAGGTTCTTGATTCATCCGAATCAAGGGTTTCTAATTCCGGGTGTTTGGTTTCTTCTTATCCCTTTCATTCATCTCTTCTTCTTGCCGCCGATTCTGACTTTTGTTGTTGTTCTTGTTTGTTCGTGTGTTGATCACCAAGGTCGGGCCATCCTACGGCTTACCCCGTATCAGCGGCCCTCTTGGTTGGATGACTCAAACCTTGCCTCCACGGTCCTCATAAATGTATGCAATTCTTGTTGGTACACACGCATCTTTTCATCATTTGACAATGTGTGACTTTGAAGTGCTTGGAGCAAAGTCTCCATGGTGATAGGAGGGGGAGGTAGGGGCTCAGAAATGGAGATGCCCTTGTTCTTGTCTTGATCCCCCATAGTGATGCGGGAGCATCCAAGACCTCAACCAAGGTGCCCGCAAGAGGAGGTGGGCCACTCACAAGAGCTCAAGCCAAGCTCATGCAAGAAGAGTTCGAGAACTTGGCTAGCCAACACGTCTCAAGGGAACCCGCCCAAGTTGAAGACTACACCGAGATGAACCTAATGACGTTGGTGACCTTTCAAGCCAAGCCGAGCCAAGACGAACAAAGCACTCAAGGGTTGAAGGGCCCTGACTCGGCCTGAAACTCGGCCGGGTCTGGGGCCGAGTTTCCCTCAGGTAACGTGACTCGGCCTGAAACTCGGCCGGGTCTGGGACCGAGTTTCCCTCAGTTAGCCTCTTTTTGTCTCGGTTCCTGTTGGGCTTTTATGGGCCGCCCCCTTAGCCTATTTAAGACCTTTAGTTTCCTTTGTAACTCAGTTCTTCCCATGTTATGAACCTTGATTTATGCATTATGAAGATTGAGAGCTCCATGGGAGTGTTTTCTCAAAGTTGATTCAAACTTGCTTGGTTGCTCTTGCGTTGTGTCAATTTCCTCTATGATCTTGGTGCTCCAAGGCTTCACAAGCCTCCTTCTCTTGCTCTTTGGACACGTCCATCGTTGTGGGAGATTGTAGAAGGAAAGGTCATTTGTGCACATTGGTTTGGTTATTGGCGACATTGTTTGCCAAGGGTCTCTCCATTGCATCTTTCGGTTGTTCCTATATCCTTGTTTATTTCTTTGTTTCTTCTCATTTGCTAACTTGTTTCCTTTGTGTTTCTCTTGTTTTCCATCTCCATCTTCCATTCGAGTCTCTTGGCGTCTAGATCGGGCCACTCGCGGCTAATCCCCGCATCAAATTGGTATCAGAGCCATCTCGACGCCGAGCCACCATCACTCAGCCGAGCCACCACCTTGGGTAGCTCCTTTGAGTCTTCTTTTCCATTTTTCTTCTTTGTGTTCTTTGTGTTCTTCCTTGTGTTCTTCTTGTGTTCTTCATGTTCTTCATGTTTTTCTTGCTTTGTTGTTTCTAGTCTTGTTTTGCTTATGCTTGTGTATTTGTGGACTTTGCTTGCTTGATATTTTCATCACCTTTCCAAAAATCCCCACAAAAAGAAAGCCCTACCACAAGCCTTGCAAAAATCTAAACAAAAACCCAAAAAAAAAAAAAAAAAAAATATGGCGACCGGAAAACCCTTCCGCCGCCTTGCTACCACCACCACCCAACAGCCACCACCCACCACCACAGCAACCCCACGTTCCCAGCCATGCCCCTTGAATGTTTGAATGTTAAGGCTTAAAGTGTGCATGTGATTTGGCACAATTTTGGCAAAGAAACACCTTACTTTCTTTCTAGCCATTTTGGTTGCCTTAGGAAGTTTGGGAAAGAGCCAAAAGGGACCCTTTGCAGCCTTGTATGTGGAAGAGAGCTTGAAAGCTACCTATTGCTATTAGTGGCAAGTATCCAAGCTTCTTTCTCCCCTCTCTCCATTTCGGCCCACACCTTTTAGCCTCCAAAATCAGCCTTTTCTTTGCTCCAAGGAAGTCCAAGTCAACACAAAAGAGAAGAAAGGAGAAGCCTATTTTCGGCCACCCACTATACCCACACAAATCAGCCCATTTCTTCCAAAACCAAGGGAAGCCAAGAAAAGAAAGCCCACACACTTGTCTTCTATTTTCTTGTTATTGCACGTTTTTCCCTACAAAAAAAAAGAGAAGGGAAAAGAAAGTCAGCAAAAAAAAAAAAAAAAAATGAGATCAAAAAAAAAGGAAGAAGAAAAGAAAGACAAATGTGTATGTGTTTATTGGTGCTTTCTCTTGATATCATTAAGTGTTCTTGAAGACTTGATCATCCTAGCCCAAGCTTAATACCCTACTCACCTTGCCCAAACACATTTCATATCATTGGCAATTGTTCACAAGTCATGAGCATTGGTATTACATGCTAGATATAACATTGCTTTGTTGGGTCTTCTAAACATTTTTTCATTGAGTCTTCTTGTGTGATCGTATTGAGTCCAATTGTGTTTGAGCTTCCATTGTGTGTCTCTTGAGCTCATTTCCAAGTCCAAACACATATTTTAGTTCCACTCAATTGCATTGTCATTCTCTATGATCCAAGAGCTATTCTCACCTTTGGTTTGTGTTGTCTAAGTTCACCAAGTTCTATTGAAGATTTTGTCTCTCTCAAGGCAACCTTACATTCCAAAGCTTGTATCGAATCAACAAGAGAGTGAGTGATCAAACACCCGAGTGATCAAACACTTGTGAGGATTGTTTTGTTTTCACTAACCCTAAAATGTTTCTTGGAGTTTGTTGATCATGTATTATGTAGGAAGCCCATCACATGGAAGGCTCGGTGCCAAGCCACCCGAGCACGAGATGCACCGAGGAATCCCAAGGCGTTCCTATCATGAGGAGCCAAGGCGAGCATATGAAAATGAAGAATGGGAGCAAGTGCCACATCTAGGCTTCCAAAGAAGGAGAGCCCGAGAGCAAGAGCAAGATGGTATTTGCAATACCATGGTGAGAATCCCATCTTTTGGAGGCGAAAGTGAGCCATATGTGTACATGGAATGGGAGATCAAGGTGGAACAAATATGGAGTTGTCACAACTTTTCCGAGCATAAAAAGGTACAACTCGCCGCCCTTGAATTCCATGATTATGCACTAACATGGTGGAAAAATCTTGTGACACAAAGGAGAAGAGCCTTAGAAGCACCCTTGACAACTTGGGCTCAAATGAAGACCTTGATGAGATATCGCTTTATGCCTCAACATCTCATCCATGTTCTAGAGCAAAGGCAAGAGAAGTTGAGACAAAGATCAATGTGTGCCAAAGAGACTCACAATGCTAGGCAAGTTGCAAGAGTTAGAGCAAGTGTAATCCAAGATGAAGAGACAACCATGGCTGGAAACCAAGGAGGAAGAGGTTATAGTGGCCAGCCAAGCTCTTGGAGAAGTGATAGCCAAACCTGAGGCTATCAACCATATGGCTATGACTCCCTACAAGGAAGGGACAAGAGAACCTTCTCAAGTCCTCATGTGGAGCCAATGGTAGTGCTCAACCAAGCTACTCCACGTCAAGCCTAAGGCCCCTAACCGTTGTTCCTAATGCCCCACGAACACCATCGGAGGAACTATCGGACATGCTTAAGGAAATATCGGCCAACCTTGATCGCTTGGCCAAAAAGATGATGCCATTAGAGGCAAAAGTAACCGAGGAGGTTCTTGCTATTGAACCAATGGCCAAAGGAGAGGAGATTGAGCCAAAGGAAAAACAAGAGGACGTTGTAGAAACATCTCCTTCACCTACAAGGGTCAAGCATCGATTGCCCATCATTGTGCGTAGCTCATTCAAATCCTTGGCTACTCCTTGGATGGATGCAACAATTATGGTTCCCTCATACTTATCATTCTCACTCCAAGAAGAGGTCCATGCCATGGATGTTAAGCATGCCGAGGAAACGCATTCTTGCCTTGAAAAGGAGAAGACACATCTAAGGGAAGTATCACTTGTCTCTACTTTTCGTATTCCTTTCCCTTTGCTTGAATATGAATTGTTTCCTAGGGGAAGAGAATCTCATGTGCTTAAGTCTATTTTAGATTGTAGAACGAGGTACTCATGCATACATCAAAGTTCTTTAGCACAATACATGTCTTGTGGAATGCATCTTGTACATATATTGATCCTTATGTCCATGCAAGTGTGTTATGTTGTTAGTTGCACTCCTAAGCTTGAACATAGAACTAGGAAAAAGAGTGGAATATTATTTGCATGCATGTTTGGATATCATGTAGTCATTGGAAGATTTGTGCTTACATTCTTACTATTGTGTAGACATACTAGAGGGCCTTATTCTTCCATTGTTGTTATGCCTAAGCCCTCTAAGGAAGCTAAATTCATTGCATGCCCTAAACTCCATAATACATCTTATGTGACTAACCCTTGTATTGACCAAGTTGTGGAGTTGCATGGAGTTTCTAGTGCTTTGATTTCAGGACAAGAAGTGAAGTGTGTGCTCTACTCAAAGCTGAAATCCGGAGAATTGCCCTTTGAACCCGGAGATCATGGTGTCCTTAATGTGGCTGATTTGGTTCATTCCTTGGTGGAGTGCATTCGGGAATTGCATGAGCGCACAAGGAACAAGCTTCATGCCAAGGCAGAGCACAATGCAACCAAGGCCAACAAAGAGCGCCGCCGCTTGGTGTTTCACCCCGGAGAGGAGATGTCCCTTCCAAGAGGCGCAAGTCCAAGTCTTCCCAAACGGCGAAGTACAAGGCACACAAGCTTAGATTCGAGGTCGAATCTTTTCCAAGAAGGGGAGAATGATGCGGGAGCATCCAAGACCTCAACCAAGGTGCCCACAAGAGGAGGTGGGCCACTCACAAGAGCTCAAGCCAAGCTCATGCAAGAAGAGTTCGAGAACTTGGCTAGCCAACACGTCTCAAGGGAACCCGCCCAAGTTGAAGACTTCACCGAGACGAAGCTAACGACGTTGGTGACCTTTCAAGCCAAGCCGAGCCAAGACGAACAAAGCACTCAAGGGTTGAAGGGCCCTGACTCGGCCTGAAACTCGGCCGGGTCTGGGGCCGAGTTTCCCTCAGGTAACCTGACTCGGCCTGAAACTCGGCCGGGTCTGGGACCGAGTTTCCCTCAGTTAGCCTCTTTTTGTCTCGGTTCCTGTTGGGCTTTTATGGGCCGCTCCCTTAGCCTATTTAAGACCTTTAGCTTCCTTTGTAACTCAGTTTTTCCCATGTTATGAACCTTGCTTTATGCATTATGAAGATTGAGAGCTCCATGGGAGTGTTTTCTCAAAGTTGATTCAAACTTGCTTGGTTGCTCTTGCGTTGTGTCAATTTTCTCTATGATCTTGGTGCTCCAAGGCTTCACAAGCCTCCTTCTCTTGCTCTTTGGACACGTCCATCGTTGTGGGAGATTGTAGAAGGAAAGGTCGTTTGTGCACATTGGTTTGGTTATTGGCGACATTGTTTGCCAAGAGTCTCTCCATTGCATCTTTCGGTTGTTCCTATATCCTTGTTTATTTCTTTGTTTCTTCTCATTTGCTAACTTGTTTCCTTTGTGTTTATCTTGTTTTCCATCTCCATCTTCCATTCGAGTCTCTTGGCGTCTAGATCGGGCCACTCGCGGCTAATCCCCGCATCACATAGTGTTCACTTAACTGCAAACACAAGCAACAAACACAAACCAAACTCGGACAACCTTGTCAATGGATCCCACACAAGTACGGGACCTTAAACTATGATTTAAGAAGCAAAGCAATCAAAAATCAGTCAAGCTTAATCGAAGGGTTACGGGCTCAGTTTTGGTGGAATGAAAGGGGCAAATGTATCCCTTAAGAGATTCAAGTTGTTGCAGCAAGCAAATGAATGTTCAAGGATAGGTACTAAGTACCCTTACCAATCTAACAACAACTCTCTTCTTTCAAAACTTTTTCAAACGAAATTTGCTTCTCTTTTTTTTTTTTTGGCTCACTTTTTTCTATGGTCTCTCCTATTTAGACCGGGTTTTTCTTGAGCACCTTTTTTTTTTAAAAATCTGTTTTGAGCCCACTTTTTCTATGGTCTCTCCTATTTAGACCGGGTTTTTCTTGGACATACTCTTAAAAACACAATTCTCAACAATCTCAAAGGTCTTAGAACAAAACTTCAGAATTTTGCACAATTGAAAGTGATTGTTTCGACTAGCAAGTTAACTAATCCCTTGTCCTTGAATTTTCATTTAATTGCATGCAACAATTGGAATCCAAATGAGCAATACATGATTAGATAAATGCAGGTTGGGAGAGCAAGGGTTTTCAGCAATAAGTATGTGGAAAGACAAGCAAATTATGATAGCAAGTTAATGCTCCTTAATGCTGAATTTTGTAACTAGCTTTTGGGAAATCAAGAGGTCTTCTTCCTCCTTAGGAATTCACGAAATAACTCAGTAAAACCTCTGGTTTTTCAGGCCACAATGCAGCAAACACAAGTTCAAGGCCACAACAACAAGAAAATGGAAGATTCGGCTAGGGCAGAACTAAGCTTGCTCGATTTTCTGATTTCTATGTAACTTAAAGCATAGTTTAGAGGCCAAACCTTACGAGTGCTCTGATACCACGTGATAAGGATCGACTTGGGGTTGTGCTCGGTGCAAGGAATGGCCAGCAACACATCAAGGGATCAAGCGCCGAGAGAGGGGGCTGATTTGGGCGAATTGCTCGGCATTCTTGGGGCAGTTGTGGGGCGTTTTGGATGGTGAAGCAAGCTGCGTATGGGGATGATGATGGGAGAGGGGATAGGTGATCTTCAAGGCTGGATATTACACACCAATCACGAAGAACAAGAAATCAACAAAGGATATTACGCACCAAGGCTGATTTCTGAGTTGTTTGATCGATATGACACACGATCAAAGGGAGCTTCGAATTTCTCTGAAAAAGAGAGGTTTTCTTAATGAAAATTAAGGTTCAAAGCTGCCTTGAAACTGATTACAAGATGGGCTTAAATAACCATCAAAGCCAAGCTGAAGTTTAATGCAAAACTGAAGTAAAAGAAGTCTTTTGGCCTTCACACAAGGCTGCCAAAATTCAGCATTAACTAAGCCAATAAGGTGTCATTTAAGGGGCTTGAATGAAGCCTTTGAAAGCCCCATAAGCCGTGAGCATCATCCCTTGGCTTGCATGGAACCCGGCGGCGTCTTGACCACTAGGATAGTGGCGTGCTCGTCCCCTTGGCTCTGGAGTGTACCTAGTGTGGTTAGGCCTTGCTTGAGCTTCTCTTGTAGCTCCTTAGCCTTGGCTCGAGTGAGCCTCCTTGGTTGAGCATCTAGCTCCTTAGAATCCCCTTCACTTGAAGTAGAAGCAAGTCTTGGCGAGCGTCGAGGTGTTGGGGCTTCAAGATGGGATGGGATCACATCAAGAGGTATTTCTCATGCATAAAGAATTGGTCCTTGCTTCCTAAGGACGTGCATGCTTGATACAACTCAGAAAAGTCATTATCCGAAGCATACAAGCCCTTCATGAAAGCAAAACCAAGCATCCTAGCATCTAGAGAGGTGAGTAGGGTGTACCTTCTTGACAAAGCATCAACGACAACATTTTCCTTACCTTTTTTGTGCTTGATAACATAAGGAAATGCTTCTATAGATTCTACCCATTTGGCGTGCCGCTTGTTGAGCTTGCTTTGCCTCTTGACGTACTTGAGAGCCTCATGATCTGAATGGATGACAAACTCCCTGGGAAGAAGGTAGTGTTGCCATGTCTTGAGCACACGCACCAAGGCTAGAAGCTCCTTGTCATAGGTAGGGTAGTTGAGCTCGGCTCCATGGAGCTTCTCGCTGAAGTAGGCTATTGGTCGCCCCTCTTGCATAAGCACACCACCTAAGCCAATCCCTGAAGCATCACACTCAATCTCAAAGGTTTTGTTAAAGTCAGGGAGAGAAAGCAATGGAGCATTAGTGAGCTTATGTTTAAGGGTAGAGAAAGCCTCCTCTTGGCGGTCACCCCAAGCAAATACCACATTCTTCTTGGTGAGCTCGGTGAGAGGTGCGGCCAAGGTGCTAAAGTCACGCACAAACCGGCGGTAGAAGCCAGCCAACCCTAGGAAGCTCCGGACCTGAGTCATGGTGGAAGGAGTAGGCCACTCCTTGATAGCTTTAATCTTCTCCTCGTCCACCTTGAGACCATCTTTACATACAACAAACCCTAGGAATATTACATGGTCCGAGCAAAAATGACACTTCTTGAAATTAGCATACAATTTCTCGCTAAGGACCTCTAAGACTAGCCTAAGGTGATGCACATGCTCTTCCAAACTACGGCTATAGACTAGGATATCATCAAAATAAACCACTACAAATTTGCCTAGGAAGGCTCTTAGTACATGGTTCATTAGCCGCATGAAAGTGCTTGGAGCATTGGTCAAGCCAAATGGCATAACCAACCACTCATACAAGCCATAGGTGGTCTTAAAAGCCGTTTTCCATTCGCCACCTTCATTCATGCGGATTTGATGATACCCGCTCTTAAGATCAATTTTGGAGAACATGGATGAACCATAGAGCTCATCAAGCATATCATCAAGTCTAGGGATTGGATGCCTATACTTGATAGTGATATTGTTGATTGCTCTACAATCCACGCACATTCTCCATGTCCCATCTTTCTAAGGGACCAAAATAACCGGCACTGAGCAGGGACTTAGACTAGGTCGGACATAGCCCTTGTCCAACAATTCTTGGACTTGTTTTTGTAGTTCCTTAGTCTCGGCAGGGTTGGCCCTATAGGCGGCCTTGTTTGGGAGAGAGGCACTGGGCACAAAATCTATTTGATGCTCGATGCCGCGGATAGGCGGCAGCCCCGACGGTACGTCCTCTTGGAAGAGGTCTCCAAATGCCTGCAAAAGAGAAGAAACCACAAGGGGAAGAGAAGTAAGGTCCTCTTTGGCTAACAAAATGTCCTTACAAACCACAAGAAAACAAACTCCACTTCCCTTGAAAATACTTAGTGCCTCTTTGGCCTTGACACTTTGGAGATGGGCTGTCGCGGCTTTGCTTCCTCCAATGGCCATTTTCCCTTGCTTCTTGGCCTCGGCATTTTGTAGGCGCTTTTGTTCGCACGCCACATGGTCAGCCATGATCTCGTGCGGCGCCAAGGGATGTAGTGTGATGCGCTTTCCCTTGAGGTGGAAGGAGTATTCATTGGTCACTCCTTGGTGGATGACGCCTCGGTCGAACTGCCATGGGCGGCCTAAGAGCAAGTGGCAAGCCGTCATGGGGAGGACATCACATAACACCTCGTCTTGGTAGCCTCCTATGGAGAAGGACACCTTGGCTTGCTCCGTCACCTTGATGGGAGTGTCAGCATTCAACCAACTCAAAGAATAAGGTTGCACGTGAGGAATAGTAGGGAGAGCAAACCTCTTGACTACCTCTTGGTCGACTATGTTGCAATATGAACCACCATCAACTATGACATTGCAAATCTTACCATGAATGAGGCACCGTGAGTGAAATATAGTCTCCCTTTGGTTCGGTAGACTAGGCGCCTCATCGGAGAGCAGCGCGCACTTTACCACAAAGCACTCGCCGTGGGCCTCCGGCATAGCTTGCAACTCTTCCTCGAAGCCTTCTTCCAAAGGCGTCACCTCCTCCTCTTCCGCCGAGTCATACTCGCCATAAGCCGTGAGGAGCACCTGCCGGCGTGAGGGGCAGTCCCTAGCCAAGTGGCCCCGCCCGAGGCACTTGTAGCACTTGACTTCACTTGTCTTGTGATCACCTTCTTGCCGTGGTGGAGGCGGTCCCTTGTAAGGCTCATTCCTAGTGTAGGAAGGGGCTTGAGGCGCTAGCTGGCCTCCTTTGTTCTCCGGGCGCCGAGGGGGATTGTGATGTGCGGGCGCTCCATGGGAAGGCGCATTGCTCCATGGCCGAGCGGGCGCATGCTCCCTCCTCCTTTGTGGCAATGACCTGTAGATGCGGTTAGTATAATGCAAAATCTCTTCTATACTTGTCCCCCTTACAAAATGTTGTTGACTAACAAGTTGCCTAAGGTCGGGGTTAAGATTTTCTATAAACTTAGAGATTACATAGCCCTCGGGAAATTGGACTTCCGATCTAAAAAGTAGGGTCTTCAACTCCTTGTAGTACTCATCGGGCGTGCGGTACCCTTGCTTGAGTTGTTGGAGCCGCTCATGCACCCTTGCAATGTAGTCTTCTGGCACAAAGCGATGTAGGAGCTCACTCTTCAACTCAGCCCAAGTGGAGATGGGATCCATGTCATGCCGCTCACGGTAGGCCTTCTCTTCCATCCACCATTGATCGGCAAAGTCCTCAAATCTGATGCTAGTGATCGCCACCCGCTGAGCGTCGGTGAATTGTTGATAATCAAACGTTTGCTCAGTTTTGGAGAGCCATTGAAGACATACTTCCGGCTCCACATCCTTACCGAACTTCTCCACATCTAGCTTGAAGTTAGGTAGGCGTGGCTGTTCTTGCACAGGCTGTCCGCGCATGGGTTGTCGGAGGGCTCCTCCAAAGTTGATACGGGGTTGAGCCGCAATGATTCGGATCTAGACGAAGAGACCTTGATAAGACTCGAAAGAGATCAACAATGGTGAGATACTCGAAAACTGAATTGAAGACACAATGGAACAATGAAAGGAACGACTCAAACTGAATTGAAAAGACACAAAACAAAAAAAAAGGATAGGAAGATAGAACCGCAATCACGAATGGAGCAACCCTTGAACTCGAACGAACAAGAACCTCAACCAATCTAATGAAGACGACCCTGCCTTGTACAACTTCACACAACAAAGGACGGATCCTAGGAGCACGAAGAGGAGGCTTATGAAGCCTACGAACACCAATCTCGAAGGAGATTGACACACGCAAGAACAACTAAGCGAGATCAACACAACCGTGATGAGAACTCTTCTCACAAGCTCTCGGTTTTGAGTTTTGGGAGAGAAATGCTTCTTCCAATTTCTGATTTCTTAATCATCCAAAAACTGTCTAAAACAAGGAGTGGCCAAGCCTTAAATAGTGTCTAAGAGGCCGGCCCAAAACATGCTAAAAAAAGACTAAGTGTTCACCTAAAGCTTAGAAAGGAAATTACATAAAATCAGGCCTAAGCATAGGCGTCCAAATAATGTCTAATAATTCATGAAATAACAATCTAATAAGCAAACTAAGGACTAGGATAGGTCAGCCTAAGGCGAGCCAAAGATGGCTAAGGAATCCTCCAAGGATGGACAAGACATGGCGTCGGGAGGCCTAGCCGCGCGCCGGTCATCATGGGCGCCGGGGATGCTCTTGGCTTGCACTTGGCTGCATTTGTATGAACTCTTGGATGCTCCCGCATCAAAAGTTCTCTTGGTGCGGGGGCTCTCGGTCTTGTGCGCCTTGGCGTCGCTCCTGCCCTTGGAACTGCGCCGGCACAAACGGTCGTTGCGGCTCAAAGGCGTGGCTCCCATACTCCCTCGGTGGCACATGAGTTGCTTGTCGGCCATCATAGTGGGGAATCCCTCTTCCTACATGGTTAGTAACGATAGGAGGAAGGTTGAATGGTAGAGGTTGAGAGAAGGGAGGCACGTAGGAAGACATACCTGAGGGCGCGGTCGTCAAGGGCGCCATCGACGCTTGGGGCGAGGTCAGTCCTTGAAGACTAAGGCTAGCAAAGGCACCGTCTAGGGGCATGGACACCTGGGGTGCCGTGGGTAGGTAGGGCAAGGAGGTCGTCGGCGCGAAGGATTGGGACACTCCAAGAGGTATGGCGTTGGCGCCGGTGGCTACGCCGAGTGGAGGTGGAAAAGGGGAACTAGAGAGGTGCGGTTGATATGAGCTGGAGGGGTCCGTCCGCGCTCCACTCTGGGATTGGGCCGCCGCCTAAGCCATGAGGAACCTGATTTGTTCCCTGGATTCCTTGGCCTCTTGGTCCATGGCTTCCAACTTAGCCAAGACGTCCGCCATAGATACACTCGCCCTAGGAGTAGATTGGGTACTTCCGTCCTTACTCATGGCTTCTTCCTGCACAAAACAACCTCACAACAAGATCAAGCCTCAAGTGGCCCTTGCACACACAAGAGGCCACCCCAACGATCAAATAAACCAGAAAAATCAACTCAAGTTCAAGGAAGAACAAGGTTACGAGCAGGAAAGTTGTGTAGGTAAGCGGCAAATGCAACCCAAGATGGTACAAGTAAAATCAATCCAAAAAGAAGAACCAAGATAGGTACTAAGCTCCCCCACCAAGAGTCCAAATTATATTGACCGAGACTTTGAGGAGAAGGAAAGAAAGAAACCCTCAAATGGTCCAATCTTCCTAGAGTTGTCCCCTTTCTTTTTTTTCTTTTTTGCAACTCGGATTTTTCTGGATTCCAACAGTTTTCCGAGGGGGATTCAAGAGATGGAAGGTGGGATTCAAGACCCAGATCTCTCCCAACAACTAAACACAAGGTCGTAGACCTAATTTCTTCAATTTCAGCTTACAACTTTCAGTTTTGATTAACCACAAATTGTGAACAAAAATCTGACTTTGAGAATAAGACTATTTGGTCTTTGTCGGACTCTTTTCGTGGTATACTCTTCCCGTAATCAAGAACACTTCTTAATGTAGAGATTAGACAAGCACACAACCAGATTGCACGAAAAAAATTGGTTCAAAGGCCGGGTGGGTCGGGTTTAAAACTGGCTCCAAGCCGGGTAGAAACAGGACTGGTTTGCGACTGGATTTTGTAAAATTCACCAAAAATCAACCAGTCGATGAAATCGCGAAATTCCTTCGCCAATGGACTCGAAACTGATCAGACTTCAAAGTCTATGAACACATCCAACTCATAATACGGCTTGAAAGCAGGCAAAAACACCAAACAACACAGAGTTCTCAACCAGAAACCGAACAGAAAAGTACGGTTTACAATTTATGTTTGGTCCGATCGATTTTCCTGAACTTTGATCGATTTAAACAAGTTTAGATGACAGTTTAGGGGCCTAACCTTGCGTGGCTCTGATACCACGTGATGAGGATCGACCTTGGGGAGGCTTCGGTGCAAGAGGAAGGCCGATGGTTGCTGGTGTTGCGAATCTGAGCGATGGGAAAGATCACGTTTTTTCTCCTGGGCACTTGAGAGAATTGTCCGACGACACCTCGCAGTTTTAGCTAGGGCACGAGCCTAACTTTGATGGAGAAAAGGAATTAGGACGATCGGAGTTGTATGGAGGGAGAACGGAGCCAGGGAAGTCGCAGGTGAAATGCTTGGTATTCCCCGGGTAGGTGGAAGACGAGTTTGAAGGAGGATTTGATCCCTCAAGAGGCACGGGCTCCTGGGGATGAAGAACACAATGAAACTACTGGGAAATAAGGATAAAATGAGACAAGAAAAGCTGGGTTTATCCGTGTTCAAGTCTGCCTTACAATGATCAACAAAGAGCTTATTTAAACTTGCCGATGGAGACAAAAAGGCTTCGGTTTCTTTCAACCGATGATGCAAACGATCGGCCAACCATTTACCCCCATAATTACCCATAATGATGACTATAATAAGTTAACTAAATAATATAAAAGTTGGGCCGTGGAATTCAACAAAATGCCGAGCAAAAGTTGGCATTTTCTAGCCGGTCTCGCTTGACCCACTACTTGGCGTGTCTGTGACTTATAGGCGGAGAATGGTGTCGTTGCTCGGCCACTTGGGCGTCATACGCGCCATCAGACCTTGGAGCAAGTCTTCATGGAGGGCCTTGGCCATGGAACGCGTCACTCGCCTTGAGGAATCGGCTTGGCTCTCGTCCACAACCTCAGCAATGGACTTATCACGCGGCGCCGGCTCTTCTTTGGTCTCTTGAGTTGTGGGGCTTGGGCATATCATATCAACGATGGACGTATCCAAAGAGCACGAGAAGGAGGCAAGTGAAGCCTACGAGCACCAACCCTATAGAGGAGATTGACACAATGCAAGTCAGCCTAGATTTCCGAATCAACACTTGAGAAGCCTCTCCTTGAGAGCTCTGATATCAATTTGATGCAGTGTCAGCCGCGAATGGCCCGATCTTGACGCCAAGTGACTCCACAAGAAGAAACCACAAAGAACAAGGTTAGAAATGCTCAAGATGCACGAAAACTGAGGTGAAGACAAAGAAGATATGAAGGATAACCAATTGAAACAATGAAGAGAACCTTGAATATAAATCACTTCAAGACCCAAGTCAAATGATCAAAGAACCAACCATATAATCTCGTGTCAACAACATAAGAACTATGCAATGAACAAACTAACAACAAGGTAAACGAAATCTGAAAATGAACAAAACAATCAAAAGATAGATAAGAGGGATATAGGGAGAACCGAGAGATGCAATGGAGAAACCCAAGGAGCTCGAAGGTCTCCAAGAACCAAACCAAATGCACAACCAACCCTTCCTTCTACAATCTCACACAACGATGGACGGATCCAAAGAGCACGAGAAGGAGGCAAGTGAAGCCTACGAGCACGAACCCTATGGAGGAGATTGACACAACGCAAGTCAGCCAAGCTATAGTCGAATCAACCATGAGAAGCCTCTCCTTGAGAGCTCTCTTCTTCCATTGAAGGAAAACCGAAATCACTTGTTTGATAAACTGAACACTCCTTGGAATACAACAACTTTGGCCTTAAACTCCCTAGAGGCACGGCCCAAAACAAGCCCAAAGGCCCAAGTAAGGCATCCCAAAAATAGTCTTAAAACACACTTAAAACAAAGCAACTAGGACAAGTCTTCGGCTGGCCCACATGGCCTTTACTCAAGCAATGATGGCTTGGCTTGAAAGGTCACCAATGTCCTTAGCATAGGCTCGGTGAAGTCCTCAACTAGGGCGGGTTCCCTTGAGACATGAAGGCTTGCCAAGTTCACTAGCTCCTCTTGCATGCGCTTGGCTTAAGCTCTTGTGAGTGGACCATCTTCCCTTGTGTGCACCTTAGGTGAAGCCTCGGATGCTCCCGCATCAGGAATCCTCCCCTAAGGTTTCCAATTATTTTCTATCAACTCAAGCATTCAATCTCTCTCTCTCTCTCTCTCTCTCTCTCTCTCTCTCTCTCTCTCTCTCTCTCTCTCTCTCTCTCTCTCTCTCTCTCTCTCTCTCTCTCTCTCTCTCTCTCTCTCTCTCTCTCAATCCCTCACGATTTCTCACTCAAACAACCAACAAATCTAGATCCAAGTTCGTTCGGTCAAGGAACCTCCAAGGGAGGTTCCCTTGGTCACCTCGTCGGCGCCATCGTCCCACCCTAGCTCCGGCCTGTCATCCCCTCCTTCCGGCGTCCTCTCTCCCCCTTGGCTGCCACCTTGAGCCCTCAAGGACCTTAGGAGGCCGTCCACTCACAAGGAGAAGGAACTCTTCACTTGGCTTAGTCTAGATCGAGCTATTTGGGAAGAAAAGCCTCACCTTGGAGGTTTGATTCTCATCACCCTATTCCTAAGCTAAATGACATGCTTGACGAGTTGCATGGTGCAAGTGTCTTTTCTAAGATAGACTTGAAGAGTGGTTACCATCAGATTCATATGCAAGCCGAAGATGAGTGGAAAACAGCCTTCAAAACAAAGTATGGCTTATACGAATGGATGGTAATGCCCTTTGGTCTCACCAACGCTCCTAGTACATTCATGAGGCTTATGAACCATGTTCTAAGGCCATTTCTAGGTAAGTTTGTGGTCGTATACTTTGATGACATCTTAGTATACAGCCATGACCTTAATGAGCATGTTGGTCATCTTAGAAAGGTACTTGAGGTCTTAAGGAAAGAGAAGTTGTATGCTAATTTCAAGAAGTGCCACTTTTGCTCAGATCATGTGGTATTTCTTGGATTTGTAGTATGCAACGATGGCTTGAGAGTGGATGAGGAGAAGGTGAAGGCTATTCATGAATGGCCAACACCTACTACTATGACTCAAGTCCGCAGCTTCCTTGGCCTAGCTAGCTTCTATCGTAGGTATGTGAGAGACTTTAGCACCTTAACTATACCTCTCACCGAACTCACAAAGAAGGGTGTGACCTTCACGTGGGGACACACTCAAGAGGCCGCTTTTGCTACACTTAAATCTAAGCTCACTAATGCACCACTACTCTCTTTGCCAAACTTTGACAAAACTTTTGAGATTGAGTGTGATGCATCGGGCATAGGTTTAGGTGGCGTGCTTATGCAAGAGGGCCAGCCAATTGCTTATTTCAGTGAAAAGCTAGGTGGGGCTGAACTGAATTACCCCACCTATGACAAGGAATTGTTGGCTCTTGTCCGTGTGCTCAAAGTGTGGCAACACTACTTGTTGCCAAAAGAATTTGTGATCCATTCCGACCATGAGGCATTGAAGTACTTAAAGGGGCAAAGCAAGCTCAACAAGAGACATGCCAAATAGGTCGAGTTTATTGAGTCCTTCCCGTATGTGATCAAGCACAAGAAGGGAAAGGACAATGTAGTAGCTGATGCACTCTCCCGGAGGTATTCCCTTCTAACTCTTTTGGATGCTAGATTACTTGGCTTTTCTTTCATGAAAGAACTATATGCATGTGATGCTGATTTTTGTGAATTATTTGCTGCATGTTTGACTAAGGGTAGCTGATGTGACTATGACCTCGTCACATCAAGATAACCAAGATTCAGGCTCGGATGGCTCGGATCAAGATCCTCAAGATCAAGATCAAGAGCCCGAGGTCATTACTAGGGCAATGGCAAGAAGACTACACTCCAAGCTGCATAAGAGCCTTGCCTTAGTGGGAGCATCACAAGGAGACCCTCAAGAATGGGTCACGTGCATATCAAGTGGCTAAGAGTAGCCAAGATATTTCCTTGCTTGATATTTGACAATATTTAGTTGGTTATTTGGATATTTGTTTTAATGCTATCTTTAGGGGTTGTTATTTGTTTTTCCTTTGAAAGGCCGGCCCTATATGAGGTTGTTATGACCCTATATAAGCTTGCCTTAGTTATTTTGAAGAGTTAGCTCAGTTTTTATTCAGAATACACTCTCTCTTGAGAAACCAAGTTCTTTGTTTTCTTTCTTGTGTGTTACATCAAGAATCCTCCTTTGATCTGATTGTTTTTGAGTGAGTTACATCTCTTCAACAACTAGATCTTGCTCCCTACGTTTGGTGCGTCATATCCAAGCTTAAAAGATTACCTATCCCCGCGTCATCTTTCTGCTCATCGTTCTCGCAGAATTCTCTGTGAGGCCTCAGTAAAACCACCATAACTTTCGATTTCCAACTCCGTTTGGTATCAAATTTGGAGACGTTAAACTAGACTTCAGGATCTATCACCTCGAATTGGAATCACTCAATTTGGACGTCGGATCAGAGAGAACGGACCCGTTCAAGTCAGGACTGAATTCTGGAACATCGCAGAATTCCGGCAGAATTCTGTCTTGAATTATCTTGCGATTTCGTCCATCAAATCTTCAAGTCTCGATCTGTGCATCCTCTTCCATAATCTACACCCAGTCTACATCACATCCACGTTCGGAATCACCCTGTAGAAACCTCGAGTCGGGCTGCAATCTCGTTTCTTGCAGAACACTTCTCTGACAACAATCCGGGTTTGTGAGAACTTGAAGGCATTGCTTTGCACCGTGGCTTCATAGATCCTTAGGGCATATCAGTAGCAAGGAACAATATTATATGCATGAGGGGTTCTTATTTAAGGGTTATAAGCTTTGCATACCAAGGGGTTCTACTAGAAGATTGTTAGTGCATGAAGCTCATAGGGGAGGGTTAATGGGACATTTTGGGGTTCTCAAGACATTGCATACCTTGAAAGAACATTTTTATTGGCCTTGCATGCATAGGGACGTAGAGAAGTTTTGTGCTGCATGTGTTACTTGTTTGCGAGCCAAGTTTAGGAGCCAACCCCACGGCTTGTACACACCCTTGCCCCATACCTCGGTTGCCTTGGGAAGATATATCCATGGACTTTGTTTTGGGCTTACCTAGGTCTAAGAGAGGGAGGGACTCCATCTTTGTTGTGGTAGATAGGTTCTCCAAGATGGCACATTTCATTGCATGCCATAAAACTGACGATGCCTCTCATGTTGCTAACCTATTCTTTGAACAAGTTGTGAGATTGCATGGAGTTCCTAGGTCTATTGTTTCCGATAGGGATGTGAAGTTCCTTAGCTACTTCTGGAGGACACTATGGGCCAAGCTTGGAACGAAGCTTCTTTTCTCCACCACTTGTCATCCTCAAACGGATGGACAAACCGAGGTAGTGAACCGAACTCTTGGTGCTTTACTTAGATCTATGTTGGCCACTAACTTGCGCAGGTGGGAGGAGAGCCTTGCTTTCATTGAATTTGCCTACAACCGTTCGGTCCATTCAGCCACCAAGCACACTCCCTTTGAGGTGGTTTATGGTCTCAACCCCAAAACACCACTCGAGCTTATGCCGTATGCCATCAAAGATCAAGAGAGCAAGGAGGGGGCTGAGAAGGCTAGGACGATCAAGGAGTTGCATGAAGCTACTAGGTTGCAACTTGAGAAGAGGACGTTGTAATACAAGAGGCAAGCCGACAAAGGGCACAAAGAAGTGCTCTTTGAGCCAGGCAACTTGGTCTGGGTGCACCTAAGGAAGGATCGGTTTCCCACACTCTGAAACTCCAAGCTGAAACCGAGAGGGGATGGTCATTTCCAAGTGTTAGAGAAGATCAATGACAATGCCTATAAGTTGGAGCTGCCCCCATCCTATGGAGTCCATGATGTGTTCAATGTGGCTGACTTAGTGCCATTCGTGGTGGATGATGATGCGGACCTTGACGAGCTAGATTCGAGGTCGAATCCCTTTCAAGAGAGGGAGGATGATGTGACCTTGTCCCATCAAGAGACTTAAGAGAGCCCGAACACTCAAGACGACTCTAGCCATGAGGGTGAGTCAAGTGAAGAAGAGCTTAGTGAAGATCAAGAGCTCGAGCCACAAGACCAACCAATTGGAGCCATCACTAGAGCGCGAGCTAGGCAACTTCAAGAAGAGCTCAAGAAGGGGTTGTGATGAGGGATCATCTACATCAACTCAAGTGCCTACATTTGATGGCGCTATCACACGAGCAAGAGCTAGGGAGATCCAACAAGAGTTGGACAAAGTCGTGACATTCTCCTTGTCCAAAGAGCAAGCCATGTTGGAGGATCTTCCCAAGCTAGAGTTGAAGACCTTGTTGACCATCTCAGCCCAAGAAGACCTCAAGAATGTTGAGGGAGTTGCGTGAACTTTGTAGTGGGGTTTATAACATCATTTTCCTATGTTTTATTGTTGGTTTAAGACATCCGTTTGCTTAAGTTTAGGATCGGCTCCTTAGAAGTATTTAAGGGAGCCTTAGCTTGTTTTGTGGGGACGTTAGAACTTTGTCCAGAAGGAACATATTCAGTTTTTCAATCCAAAAGAGAGCGTTTGGAGAGGAAAACACAGATTGGTCTTGATTAGCTTAGTTGTTCTTGTGTGTGTCAATCTTCCTAAGAGATTGGTGTTCATAGGCCTCCATAAGCATCCTCCTTGTGCTTCGGCTGCCATGGCCGTTGTGTAAGGTTGTATTGGTAAGGGTTGAGTCTTCATTTGGTATGGTTCTTCATCTCTAAGATCAAGGGTTATATCATTGTTGGGTTCGGTTCTTCCTTCTATCCTTGTTTCTGTTTTCTTTGGTTGATTTTCGAAAGCTAATGCACATTGTCTTCTTGTTTTGAGTCTTTTCAGAGGTTTGGTGTCTAGATCGAGTGCGTGTGGATTAATCCCCATATCAAGTGGTATCAGAGCTAGTTGACACCAGCCACCACCGCCAACGCCGCCGAGTCGCCACCCCTGGGTTTGCTTAGCCTTCCTTTGGCTCTTGTGTTTGTTTGAGGTTCCGGTTAGTATTTCAGTGTCTTTGAATCCTTTGTGTCCTTTACTTGTCTTGATCTTGTGTTTGTGGAGTTGGAGAACTTTCAGCCACCCCTACGCCGCCAGAAACCACCCTGCTCCGGTCACCAGCCACAACACCAACCAATTCCCCACGTCCCAAAGATAAACCGTCCACTTCCCCACTACTACTCCCATGTTTCGGTCAACAAGCAAAGAAGGAAAAGAAGGAAAAATCTAATTAAAATCAGAATTGTTGCAACCACTAACCCATATCCCTATTTTCACTCCCCACCCTTTGACCTTTTCAAACACAATCCCAACCTTATCAGCCCACATCTCGGTTAAATTCAAATTCAAACCCAACCAAACTCAGCAGCCTCTATCAACAAGTGAAGACCACCTTAGTCTATATTTTCATATTGCAAGCATCTTAGGTTAGTATTTTATTTTCGTGTATTTTATTTTGAGACAAAAAAAAAGTCAAAAAAAAAAGTGATCATCAAAAAAAAAAAAAAATGATCGTCAAAAAAGAAGAAGAAGAAAGTCTCTTGCATTATATTTTATGTACATGTTCTACTATCCTAAGTTGTAATTGTGTTAGACTATGGTCTGTACTTAGTCGTTTCTCAAGCGAAGATCAAGAGGTTCACAAACCCGGCACACCAAGGTATACTAACCTTACCCTAGCCGTTCAAACACCTACCCTATGCCTAACCCTTCTTCCAACTCCATTGGTGCATTTCAAGGCAAGGCAAGGTACGTTTGACCCTCTTGAGTTCAGATTTTGAGTTGTCAATCTTATATTGCAATTCATTCTTGCATTGTAGTTCTTTCTTAGAGTCTCTTTTCTTCTCTTTTGTTGCGTCTCCCTTTGTTTAATTTTCTTGAACTGTCTGCCGAGCTATCCCTTAGCTCACGCCTTTACACTTTCATAGCTTGTGTTGTCTATGCATTGAACTCACGTAGGGTTATTGATCCATACAAGGCAATACTTCAAGAAGCGACATCAACACCAATTAGAGCGTGAGAGAATCAAACACAAGAGTGAAACACTTGTGAGGTGATTTTCTGTTTTCACTAACCCTAACGTTGTTGTGTGTTTCATTGTTTTGATCATGTCTAAATCAGTGAGCCCCACTCGTTCAAGGAGTTCCGAGCCGGTGCCACCTGAGGTGTTTAACCTCCTCAAACAAATGTCGGATACCCTCACTAGTTTGTCCACTCGGATGGCCACGTTGGAGTCTAGGACACCGCAGCCTACGACCATTCCTTTAGGCACCAATGTGGAAACCGGGGATCCTTCACATGATCCATCAAGGACACCCCTTCCGGACCAAAGGGCCACCTATAATGCCGCAAGGGCCGCAGCCAACCAGGAGACGCCGCCCTTGTCTACCACTCACCCGGCTGTGTCACGCCATGACACTCCTCAAGGCGCCGGTCCCTTTCACCCTAACCGGGGTCAAGCTCACCGAGAGCAAGGTTCGATTCCTAACTCTCCTATGCATAGAATTCCTTATGCTCCTAATCTTTTTAATGAGTTCCAAGGTTACCAAGATGAGTATATGGATGAGGAGGGCTGGAGAGCCGAGCCACTTAGGGGATACCAGCCACGGAGAGGCCGAGAGCCCGAGCAAGATGGCATTGGGCGCATCAAGGTCAAAATCCCAAGCTTTGAGGGCAAGTGTGATCCGGACGTTTATCAAGAGTGGGAGACCAAAGTGGAGCAAATTTGGTCTTGTCATAACTTCCTGGAGCATAAGAAGGTCCAATTGGCTGCGTTGGAGTTCAATGGCTATGCCTTGATTTGGTAGGACAACTTAGTCAAGGAGAGGAGAAGAGCATTGGATCCGGCCGTGGCTACTTGGGACCAAATGAGAGCCTTGATGAGGGCTCGTTTTGTTCCTCAACACCACACAAGGGACTTACGCCAAAGGCTGGAAAATTTGAGGCAAGGCTCCATGTCCGCCGAGGAGACCTATAATGCCATGCAAGTGGCCATGGTGAAGGCCAATGTGGTGGAAGATGAGGAAACAACTATGGAAAGGTACCTCCGCATACTCAATACCTTTTTTGGCTAATGAAATTGATTTGTATCCATATAGGACCATGACGGAGCTCCTACACTTAGCCATCAAAGTAGAGAGAAAGACTAAGGCAATGAGCCAAGGGCCGAGAGGGCCAAGTGGGGTTCCCAATGCTTGGAGGAATCAACCTAGTCGTGGCTTTCCACACCAAGGCCGAGAGCACTCAAGTGCAAGGGAGGGCCCTAGGACGCCTAGCACGGACCTAGGAGGAATGAAGAGGAGTGCGCCACCAAGTGGATATCCAATCCCTCCAAAGACTTCGGCTGGTCCTTCTAATGGACCCAAAGGGAGTACCTCTAACCCTACTTCTAGGACTCGAGACATTGAGTGTTTTAAGTTCCGTGGTAGAGGCCACTATGCTAGGGATTGCATCAACACTAGAACTCTTGTTATTAATCATCTAGGGCTTTATGAAAGTGAAAGTGATAGAGAAGATGATGAATGTGTTGATGAGCATGTTGTGCATGATTCTGATTTGCATGAAAATGATGATGGCATTGAGTTTGAGCATGGAGAGTCTTTGATTTGTAAAAGAACATTGCATGTGCAACCGGCCCCTTGTGAGGACAATCAAAGAGAAAACTTGTTTCATACTCGATGCTTAGTTAAAGGAAAAGTGTGCAATATGATAATTGATGGAGGTAGTTGTTGTAATATAGCTAGCACCGAATTGATCACTAAGTTACAACTAACTACTTTCTGTCATCCTAGGCCATATAGACTTCATTGGATGAATGATTGTGGAGAGCTCAAAGTGAATAAGCAAGCTAAGGTTACATTCACCCTAGGACATTATGAAGATACCATTTTGTGTGATGTTGTTCCTATGCAAGCTTGTCATCTCTTGTTAGGAAGGCCTTGGCAATATGATAGGAGAGTTGTGCATGATGGCTTTACTAATAGGCATTCTTTTACTCATAAGGGCCAGAAAGTTGTCTTGCTATGACTCCTGTGCAGATTGCCGAAGCTTATGCGAAGAAGAAGAAGGAAGACTTGGAGAGCAATGAGAAGGGGAAGCTAAGCTCACGGCAGCAAGAGGGCACTTCCCCAAAGCCGCCCCAAGTCTTAGTTGTCCGGGCCCCTAGTGTCCTAATGGCGTCCAAAAGTGAGCTGCGAGATGAGTGTCTACCTTTAGATACCACCCTCATGATCTTGTGCAAGAAGCTAGCCGCCTTTAGTGAGGACACCAAGGCAACCCTTCCCCCTAGCATCCAAGCCATCCTAGATGAGTTTAAGGATGTGTTCCGGGATGAGATACCCCCGGCCTTCCTCCCTTGAGAGGTATTGAGCATCAAATAGACCTCATTCTTGGAGCCACCCTTCCAAACCGGCCAGCCTATAGAATGAACCCTAAGGAGAGTCAAGAGGTCCAAACACAAGTCCAAGACCTTTTAGACAAGGGTTATGTGAGGGAGAGTTTGAGCCCATGTGCCGTACCCGTCCTCTTGGTGCCCAAGAAAGATAATTCATGGAGGATGTGTGTTGATTGCCGAGCCATCAACAACATCACAATCAAGTACCGCCATCCAATCCCACGCCTATATGATATGTTAGATGAGCTCCATGGTGCCACCATTTTTACCAAGATTGATCTAAGGAGCGGCTATCATCAAATTAGGATGAAGGAGGGAGATGAGTGGAAGACGGCATTCAAGACAAAATTCAGACTCTACGAGTGGCTTTGATATAGGGTCGGACCCCTATGCTTCGATCTAGACACCAAGGCTCCAACACGATTCAAACAAAGAAGAAAGAAAGGTGAGAATTCGGTAATCAACAAGAACAAAGAAAGAACAAGATAAAAAAAGGTAAGAAGAACCGAAATGCAACAATGGTGAAACCCTTGACCTTGGTGAATCAAGAACCAAACCAAATGAGAGATCGACCCATCTCCTACAACTTCACACGAATGGCTAGGATGCCAAGGGCACGAAGAGGATGCTCGTGATGATCCGTGAACACCAAGCTCGAAGGAGTTGACACACACAAGATGATCCAAGCCAAGAACAACAACCGATTTCCTATCAAAAGCTCTCTTTTGATTGAAACTGAAAACGTTTTTTTTTTTAAATGTTCAAAATGATATCCCTCCGAAAGGAAATGTTTTTCCAGCCTTTTATACCTCCTAAAGGCCGGTCCTACTAAGGGAAAAACAAGACATTAAAACGTGTCTTTAAACCACATAAAACCGGGAAAGGGAATTGTCTAAGAATGTCATGAAATGCTAATACAACCTTCAAGTATTCTCCTCAACACTCTTGAGGTCTTCATGCTCCGAGATGGTCACCATGGTTTTCAAATCTAGCTTAGGAGGTTCCTCTAACATCGTGGACTCCTTAGACAAGAGGAAGGTCACAACCTTGTCTAGCTCATGTTGAATCTCCTTAGCCCTTGCTCGTGTGATGGCACCATCAAAGGTAGGCACTTGAGGTGACGTAGATGATCCCGCATCATCCTCCCCTTCTTGGAAAGGATTCGACCTCGAATCTTCTAGCTCCTCATCTTGTGCCTCATAAAGTGTCAAATCGCCCACATTGAAGGTAGGCCTAACTCCATACTCCTCGGGTAGCTCCAACACATAGGCATTGTCGCCCACCTTCCTTAGCACCTTGAAAGGTCCATCTCCACGTGGTGAGAGCTTGGACTTGCGCTTGTCGGGGAAGCGCTCTTTCCTCAAATGAACCCAAACAAGATCTCCCGGTTGGAAGATAACTCGCCTACGTCCATGGTTAGCTTTGGAGGCGGTGTGCTCGGCCTTTTGTTGCAGCTTGATCCGAGTCCTCTTATGCAATTCCTTGATGTACTCCACATGTTTACCTGCATTAAAATCTGCTCGCTCCTTCATAGGCAACGGCGAAAGATCAAGTGGAGTAAAGGGGTTCAAACCATATACACACTCAAAAGGACTCAAAGATGTAGATGAATGCACGGCCCTATTGTATGCAAATTCTACATGTGGTAAGGCTTCTTCCCATGCCTTCAAATTCTTCCTAATAACAGCCCTTAAGAGGGTTGTGAGGGTTCGGTTAGTTACTTCCGTTTGACCATCCGTTTGAGGATGGCTAGAGGTAGAGAACAAGAGCCTCGTCCCTAGCTTTCCCCAAAGAGTCTTCCAAAAGTAACTAAGGAACTTCACATCCCTATCACTCACAATAGACTTAGGTACACCATGTAATCTAACTACTTCCCTAAAGAATAAGTTAGCAACATTAGTAGCATCATCGGTCTTATGGCAAGCAATAAAATGAGCCATTTTGGAGAATCTATCAACTACCACAAATATAGAATCTCTCCCCTTCTTAGTCCTAGGTAAGCCCACAATAAAGTCCATGCTAATATCCTCCCAAGGGGACGTGGGAATAGGCAAGGGTGTGTATAAGCCGTGTGGTTTCACTCTAGACTTAGCCTTAAGGCACTCTAAACATCTCTTCAACAAGTGCTCAACATCCCTAAGCATATGTGGCCAATAAAAGTGAGTGTGCAGCATGTGATATGTCTTATCTCTACCAAAGTGTCCCATTAAGCCTCCCTTATGGGCTTCCTCCACAAGTAATATCCTCAAAGAACACTTAGGAATACACACCTTATCAACCTTAAACAAGAATCCCTCAAACAAGTAAAACTTATCTAAAGAACCCTTAGCCACACAATGCTTATATGTAGTGCCGAAATCAATGTCATCCTCATACAACTCTTGAATGTAAGTAAAACCTAACACCTTAGAGTCTAATTGTGTGAGCAAAGCATGTCTCCTAGAAAGTGCATCAGCAACTACATTATCCTTCCCCTTTTTATACTTAATGACATATGGAAATGTCTCAATAAACTCCATCCATCTACCATGCCTCCTATCAAGTTTATCTTGACTCCTAAAGTGTTTTAAGGACTCATGATCAGTATGCAAGACAAACTCTCTAGGCCATAAGTAATGTTGCCATGTTTTAAGTACCCTAAACAATGCATATAGTTCTTTGTCATACGTAGAGTAATTTAAACATGCACCTTTCAGCTTTTCACTAAAGAAGGCAATAGGTTTACCTTCTTGCATTAGGACTCCTCCTATGCCAATGCCACTAGCATCACACTCCACTTCAAATGGCCGTGAGAAATCCGGGAGCACTAGAAGAGGTGCTTTGGTGAGCCTCTACTTCAGATTGTTGAAGGCCCTCTCTTGCGCCTCTCCCCACACAAAGGGAGCATGCTTCTTGGTGATCTCGGTCAAGGGGGCAGCAATGGTGCTGAAATCCTTGACAAACCTCCTATAGAAGCTTGCTAGCCCATGGAAGCTCCTCACATGGCCGATTGTAGTAGGTGTGGGCCAATCTTGAATGGCTTTTATCTTCTCCTCATCCACTTGCAGCCCTTGTGAACTCACTACAAAACCAAGAAAAGTGACCTTATTAGTGCAAAAATCACATTTCTTCAAGTTGGCATACAAGTGCTCTACTCGAAGGGTAGAAAGAACTTCCCTTAAATGCCTCTCGTGCTCCTCTAGGGACCTGCTATAGATTAGAATATCATCAAAATATACTACAACAAATTTCCCTATATAATTCCTCAAAACATAGTTCATTAATCTCATGAAAGTAGAAGGAGCATTAGTTAAGCCAAATGGCATCACAAGCCATTCATATAACCCAAACTTAGTCTTGAAGGCGGTTTTCCATTCATCTCCCTCCTTCATCCTAATTTGGTGGTAGCCACTCCTTAGATCTATCTTGGTGAAGAGTGTGGCACCAAAGAGCTCATCTAACATGTCGTCCAGCCTTGGGATAGGGTGACGGTACTTGATAGTGATGTTGTTGATGGCCCTACAATCAACACACATCCTCCAAGTGTTGTCCTTCTTAGGCACTAATAGGACTGGCACGGCACATGGGGAAAGACTCTCTCTCACATAACCCTTATCTAGGAGGTTTTGTACTTGTGTTTGGATTTCCTCACACTCCTTAGGGTTCATTCTATAAGCTGGCCTATTGGGTAGGGTGGCACCGGGGATTAGGTCGATTTGGTGCTCTATTCCTCTCAATGGGGGTAGGCCGTGGGGTATGTCATCCGGGAACACATCCTTAAACTCTTCTAGAAGGGCTTGGATATTAGGTGGTAATGCAGCCAAGGTCTCTCCACCTAACATGGTTAGCTTCTTGCACAAAAGCATAAGGATAGTATCCAAAGTTAGGTACTCATCTTGGAGCTCACCTCTGGAGGCTAGCAAGACACTAGAAGGCTGCATTTCCAAGGCTTGGCGCGGCTTGGAGGGAGTGCTCACTTGCTGCCGTAGTGCTCCTTTGCCTTGGTTCTTCTCCTTCTCCTTGTCTTGACCCAAGTCCTTCTCCTTTTTCTTCTCAAAGGCCTCGGCAATCTGCATAGGGGACATTGGTTTTAATATGACATCCTTTCCTTTAAAAGAGAAAGAATACCTATTAGTAAATCCATCATGCATGACTCTCCTATCATATTGCCATGGACGGCCTAATAGCACATGACAAGCTTGCATGGGTACTACATCACATAAAATAGTATCCTCATAATGACCTAATGTGAATGTAATCTTAGCTTGCTTGTTTACTTTCAATTCCCCACAATCATTCATCCAATGTAATTTGTAAGGTCTAGGGTGATAAAATGTAGGAAGTTGTAACTTAGAGATCAATTCAGTACTAGCAATGTTGCAACAACTACCTCCATCAATTATCACATTACAAACCTTCCCCTTTATTAAACACCTAGTATGAAATAGGTTTTCCCTTTGATTATCCTCACAAGGGGCAGGTTGTACATGCAAAGTCCTTTTACAAATTAAAGATTCCCCATGCTCAAACTCAATGCCGTCATCATCACAAATTTCAGTTTCATGCTCGGCATTATCATTAACACAATCATCATCATTTTCATGCTCAGATTCAGATTCATAAAGTCCTAGATGATTAATCATGAGTGTTCTACTATTAGGGCAATCTTTCATCATGTGTCCTCTTCCTTGACACTTAAAACAAACCATATCCCTAGCTCTAGAAGTGGGGTTAGTAGTACTCCCTTTAGGCCCATTAGTGGGGGCAGCCGAGGTCCTTGGATTGAAGGGAGTCCCACTTGGTGGTGCGTTCCTTCTCAGCCCTCCTTGGTCCACATTTGGCGTCCTTTCCTTGTCCTTGGCAGTGGGGTGGTCTCGGCTAAAAGGTGGATAGCCACGGCTAGGTTGGCTTCTCCAATTGTTGGGGCCGCCAATGGTAGCCTTGCCTCCTTGGCTCCTAGCTTGATTCCTCACCTTTAGGTTCCTCTCCACTTTGATCGCCAAGTGTAGCAAATCTGTCATATTGCCATAGGGATACAAATCCACTTCGTTAGCTAAAGAGGTATGGAGAACTCTAAGATACCTTGCCATAGTTGTCTCTTCATCCTCCACAACATTGGCTTTCACCATAGCCACTTGCATGGCGTTGTATGTTTCTTCAGCGGACATGGCTCCTTGCTTCAAGTTCTCAAGCCTTTGGCGAAGATCCCTAGTATGATGTTGGGGTACAAATCGGACCCTCATCAAGGCCCTCATTTGCTCCCAAGTAGCTACGGCCGGATCTAGGGCTCTTCTCCTCTCCTTGATCAGATTGTCCCACCAAATCAAGGCATATCCATTGAACTCTAGGGCAGCCAATTGAACCTTCTTGTACTCGGGGAAGTTGTGACATGACCAAATCTGCTCCACCTTGGTTTCCCATTCTTGGTAGGCATCCGGGTCACACTTGCCCTCAAAACTTGGTATCTTCACCTTGATGCGGCCAATACCATCTTGTTCAGGTTCTCGGCCTCGCCTTGGCTGATATCCTCTAGGCGCCTCGGCTCTCCAACCTTCCTCATCCATGTAGTCATCTTGGTACCCTTGAAACTCATTGAAAGCATTAGGAACAAAATGAGCTCTATGCATAGGAGAGTTAGGAAAAGAACCTTGCTCTCGGGGAGCATGTCCTCTAGGAGGATGAAATTGGCCGGCTCCTTGTGGGGTGCCATGGTGGGATGCAGCCAATTGGGTGGCGGACTGAGGTGGGGACTCTTGATTCCCGGCGGCCCTTGCGGCATTGTAGGTGGTTCGTTGGTCCGGAAGGGGTGCTCTTGATGGCTCAAGCGAAGGACCTCCAGCCTCCATATGAGTTCCCAAAGGAATGGTTGTAGGCTGTGGTGGCCGAGACTCCAAGGTGGCCATCCGGGACGACAAGCCAGCTAGGGTATCCGACATTTGCTTGAGCAAGCTAAACACCTCCGGATGTACCGGCTCAGAACTCCTAGATCGAGTTGGACTCACTGATTTGGACATGATCAAAGACGACAAACACACAACTAGTTAAAGGTTAGAGAAAACAAAGAAGCTCTCCTCACAAATGTTTCACACTACGTGTTTGATCCTCTCTAGTGTTTCTCTCGTGTGTTTAATTCTCTCAAGCTCCAATGGTTGATGCAACTTCTGAAACGAGGTGATCTACACAAGGAAAACAAACAACAACCAAGTTAGGGTTAGCAAAAATCAGAAATCGCCTCACAAGTGTTTGGCTCTCTTGTGTTTGATTCTCACTTTCTCTTGTTGTTGGACGTTGGCTCCTTTGTAAGAAATCACCTTGTACAAATCAAAACCTCACGTGAACTTAGTGTAGTAGGATCACAAGATAAGCACAAGAGCTAATATGGTAGATAGCTCGGCCGAACTCAAAAAAAAAAAAATTGACTCAACAAAAGAGGAAACAAAGACTCTAGAATGGACTTACAAAGCACGAAATGTAATGCAATGCAATTGATGGGAGACTCAAATATTCTGAACTCAAGAGGGTCAAGAACACGTACCTTTTGCCTTGCCTTGACCTTGCAACAATGGAGTTAGAAGAGGATAGGCGTGGGGTAGTGTTTGTAGGGTTAGGGTAAGGCTTGAAGATGCCTTAGTGTGACTGTAGGAACCTCTTGAATTTGCTAGAAAATTCGGCTAAGTACAAACCTTGGTCTATAACATTTACAACTTAGGATAGTAAAGCATGTGTATGAAATTTAAAACAAGAGACAATCGCCTTTCTTCTTTTTTTTTGACGATCTTCTTTTTTTTTTTTTTTTTTTGATCACTGTTTTTTTTTTGTCTCAAAAATAAAATACACAAATAATGTACTAACCTAAGGTACTTGTATTAAAAGAATAGACTAAGAGTAGTGAATGTAAGGCTGCCGAATTTTCTTGCAATTTGAATTTGAATGGGCCGAGATTTGTGTTGAGATGTGGCTGGATTTTGTGTTGAAAAAGTCAAAGATATGGAGTGGGATTAGGAGGTGGGTTAGTGGTTATTTTCTTGGGATTTTCTTTTAAGTGTAACCGAAAATGGGAAAGATAGTGGGTAGGGTTTCGGTTATCTTTGGACGTGGGAAGTTGGCTGATAATGGTGACTGGTGGCCGGAGTGCTGGTGGTTTCCGGCGGCTTAGGGTGGCAGAAACTCTTCAACTCCAAGATCACAAAGACAACACAAGCAAAAGACACACAAAGACTCAAGAAAATACCAAGAGGACACTAACCGGATTGTGTGCAAACACAAGCCAAAGGGAAGATGGCAATCCGGGGAGGCGCTGTGGCGGCGCCGGCGGCGGAGTTGGTGTCAACCGGCTCTGATACCACTTGATATAGGGTCGGACCCCTATGCTTCGATCTAGACACCAAGGCTCCAACACGATTCAAACAAAGAAGAAAGAAAGGTGAGAATTCGGTAATCAACAAGAACAAAGAAAGAACAAGATAAAAAAAGGTAAGAAGAACCGAAATGCAACAATGGTGAAACCCTTGACCTTGGTGAATCAAGAACCAAACCAAATGAGAGATCGACCCATCTCCTACAACTTCACACGAATGGCTAGGATGCCAAGGGCACGAAGAGGATGCTCGTGATGATCCGTGAACACCAAGCTCGAAGGAGTTGACACACACAAGATGATCCAAGCCAAGAACAACAACCGGTTTCCTATCAAAAGCTCTCTTTTGATTGAAACTGAAAACGTTTTTTTTTTAAATGTTCAAAATGATATCCCTCCGAAAGGAAATGTTTTTCCAGCCTTTTATACCTCCTAAAGGCCGGTCCTACTAAGGGAAAAACAAGACATTAAAACGTGTCTTTAAACCACATAAAACCGGGAAAGGGAATTGTCTAAGAATGTCATGAAATGCTAATACAATCTTCAAGTATTCTCCTCAACACTCTTGAGGTCTTCATGCTCCGAGATGGTCACCATGGTTTTCAAATCTAGCTTAGGAGGTTCCTCTAACATCGTGGACTCCTTAGACAAGAGGAAGGTCACAACCTTGTCTAGCTCATGTTGAATCTCCTTAGCCCTTGCTCGTGTGATGGCACCATCAAAGGTAGGCACTTGAGGTGACGTAGATGATCCCGCATCAGGCTTGTAATGCCATTTGGTTTGACTAATGCCCCCTCTACTTTCATGCGCTTAATGAACTATGTTTTGAGGCATTTTATTGGGAAATTTGTTGTGGTATATTTTGATGACATTCTTATATACAGCAAGTCCCTAGAAGCACATGAGAATCACCTAAGGGAAGTCCTCTATACTCTTAGAGTAGAGCACTTGTATGCTAACTTAAAGAAGTGTGATATCTGCACTAATAGAGTCATTTTCCTTGGTTTTGTAGTAAGCACACAAGGGCTGCAAGTGGATGAAGAGAAGATCAAGGCAATACAGGAATGGCCCACGCCGACGCATGTGAGGAGCTTCCATGGCCTTGCTAGTTTTTATAGAAGGTTTGTCAAGGATTTTAGCACAATTGTCACACCCTTGACCGAAATCACCAAGAAGCATGCGCCATTCGTGTGGGGAGAAGCACAAGAGAGAGCCTTCAACAATCTGAAGTGGAGGCTCACCAATGCACCCCTATTAGTGCTCCCGGACTTCACTAGACCCTTTGAGGTGGAGTGTGATACAAGTGGCATTGGCATTGGAGGTGTTCTCATGCAAGAAGGTAAGCCTATTGCCTTCTTTAGTTAAAAGGTGCTTGTCTTAATTACTCTACTTATGATAAAGAGCTTTATGCATTGTTTAGAGTATTAAAGACATGGCAACATTATTTGTGGCCTAGAGAGTTTATTTTGCACACGGATCATGAGTCTTTGAAACACTTTAGGAGCCAAGATAAGCTTGATAGAAGACATGGTAGGTGGATGGAATTTATAGAGACGTTTCCCTACGTCATTAAGTATAAGAAGGGTAAGGATAATGTTGTTGCGGATGCCCTATCTAGGAGACATGCATTGATCACTACATTAGACTCTAAGGTGTTAGGTTTTACTTACATTAAGGAGTTATATGAGGATGATGTTGATTTTGGGGCTACGTATAAGCTTTGTGTGGAGAAAGGTTCTTTAGGTAAGTTCTACTTATTTGAAGGATTTTTATTCAAGGTTGATAAGGTGTGCATTCCTAGGTGTTCTTTGAGGCTTTTGCTTGTAGAGGAAGCCCATAAGGGCGGCCTAATGGGACATTTTGGCCGAGATAAGACCTATCATATGCTGCATACCCACTTCTTTTGGCCACACATGCTTAGGGACGTAGAGCACTTAGTGAGGCGATGTTTAGAATGTCTTAGAGCCAAGTCTAGGGTGAAACCGCATGGGTTGTACACTCCTTTACCTATTCCCACAGCCCCTTGGGAGGATATTAGCATGGATTTTATTGTGGGGTTACCTAGGACTAAGAAGGGGAGGGATTCCATCTTTGTTGTAGTGGATAGATTCTCTAAGATGGCCCATTTTATTGCTTGCCATAAGACGGATGATGCTTCTAATATGGCTACCTTATTCTTTAGGGAAGTAGTTAGATTGCATGGGGTCCCTAAGACTATTGTGAGTGATAGGGATGTGAAGTTCCTTAGTTACTTTTGGAGGACTCTTTGGGAAAAACTAGGTACTAAACTCTTGTTTTCTACCTCTAGTCATCCCCAAACGGATGGTCAGACGGAAGTAACTAATCGAACCCTCACACCTCTTTTGAGGGCTGTTATTAAGAAGAATTTGAAGGCTTGGGAGGATGCATTACCTCATGTAGAATTTGCATACAACCGGGCTATTCATTCATCCACCCAACTCACCCCCTTTGAATGTGTGTATGGCATGAACCCTTTAACCCCTCTTGATCTTAAGCCGTTGCCTATGAAGGAGCGAGCTGATTTGAATGCAGGAAATCAGGTGGAGTACATAAGGGAATTGCATGCAAGGACTCGCCTCAAGCTCCATGAGAAGGCTGCCTCCAATGCAGCCCGTGCAAATCGTGGACATAGGAGGGTCATTTTCCAACCTGGAGACCTCATTTGGGTCCATATGAGGAAGGAGCGTTTCCCCGAAAAGCGCAAGTCCAAGCTATCACCATGGGGAGATGGACCTTTCAAAGTGCTAAGGAAGGTGGGCGACAATGCCTATGTGTTGGAGCTGCCCGAGGAGTATGGAGTTAGTGCTACATTCAATGTTGGCGATCTCACAATCTATGAGGCCAATGATGAGGAGCTAGCGGATTCGAGGTCGAATCCTTCCTAAGAAGGGGAGGATGATGAGGGATCATCTACATCAACTCAAGTGCCTACATTTGATGGCGCTATCACACGAGCAAGAGCTAGGGAGATCCAACAAGAGTTGGACAAAGTCGTGACATTCTCCTTGTCCAAAGAGCAAGCCATGTTAGAGGATCTTCCCAAGCTAGAGTTGAAGACCTTGTTGACCATCTCAGCCCAAGAAGACCTTGTCCAAAGAGCAAGCCATGTTGGAGGATCTTCCCAAGCTAGAGTTGAAGACCTTGTTGACCATCTCAGCCCAAGAAGACCTCAAGAATGTTGAGGGAATTGCGTGAACTTTGTAGTGGGGTTTATAACATCATTTTCCTATGTTTTATTGTCGGTTTAACATTGCTATCTTGTCCAATCGGATGGTAGCATTGGAGCAAGAGTGCCCAAGCCCGCAGCCCGCATCCGTGCCTCAAGAGATGCGCCGAGTGCCCATAGCCACCAACTTCCCCCGGCGTAGAGATAAGCCTAATGCTCCTACCCATTTAAATGAATTTTGGGAAATTCCTAGGCGTGCCTATCATGATGAGCCAAGACGAGCCTATGAAGATGAAGAATGGGAGCATGAGCCACATCGAGGCTACCAAGCAAGGAGAGGCCGAGAGCAAGAGCAAAATGGAGTTGACAAGGTCAAGGTGAAGATTCCATCTTTCGGAGGCCAATGTGATTGATATGTCTACATGGAATGGGAGGCCAAGATTGAACAAATATGGAGTTGTCACCACTTTCCCGAGCATAAAAAGGTACAACTTGTCGCCCTTGAATTCAATGGTTATGCACTAACATGGTGGGATAATCTTGTGAAAGAAAGGAAAAGAACCTTAGATGCATCAGTGACAACTTGGACTCAAATGAAGGCCTTGATGAGAGCTCGCTTTGTGCCTCGACACCACACACCATTGTTGCCCGTAGCCATCAAAGTTGAGAGACAAACTAAGGCTTGGAACCAAGGACAAAGAAGTTCAAGTGGTAGCCAAAACCGAGGCTATCATCCTCATATGGAGCAAGGGGAGCCAAGGAGGAGTGCTAAGCCAAGCCCCTCCCCACCGAGCCTAAATCCCCCAACCGACGCTCCTAATGCCTCCAAAGGAAGTACTCCTTACCCTTCTCCTGGAGCTAGAGATATCACATGTATTCAAGCTATGCTCAAGAAAATCAAGCCAAGAAGAAAGGAGAAGGTTCTTGCTATTGAACCAATGGCCAAAGGAGAGGAGATTGAGCTAAAGGAAAAACAAAAGGACGTTGTAGAAACATCTCCTTCACCTACAAGGGTCAAGCATCGATTGCCCATTATTGTGCGTAGTTCATTCAAATCCTTAGCTACTCCATGGATGGACCGGACCCACATGGTTCCTTCAAGCTTGCCCTTCCTACCCCATGAAGAGGTTGAAGCCAAGAAATCAATTTTCAACCAAGAGACAAAGAATGTGCCAATGGAGAC
This sequence comes from Rheum nobile, assembly GCA_027886185.1. Taxonomy (NCBI): domain Eukaryota; kingdom Viridiplantae; phylum Streptophyta; class Magnoliopsida; order Caryophyllales; family Polygonaceae; genus Rheum; species Rheum nobile. Next base: position 258,053 of record WOAB01000761.1, on the reverse strand, counting down.
TAATGCAAGGGAAGTACCTCTTATCTCCACCTTTTTAATTCCATCTCTTGAGTTTGAAAATGAGCATGTCATTCCATATAGGACAATACACATGAAAAATTCTGTCCTTGCATGTAAAACTAGATATTCTTGTGTGCACCAAAGTTCTCTAGCACAATACATGTCTTGTGGAATGCATCTTGTTCATATATTGATCCTTATGTCCATGCAAGTGTGTTATGTTGTTAGTTGCACTCCTAAGCTTGAACATAGAACTAGGAAAAAGAGTGGAATATTATTTGCATGCATGCTTGGATATCATGTAGTCATTGGAAGATTTATGCTTAAATTCTTACAATTGTGTGCACATGATAGAGGACCTTATTTTGCATTGTTTTTATGACTAAGCCCTCTAAGAAAGATGAATTCATTGCATACCCTAGACTTCATAATGCATCTTATGTGACTAACCCTTTTATTGACCAAGTTGTGGAGTTGTATGGAGTCTCTAGTGCTTTGATTTCAGGCCAAGAAGTGAAGTGTGTGAGCTACTCAAAGTTGGAGTCCGGAGAAGTGCCCTTTGAACCAGGAGATCAAGACGTCCCACATGTGGCTGAATTGGTTCACCCTTTGCGGAAGGAAGACGAAGACATGGACATGCTTGATTCGAGGACGAATCTTTTCCAAGAAGGGGAGAATGATGCGGGAGCATCCGAGGCTTCACCCAAGTTGCACACAAAGAAAGGTGGTTCCCTAACAAGGGTTCGAGCCAAGCCATTGAGGAAGGAGATGGTCCACTCACAAAGGGTTCGAGCCAAGCGTATGCACGAGGAACTCGAGAACTTGGTTAGCCTTCACGTCTCAAGGGAGCCCACCCTCATCGAGGACTTCACCAAGCCCATTCTACGGACCTTGGTGACCTTTCAAGCCAAGCGCGGGGGAACGAAGACCACCAACACCCACAACAATCATTTCGTTGAATTCCTTCCCGGAACTTTCAGCGACCCCTCAGTAAAAGTTCCATATCTTCTGATTCCCAACTCCAATCACTCTCAAATGTTTAGGAGTGAAACTAGACTTCAAGATATATCTATGGGCGTTAGAATCACTCCATTCCGATCAAGGACGAGAGAGAACGAACCTTCTGAAGTTAGGTCAGAAACTGTCTCCGCGAAAGACGAAGGCGACAAGAAGCAAGAACCACAGCTCCTGACTCGGCCTACAACTCGGCCGAGTGCCAGACCGAGTTGTTGGCTGTTTTTGTGGCCGAGTTGAGGGAAGTCCGGGGCTTTCTTGTGGGGGCCACTTAGGGCCTTTCTTCCTTGTTGTTTTTAATGTATTTACTACTTTTAAGTACCTTTGTGTGGGGCCCTTTGTGGGTTTGTTTAGCCTTTGTCTTGGGGTAGTATTTAAGGCCTTTTTCTTGTCTTTTGTAAGGAACTTTTTGATCAATGAAAATGTTGCTTTGAGCATTTGAGCTTGAGAGCTCTCATGGGAGAGTGATTCTCCATGGTTGATTCGAACTTGCTAGGTTGCTCTTGCGTTGTGTCAATTTCGTCTATGATCTTGGTGCTCCAAGGCTTCACTCGCCTCCTTCTCTTGCTCTTTGGACACGTCCATCGTTGTGGGAGATTGTAGAAGGAAAGGTCGTTTGTGCACATTGGTTTGGTTATTGGCGACATTGTTTGCCAAGGGTCTCTCCATTGCATCTTTCAGTAGCCATCATCCATCTCTCTTTCACGTTCTTCAACCGTAACAACTCTCTCGCTGATCTCTGATGCAGAACCATCTATGACACCTTAGTAGATTCGCCATATCTTTCGACGCCTAGATCGGTCCACGCTGCAATTTGGAGGCTATCATGTAGCCTTCTGGATCTAACTCTGGGCTTTAGAATCATCCAATTTGGAGTCCGGAGCAAGGAGAACGACCTCGTTGAAGACAAGACCAAATTCTGAAAACTGATTGTCGAGTTCCTGAAAATACCTTTGCATCTCCTTCGTTTGGGCACTTAGTGGAGCAGATCCCTTGTACTGTGGACACCTAGAAGCACGATCCTATCACTCGTGAAGGTGCTAGGGGCGTTGGTTAACCCAAATGGCATCACAAGCCACTCATACAGCCCATACTTTGTCTTAAAGACTGTCTTCCACTCGTCCCCTTCCTTTATCCTAATTTGATGATAGCCACTCTTGAGATTAATCTTAGAAAACACACTTGCTCCATATAGCTCATCAAGCATGTCATCTAGTCTAGGAATGGGGTGCCTATACTTGATGGTGATGTTGTTGATAGCTCTACAATCTACACACATCCTCCATGTTCCATCCTTCTTGGGCACCAAGATAACCGGTACTACACAAGGACTCAAGCTCTCGCGTACATACCCCTTGGAGAGGAGTTCTTGCACTTGCTTCTGCAGCTCGGCTATCTCCACAGGATTGGCTCTATATGCAGCTCTATTTGGTAAGGTAGCCCCCGGGATGAAGTCGATTTGATGTTCTATGCCTCGGATAGGAGGGAGGCCACTTGGAACTTCATCTTGGAACAAGTCTTCAAATTCCTGCAAAAGAGATGAAATAAGTGTAGGGAGAAATACTAGTTCTTGTCTAGAGAATAATGAGTCTTTATAAACAATAAGAACACAAACAATACTCCCCCGGATAGCCTTGTGGACGTCCCTAGACCGAGCTAGTAACATATGTTGCGCTGTGCCTCCTTTGGATCCTATGGCCAACTTCTGAGGCTTGTCTTTCTCTAGCTCCTTCTCCTTGGCTAGTCTTCTTTGCTCTCTAGCAACATGGTCATGCATAATCTCATGAGGTGATAAAGAATGGAGAGTGATTTTCTTACCTTTCATCATGAATGAATACTCATTGGTCATCCCTTGATGGATGACACCCCTATCAAACTGCCATGGACGTCCTAGAAGTAGGTGGCATGCGGTCATGTGTAGGACGTCACATAGAACTTCATCTTCATACCCTCCAATGGAAAACTGAATGAGGGATTGCTTGTGGCCCTTAAAGGGGTGTTGGAATTCAGCCAACACAAGGTATATGGTTGTGGGTGAGGTGTGGTTGTCAAAGCAAAGCGTTCAACCACCTCTTGATCTATGATGTTGCAGCATGATCCTCCATTCACTATGATGCTACAAATCTTCCCTTTGATGTTACAACGTGTATGGAAGATCGTCTCCCTCTGATTCGGCTCACTAGGGCTCTCGGTGGCAATCAATGTCTTCTTCACCACGAAGCACTAGCCATCCGCAGCCCTCACGTGTAGCTCTTCCAACTCTTCCTTCTCTTCCTCTTGTAGTTCATCCTCGGACTCATAGTCCCCTTCTGTGTCGAGGAGGACTTGTCTCTTAGAAGGACAATCCTTAGCAAAGTGTCCTCTCCTTAGGCACTTGAAACACTTAAGGTCCCTGGTGTGGCTCTCGCCTTCCTTCCTAGGTGCTTGCTGCAGTGGGCCAAAGTCTTTCTTAGGGGCAGCTTGTTGTTCCACCCTTGGCTCTACTCTTCTAGATGCAGCTTGAGGTGTATTTGATGATGTTGTTTGCCATGACCGAGCACTAGGTACCTGCGCACGCCTATTGGACAAATTCTTGTGCACTTGGTTAGTATAATGTAGAACCTCCTCAATGGCGGTTCCACACACAAAATGTTACATGCTAACAATAGATTTCAACTCATGGTTCGGGTTATTAACAAACTTAGATATGATATAACCCTCAGGGAACCTAAGGCCAGATCTAAAGACTAAAGTCCTAAGTTCCTTATAGTACTCATCCGGAGTCCTATTGCCTTGTCTAAGTTGCTCTAGTCTAGCATGAACTCTCTCATTGTAATCCTCAGGCACAAATCTATTTCTTAGAGCAAGTTTAAGCTCTTCCCAAGTCTGATGCGGGAGCATCCGAGGCTTCACCCAAGTTGCACACAAAGAAAGGTGGTTCCCTCACAAGGGTTCGAGCCAAGCCATTGAGGAAGGAGATGGTCCACTCACAAAGGGTTCGAGCCAAGCGTATGCACGAGGAACTCGAGAACTTGGTTAGCCTTCACGTCTCAAGGGAGCCCACCCTCATCGAGGACTTCACCAAGCCCATTCTACGGACCTTGGTGACCTTTCAAGCCAAGCGCGGCGGAACGAAGACCACCAACACCCACAACAATCATTTCGTTGAATTCCTTCCCGGAACTTTCAGTGACCCCTCAGTAAAAGTGTCATATCTTCTGATTCCCAACTCCAATCACTCTCAAATGTTTAGGAGTGAAACTAGACTTCAAGATCTATCTCTGGGCGTTGGAATCACTCCATTCCGATCAAGGACGAGAGAGAACGAACCTTCTGAAGTTAGGTCAGAAACTGTCTCCGTGAAAGACGAAGGCGACAAGAAGCAAGGACCACAGCTCCTGACTCGGCCTACAACTCGGCCGAGTGCCAGACCGAGTTGTTGGCTGTTTTTGTGGCCGAGTTGAGGGAAGTCCGGGGCTTTCTTGTGGGGGCCACTTAGGGCCTTTCTTCCTTGTTGTTTTTAATGTATTTCTAGACTACTTTTAAGTACCTTTGTGTAGGCCATTTGTGGGTTTGTTTAGCCTTTGTCTTGGGGTAGTATTTAAGGCCTTTTTCTTGTCTTTTGTAAGGAACTTTTTGATCAATGAAAATGTTGCTTTGAGCATTTGAGCTTGAGAGCTCTCATGGGAGAGTGATTCTCCATGGTTGATTCGAACTTGCTAGGTTGCTCTTGCGTTGTGTCAATTTCGTCTATGATCTTGGTGCTCCAAGGCTTCACTCGCCTCCTTCTCTTGCTCTTTGGACACGTCCATCGTTGTGGGAGATTGTAGAAGGAAAGGTCGTTTGTGCACATTGGTTTGGTTATTGGCGACATTGTTTGCCAAGGGTCTCTCCATTGCATCTTTCGGTTGTTCTTATATCCTTGTTTATTTCTTTGTTTCTTCTCATTTGCTAACTTGTTTCCTTTGTGTTTCTCTTGTTTCCACCTCCATCTTCCATTCGAGTCTCTTGGCGTCTAGATCGGGCCACTCGCGGCTAATCCTCGCATCAAAGTCTCTACTTGTGGATACCCTCTATAGTTTCTTTCCTCTTTGTCTTGCAACCACCAATGATAAGCAAAGTCAACAAACTTAATAGAAGCAATGGCTACATGTTACGCATCGGAATAACAATAGAAATCAAAGATTTGTTCAGTTTTGTTCTCCCAATCAAGGTAAGTTTCTACCTCGATTGAGTGACCAAACTGCGGTACCTCAAACTTGATGTTTTGACCTCTTGCACGCCTCGGGCCCTCATCTCCTTGGTCTTCAAATTGGTCTCTTGGCTGTCGTGGGGGTAGTCCCCTTTGAGGCTGCAAAAAGCCACGCCCAAACCCTCTTCCAGGCGCATTCCTCCTCGGAAACATGGGTTGTTGTTGTTGGCGTGGGAATGGTTGATGTGGCAGCCGTGTGCCGTCTCCACCTCCTAAGCCGAAAGCTTGTGTATATGGCGCACTAGAAACTCCTTCCCCTGCATGATTAGTGTTCCAAGGGTGCAAAACTAGAGTAGTAATAGTAGTAGGGATAGGAAACTCAAACTCTTCTAGTGGATCATAGTTTCCTCTCGTGGTGGCCGTATGATTATCATGGGATGTAGAAGCGACCTCTTACAAGGAGAGTTGTGAAAACTCTTGTTGTAGGTTGTAGGCCTCCCGTCCCGGCTCCTAATGGCGTTGAAAAAGACAAGGACTCGGACCTTGTTGTGCCACCACTCCGTAGCTCACTTTGAACTTGATCCAACCTTGCTTCCATGCCTCTCATGAACGTAGCTTGTTCATCCCGAAGCCTTTGGACTTGGCTGTCCATCCTCTCCCCTAAGCTCTCGTTTTGAGCTTGAATCGCAAGGAGAAGCTTCTCCACGTCAACCTTAGAGCGCTCAACAGGCTCGTTGATGCTAACTCCCTTTTGTTTCTCTTGTTGCTCCATGACCAATTCCTAGCTGCAATCACTTAGCAAGACAAGCACGCAACCAAAAGCCACATAACTTCGAGCAAACAATGGTCAATAGTTGTAAGAACTCAAAATCTTAAGTATGGTGTTAGAAAGTTCAGATCTTGGCAAGCAAAAGGGTAGGGTTAGGTTTCCTAGACTCAAGCAAAACCAAAAGAAACAACTTGCAACACCACACAAACTTCAATCCTTGATAATCTAGTGCAAGACCACCAAAGTAGGTACTAACCTTCTGATACGGGGATCGCCGTAGGGAGGCCCGACCTTGGTGCACAACACACGAACAAGCAAAAACAACAATCAAAGTTAGACAAGGCGGAAAGAAAGAAAGGATGAACGAAGAACAAGAAGAAATAGGTGAAACCAATAGCCCGGAAATGGAAACCCTTGGATCGATTGTTCCAAGAACCACCACGCCTAAAGCTATAAACCTCGCCTTCTACAACTCCACACAACAAGAGGACGAATCCTCAAGAGCACGAAGAGGATGCCTTGTGTCGCTTTGGATCAACAACTCGAAAGAAATTGAGAATCACAACTCGACCAAAACTAGTTCGGATTGAGCAAACTCACGAAACCCTCTTTTGGGAAGTTTCTAAATCAGAAATTGTATTCTTGATAATAAGGTTTGCTGCCTCAAAATGGAATTAACAAGAGCTTAAATAGTTCCTAGTGAACCGGCTCCTAAAACACTAAAACACTACTAAACCGGAAATAAGAATGTAAACCCGAGTTTAAGAATGTTAATAAGCCCTCACGGCTTCCATCATGCTAAAAGAGGAAAGTTTCTAATAGTGGAAGGTGTACACAAGCCATACACTCAACCACTAGAAACCCTTGTCACCGAATAGGCCTTGGATGTGGCCGTGGCAACCTCCACCGGGACTTGATGTATGATCATGGCTAGCTCATCTTGAAGACGCCTAGCTTGGTTCCTTGTCATGGGCCCGGATGGTGGTTGGTGTGTGGATGGTCCTCCATCATCCTCCCCTTCTTGGAGAGGATCCGTCCACGGATCACTTGCTAAAGCTGTGGCGACGTCCGGGGTGTAGTAAGGTGTTAAGTCAGCCACATTGAAGGTGGCACTCACACCATAGGTGTCTGGAAGGTCTAGGACGTAAGCATTGTCACCAACACGGCGCAACACCTTGAATGGACCATCTCCTCTAGGTGCAAGTTTGGACTTGCGCTACTCCGGGAAGCGCTCCTTCCTTAAGTGCACCCAAACGAGATCTCCTGGTTTGAACACCACGCGCTTGCGCCCCTTGTTTGCCCTAGCTGCATTCCTCTCCGCACACGCCTCAAGCTTCTCCTTAGTCCTTGCATGTAGCTCCTTGATGAACTCCACGTGCCTTCCTGCATCAAAACTTTCACGCTCCTTCATAGGAAAAGGAGCAAGATCAAGTGGAGTATTGGGGTTGATACCATAAACACATGCAAAAGGAGATAAAGAAGTAGAAGAATGGACTGTCCTATTGTAAGCAAACTCTACATGTGGTAGAGCTTCCTCCCAAGCCTTAAGGTTCTTCCTAAGGATGGCTCTAAGGAGGGTTGATAAGGTCCGATTAGTGACTTCTGTTTGACCATCCGTTTGAGGATGGCTAGAGGTAGAGAACAATAGTCTCGTCCCTAGCTTTCCCCAAAGCGTCTTCCAGAAGTAACTAAGGAACTTAACATCCCTATCGCTTACTATACTCCGGGGTACACCATGTAGTCTCACGACTTCCCTAAAGAAGAGATCGGCTACATTGGATGCATCATCCGTTTTATGGCAAGCGATGAAATGAGCCATTTTGGAGAATCGATCAACTACCACAAAGATAGAATCACGTCCTCTCTTAGTCCGAGGCAGCCCCACGATAAAGTCCATTGAGATGTCCTCCCAAGGGGCACTTGGGATGGGCCATGGACTGTATAGGCCGTGGGGTTGCAACCTTGACTTGGCCTTAAGACAATCCAAACACCTCTTAATAAGGTGCTCAACATCCCTAAGCATGTGGGGCCAAAAGAAATGTGCACATAGCATATGATAGGTCTTGTCCCTTCCGAAGTGACCCATTAAACCACCCTTATGGGCTTCTTCAACGAGTAACATGCGCAAGGAACAAATAGGTATACACACTTTTTCAGCCTTAAATAAGAACCCATCAAACAAGTAGAACTTGTCACATGAGCCCTTATCTATACATGACTTATAGATGGCACCAAAATCAGCATCTTCCACATACAACTCCTTTATATATGCAAATCCTAAGACCTTGGAGTCTAATGTGGTAAGCAAGGTGTATCTCCTAGATAGGGCATCGGCAACTACATTGTCCTTTCCCTTTTTGTATTTTATAACATAAGGGAAAGTCTCAATGAATTCCATCCACCTACCATGTCGTCTATCAAGTTTATCTTGGCTCTTGAAGTGCTTCAAGGACTCATGGTCCGTATGCAAGATAAACTCTCTAGGCCACAAGTAGTGTTGCCAAGTCTTTAATACTCTAAATAGGGCAAATAGTTCTTTGTCATATATAGAATAATTAAGACTAGCCCCTTTCAATTTCTCACTAAAGAAGGCTACGGGTTTACCTTCTTGCATCAAGACGCCTCCAATGCCAATCCCGGATGCATCACACTCCACCTCAAATGGCCTTGTGAAGTCGGGCAGCACTAGCAAAGGAGCTTGCGTCAATCTCCATTTGAGGGCGTTGAAGGCCCTCTCTTGCGCCTCCTCCCACACAAAGGCCGAGTGCTTCTTGGTCACCTCCGTCAAGGGCGCAACAATGGTGCTAAAGTCCTTCACGAACCGCCTATAGAAGCTGGCCAACCCATGGAAGCTCCGCACTTGACTCACCGATGTAGGCGTGGGCCACTCTTGGATGGCCTTTATCTTGCTCTCGTCCACTTGAAGGCCCTTGGAGCTCACTACAAAACCAAGAAAAGAGACTTGATTAGTGCAGAATTCACACTTCTTCTCATTGGCATATAAGCACGCACTACGCAATGTAGAGAGTACTTCCCTCAAGTGTTGCTCATGCTCCTCTAGTGACTTGCTGTATATTAGGATATCATCAAAATAAACAACAACAAATCTACCTATAAAATGCCTTAAAACATGATTCATTAAGCGCATAAAGGTACTAGGAGCGTTGGTCAAGCCAAAAGGCATGACGACCCACTCATACAAACCGAACTTTGTCTTGAATGCCGTTTTCCACTCATCCCCCTCCTTCATCCTTATTTGGTGATAGCCACTGCGGAGATCTATCTTGGTGAAGATTGAAGCTCCATGCAGCTCATCTAGCATGTCATCAAGGCGGGGAATAGGATGCCGATACTTGATGGTGATGTTGTTGATGGCTCGGCAGTCCACGCACATCCTCCATGTGCCATCCTTCTTGGGCACCAATAGCACTGGCACGGCACAAGGGCTAAGGCTCTCACGCACATGGCCCTTGTCAAGCAAAGCCTTCACTTGCTCTTGCACCTCTTGGGTCTCCTTGGGGTTCATCCTATACGCTGGCATGTTTGGAAGAGTAGCACCCGGTATTAGATCAATTTGATGCTCAATACCTCTTTTAGGGGGCAGTCCGGGTGGCATCTCTTCAGGGAACACATCATGGAACTCTTCTAGCAATGCTAGGATGGCCCTTGGTAGCGTAGACTTCAACTCCTCACTCAGCAAGCCGAGACCCTTGCACAAGAGCATGAGGACGGCGTCTTGTGGTAAGTGCTCCTCTCTCAACTCCTCCTTGGAAGCCAACAATGCTTGAGACGTGGTTTTGGCCTTGGAGGTGCTCTCGGCCTTACTCCCCTTCTTGGCCTCAACCGACTTCTCTTGGTCCTTCTTCTTCTCAAAGGCTTCAGCTACCTGCAAAGGAGTCATAGGCTTGAGTATCACATTCTTACCCTTATAATCAAAAGAATGATGATTAGTATAACCATCATGCTGTACACGCCTATCAAACTGCCATGGACGTCCTAATAAGATATGACAAGCATTCATAGGGACCACATCACATAAAATAGTATCTACATAATGTCCTAGTGTTATGGTCACATTGACTTGCTTAGCCACTTTTACCTCTCCACATTCATTCATCCAATGCAGTTTATATGGCCTAGGGTGATGGAAGGTATGTAGTTGCAATTTAGTAACTAATTCAGTGCTAGCAATGTTACAACAACTATCCCCATCAATAATCATGTTACAAACCTTTCCCTTAACCAAGCATCTAGTATGAAACAAATTCTCTCTTTGGTTATCATCACAAGGGGTCGGTTGTACATGCAAAGTTCTTCTACAAACTAGAGATTCACCATGCTCAAATTCAATGCAATCCATTTCCTCATCTACGTCATGCATAGGCTCATCAACAATAGCCGGACCTTGATCCTCACCCTCGGACTCGGATTCATAGAGTCCAAGATGGTTAATGACCAACGTTCGACTATTGGGGCAATCTTTCATCATATGCCCTCGGCCTTGACATTTAAAGCAAATAGTATCCCTAGCTCTAGAAGAAGGAGAAAAGGTCGAAGTACTCCCCTGAGGGCCATTGGCCGAATGCGGCTGGCGCCCACTTGACTGCGGCGGGGTTCCTGGTGGGCCACTTTTCTTCGGCGCTTCTTGGCTCTGAGGTTGGCTCATGGACTGAGCCTGGTTCCTGCTAACTTGCGCCGAGGGAAATGCCCTGGTTTGGTTTTGGGCCCGCCATTGGTTCGGCTGGCCGCTAGGGTTCCTAGCCGCATGTGCGCCTTGGTTCCTCGCTTTGAACTTCTGATTTTTCTCCACTTTAATAGCCAAGTGCAGCAGCTGGGTACAATCTGTATAGGGGTACATATCCACCTCATTAGCAATAAAAGGAGAAAGGATTCGAAGATACCTCGCCATGGTGGATTCCTCATCTTCAATGACGTTGGCGCGGACCATGGCGGTTTGCATGGCATTGTAGGCTTCCTCCACGCTCATGCTACCTTGTTTGAGGTTCTCCAACCTTTGCTTGAGCTCCCTGGAGTAGTGTTGAGGGACGAACCGAGCCCTCATCAACACCCTCATTTGCTCCCACGTAGCCACCGGTGGGTCCAAAGCTCTTTGCCTCTCCTTGACCAAGTTGTTCCACCAAGTTAGGGCAAAGCCACTAAACTCAATGGAAGCTAGCTGCACCTTCTTGGCCTCAATGAAGTTGTGGCAACTCCAAATTTGCTCCACTTTCATCTCCCACTCCATGTAGGCGTCGGGATCACACCTTCCTTCAAACGATGGCATCTTGATCTTGATTTTCCCTATGCCATCTTGCTCCAACTCTCTCCTAGGTTGATTTCCTTGATAGCCCCGGTTACCTCCAAGTATGCCCCTCGGCTCATAGTAACCATACGCTCCTCCTTGGCCTTGGTAACCACCGAATCTACCTCCTTGGCCTTGGTTCCACATCTCTTCCTCAAATTCTGCATCATTGAACTCATCTTCCCTAAGCGGATCCTGAGGCTCATTAAGATGGTTAGCTACAAAAGGCACCTCACGTGGAGGTGGTATTTCATCATGATAATTCGGAGCTACCCTATTTGGCCTTTCTTGATTATGGACAAGGGAAGAAGTAGCCCGTACCGGGGAGTTCCTCACGGTGCCGGTACCCACTGCACGTGCACGTCCAAGGGGCACCAAATTGGCTTCGGAAGGCCCTCCTTGCTCAGCATAAGCTCCTAAGGGCATGGTGGCTGGATTGGATGCCGTCTCTTGGGTTTGAGAAGCTAGCACCACCGGGGGCACCATGGCTGGTGGGGGAGTCCTTTGAGCCGTTTCAAGGGCAGCCAATCGGTTGGTGATGACGGCCATTGAGTCGGTCAACTTTTGGAAGAGCATCGCCACATCCGGATGCACCGGTGAGGGGCTCCTATTGTCTCGGTCACTTGAAGTATCATCTCCTGCCATTACACTAACAAACTAACACGGAACTATGTGAAGGGTTAGAATCAAAATCAAAACACTCACAAGTGTCTCACTCGTGTGTTTCTCTCACCCTCCCTCAATCTCAACTAGTTTTGTAGTGCAGCCGGTTGGGAAAACTCAAAGACTTCACGTGAATTGATTGATCTCAAACAACACTAACAACCAAGATAAGTTTGATGCAAGGTGAAATAGGCAAGTGATCAACAAGGGTCACACAAAGGCACTTTATATTCTGAATTTTAGTGCACTCAACAAACACAAATGAAATCGAAAAAAAAAAAAAGACTCAACGACTCAACAAAGAACCCTCACAAGGATGTAGTTGCAAGGAAACTAATGGGACTCAAACAATTTAACTCAAGATCACCACAAAGCACGAATGTAATGCTATGCTAAGAATGATAATAACAAGGAAAAGTTTAAGAACTCAAGAGGACAAGATGTTACCTTAGCTCGCCTTGACTTGTGCTAGTAGAAGACGGAATGGTTGTAGTAGAGATCGGTGGTGATAGGGGAGTGGTAGGCACAAGGGAAAGGGAGGTTAGGATTTTAGGGTTTTACCGAGCGTCGGCGAAGTGGACACGGCGCGGCAAGGGGCGACGCGGCGCGACAAGGGGCGACGCGGCGCGACAATGGGCAACGCGGCGCTGCACTTGGAATGACGCGGCGCGGCACTTGGAATGACGCGGCGGGGCACTTGGGCGTCGGCACTTGCTTGACCTTGAGAGCTTGCAACTTGAGAGCTTACTAATGTAATACAAAGATATAGACCAAGCTAGAAAAGAAATAAAATGCAACACTATGATCGTCTTCTTCTTTCTTTCTTTTTTTTGACGATTGATTTTTTTTTTTGACTAAAATTCGAAATTCAAATTACAACTGAAATTGGATTAAAAGAAAATAAGAAAACTAAAAGGATAAGCTTGTTGCCTTGATTTTAGGAGAGAATAACCGGTTGTTGACTTCTTCACACCCACACGCCACTTTTGTAGGGAGAGTGGCCGAGTGTTTGTTGTGGGAAGAATCTTCATGCCTTGATTGTAGGAGTGGGCTGCCGCACTTGTTGAAAACGTCAACCCTCACGCCGCAAGGATAGGGCTTGTGTGGCCGGGTGGGTTGGACTTGGTTAGGGCAGCCGTGAAGATCCTTGGTGAGCACGCCGGCTAGGGTAGTGGAGTAGTGGGGTAGTGTGTCTTGTGGTAGGGTTAGTGGACGGTTAATATGGTGGTGGTGATGATGATGAGGGTGGCCGGAGTTTGATGTTTCCAGCTAGGCTAGGAAAGGACCGTCCGATCTCCACAACACACAAAGCCAAAACTTCCACAAACACAAGATCAATTAGAGACTTAAGCAACAACAAAAACGACTCAACAAGACAACAAGAAGAACGGAAGAACTTCGGCTATGCAAGAACACAACCAAAGGCTCAAGACACCAATATCGAATTTCAGAAATCGGCAAGCAACAATGTTGACACCAAAACGCAGCTCTGATACCAATTTGATACGGGGATCGCCGTAGGGAGGCCCGACCTTGGTGCACAACACACGAACAAGCAAAAACAACAATCAAAGTTAGACAAGGCGGAAAGAAAGAAAGGATGAACGGAGAACAAGAAGAAATAGGTGAAACCAATAGCCCGGAAATGGAAACCCTTGGATCGATTGTTCCAAGAACCACCACGCCTAAAGCTATAAACCTCGCCTTCTACAACTCCACACAACAAGAGGACGAATCCTCAAGAGCACGAAGAGGATGCCTTGTGTCGCTTTGGATCAACAACTCGAAAGAAATTGAGAATCACAACTCGACCAAAACTAGTTCGGATTGAGCAAACTCACGAAACCCTCTTTTGGGAAGTTTCTAAATCAGAAATTGTATTCTTGATAATAAGGTTTGCTGCCTCAAAATGGAATTAACAAGAGCTTAAATAGTTCCTAGTGAACCGGCTCCTAAAACACTAAAACACTACTAAACCGGAAATAAGAATGTAAACCCGAGTTTAAGAATGTTAATAAGCCCTCACGGCTTCCATCATGCTAAAAGAGGAAAGTTTCTAATAGTGGAAGGTGTACACAAGCCATACACTCAACCACTAGAAACCCTTGTCACCGAATAGGCCTTGGATGTGGCCGTGGCAACCTCCACCGGGACTTGATGTATGATCATGGCTAGCTCATCTTGAAGACGCCTAGCTTGGTTCCTTGTCATGGGCCCGGATGGTGGTTGGTGTGTGGATGGTCCTCCATCACCTTCTGATGCGGGGATTAGCCGCGAGTGGCCCGATCTAGACGCCAAGAGACTCGAATGGAAGATGGAGGTGGAAACAAGAGAAACACAAAGGAAACAAGTTAGCAAATGAGAAGAAACAAAGAAATAAACAAGGATATAGGAACAACCGAAAGATGCAATGGAGAGACCCTTGGCAAACAATGTCGCCAATAACCAAACCAAAGTGCACAAACGACCTTTCCTTCTACAATCTCCCACAACGATGGACGTGTCCAAAGAGCAAGAGAAGGAGGCTTGTGAAGCCTTGGAGCACCAAGATCATAGAGGAAATTGACACAACGCAAGAACAACCAAACAAGTTTGAATCAACTTTGAGAAAACACTCCCATGGAGCTCTCAATCTTCATAATGCATAAAGCAAGGTTCATAACATGGGAAAAACTGAGTTACAAAGGAAGCTAAAGGTCTTAAATAGGCTAAGGGGGCGGCCCATAAAAGCCCAACAAGAACCGAGACAAAAAGAGGCTAACTGAGGGAAACTCGGTCCCAGACCCGGCCGAGTTTCAGGCCGCGTCAGGATAGCTGAGGGAAACTCGGCCCCAGACCCGGCCGAGTTTCAGGCCGCGTCAGGATAGCTGAGGGAAACTCGGCCCCAGACCCGGCCGAGTTTCAGGCCGAGTCAGGGCCCTCCAACCCTTGAGTGCTTTGTTCGTCTTGGCTCGGTTTGGCTTGAAGGGTCACCAACGTCGTTAGCTTCGTCTCGGTGAAGTCTTCAACTTGGGCGGGTTCCCTTGAGACATGTTGGCTAGCCAAGTTCTCGAACTCTTCTTGCATGAGCTTGGCTTGAGCTCTTGTGAGTGGCCCACCTCCTCTTGCGGGCACCTTGGTTGAAGTCTTGGATGCTCCTGCATCATTCTCCCCTTCTTGAAAAGGATTCGACCTCGAATCATCGTCTTCCTCCTCAGAGAGATATGGGGTGAGGTCGGCGACATTGAATGTGGGGCTAACTCCATAATCGTCCGGTAGCTCCAAGACGTAAGCATTGTCTCCAACACGGCGTAGTACTTTGAAGGGGCCATCTCCTCTTGGTGAAAGCTTGGACTTGCGCTTCTCGGGAAAACGCTCCTTCCTCAAATGCACCCACACAAGATCTCCGGGTTGAAACACCAAGCGGCGGCGCCCTTTGTTGGCCTTGGCTGCGTTGCGCGCCGCCTTGACATGAAGCTTGTCCCTCGTGCGCTCATGTAGCTCCTTGATGAACTCCAAATGTTTACCTGCATCAAAGCTTTCTCTATCCTTCATGGGGAAGGGGGTAAGATCAAGTGGGGTTAAAGGATTCACACCATAAACACACTCAAAGGGGGTCAATTGGGTGGAGGAATGGATGGTTCTATTATAATCAAACTCCACATGTGGTAAGGCATCTTCCCAAGCCTTGAGATTCTTCCGAATAATGGCTCTAAGAATAGTGGTTAAGGTCCTATTAGTCACCTCCGTTTGACCATCGGTTTGGGGGTGACTAGATGTAGAGAACAATAACCTAGTTCCTAGCTTGCTCCAAAGTGTCTTCCAAAATGAGCTAAGGAACTTCACATCCCGGTCACTTACTATAGTCCTAGGTACACCATGCAACCTAACAATCTCCCTAAAGAAAAGGCTAGCTACATTGGGTGCATCATCGGTCTTATGGCAAGCTATGAAGTGAGCCATCTTAGAGAAGCGATCAACAACCACAAAGATCGAATCTCTCCCCTTCTTAGTCCTAGGCAATCCTATAATAAAATCCATCGATATGTCCTCCCAAGGGGCTGTAGGAACGGGCAAAGGGCTATACAATCCATGGGGCTTTAGACTAGACTTAGCCTTCAAACAATCCAAACACCTCTTCACTAGGTGCTCAACATCCCTAAGCATGTGTGGCCAAAAGAAGTGAGTATGCAGCATGTGATGTGTTTTGTCCCTCCCAAAATGGCCCATCAATCCACCCCTATGGGCTTCCTCAACAAGCAACAATCGAAGGGAACATCGAGGTATGCACACTTTATCAACTTTGAACAAGAATCCATCAAACAAGTAATACTTATCCAATGAACCTTTTAGCACACAATGCTTGTAAGTATCACCAAAATCCACATCATCCACATATAACTCTTTTATGTATGCAAATCCTAGAACCTTAGAGTCTAATGTGGTGAGTAATGCATGTCTCCTAGAAAGTGCATCGGCAACTACATTGTTCTTCCCTTTTTTGTACTTGATCACATAAGGAAAAGTCTCAATAAATTCCATCCATCTACCATGCCTCCTATCAAGTTTATCTTGACTCCTAAAGTGTTTTAAGGACTCATGATCGGTATGCAAAACAAACTCTCTAGGCCATAGGTAATGTTGCCATGTCTTAAGTACTCTAAACAATGCATAAAGTTCCTTGTCATATGTAGACTAGTTTAGACATGCACCTTTCAATTTTTCAC
The DNA here is from genome assembly GCA_027886185.1 of Rheum nobile. Lineage (NCBI taxonomy): Eukaryota > Viridiplantae > Streptophyta > Magnoliopsida > Caryophyllales > Polygonaceae > Rheum > Rheum nobile. Next base: position 241,428 of record WOAB01000761.1, on the reverse strand, counting down.
TAAAGAAGGCAATAGGCTTACCTTCTTGCATGAGCACTCCTCCAATGCCAATCCCACTAGCATCACATTCCACTTCAAAGGGCCGTGTGAAATCCGGGAGAGCTAACAACGGTGCTTGGGTTAGCTTCTCCTTCAAGTTGTTGAATGCTCTTTCTTGGGCTTCCTCCCATTTGAATGGACTGTTTTTCTTTGTAATCTCGGTCAAGGGGGCAGCAATGGTGCTAAAGTCCTTGACAAATCTCCTATAAAAGCTCGCTAGTCCATGGAAGCTCCTCACTTGGCTAATGGAAGTCGGTGTTGGCCAATCTTGAATTGCCTTGATCTTCTCTTCATCCACTTGCAGCCCTTGTGTACTCACTACAAAACCAAGAAAAATGACCTCACTAGTGTAAAAGTCACATTTCCTCAAGTTGGCATACAAGCGCTCTACTCTAAGAGTAGAAAGGACTTCCCTTATGTGCCTCTCATGCTCCTCTTGGGTCCTGCTGTAGATAAGAATGTCATCAAAGTATACTACAACAAATTTCCCAATATAGTTCCTCAAAATATAATTCATTAGTCTCATAAAAGTAGAGGGAGCATTTGTCGAACCAAATGGCATTACAAGCCACTCATAGAGCCCAAACTTCGTCTTGAAGGCTGTTTTCCATTCGTCTCCTTCCTTCACCCGGATTTGATGGTATCCACTCCTTAGATCAATCTTTGTGAAGATGGTGGCACCATAGAGCTCATCTAGCATGTCGTCCAACCTAGGAATGGGATGGCGGTACTTGATGGTGATGTTGTTGATGGCTCTACAATCAATACACATCCGCCATGTGTTGTCCTTCTTAGGCACAAGTAGGACCGGCATGGCACAAGGTGATAGGCTCTCTCGCACATAACCCTTATCTAGGAGTTCTTGCACTTGGTTTTGGATCTCTTGGCTCTCCTTAGGGTTCATCCTATAAGCGGGCCTATTGGGTAGGGTGGCACCGGGGATAAGGTCAATTTGGTGCTCTATGCCTCTCAATGGGGGTAGGCCATGGGGTATCTCATCCGGAAACACATCACTAAACTCCTCAAGAAGGGCTTGGATTCTAGGGGGTAGTGTAGCCTTGTCCTCTTCACTTAGCATGGTTAGTTCTTTGCACAAGAGCATAAGGGTGGTGTCTAGGGGTAGGTACATACCTTGTAGCTCACTCTTGGATGCTACTAAGACCCTTGAAGGTTGGGTGGCTAAAGCTTGGCTCGGTTTGGTCATGGATGGTGATTGGGTTTCCGAAGCCTTCCCCTCCTTCACATTCTCCTCTTCCCTTCCCGTGGCCTTTCTCTTCTCATACTCCTTTGCCACTTGAGATGGCGTCATAGGCTTGAGCATAATAGATTTTCCATTGAAGGTGAAGGAATGGCGGTTGGTTAGACCATCATGCGTCACCTTCCTATCATATTGCCACGGACGACCTAGTAAGATATGACAAGCTTGCATAGGCACTACATCACACAAAATAGTATCTTCATAGTGCCCTAGTGTCATAGTGACCTTAACTTGCTTGGTAACCCTCAATTCAGCACAATCATTCATCCAGTGCAATCTATAAGGCCTAGGGTGACGAATTGTAGGAAGTTGTAATTTTTGAACCATTTCAGAACTAGCAATATTACAACAACTTCCTCCATCTATGATCATATTACACACCTTGCCTTTTACCAAACAACGAGTATGAAACAAATTTTCTCGTTGATTATCTTCACATGGGGCTGGTTTCACATGCATAGTTCTCCTAACAATCAATGACTCACCATGCTCATACTCAATTTCATTCTCATCATCCAAATCATTTTCATGCAGCTTATCATCATCACAAACATCATGCTCATCATCACATTCAGATTCAGATTCATAAAGTCCTAGGGAATTAATCATGAGAGTTCTAGTGTTAGGACATTCCCTAGCAACATGACCTCTACCTTGGCATTTATAACACACAATGTCTCTAGCTCTAGTGGGAGGGTTAGAAGTACTCCCTTTGGGGCCATTGGAGGCCACGGCTGGCCTTGGGCTTGGTGCGGAGGGTGTTGGTTGAACATTCTTCTTTTGCCCTCCTTGCTCCCAATGAGGCTTGGATGGTTGCCCCTTGTCCTTTGCTTGAAAAGGCTCTCTTCCATAGGGTTGGTAGCCTCGATTTTGATTTGGACCCTTCCAAGAATTGGGCATCCCACTTTGCATTCTTCCTCCTTGGTACCTACCCTTATTTCTCTTCTCAATTTTGACGGCTAAGTGGAGCAATTCTGTCATGGTAGCATATGGGAACATATCTATTTCATTAGCCAATTGAGAATTAAGGACTCGAAGGTACCTAGCCATGGTGGTCTCTTCATCTTCATCCACGTTGGCCCTAACCATAGCAACTTGCATAGCATTGTAGGTCTCTTCGGCACTCATGAACCCTTGCTTCAAATTCTCTAGTCTTTGTCTTAGCTCTCGTGCATGGTGTTGTGGCACGAAACGAGCTCTCATCATGGCTTTCATTTGGTCCCATGTGGCCACGGCTGGATCAAGGGCTCGTCTCCTTTCTTTCACAAGGTTATCCCACCAAATTAGTGCATAACCATTGAATTCAAGGGTGGCGAGTTGTACCTTCTTGTGCTCGGGAAAATTGTGGCAACTCCAAATTTGTTCGATTTTTGTCTCCCAATCCATGTACACATCCGGATCACATTTGCCTTCAAAGGATGGGATCTTCACTTTGATTTTGCCAATACCATCTTGCTCGGGTTCTCGACCTCCTCTTCCTAGGTAGCCACGACGGTGCATAGGCTCCCATTCTTCATCTTCCCATTCCTCTTCCTCTTCATGGGTACGCCTTGGATCCTCATAATAGCCACGTCTTGGCTCCTCACGATAGGTGTGCCTTGACCCCTGAAATCTATTAAAAGGGTTAGGAGCAAAAGGTCTCCCTCCTTGCCCAGGGGAAGTGGTGGCCGCGGGCACTTGGTGCGCTTGGAGAGGCACGGTGTTGGAAGGTCCTCCCGGCTCGAGGTTGGAGCCTAGGGGCACGGATATGGGTGCGGTCGGCCTTGCCTCCAATGCTCCAATCCGGTGGGTCAATTGGGCGAGGTTGTCCGACATCGTCTTAAGCATGGTGAACATCTCGGGGGTCACCACGGGGGACCCTTCTTCGGTTGATGGGGTGTCATCACCTTCATTAGCCATGATCAACAAACTCAAAGAAAACAAATTAGGGTTAGTGAAAACAAAGCAATCCTCACAAGTGTTTGATCACTCACTCTCTTGTTGATTCGATACAAGCTTTGGAATGTAAGGTTGCCTTGAGAGAGACAAAATCTTCAATAGAACTTGGTGAACTTAGACAACACAAACCAAAGGTGAGAATAACTCTTGGATCATAGAGAATGACAATGCAATTGGGTGGAACTAAAGTATGTGTTTGGACGTGGAAATGAGCCCAAGGGACACACAATGGAAGCTCAAACACAATTGGACCCAATACGATCACACAAGAAGACTCAATGAAAAAGTGTTTAGAAGACCCAACAAAGCAATGTTATATCTAGCATGTAATACCAATGCTCATGACTTGTGAACAATTGCCAATGATATGAAATGTGTTTAGGCAAGGTGAGTAGGGTATTAAGCTTGGGCTAGGATGATCAAGTCTTCAAGAACACTTAATGATATCAAGAGAAAGCAACAATAAACACATACACATTTGTCTTTCTTTTCTTGGCTTCCCTTGGTTTTGGAAGAAATGGGCTGATTTGTGTGGGTATAGTGGGTGGCCGAAATAGGCTTCTCCTTTCTTCTCTTTGTGTTGACTTGGACCTCCTTGGAGCAAAGAAAATGCTGATTTTGGAGGCTAAAAAGGTGTGGGCCGAAATGGAAAGAGGGGAGAAAGAAGCTTGGATACTTGCCACTAATAGCAATAGGTAGCTTTCAAGCTCTCTTCCACATACAAGGCTGCAAAGGGTTGATTTTGGCACTTTCCGAATCTAACTAAGACAACCAAAGAGTGAAAGATAGAAAGCAATGTGGTCTTATGCCAAAATTGCACAAAATCACATGCACACTTTAAGCTTCAAGATTCAAACATTCAAAGGACATGGCTGGGAACGGATGGGGCTGGTGGTGGTGGCTGCTTGGTGGTGGTGGTGGTGGTGGCAAGGCGGTGGACAAGGCGGCGGAGGGTGGTCCGGCCGCCGGATTTTTTTTTTTTTGTTTAGATTTTGCGAGGCTTGTTGGTAGGGCTTTCTTTTTGGGTTTTTTTTGAAATGGTGATGGCAATATCAAGCAAGCAAAGTCCACAAATACACAAGCACAAGCAAAACAAGACTAGAAACAACAAAGCAAGAAAAACACAAGAAGAACACAAGAAATGGAAAGAAGGCTCAAAGGAGCTAACCAAGGTGGTGGCTCGGCTGAGTGGTGGTGGCTCGGCGTCGAGATGGCTCTGATACCAATTTGATGCGGGGATTAGCCGCGAGTGGCCCGATCTAGACGCCAAGAGACTCGAATGGAAGATGGAGGTGGAAACAAGAGAAACACAAAGGAAACAAGTTAGCAAATGAGAAGAAACAAAGAAATAAACAAGGATATAGGAACAACCGAAAGATGCAATGGAGAGACCCTTGGCAAACAATGTCGCAAATAACCAAACCAATGTGCACAAACGACCTTTCCTTCTACAATCTCCCACAACGATGGACGTGTCCAAAGAGCAAGAGAAGGAGGCTTGTGAAGCCTTGGAGCACCAAGATCATAGAGGAAATTGACACAACGCAAGAGCAACCAAGCAAGTTTGAATCAACTTTGAGAAAACACTCCCATGGAGCTCTCAATCTTCATAATGCATAAAGCAAGGTTCATAACATGGGAAAAACTGAGTTACAAAGGAAGCTAAAGGTCTTAAATAGGCTAAGGGGGCGGCCCATAAAAGCCCAACAAGAACCGAGACAAAAAGAGGCTAACTGAGGGAAACTCGGTCCCAGACCCGGCCGAGTTTCAGGCCGCGTCAGGATAGCTGAGGGAAACTCGGCCCCAGACCCGGCCGAGTTTCAGGCCGAGTCAGGGCCCTCCAACCCTTGAGTGCTTTGTTCGTCTTGGCTCGGTTTGGCTTGAAGGGTCACCAACGTCGTTAGCTTCGTCTCGGTGAAGTCTTCAACTTGGGCGGGTTCCCTTGAGACATGTTGGCTAGCCAAGTTCTCGAACTCTTCTTGCATGAGCTTGGCTTGAGCTCTTGTGAGTGGCCCACCTCCTCTTGCGGGCACCTTGGTTGAAGTCTTGGATGCTCCCGCATCACCTTCCCTCCTCCTTGGTATGGTTGTCGGAGAGATGTCCAAAACTGCAGCAAGGGTGATTTTCTAGCTTTCTTGACTAGCAATGCACGAACTCTTGATGTTGTGAAGCCTAAATTTTACAAACTTTGTGTTTTGTTGATTCACTTTTTCTATAGCCTCCCCTCTTGTTAATAGGCCGGGTGTTTCTGAAATCAACCACTTTTTCTAAACTTTTTCTTGGTTTACAACTGAATTTACGACAATTCTTGGACCGCAAATACTTTTTTGGAGTTCTTGATGACTCTTGATAAGTTCTTGGAGCTTCTTGGATGGAAGGTGCTTCTTGATGGACTCTTGATGCAGCCTTGTATTCTCTCGTGGACCACACGTCAGATTCAAGAAACCTTTCCCGTAACCTTGATGTTCCAGACACACTTGGACGCAAGAACTCAGTTTTATAGGTTAGCAAGACCGACTCAACAAACAAAACTCAAGAAAGCAAGAAACAAGAAGGTTGGTTGGAACTAGGGCTTGGCTAGGACGAAATATTTTTTTTTCTTGATTTATGACTCAGACAAAGCAAAACAAAAAGAAAACAAGAACAACACCAAGAAACGCAATAAAGAACAAGGACACAACTCGACAGAACAAGGAACAAAATTTTTGGCTTGCAAGATTGAATCTTTTCTTAACCAAACTTAGTTATTTGAAGCATTACCTTACAAGCTCTGATACCACATGATATGCTCTAAGGATCTATGAAGCCACGGTGCAAAGCAATGCCTTCAAGTTCTCACAAATCCGGATTGTCGTCAGAGGAGTGTTCTGCAAGAAACAAGATTGCAGCCCGACTCAATGCGTTGCCACGGTGATTCTGAACGTGGAAGTGGAGTAGACTGGATGTAGATGATGGACGAGGAAGCAAAGATCAAGACTTGGTGATTTGATGGGAGAAATCGCAAGAGGATTCAAGACTGAATGCTGCCGGAATTCAGTGAGAGGGAATTGTTATGTTTGTGGGATAGGCAAACTTCTTAGCTTGGATATGACACACCAATCACAAGAAGAACGATGATCCTTGCCTTAGAGATATGACACACTCCAAAAATGCAGATAAAAAAGGTGTTTCTTGATGCAACTCACAAGAAAGAAAACAAAGAACTTGGTTCTCAAGAAAAACGTGTATTCTGAAAATCTGAACTAACTCTTCAAAAATAACTACGGCAAGCTTATATAGGGTCATAACAACCTCATATAGGGCCGGCCTCTCTAAGGAAACAAATAACAACTCCTAAATGAAATAATCAAAACAAATATCCAAGTAACCAACTAAATATTGTCAAATATCAAACAAGGAAGTATCTTGGCTACTCTTAGCCACTTGATATGCACGTGACCCACTCTTGAGGGTCTCCTTGGCTTGCTCCAACTAAGGCAAGGCTCGTATGCAGCTTGGAGTGTAGTCTTCTCGCCATTGCCCTAGTAATGACCCCGGGCTCTTGATCTAGATCTTGATCTTGATTCTGAGGTTCTTGATCTTGAAAGTGTTCCGAGTCTGAATCTTGATTATCTTGATGTGACGAGGTCATAGTCACATCAATTAGGCTTTGCTTGGAAGTGTTTTGGTCCGCCCTTGTACTCAAGTCACACGCACCTAGCATTCTATTACTCCTTGCTTGAGCCTACTTTGTACTATTTGTGATTGCCTTGACCTTCATTGTTTGCATTAGCTTGCTTGTTTTAGGCCTACATATTCCACTCTTTTAGCATGATTGCCTTGCTTGCTTGGAACTTGTTACTTAGCTTGCCTCTTGATTGTGCTAGGTGAGTCACGATGGACGAGCCATATTGGTCCTCTCCTCCTCGGCCGCTACCGGGCCAGTGCCCCCGAAGCCAAGCTCATTACCCCACGGCTTTGTATGGGGGCTCTTCTTCACGAGCCGCCCCTAGGCCCGCAGCCGGCTATGAGGGTCGCTGCCATCATGCTCCACGTTTCACCATGTTCTCCACAGAGTCTTTTGGCGGCTATCAAAAGGAGGACGCCTATGAGGGATATGAGGAGACCTTTGAAGATGAGGCTTGGGCGGATGTGTACCCCTGGAAGTATGTCCACACCCAAGGCCAGCCCCGGCGCCCGTGCGACCACCATGACTCGGGCTGGATGCCGCCCCCCGTGCCAACCGCCATGCCGGAGTCCTTGATCCGGGGTGGGTACCGCCTACACTCCACCCCGATTTCCGCACCAAGAAGGCTGATGCCCACCATGAGGAGGCTGCCATATACGCCTCACGTGCTGCCCATGTCGAGGTGGCTAGGCGTCGCCGAGAGGAGAAAGCCGTTGCGGCTGAAGTAGAGGCCTTGCGCGTCGTTCGATATCCGCCGGCAACAGGAGGCTGGCGCCACCCAGGTGGCCGCCCTTGAGCTCCGATTAGCCACGATGGAGGTCGTGCGCACGACAGAGGTGGCCACATCCGCAATCGTGCCCGCGCTCCAGCCGGCGCCGAGAGCCGCGCCACCATGGGACGCCTTGGCCCGCACCTCTGCTGCCACCGGTGCCGCCAATTGTTCCGGCCCCGGTACTTGTGCCCCCGTCGTCACTGGCGCCCGCTCCAGCGCCGGCCTCGGTGCCCACACCAACCCCGGTGCCCGCGCCCACGATGGCCACACCGCCGTCGGACAAGAAGCCAGTGTCTCCACCGCCTCCGGTGCCCCCGCTCTCCTCGGCCACGGTGCATGCACCGGCGCCTGCACAAGCTCGGAACTTGGTGCCCTCGCCCACACGGATGGCCGCACCATTGACTCAGCCACAACCTGGTTGGCCGTCGCCCATTACCGCGAGCGAACCCTTATCGCCTATTGGTGACTCACCATCGACCCACCCCCATGGAGGCCAGCGCCCCATGACTGCCCCACCAAGGGAGGCTTGCACCTTATCATCGCCATGGCCGGCGCCATTGATGCCCTCGGCGCGTCACACCAAAGTTGAGACCCCCTTCTCTCTTTACTCTTCTATGTCTTTGAGTGGCACATTGCATGAGTTGCATGTCACCTCCTTGGATAGAGCACTTTGCATGTTGACTGGCTATTTTGCATCTAGGAATATGTTCTCTTATTTGCATTTTAGTTCCATGTACCAATTCTTGTCCAAGAGGCCTCACTTGTTGCATATCATTCCCTCCATGTCTAAGTATGCTCATTGTCTAAATTGTTGTATCATGGGACACCTACTTAGACCTACGAGGGGTAGTGGGATAGCTTGTGCATGCATCCTTGCCTTTCATATAGAATTTGGACCTTGTATGGCTCCTTTTTCCAATTTTCTTGATGGCTTAAGGGTGCCGTATGACTATGATTGGCTTTTGGACTCATATGTTTTATTGTTGAATGCCCCTTGCTTTAGAGTTGTCCTTAGAATCCTTCACTATCCCGTGGTATCTAAGCATTCTTTTGAGGATAAGGACTACTCTCTCTTAGGGCACACACTAGTGTTTCCTCGAGCCCTTCCTAGGCACCCATTAGACGAGTCTTTTCATGTTGATTATGGCACTTTGAGGATTATACCTAGAGCGCATCCTTGGAACCCCTTGCCTACGGAGTATCATGTTGATTATGGATTGGCCATACATCCCTTCCTAGGTGCCACATGTATCAGGTATTTCAGGTTGACACGGAGCCTTTGAGGATATCCACACATATAGCCTCCTTAGGGACCCTTTCGTTCGGACCTCACCTCAGCTTATCTCTTGGTTTGTGGCCCCGTGCTTGGGTGTTTGTCCCATTGATTTATCCTAGATATCACCCTCCTGACCCTAGCATTCTTGTATCCTCTTATACCGTGCATTGGGTGGTTGTGTGTCAAACTCTTGTAGTCGGGTGGCCAACTCCTAAGAAGGGGAGAGATTCTCTTTGGGTGCTGCTAGTTCATCTCACCCACATGGCCAATCCCCTAGCTTGTAGGATCTCACACATTGCCTTGAGGATGCCCACTATTTTCCTTTTCCATATATGATGAGGGATCATCTACATCACCTCAAGTGCCTACCTTTGATGGCGCCATTACACGAGCAAGGGCCAAGGAGATCCAACATGAATTAGACAAGGTTGTGACCTTCATCTTGTCTAAAGAGTTAACTATGTTAGAGGATCTTCCGAAGCCAGATTTGAAGACCATGGTGACCATTTCGGTGCATGAAGACCTCAAGAGTGTTGAGGAGAATACTTGAAGAATGTAATTAGGTTTTATTACAGTTCTTGACATTATTGCTTTCCGGTTTTATGTTGTTTTTGGACACGGTTTTATGTCTTGTTTTTTCCTAAGTTTAGGACCGGCCTTTAGGAAGTATAAAAGGCTGCCATAAACATTTCCCAAGCCAGTCAGACATTATTGAACATTGTAGAGTTTCTGTTTTCTATCAAAAGAGAGCTTTTGAGAGAAGACAATTCGGTTGTGTGATCTTGGCTTGGTTGTCTTGTGTGTGTCAACTCCTTCGAGTTTGGTGTGCACGGTTCATCACGAGCATCCTCTTCGTGCCCATGGCAGCCATTGCCATTCGTGTGAAGTTGTAGAAGTAGGGTCGATTGCTCATCTGATTTGGTTCTTGAATCCCCAGGATCAAGGGTCTCTTCATTGTTGTTTTCGGTTCTTCTTTCCTTACCCTATCTTTGTTTATCTTTTGCATTTCTTTGTGTCGACTACTTACTCCATTGTTCTTCTTCTTTTGAGTCTTATTAAGGTCTTGTCGTCTAGATCCGGTTCATTGCGGCTCAACCCCGCATCAAGTGGTATCAGAGCTAAGCGACGTCGAGACGCCACCACCAACGCAGCCAGGACATCCCCTTCGGTTTGTCTTGTCTTCCTTTGTGTCCATTGAGTTTTACAGTCGTTTTCTTGTTGTTTGAGTCATTTTCGAGTCTTTGTTGTGTCTTTTCTTGACTTTTGTTGTGTAACTGGAGGATCCGATCACCACCACCACCAAAAACCACCTTGGTGCCGCCACCCTAGCCGTCCACCACCATCACTGCCGCACCTTCCACAAACTAAGCCCTAACCGCTCCCTTTCCCACGATCCCTTCCATTACTCGGTCAACAAACAAAAGAAAAGCCCACAACCAAAAATCCCTACTTTCACTCGCCACCCCTTGACTTTTTTCAAACACAATCTCCACTACCTTAACCTCTTCACGGCTGAATTCAAAATTCAAAAGGCACCATTCGGCACTTCCTATCATCAAGGGATTGCAATCTTGGTCTTGCATTTCATAATCCTACATATCTTAGGTTAGCATTTTATTTAATTCGTGTATGTTATTTTTGAGACAAAAAAAAAAGTGATCAAAAAAAAAGAAAAAGAAGTGATCGTCAAAAAAAAGAAAGAAGAAAAGTCTCTTGCATTATTTTATGTACATGTTATGCTATCCTAAGTTGTGATTATTTCATAGACCATAGTTGTTCTCTTTCGTTTCTCAAGAGACGATCAAGGAGGTTCACCGAAGCCATAGCTGCATCAAGATATCCTAACCCCTCCTTAAACTTGCCCTACCATTGTCCTACGCCTAACCTTCTATCCCTCTCCATTGGCACAATTAGAGGCAAGTCAAGGTACGATTGTTTATCTTGAGTTCAGAATATTTGAGTCTCCATCTTTGCATTGCATTACTTTCTTGCTTTGTAAGTCCATTCTAGAGTCTTCGTTTTTCCCTTTTATTGAGTCTTTATTTGCTTTCTTTGAGTCCCTGCCGAGCTATCTTCTCTATTAGCTCCCGTTCATTATCTTGTGATTTTGGTGCATTGAGCTCACGTGAGGTTCTTGATTTATACAAGGCGATTCTCCAAAGAAGCCAACACTCAACAACAATTAGAGAGAGAGAGAGAATCAAACACAAGAGTGAAAACACTTGTGAGGTGTTTCTTTTTTTTTCACTAACCCTAACTGATACGGGGTAAGCCGTAGGATGGCCCGACCTTGGTGATCAATACACGAACAACAAGAACAACAACAAAAGTCAGAATCGGCGGTAAGAAGAAGAGATGAATGAAAGGGATAAGAAGAAACCAAACACCCGGAATTAGAAACCCTTGATTCGGATGAATCAAGAACCTCCAAACCTAAAGTAGATGACCTCGCCTTCTACAACTTCACACAAGGAAGAACGGATCTTTAAAGCACGAAGAGGATATCTTGTGTCGATTTGGATCAACAACTCGAAAGCAATTGACAAACACAACTCGACCAAAATCAGTTCGGAATGAGCAACTCACGAAACCTCTCTTTTGGGGAAGTTTCCAATTCAGAAAATAAGTTCTTAATTAATGTGATTGCTCCTAAGAAAGGAAATAACAAAGAGCTTAAATAGTTCCTAGTGAACCGGCTCTTAAAATGCTAAAACAAATGCTAAACCGGAATTAAAGAGTAAAACCGAGTCTAATAATGTCTAAGCCCTCCACGGCTGAAATCATGCTAAAAAGAGAAAGTTTCTAATAGTGGAGGTGTAGACAAATCCTACACTCAACCACTATGAACCCTTGTCACCGAGAAGGCCTTGGATGTGGCCGTTGGAACCCCCACCGGGGCTTGATGTATGATCACGGCTAGCTCATCTTGGAGACGTCTAGCTTGGCTCCTTGTCATGGGCCCGGATGGTGGTTGGTGCAGGGATGGTCCTCCATCATCCTCCCCTTCTTGGAGAGGATCCGTCCACGGATCATGAAGCTTAGATTGGCCGACGTCCGGATGGTGGTAGGGAGTTAAATCAGCCACGTTGAAGGTGGCACTCACACCATATGTGTCCGGGAGGTCTAGGACATAGGCGTTGTCACCGACGCTGCGCAGCACCTTGAATGGACCATCTCCTCTAGGTGCAAGCTTGGACTTGCGCTGCTCCGGGAAGCGCTCCTTCCTCAAATGCACCCAAACGAGATCTCCGGGCTGGAAAATCACTCGCTTACGTCCCTTGTTAGCCCTAGCTGCATTCCGCTCCGCACATGCTTCCAGCTTCTCCTTAGTCCTTGCATGCAGCTCCTTGATGAACTCCACGTGCTTTCCTGCATCAAAACTTTCACGCTCCTTCATAGGAAAAGGAGCAAGATCAAGTGGAGTAGTGGGGTTGATACCATAAACACATGCAAATGGAGATAAGGAAGTAGAAGAATGGACTGTCCTATTGTAAGCAAACTCTACATGTGGTAGAGCTTCCTCCCAAGCCTTAAGGTTCTTCTTAAGAATGGCTCGTAGAAGGGTTGATAAGGTCCGATTAGTTACTTCGGTTTGGCCATCCGTTTGAGGATGACTAGAGGTAGAGAACAAGAGTCTCGTCCCTAGCTTTCCCCAAAGCGTCTTCCAAAAGTAACTAAGGAACTTAACATCCCTATCACTCACTATAGTACGGGAAACACCATGTAGCCTCACGACTTCCCTAAAGAAGAGATCAGCTACATTGGATGCATCATTCGTCTTATGGCAAGCAATGAAATGAGCCATCTTAGAGAAACGATCAACTACCACAAAGATAGAATCACGTCCCCTCTTAGTCCGAGGCAGCCCCACGATAAAGTCCATTGAGATGTCCTCCCAAGGGGCACTTGGTATGGGTAATGGGCTGTATAGGCCGTGGGGTTGCAACCTAGACTTGGCCTTTAGGCAATCCAAACACCTCTTAATAAGGTGCTCAACATCCCTAAGCATGTGGGGCCAAAAGAAATGTGCACATAGCATATGATACGTTTTGTCCCTTCCGAAGTGACCCATTAAACCACCCTTATGGGCTTCTTCAACGAGTAACATACGCAAGGAACAAATAGGTATGCACACTTTTTCAGCCTTAAATAAGAATCCATCAAACAAGTAAAACTTGTCACATGAACCCTTATCTACACACGACTTATAGATGGCACCAAAATCAGCATCTTCCACATACAACTCCTTTATATATGCAAATCCTAAGACCTTGGAGTCTAATGTGGTAAGTAAGGTGTATCTCCTAGATAGGGCATCGGCAACTACATTGTCCTTTCCCTTTTTGTATTTGATAACATAAGGGAAAGTCTCAACAAATTCCATCCACCTACCATGTCGTCTATCAAGTTTATCTTGGCTCTTGAAGTGCTTCAAGGACTCATGGTCCGTATGCAAGATAAACTCTCTAGGCCACAAGTAGTGTTGCCAAGTCTTAAGTACTCTAAATAGGGCAAAGAGTTCTTTGTCATATGTAGAATAATTAAGACTAGCCCCTTTCAATTTCTCACTAAAGAAGGCTACGGGTTTACCTTCCTGCATGAGCACGCCTCCAATGCCAATCCCGGATGCATCACACTCCACTTCGAATGGCCTTGTGAAGTCGGGAAGCACCAGCAAAGGAGCTTGCGTCAATCTCCATTTTAGGGCGTTGAAAGCCCTCTCTTGCGCTTCCTCCCACACAAAAGCCGAATGCTTCTTGGTCACCTCCGTTAAGGGCGCGGCAATTGTGCTGAAATCCTTCACGAACCGCCTATAGAAGCTGGCTAGCCCATGGAAGCTTCGCACTTGGCTCACTGAGGTAGGCGTAGGCCACTCTTGGATGGCCTTTATCTTGCTCTCGTCCACTTGAAGGCCCTTGGAGCTCACTACAAAACCAAGAAAAGAAACATGATTAGTGCAGAATTCACACTTCTTCTCATTGGCATATAAGCACGCACTACGTAAAGTAGAGAGTACTTCCCTCAAGTGTTGCTCATGCTCCTCTATAGACTTGCTGTGTATTAGTATATCATCAAAATACACAACAACAAATCTACCTATAAAATGCCTTAAAACATGGTTCATTAAACGCATGAAAGTACTAGGAGCGTTTGTCAAGCCAAAAGGCATGACAACCCACTCATACAAACCGAACTTTGTTTTGAAGGCAGTCTTCCATTCATCCCCCTCCTTCATCCTTATTTGATGGTAGCCGCTGCGGAGGTCTATCTTGGTGAAGACCGAGGCTCCATGCAGCTCATCTAGCATGTCATCGAGGCGGGGAATTGGATGCCGGTACTTGATTGTGATATTGTTGATAGCTCGGCAGTCCACGCACATCCTCCATGTGCCATCCTTCTTGGGGACCAACAACACTGGCACGGCACAAGGGCTAAGGCTCTCACGCACATGGCCCTTGTCAAGCAACGCCTTCACTTGCTCTTGCACCTCTTGGGTCTCCTTGGGGTTCATCCTGTACGCCGGCCTGTTTGGAAGAGTAGCACCCGGTATTAGGTCAATTTGATGTTCAATACCTCTTTTAGGGGGCAGTCCGGGTGGCATCTCTTCGGGGAACACATCTTGAAACTCCTCTAGCAATGCTAAGATGTTCCTAGGCAGCGTCGACTTCAATTCTTCACTCAATAAACCGAGGCCCTTGCACAAGAGCATGAGGACGGTTTCTTGTGGAAAATGCTCCTCTCTCAACTCCTCCTTGGAAGCCATCAATGCTTGGGAAGTGGTCTTGGCCTTGGAGGTGCTCTCGGCCTTGCTCCCCTTCTTAGCCTCAACCGACTTCTCTTGGTCCTTCTTCTTCTCAAAGGCTTCCGCCACCTGCAAAGGGGTCATAGGCTTAAGTATCACACTTTTACCATTATAATCAAAAGAATGACGATTAGTATAACCATCATGCTTTACTCTCCTATCAAACTGCCATGGACGTCCTAACAAGATGTGACAAGCATTCATAGGGACCACATCACATAAAATAGTATCCACATAATGTCCTAGTGTTATGGTCACATTGACTTGCTTAGACACTTTTACCTCTCCACATTCATTCATCCAATGCAGTTTATAGGGCCTAGGGTGATGGAAGGTATGCAATTGCAATTTAGTAACTAATTCAGTGCTAGCAATGTTGCAACAACTACCCCCATCAATAATCATGTTACAAACCTTTCCCTTAACCAAACATCTAGTATGAAATAAGTTCTCTCTTTGGTTATCATCACAAGGGGTCGGTTGTACATGCAAAGTTCTCCTACAAACTAGAGATTCACCATGCTCAAATTCAATGCAATCCATTTCCTCATCTACATCATGCATAGGCTCATCAACAATAGCCGGACCTTGATCCTCACCCTCGGACTCAGATTCATAGAGTCCAAGATGGTTAATGACCAACGTTCGACTATTGGGGCAATCTTTCATCATATGCCCTCGGCCTTGACATTTAAAGCATATAGTATCCCTAGCTCTAGAAGAAGGAGAAAAGGTCGAATTACTCCCCTGAGGGCCATTGGCCGACGGCGGCTGGCGCCCACTGGACTGCGGCGGGGTTCCTGGTGGGCCACTTTTTCTCGGCGCATCTTGGCTCCTAGGTTGGCTCATGGACTGAGCCTGGTTCCTACCAAATTGCGCCGGAGGATTCATCCTGGTTTGGTTTTGGGCCCGCCATTGGTTCGGTTGCCCGCTAGGGTTTCTAGCCGCTTGCCCGCCTTGGTTCCTTGCTTTATACTTCTGATTTTTCTCCACTTTAATGGCCAAATGCAGCAGCTGGGTGGAATCTGTATATGGACACATATCGACCTCGTTAGCAATAAAAGGGTTAAGGATTCGAAGGTACCTTGCCATGGTTGATTCTTCATCTTCCGTGACATTGGCGCGGACCATAGCCGTGAGCATGGCATTGTAAGCTTCCTCCACACTCATGCCCCCTTGTTTGAGGTTTTCCAGCCGTTGTTTGAGCTCCCTAGAATAGTGTTGTGGCACGAACCGAGCTCGCATGAGAGCCTTCATTTGCTCCCATGTAGTAACCGGGGGATCCAAGACTCTTTGCCTCTCCTTGACCAAATTGTTCCACCAAGTTAGGGCAAAGCCACTAAACTCAATGGAAGCTAGCTGCACCTTCTTGGTCTCAATGAAGTTGTGGCAGCTCCAAATTTGCTCCACCTTCATCTCCCATTCCATGTAGGCGTCGGGATCACACTTTCCTTCAAAGGAGGGCATCTTGATCTTTATTTTGCCAATGCCGTCTTGCTCCAACTCTCTTCTTGGTTGATTGCCTTGATAACCTCGGTTACCTCCAAATCTGCCCCTAGGCTCATAGTAGTCATAACCTCCTCCTCGGCCTTGGTAACCACCGAATCTACCTCCTTGGCCGTGGTTCCACATCTCCTCCTCAAAATCTACATCATTGAACTCGTCTTCCCTAAGCGGATCCTGAGGCTCATTAAGGTGGTTAGCAGCAAAGGGCACCTCACGTGGAGGTGGTATTTCATTAGGGTAGTTCGGAGCTACCCTATTCGGCCTTTCATGACTATGGACAAGGGGAGAAGTAACCCTTACCAGGGAGTTCCTCACGGTGCCTGTGCCCACTGCACGACCACCTCCAAGGGGCACCAAGTTGGCTCCGGAAGGGCCGCCTGGTTCAGCATAAACCCCTAAGGGCACGGTGGCTGGATTGGGTGGCGTCTCTTGGGCTTGAGAAGCTAGCACCATCGGGGGTACCATGGCTGGTGGGGGAGCCCTTTGAGAAGTTTCAAGGGCAGCCAACCGGTTGGTGATGACCACCATGGAGTCGGTTAGCTTCTGGAAAAGCATAGCCACGTCCGGGTGCACCGGTGAGGGGCTCCTATTGTCCCGATCACTTGAAGCATCATCTCCTGCCATCACACTTAACAAACTAACACGGAACTAAGTGAAGGTTAGAATCAATCAAAAACACTCACAAGTGTGTCTCTCGTGTGTTTCACTCTCCCTCGCTCAATCTCAACTAATTTTGTAGTGCAGCCGGTTGGGGAAGCCAAGAACTTCACGTGAGTTAATTGATTTCAAACAACACTTAATATCCAAGGTAAGTTAGATGCAAGGTGAAGTAAAGATGTGTTCGGCAATGGTCACACAAAACACAATAGTTTCTGAAATTTAGGGCAAGACGAAACACAAAAGAAAAACGACAAAGAAGACTCAAGACTCAACAAAGAAACCTCACAAGGATGTAATTGCAAGGAGACTACTAAGACTCAAACAAATTTAACTCAAGAATACTAGCATGCACAAATGTAATGCAAGCTTGATATGGACAATAACAAGGAAAGTTTAAGAACTCAAGAGGACAATTGTTACCTTGATTCACCTTGGCTTGTGCTCGTGGAGGTGGAAGGATGATGTAGAAATCGGTGTGATGAGGAGAAGGAACATAGGCACAAGAGAAAGGTGAGGCTAGGAAATTTAGGGTTTACCGGACGGCACTTGAGGTCTTCGGCTCCTTGCTTGTCTCTTGAGTAACTTACAACTTTGGTTAACAACTAAGCCTAAGTATTAATGTAATACAAGACTGAGGCTAGAAGAAAATGAAATGAAATACAATGCAACACTAAGATCGTCTTCTTTTTTTTTTGACGATTCTGATATACTTTTCTTTCTCTTTTCTTTTTTTTTTTTTTAACAAAGAAATTCGAAATTCAAATTACAAATGAATTGGAATAAAAGAAAATAAGAAAACTAGAAGGATAAGCCTTGTTGCCTTGATTGTAGGAGCTAGCAATCGGATTTGTTGACTCCTTCAACCCACACGCCACCTTTGTAGGGTGTATGGCCGAGTGGATTACTTGGGGAGGTTAGCCACGCCTTGATTGTAGGAGAAGTAAACCTCTTCACGCCCACAAGCCACAAGTTTAGGGCAAGTGACCGTTGGCACGCCGTGGATTAGGGTTAGGATCCCTTGATGCTGGCCTTGGAGAAGTCACCGGTTATGAAGGGTGGAGAACGTGGAATTAGTGGTGGGGATGGAGATGGTGGACGGTTGTTTTGAGACGGTGATGGTGGTGGCTGGAGTTGGTGTTTCCGGCAAGGATTGGCGGCTGTTTTGTGGTGGTAATGATGGTGATCGTCCCTTCCTCACACACACACGTCCCGATCTCCACAAGACACACAATCCTATCTCCACAATACACAAACACAATTAGAATGGCAAGCAACAACACAAATCGACTCAACAAGACAACAAGCAGAAAGGAAAACAGATTCGGCTATGCAAAGCACAACCAAATGACACAAGACACCAATACCGAATTGAAGAGCTCGGCAATCACAATTGTTGACACCAAAACCTCGCTCTGATACCACTTTGATACGGGGTAAGCCGTAGGATGGCCCGACCTTGGTGATCAATACACGAACAACAAGAACAACAACAAAAGTCAGAATCGGCGGTAAGAAGAAGAGATGAATGAAAGGGATAAGAAGAAACCAAACACCCGGAATTAGAAACCCTTGATTCGGATGAATCAAGAACCTCCAAACCTAAAGTAGATGACCTCGCCTTCTACAACTTCACATGATATAGGGTCGGACCCCTATGCTTCGATCTAGACACCAAGGCTCCAACACGATTCAAACAAAGAAGAAAGAAAGGTGAGAATTCGGTAATCAACAAGAACAAAGAAAGAACAAGATAAAAAAAGGTAAGAAGAACCGAAATGCAACAATGGTGAAACCCTTGACCTTGGTGAATCAAGAACCAAACCAAATGAGAGATCGACCCATCTCCTACAACTTCACACGAATGGCTAGGATGCCAAGGGCACGAAGAGGATGCTCGTGATGATCCGTGAACACCAAGCTCGAAGGAGTTGACACACACAAGATGATCCAAGCCAAGAACAACAACCGGTTTCCTATCAAAAGCTCTCTTTTGATTGAAACTGAAAACGTTTTTTTTTTTAATGTTCAAAATGATATCCCTGCGAAAGGGAATGTTTTTCCAGCCTTTTATACCTCCTAAAGGCCGGTCCTACTAAGGGAAAAACAAGACATTAAAACGTGTCTTTAAACCACATAAAACCGGGAAAGGGAATTGTCTAAGAATGTCATGAAATGCTAATACAATCTTCAAGTATTCTCCTCAACACTCTTGAGGTCTTCATGCTCCGAGATGGTCACCATGGTTTTCAAATCTAGCTTAGGAGGTTCCTCTAACATCGTGGACTCCTTAGACAAGAGGAAGGTCACAACCTTGTCTAGCTCATGTTGAATCTCCTTAGCCCTTGCTCGTGTGATGGCACCATCAAAGGTAGGCACTTGAGGTGACGTAGATGATCCCGCATCATCCTCCCCTTCTTGGAAAGGATTCGACCTCGAATCTTCTAGCTCCTCATCTTGTGCCTCATAAAGTGTCAAATCGCCCACATTGAAGGTAGGGCTAACTCCATACTCCTCGGGTAGCTCCAACACATAGGCATTGTCGTCCACCTTCGTTAGCACCTTGAAAGGTCCATCTCCACGTGGTGAGAGCTTGGACTTGCGCTTGTCGGGGAAGCGCTCTTTCCTCAAATGAACCCAAACAAGATATCCCGGTTGGAAGATAACTCGCCTACGTCCATGGTTAGCTTTGGAGGCGGTGTGCTCGGCCTTTTGTTGCAGCTTGATCCGAGTCCTCTTATGCAATTCCTTGATGTACTCCACATGTTTACCTGCATTAAAATCTGCTCGCTCCTTCATAGGCAACGGCGAAAGATCAAGTGGAGTTAAGGGGTTCAAACCATATACACACTCAAAAGGACTCAAATATTCTGAACTCAAGAGGGTCAAGAACACGTACCTTTTGCCTTGCCTTGACCTTGCAACAATGGAGTTAGAAGAGGATAGGCGTGGGGTAGTGTTTGTAGGGTTAGGGTAAGGCTTGAAGATGCCTTAGTGTGACTGTAGGAACCTCTTGAATTTGCTAGAAAATTCGGCTAAGTACAAACCTTGGTCTATAACATTTACAACTTAGGATAGTAAAGCATGTGTATGAAATTTAAAACAAGAGACAATCGCCTTTCTTCTTTTTTTTTGACGATCTTCTTTTTTTTTTTTTTTTTTTTGATCACTGTTTTTTTTTTTGTCTCAAAAATAAAATACACAAATAATGTACTAACCTAAGGTACTTGTATTAAAAGAATAGACTAAGAGTAGTGAATGTAAGGCTGCCGAATTTTCTTGCAATTTGAATTTGAATGGGCCGAGATTTGTGTTGAGATGTGGCTGGATTTTGTGTTGAAAAAGTCAAAGATATGGAGTGGGATTAGGAGGTGGGTTAGTGGTTATTTTCTTGGGATTTTCTTTTAAGTGTAACCGAAAATGGGAAAGATAGTGGGTAGGGTTTCGGTTATCTTTGGACGTGGGAAGTTGGCTGATAATGGTGACTGGTGGCCGGAGTGCTGGTGGTTTCCGGCGGCTTAGGGTGGCAGAAACTCTTCAACTCCAAGATCACAAAGACAACACAAGCAAAAGACACACAAAGACTCAAGAAAATACCAAGAGGACACTAACCGGATTGTGTGCAAACACAAGCCAAAGGGAAGATGGCAATCCGGGGAGGCGCTGTGGCGGCGCCGGCGGCGGAGTTGGTGTCAACCGGCTCTGATACCACTTGATATAGGGTCGGACCCCTATGCTTCGATCTAGACACCAAGGCTCCAACACGATTCAAACAAAGAAGAAAGAAAGGTGAGAATTCGGTAATCAACAAGAACAAAGAAAGAACAAGATAAAAAAAGGTAAGAAGAACCGAAATGCAACAATGGTGAAACCCTTGACCTTGGTGAATCAAGAACCAAACCAAATGAGAGATCGACCCATCTCCTACA
Source organism: Rheum nobile (assembly GCA_027886185.1). Lineage (NCBI taxonomy): Eukaryota > Viridiplantae > Streptophyta > Magnoliopsida > Caryophyllales > Polygonaceae > Rheum > Rheum nobile. The sequence goes on along the minus strand of WOAB01000761.1, from coordinate 220,583 downwards.
ACTTCACACGAATGGCTAGGATGCCAAGGGCACGAAGAGGATGCTCGTGATGATCCGTGAACACCAAGCTCGAAGGAGTTGACACACACAAGATGATCCAAGCCAAGAACAACAACCGGTTTCCTATCAAAAGCTCTCTTTTGATTGAAACTGAAAACGTTTTTTTTTAAATGTTCAAAATGATATCCCTGCGAAAGGAAATGTTTTTCCAGCCTTTTATACCTCCTAAAGGCCGGTCCTACTAAGGGAAAAACAAGACATTAAAACGTGTCTTTAAACCACATAAAACCGGGAAAGGGAATTGTCTAAGAATGTCATGAAATGCTAATACAATCTTCAAGTATTCTCCTCAACACTCTTGAGGTCTTCATGCTCCGAGATGGTCACCATGGTTTTCAAATCTAGCTTAGGAGGTTCCTCTAACATCGTGGACTCCTTAGACAAGAGGAAGGTCACAACCTTGTCTAGCTCATGTTGAATCTCCTTAGCCCTTGCTCGTGTGATGGCACCATCAAAGGTAGGCACTTGAGGTGACGTAGATGATCCCGCATCATCACACAAGGAAGAACGGATCTTCAAAGCACGAAGAGGATATCTTGTGTCGATTTGGATCAACAACTCGAAAGCAATTGACAAACACAACTCGACCAAAATCAGTTCGGAATGAGCAACTCACGAAACCTCTCTTTTGGGGAAGTTTCCAATTCAGAAAATAAGTTCTTAATTAATGTGATTGCTCCTAAGAAAGGAAATAACAAAGAGCTTAAATAGTTCCTAGTGAACCGGCTCTTAAAATGCTAAAACAAATGCTAAACCGGAATTAAAGAGTAAAACCGAGTCTAATAATGTCTAAGCCCTCCACGGCTGAAATCATGCTAAAAAGAGAAAGTTTCTAATAGTGGAGGTGTAGACAAATCCTACACTCAACCACTATGAACCCTTGTCACCGAGAAGGCCTTGGATGTGGCCGTTGGAACCTCCACCGGGGCTTGATGTATGATCACGGCTAGCTCATCTTGGAGACGTCTAGCTTGGCTCCTTGTCATGGGCCCGGATGGTGGTTGGTGCAGGGATGGTCCTCCATCACTAACGTTGTTATTGTTTGTTTTCATTGTATAAATCAATCTTTTAAGGAGCTGCATCAACCCCATTGGAGTTTGAGAGAATTACACACACGAGTGAAACACTTGAGAGAATCAAACACGAAGTGTGAAACACTTGTGAGGAGATCTTATTGTTTTCACTAATCTTAACCTTGTTGTGTGTTTCCTTGTTTTGATCATGTCAAAATCAGTGAGTCCTACTCGATCTAGGAGTTCTGAGCCGGTGCATCCGGAGGTGTTTAGTCTCCTCAAGCAAATGTCGGACACCCTAGCCGGCTTGTCTACTCGGATGGCCACCTTGGAGTCTCGGACACCACAGGCCACAACTATCCCTCTCGGCACTAATGTTGAGTCCGGCGGCCCCTCACATGATCCATCAAGAGCACCCCTTCCGGACCAACGGACCACCTATAATGCAGCAAGGGCCACCGCCAATCAAGAGTCACCACCACTGTCCGCCACTCACTTGGCCGTATCACGCCAAGGCATCCCTCAAGGAGCCGGCCCCTTTCACCCTACTAGAGGTCAAGCTCACCGAGAGCAAGGTTCCCTCCCTAACTCTCCTATGCATAGAACTCCTTTTGTTCCTAATGTTTTCAATGAGTTCCAAGGGTTCCAAGATGACTACATGGATGAGGAAGGTTGGAGAGCCGAGGCACCTAGAGGATACCAGCCAAGGCGAGGCCGAGAGCCCGAGCAAGATGGTATTGGTCGCATCAAGGTGAAGATACCAAGCTTTGAGGGCAAATGTGACCCGGACGCCTATCAAGAATGGGAGACTAAGGTGGAGCAGATTTGGTCGTGTCACAATTTCCCGGAATATAAGAAGGTCCAATTGGCTGCCTTGGAGTTCAATGGATACGCCTTGATTTGGTGGGACAACCTAGTCAAGGAGAGGAGGAGAGCCTTGGACCCGGCCGTAGCTACTTGGGAACAAATGAGGGCCTTGATGAGGGTTCGTTCTGTCCCTCAACACCACAGTAGGGACCTTCGTCAAAGGCTTGAAAACTTGAAGCAAGGAGCCATGTCCGCCGAGGAGACATACAATGCCATGCAAGTGGCTATGGTGAAAGCCAATGTAGTTGAAGATGAGGAGACGACAATGGCAAGGTATCTTCGAATTCTTCATACATCTTTGGCTAATGAAGTGGATTTGTATCCCTATGGCACTATGACAGATTTGCTGCACTTGGCAATCAAAGTGGAGAGGAACCTTAAAGCAAGGAATCAAGCAAGAAACCAAGGAGGCAAAGGCACCATTAGCGCCTCCAACACTTGGAGAAATCAACCTAGCCATGGCTACCCTCCATATAGCCGAGACAACCCCATTGCCAAGGACAAGGAAAGAGTGCCAAGTATGGAGCATGGAGGGCTGAGAAGAAATGCACCACCAAGTGGGACCCCATACCCTCCAAGAACGTCGGCTGGCCCCACTAATGGGCCCAAAGGGAGTACTTCTAACCCTAACTCTAGAGCTAGAGATATGGTTTGTTTTAAGTGTCAAGGAAGAGGACATATGATGAAAGATTGCCCTAATAGTAGAACTCTCATGATTAATCATCTAGGCCTATATGAATCTGAATCTGAGCATGAAAATGATGATGATTGTGTTGATGAGAATGCCGTGCATGAAACTGATTTTGTTGATAATGATGATGGCATTGAGTTTGAGCATGGGGAATCTTTAATTTGTAAGAGAACTTTGCATGTACAACCTGGCCCTTGTGAGGATAATCAAAGGGAAAACCTATTTCATACTAGGTGTTTAGTTAAAGGGAAGGTTTGTAATGTGATAATTGATGGAGGTAGTTGTTGTAACATTGCTAGTACTGAATTGATCTCTAAGTTACAACTTCCTACTTTTTATCATCCTAGACCCTACAAATTGCATTGGATGAATGATTGTGGAGAATTGAAAGTGAACAAGCAAGCTAAGATTACATTCACATTAGGCCATTATGAGGATACTATTTTATGTGATGTGGTTCCTATGCAAGTTTGTCATGTGTTATTAGGCCGTCCATGGCAATACGAAAGGAGAGTCATGCATGATGGATTTACTAATAGGTACTCTTTCACCTTTAAGGGAAAAGATGTCATTCTAAAACCGATGTCTCCTATGCAGATTGCCGAGGCTTTTGAGAAGAAAAAGGAGAAGGACTTGGGCCAAGACAAAGAAAAGGAGAAGAATCAAGGCAAGGGTGGCCCACGGCAGCAAGGAGGCACTCCCTCCAAACCTTGCCAAGCCTTGGAAATGCAGCCCTCTAGTGTCTTATTAGCCTCCAAGAGTGAGCTGCAAGGTGAGTACCTACCCCTAGATACTATCCTTATGCTCTTGTGCAAGAAACTTACCATGATAGGTGAAGAGACCATGGCTGCCTTACCTCCTAATATCCAAGCCCTTCTAGAAGAGTTTAGGGATGTGTTCCCGAAAGACATACCCCACGGCCTACCCCCATTGAGAGGAATAGAGCACCAAATCGACCTTATCCCCGGTGCCACTCTACCCAACCGGCCAGCTTATAGAATGAACCCTAAAGAGAGTCAAGAAATTCAAACCCAATGATGCGGGGATTAGCCGCGAGTGGCCCGATCTAGACGCCAAGAGACTCGAATGGAAGATGGAGGTGGAAACAAGAGAAACACAAAGGAAACAAGTTAGCAAATGAGAAGAAACAAAGAAATAAACAAGGATATAGGAACAACCGAAAGATGCAATGGAGAGACCCTTGGCAAACAATGTCGCCAATAACCAAACCAATGTGCACAAACGACCTTTCCTTCTACAATCTCCCACAACGATGGACGTGTCCAAAGAGCAAGAGAAGGAGGCGAGTGAAGCCTTGGAGCACCAAGATCATAGACGAAATTGACACAACGCAAGAGTAACCTAGCAAGTTTGAATCAACCATGGAGAATCACTCTCCCATGAGAGCTCTCAAGCTCAAATGCTCAAAGCAACATTTTCATTCATCAAAAAGTTCCTTATAAAAGACAAGAAAAAGGCCTTAAATACTACCCCAAGACAAAGGCTAAACAAACCCACAAAGGGCCCCACACAAAGGTACTTAAAAGTAGTCTAGAAATACATTAAAAACAACAAGGAAGAAAGGCCCTAAGTGGCCCCCACAAGAAAGCCCCGGACTTCCCTCAACTCGGCCACAAAAACAGCCAACAACTCGGTCTAGCACTCTGCCGAGTTGTAGGCCGAGTCAGGAGCTGTGGTCCTTGCTTCTTGTCGCCTTCGTCTTTCACGGAGACAGTTTCTGACCTAACTTCAGAAGGTTCTTTCTCTCTCGTCCTTGATCGGAATGGAGTGATTCCAACGCCCAGAGATAGATCTTGAAGTCTAGTTTCACTCCTAAACATTTGAGAGTGATTGGAGTTGGGAATCAGAAGATATGGAACTTTTACTGAGGGGTCGCTGAAAGTTCCGGGAAGGAATTCAACGAAATGATTGTTGTGGGTGTTGGTAGTCTTCGTTCCCCCGCGCTTGGCTTGAAAGGTCACCAAGGTCCGTAGAATGGGCTTGGTGAAGTCCTCGACGAGGGTGGGCTCCCTTGAGACGTGAAGGCTAACCAAGTTCTCGAGTTCCTCGTGCATACGCTTGGCTCGAACCCTTTGTGAGTGGACCATCTCCTTCCTCAATGGCTTGGCTCGAACCCTTGTGAGGGAACCACCTTTCTTTGTGTGCAACTTGGGTGAAGCCTCGGATGCTCCCGCATCATTCTCCCCTTCTTGGAAAGGATTCGTCCTCGAATCAAGCATGTCCATGTCTTCGTCTTCCTTCCGCAAAGGGTGAACCAATTCAGCCACATGTGGGACGTCTTGATCTCCTGGTTCAAAGGGCACTTCTCCGGACTCCAACTTTGAGTAGCTCACACACTTCACTTCTTGGCCGGAAATCAAAGCACTAGAGACTCCATACAACTCCACAACTTGATCAATAAAAGGGTTAGTCACATAAGATGCATTATGAAGTCTAGGGTATGCAATGAATTCATTCTTAGAGGGCTTAGTCATAACAACAATGCAAAATAAGGTCCTCTATCATGTGCACACAATTGTAAGAATTTAAGCATAAATCTTCCAATGACTACATGATATCCAAGCATGCATGCAAATAATATTCCACTCTTTTTCCTAGTTCTATGTTCAAGCTTAGGGAGTGCAACTAACAACATAACACACTTGCATGGACATAAGTATCAATATATGAACAAGATGCATTCCACAAGACATGTATTGTGCTAGAGAACTTTGGTGCACACAAGAATATCTAGTTTTACATGCAAGGACAGAATTTTTCATGTGTATTGTCCTATATGGAATGACATGCTCATTTTCAAACTCGAGAGATGGAATTAAAAAGGTGGAGATAAGAGGTACTTCCCTTGCATTAGTCTCCATTGGCACATTCTTTGTCTCTTGGTTGAAAATTGATTTCTTGGCTTCAACCTCTTCATGGGGTAGGAAGGGCAAGCTTGAAGGAACCATGTGGGTCCGGTCCATCCATGGAGTAGCTAAGGATTTGAATGAACTACGCACAATGATGGGCAATCGATGCTTGACCCTTGTAGGTGAAGGAGATGTTTCTACAGCGTCCTTTTGTTTTTCCTTTAGCTCAATCTCCTCTCCTTTGGCCATTGGTTCAATAGCAAGAACCTCTTCCTTTCTTCTTGGCTTGATTTTCTTGAGCATAGCTTGAATACATGTGATATCTCTAGCTCCAGGAGAAGGGTAAGGAGTACTTCCTTTGGAGGCATTAGGAGCGTCGGTTGGGGGATTTAGGCTCGGTGGGGAGGGGCTTGGCTTAGCACTCCTCCTTGGCTCCCCTTGCTCCATATGAGGATGATAGCCTCGGTTTTGGCTACCACTTGAACTTCTTTCTCTTTGGTTCCAAGCCTTAGTTTGTCTCTCAACTTTGATGGCTACGGGCAACAATGGTGTGTGGTGTCGAGGCACAAAGCGAGCTCTCATCAAGGCCTTCATTTGAGTCCAAGTTGTCACTGATGCATCTAAGGTTCTTTTCCTTTCTTTCACAAGATTATCCCACCATGTTAGTGCATAACCATTGAATTCAAGGGCGGCAAGTTGTACCTTTTTATGCTCGGGAAAGTGGTGACAACTCCATATTTGTTCAATCTTGGCCTCTCATTCCATGTAGACATATGAATCACATTGGCCTCCGAAAGATGGAATCTTCATCTTGACCTTGTCAACTCCATTTTGCTCTTGCTCTCGGCCTCTCCTTGCTTGGTAGCCTCGATGTGGCTCATGCTCCCATTCTTCATCTTCATAGGCTCGTCTTGGCTCATCATGATAGGCACGCCTAGGAATTTCCTGAAATTCATTTAAATGGTTAGGAGCATTAGGCTTATCTCTACGTCGGGAGAAGTTGGTGGCTATGGGCACTCGGCGCATCTCTTGAGGCACGGATGCGGGCTGCGGGCTTGGGCACTCTTGCTCCAATGCTACCATCCGATTGGACAAGATAGCAATGTTGGCCGACATGGCCTTGAGCATGTTGAACAACTCGGGTGCCCTTGGTTCGGACCTTCCATGTGGTGGACTTCCTTTATAAGACATGATCAACAAACTCCAAGAAACATGTTAGGGTTAGTGAAATCAAAACAATCCTCACAAGTGTTTGATCACTCGTGTGTTTGATCACTCACTCTCTTGTTGATTCGATGCAAGCTGTTGGAATGTAAGGTTGCCTTGAGAGAGACAACTTAGACAACACAAACCAAAGGTGAGAATAGCTCTTGGATCATAGAGAATGACAATGCAATTGAGTGGAACTAAAATATGTGTTTGGACTTGGAAATGAGCTCAAGAGACACACAATGGAAGCTCAAACACAATTGGACTCAATACGATCACACAAATGGAATCAAACAATCAAGAAAGAAGACTCAATGAAAAAGTGTTTAGAAGACTCAACAAAGCAATGTTATATCTAGCATGTAATACCAATACTCATGACTTGTGAACAATTGCCAATGATATGAAATGTGTTTAGGCAAGGTGAGTAGGGTATTAAGCTTGGGCTAGGATGATCAAGTCTTCAAGAACACTGTAGAAATAATCATGGAAGATCAACAACAATACTTGCACAAATCATGCACACATGGCCTTTCTTTTCTCCTTTTTTTTTGATCTTGTTTTTCTTTTCTTTTCTGATTTTTTTTTAATAATAAAAAAAAACGTGCAGCTAAAGGTGTGTTTGGCTGCTCCCCTTCTTTTGATTTTTTTTTTTGACTTGGAAGAAAAGAAGACTTGTTTGTAGGTTTATTTGGGAAAAGGGATGAAATGGTAGAAGGAAAAAGTGGTTTGAGTGTTTACCACAATTGTCAAGGGTAGCTTTCAATCTCTCTTCCACATACAAGGCTGCAAAGGGTTGATAGAAGGCAATGTGGTCTTATGCCAAAATTGCACAAAATCACATGCACACTTTAAGATTCAAGATTCAAACACTCAAGGGACATGGCACAGCTGGGCACGGATGGGGCTGGTGGTGGTGGCTGCTTGGTGGTGGTGGTGGTGGTGGCAAGGCGGTGGACAAGGCGGCGGAGGGTGGTCCGGTCGCCGGATTTTTTTTTTGGTTTTTTGTTTAGATTTTGCGAGGCTTGTTGGTAGGGCTTTCTTTTTGGGTTTTTTTGAAATGGTGATGGCAATATCAAGCAAGCAAAGTCCACAAATACACAAGCACAAGCAAAACAAGACTAGAAACAACAAAGCAAGAAAAACACAAGAAGAACACAAGAAATGGAAAGAAGGCTCAAAGGAGCTAACCAAGGTGGTGGCTCGGCTGAGTGGTGGTGGCTCGGCATCGAGATGGCTGTGATACCAATTTGATGCGGGGATTAGCCGCGAGTGGCCCGATCTAGACGCCAAGAGACTCGAATGGAAGATGGAGGTGGAAACAAGAGAAACACAAAGGAAACAAGTTAGCAAATGAGAAGAAACAAAGAAATAAACAAGGATATAAGAACAACCGAAAGATGCAATGGAGAGACCCTTGGCAAACAATGTCGCCAATAACCAAACCAATGTGCACAAACGACCTTTCCTTCTACAATCTCCCACAACGATGGACGTGTCCAAAGAACAAGAGAAGGAGGCGAGTGAAGCCTTAGAGCACCAAGATCATAGACGAAATTGACACAACGCAAGAGCAACCTAGCAAGTTTGAATCAACCATGGAGAATCACTCTCCCATGAGAGCTCTCAAGCTCAAATGCTCAAAGCAACATTTTCATTGATCAAAAAGTTCCTTACAAAAGACAAGAAAAAGGCTTTAAATACTACCCCAAGACAAAGGCTAAACAAACCCACAAAGGGCCCACACAAAGGTACTTAAAAGTAGTCTAGAAATACATTAAAAACAACAAGGAAGAAAGGCCCTAAGTGGCCCCCACAAGAAAGCCCCGGACTTCCCTCAACTCGGCCACAAAAACAGCCAACAACTCGGTCTGGCACTCGGCCGAGTTGTAGGCCGAGTCAGGAGCTGTGGTCCTTGCTTCTTGTCGCCTTCGTCTTTCGCGGAGACAGTTTCTGACCGAACTTCAGAAGGTTCGTTCTCTCTCGTCCTTGATCGGAATGGAGTGATTCCAACGCCCAGAGATAGATCTTGAAGTCTAGTTTCACTCCTAAACATTTGAGAGTGATTGGAGTTGGGAATCAGAAGATATGACACTTTTACTGAGGGGTCGCTGAAAGTTCCGGGAAGGAATTCAACGAAATGATTGTTGTGGGTGTTGGTGGTCTTCGTTCCCCCGCGCTTGGCTTGAAAGGTCACCAAGGTCCGTAGAATGGGCTTGGTGAAGTCCTCGATGAGGGTGGGCTCCCTTGAGACATGAAGGCTAACCAAGTTCTCGAGTTCCTCGTGCATACGCTTGGCTCGAACCCTTTGTGAGTGGACCATCTCCTTCCTCAATGGCTTGGCTCGAACCCTTGTGAGGGAACCACCTTTCTTTGTGTGCAACTTGGGTGAAGCCTCGGATGCTCCCGTATCACTCCACTTCAGATTGTTGAAGGCTCTTTCTTGTGCCTCTCCCCACACGAATGGTGCATGCTTCTTGGTGATTTCAGTCAAGAGGGCGGCAATAGTGCTGAAATCCTTGACAAACCTCCTATAGAAGCTAGCAAGGCCGTGGAAGCTCCTCACGTGCCCAATGGAGGTGGGCGTGAGCCATTCTTGAATTGCCTTAATCTTCTCCTCATCTACTTGCAGCCCTTGTGTGCTCACTACAAAACCAAGGAAGATGACTCTATTAGTGCAAAAGTCACACTTCTTTAAATTAGCATACAAGTGCTCTACTCTAAGAGTATAGAGGACTTCCCTTAGGTGATTCTCATGTGCTTCTAGGGACTTTCTGTATATAAGAATGTCATCAAAATACACTACAACAAACTTCCCAATAAAATGCCTCAAAACATAATTCATTAAGCGCATGAAAGTAGAGGGGGCATTAGTCAAACCGAAGGGCATTACACGCCACTCGTAGAATCCGAACTTGGTCTTGAAGGCCGTCTTCCACTCATCTCCCTCCTTCATCCTAATTTGATGATAGCCGCTCCTTAGATCAATCTTGGTAAAAACGGTGGCACCATGGAGCTCATCTAGCATGTCATCTAGGCGGGGAATCGGATGGCGGTACTTGATTGTGATGTTGTTGATGGCTCGGCAATCAACAGACATCCTCCATGAATCATCCTTCTTGGGGACCAATAGGACAGGTACGGCACATGGACTCATACTCTCCCTCACATAACCCTTGTCTAAGAGATCTTGGACTTGTGTTTGGACCTCTTGACTCTCCTTAGGGTTCATTCTATAGGCTGGACGGTTTGGTAGGGTAGCTCCGGGGATGAGGTCTATTTGATGCTCAATTCCTCTCAAGGGAGGAAGCCCAGGGGGTATCTCATCCGGGAACACGTCCGTAAACTCATCTAGGATGGCTTGGATGCTAGGGGGAAGGGTTGCCTTGTTGTCCTCACTTAAGGCGGCCAGCTTCTTGCATAAGATCATAAGGATAGTATCTAAGGGTAGACACTCATCTCGCAGCTCACTCTTGGATGCCATTAGGACACTACGGGGCTGGACAACTAAGGCATGGGGCGGCTTTGGGGGTGTGCCCTCCTTTGGGCGTATATTAGTATATCATCAAAATAAACAACAACAAATCGACCTATAAAATGCCTTAAAACATGATTCATTAAGCGCATAAAGGTACTAGGAGCGTTTGTTAAGCCAAAAGGCATAACGACCCACTCATACAAACCGAACTTTGTCTTGAATGCCGTTTTCCATTCATCCCCCTCCTTCATCCTTATTTGATGGTAGCCGCTGCGGAGGTCTATCTTGGTGAAGACCGAGGCTCCATGCAACTCATCTAGCATGTCATCGAGGCGGGGAATTGGATGCCGGTACTTGATGGTGATGTTGTTGATGGCTCGGCAGTCCACGCACATCCTCCATGTGCCATCCTTCTTGGGGACCAACAACACTGGCACGGCACAAGGGCTAAGGCTCTCACGCACATGGCCCTTGTCAAGCAAAGCCTTCACTTGCTCCTGCACTTCTTGGGTCTCCTTGGGGTTCATCCTATAAGCTGGCCTGTTTGGAAGAGTAGCACCCGGTATTAGATCAATTTGATGTTCAATACCTCGTTTAGGGGGCAATCCGGGTGGCATCTCTTCAGGGAACACATCTTGGAACTCCTCTAGCAAGCTTAGGATGATTCTCGGCAGTGTAGACTTCAACTCCTCACTAAGCAAGCTTAGACCCTTGCACAAGAGCATAAGGACGGCGTCTTATGGTAAGTGCTCCTCTCTCAACTCCTCCTTGGAAGCCAACAAAGCTTGAGACGTGGTTTTGGCCTTAGAGGTGCTCTCGGCTTTACTCCCCTTCTTGGCTTCAACCGACTTCTCTTGGTCCTTCTTCTTCTCAAAGGCTTCAGCTACCTGCAAAGGAGTCATAGGCTTGAGTATCACATTCTTACCATTATAATCAAAAGAATGACGATTAGTATAACCATCATGCTTTACACGCCTATCAAACTGCCATGGACGACCTAACAATATATGGCAAGCATTCATAGGGACCACATCACATAAAATAGTGTCTACATAATGTCCTAGTGTTATGGTCACATTGACTTGCTTAGCCACTTTTACTTCTTCACATTCATTCATCCAATGCAGTTTATATGGCCTAGGGTGATGGAAGGTATGTAGTTGCAATTTAGTAACTAATTCAGTGCTAGCAATGTTACAACAACTACCCCCATCAATAATCATGTTACAAACCTTTCCCTTAACCAAACATCTAGTATGAAATAAATTCTCTCTTTGGTTATCATCACAAGGAGTAGGTTGTACATGCAAAGTTCTCCTACAAACTAGAGATTCACCATGCTCAAATTCAATGCAGTCCATTTCCTCATCTACATCATGCATAGGCTCATCAACAATAAACGGACCTTGATCCTCACCCTCGGACTCAGATTCATAGAGTCCAAGATGGTTAATGACCAAGGTTCGACTATTGGGGCAATCCTTCATCATGTGCCCTCGGCCTTGACATTTAAAACAAATGGTGTCCCTAGCTCTAGAAGAAGGAGAAAAGGTAGAAGTACTCCCCTTAGGGCCATCGGCCGGTTGCGGCTGGCGTCCACTTGGCTGCGGCGGGGTTCCGGGTGGTCCACTTTTTCTCGGCACTTCTTGGCTCCTAGGTTGGCTCATGGACTGAGCTTGGTTCCTGCCAGTTTGCGCCGGGGGAGTCATCCTAGCCTGGTTTTGGGCCTTCCATTGGTTCGGTTGGCCGCTAGGGTTTCTAGCCGTGGAGTAGCCTTGATTTCTTGCATTGAACCTTTGCTTCTTCTCCACCTTCATGGCCAAGTACAGCAGCTGGGTGGAATCTGTATATGGATACATATCGACCTCGTTAGCAATAAAAGGGTTAAGGATACGAAGGTACCTCGCCATGGTTGATTCTTCATCTTCCGTGACATTGGCGCGGACCATAGCCGTGAGCATGGCATTGTAAGCTTCCTCCACACTCATGCTTCCTTGCTTGAGGTTCTCCAATCGCTGCTTGAGCTCCCTAGAATAATGTTGTGGTACGAACCGAGCTTGCATGAGAGCCTTCATTTGCTCCCATGTAGTAACCGGGGGGTCCAAGACTCTCCTTCTTTCGTTGACAAGATTGTTCCACCAAGTTAGGGCGAAACCACTAAACTCAATAGAAGCGAGCTGAACCTTCTTGGCCTCAATGAAGTTGTGGCAGCTCCAAATCTGCTCCACTTTCATCTCCCACTCCATGTAGGCGTCGGGGTCACATTTCCCTTCAAAAGATGGCATCTTGATCTTGATTTTTCCAATGCCATCTTGCTCCAATTCTCTTCTTGGCGGGTTGCCTTGGTAACCCCTATTGCCTCCAAATCTGCCCCGGGGCCCATAGTAGCCATAAGGCCCTCCTTGACCTTGGTAGCCACCGAACCTACCTCCTTGGTTCCACATCTCTTCTTCAAATTCTGCATCATTGAACTCGTCTTCCCTAAGTGGATCCTGAGGCTCAGTGAGATGGTTAGCAACATAGGGCACCTCACGTGGAGGTGGTATTTCATGATGATAATTCGGAGCTACCCTATTCGGCCTTTCTTTATTATTGACAAGGGGAGAAGTAGGCCTTACCGGGGAGTTCCTTACGGTGCCGGTACCTTCTGCACGTGTGCGTCCAAGAGGCACCGTATTGGCTCCGGAAGGACCTCCATGTTCTGCATAGGCCCCTAATGGCTCAGTGGTTGGATTCGGCGGCATCTCTTGGGTTTGAGAAGCAAGCGCAACCGGGGGGTTCACGGCAGTAGGTGGGGCTCTTTGCGCCGTCTCCATCAAGGTCATGCGCGCAGTCAAGGATGCCAAAGAATCGGTCATTTGCTTGAGCATACTAAAGACCTCCGGATGCACCGGTGAGGGGCTCCGGTTGTCTCGGTCACTTGAAGTGTCATCTCCTGCCATCACACTAAACAAACGAACACAGAATTATGTTAAGGGTTAGGATTAATCAAATCACTCACAAGTGTCTCTCTCGTGTGTTTCACTCACCCTCCCTCAATCTCAACTAGTTTTGTAGTGCAGCCGGTTGGGAAACTCAAGAACTTCACGTGAATTGATTGATCTCTAACAACACTTAACAACCAAGATAAGTTAGATGCAAGGTGAAGTAGAAAAGTAATCGGCAAGGTTCACACAATAGCACTATAGATTCTGAGATTTAGTGCAACAACGAAACACAAAATAAAACCGAAAAAGAAGACTCAAGACTCAACAAAGAAACCTTACAAGGATGTAAATGCAAGGAGACTAATGGGACTCAACAATTTTAACTCTAGATTACCACAAAGCACGAATGTAATGCTATGCTAAGAATGACAAGAACAAGGAAAAGTTTAAGAACTCAAGAGGACAAGATGTTACCTTAGCTCGCCTTGACTTGTGCTAGTAGAAGACGGAATGGTTGTCGTAGAGATCGGTGATGATAGGGTGGAGATAGGCACAAGGGAAGGAGAGGTTAGGTTTTAGGGCTTTACCGAGCGTCGGCGAAGTGGACACGGCGCGGCACTTGGGCGTCGGCACTTGTTTGACCTTGAGAGCTTGCAACTTGAGAGCTTACAACTTTAGGCTAAAATCTAACCTAAGTATTAATGTAATACAAAGATATAGACTAAGCTTGGAAAAGAAATAAAATGCAACACTATGATCGTCTTCTTTTTTTTTTTTGACGATTGAATTCTTTCTTTTTTTTTTCTTTTTTTTTTTGACTCTTTCTGATTTTCTTTTCTTTCTCTTTTTTTTTTTGACTAAAATTCGAAATTCAAATTACAACTGAAATTGGATTAAAAGAAAATAAGAAAATAAGAAAATGAAAAGAGATAAGCTTGTTGCCTTGATTTTAGGAGCTAGTAGCCGGTTGTTGACTCTTTCAAACCCACACGCCACTATTGTAGGGTGAATGGCCGAGTGGATTCTTGGAGAGGATCGGCACACCTTGATTTTAGGAGCTAGCTGCCGCACTTGTTGAATTTGTCAACCCTCACGCCACAAAGTTAGGGTTTTTGGCCGAGTGGGGTGAGAAGGTGGTTAGGGCAACCGTGATGATCCTTGGTGAGCACGCCGGCTAGGGTAATGAGATAGTGGGGTATTGTGTCTTGTGGTAGGGTTAGTGGACGGTTTAATGTGGTGGTGATGATGATGATGGTGGCCGGAGATAGGGTTTTCCGGCAAGGCTAAGATGGATCTTTGGATGGAAGGAAAGGACCGTCCGATCTCCACAAACACACAAGCCAACTTCCACAAACACAAGAACAATTAGAGACTTAAGCAACAACAAAAACGACTCAACAAGACAACAAGAAAAAAAGGAAGAACTTCGGCTATGCAAGAACACAACCAAAGACTCAAGACACCAATACCGAATTTCAGAAATCGGCAAGCAACAATGTTGACACCAAAACGTAGCTCTGATACCACTTTGATACGGTGATCGCCGTAGGGAGGCCCGACCTTGGTGTGCAACGATCTACCAAACAAAAACAAGACAATCAAAGTAAGAAAATGGCGGAAGAAAGATGAAATGATCAAGAGGAATAGATGAAACCAATAGCCCGAATTAGGAGACCCTTGGATCGGTTGAACCAAGAACCATCACTCCTAAAGCTATAGACCTCGCCTTCTACAACTCCACACAACAAGAGGACGAATCCTCAAGAGCACGAAGAGGATGCCTTGTGTCGCTTCGGATCAACAACTCGAAAGAAATTGAGAATCACAACTCGACCAAAACCAGTTCGGATTGAGCAAACTCACGAAACCTCTCTTTTGGGAAGTTTCTAAATCAGAAATTGTATTCTTGATAATAAGGTTTGCTACCGAAATTAGAAAGACAAGAAGACTTAAATAGTTCCTAGTGAACCGGCCTTTTAAACACTAAAACAATACTAAACCGGAATGAAAAGAGTAAACCGAGTTTAAGAATGTTAATAGCCCTCACGGCTGAAGCATACTAAAATAGGAAAGGTTTCTAAGAATGGAAGGTGTACACAAGCCATACACTCATCCATTCGAAACCATGGTCACCGAATATGCCTTGGATGTGACCGTTGCAACCTCCACCGGAACTTGATGTATAAGCATGGCTAGCTCATCTTGGAGACGACGAGCTTGGCTCCTTGTCACGGGCCCGGATGGTGGTTGGTGTGTGGATGGTCCTCCATCATGGGCACTTTGGAACTGTCTTCTGGACAGCGACATATTCCATGACAAGTCGCTTTCACCTTTCTTTGTCCGAGGTTATGTGTTCTAGGCGTCTTGTTGTTTTGCTCTGGACAATGGCAGACTTTGGAAGCTTCGCACAAGTCATTTTCAACTTCTTCTTGTCCGAGGTTGGTGTTCCCAGATTTCTCGGGAAGCGCAACATCACATGTTGCATTTCTGGGCACACCTGGGTTCCTTCCTTTGGCTTGCTGCTTGGTTCTCTTGTCCTGTTTGGCTTCCATGCTTTCGGTATTTGTCCTGTGGTTCCTTAAAGCACATATTTGAGATAAAACATTAGTATTAAAATATTTGTCATTATCAAAAGTAGAGAAACTGAGGAAAGAAACTCTCAGGGGAACCGAAGTTCCAGAGTTCCATTTCCTAACAGAACTCTCTTTGCTTTGGTGAGCTTGGTTGGGTTGAGGTGTGACTCCTACGAGGGCTACCTAGCCGTTGCTCTAGCTTCTCATCCATTGCTTGTAGGAGATCCAACCGAGTCATTTCGAACAAGGCTTTGATATCCCTAATCGTGAGAGGCTTGTCTTCACCATCGACGTCCATGAGACTCTTTCCTTTGTCTCCATGTATAGACATAGCAAATGATGAGTGCCAACCATCCATCAACAAGGAGTCAAGGCCTTGACCACCAAAACGCCGGCACATCAATGCCACGATACTCAAACATCGACCATGCTACGATTCCAAGGCATTTATGTGCACGTCTATATCCAAGCCGTTATAGCTTTTATCCCCTTTCCCCTTTTGTTAATTAATCATGCATTTATCTTTCTATTGTGGGACGTGTGGACCCATTTGCAAATGGTTCCTAGTCCACCCAAAAACCCTAGACTATTTAAGCCTTTTGTTGGCTTCCTTGCTCATTAGTTGAAGAATAGATAAGCGGCCATTGCCTTGGGTTAGAGGATACCTCCCCTAAGGCCTCCACTTAGTTCTTTCAACTCAAGCTTCCAAATCTCTTCTCCTCTCCCTCTCAATCTCATTTTCCCTCAAAGCAAATCACTCAAATCGGTAGATCCACACTCCATCCAGCCAAGGAACCTCCAAGAGAGGTTCCCTTGGCCATCTAGACACACGCCGCCGGCCAGCCCTAGCAAGGGTCGGCCTCCACACCTCTTTTGCCTCTAGCCACACTTCCCCCTCGGCAGCCCTCGGTTCATCTCTCCTCCACCTGGTCGTGAGCCTCTCCCAAGCACCATTGGAGGTCTAGCAAGCTCAAGAAGGAAGGAGAAGTTCTATCTTGGCCACTCTAGCTTCCTTGGGAAGAAAAGCCTCACCTTGGAGGTTTGATTCTCATCAATTGGTATCAAGAGCCAAAGACCAAGCTAAGTCCCCTTTCTCCTCTTTCAAATTCAGTTTTATGTTCATTTTCTTAGCTTGCATGAGTCCTCTTCTTGCTTTCATGGTGACCATGTGTTTATGCTCATTTCCTCTCTTGCTAGCTTGAAATGTTTCTTGTTCCTTCATGTTTTTGGGTTCAGTTTTCATGCTCAGTTTTTCCTTGTTTCCATGACTTTTTTTCTTGTTTCCATGCTAGCTTGGTGTTTATTTTAGTTGCTTTGCCTCCCCCTCCCTAAAACGCCCCCAAAAACCACAAAAAAAGCTCTCGTCGCTGCCCACCACCATCGCCGGCCATCTCCCCTGCCACCGTGTCTTCTGCCATGACTATTTAGGCCACCCTATGGGCCTTTCTCCTAATGTTCCTCTAGTCCTTTGCCATGACTATTTCTCTCTTCTATGGCCCATAGGGTGGCCGAATTGCTACTTCCACTAGGCTTGTCATCCTAAGTTTCAAATTGGACTTTACTACTTAGCCTAAATGATACAATTTGACATTGGTTGAAAGTGCCTCGGTTCCACTTCAATTCTCAAGACGCATGCACTTTTCCACCTTGCCACCTCTTGTATGAGCCTTTGCATTTGCGTGTGGTTGTTGTCTTAGGCCTAATTTAGTTTTCTTCCTTCCTTAAGTGTGATTACTTGTTGCCTTTGAATTTGTTACTTGGTTTGCTTTGTAGCCTCTTGTAGGTGAGTCCACAAATGGAGGATCCCATGGATGCCGGCAATAGGAGCCCTCGGAGCTCCACGCCCACACTCTCCCCCGAGTCATTCGCGACTAGGCTTGCCGAGGAAAGCCGGGCCAAAGAGGCTGCCGCCGAGGCCTTGCACTTGGCCCACTCCGAATTGTCTGCGCTCCGCCGTGAGAAGGAGGCCGCCGACACGCGCATGGCCGCCCTCGAGCTTAGCTTGGACACCATTTCAGCCGGCCCTCAAACCGCCGCGCCGCTCCACCCCGTGCCCATCTACACCGGCGCCTCCTCCCACGGCCCGGATGAGCCCCCACATGATCACATGGCGCGACATCGGGGCAAGGGGCCTTCACCACCTTCCAATGCCCGGGCCTTTGCCGAGTGATTGCCACCGCCCCAGGAGCCAAGCTACTACGGCCACCAACCGGCGCGCGCCGACTCCCACGGCCATCACGATGCTCGGCCGCTGCTGGGCCGGCATCTCCACTACTTTGCAGCCCCCTTTGATGGTGAGCCTTATCCACGTGCCGCCCGGGCCCCCGCCGCCGATGACAAACCTAACCCCCGGTATGGCTACGACAACTTCGAGGCTTTTGATGAAGGAGATGAAGCATTTGGGGCCCATGAGGAAGATGATGTGTTTGATGAAGTTTTCCAAGAGCCATATGAGGAAGACCCCTTGGCCGACTTGCTCCCCCGCACTCATGGCCGAGGCCGTGCCCACCGCCGGCGCCCTTTGGATCGTCGTGACCCCCATTGGCTACCACCACCGCCGGATGATTTCCGAGGCCGTGGGCAAGTACCTCGCCCATACCATGATCGGTGTGATCCCGTTGGCCCTTGACAACATTTTGGCCAACGTCGGGAGATCAAGGTCCGCATTTAGCCGTTTGAGGGTGAATACGACGCGACCAAGTTCAGTGATTGGAAGCAAGCTACGGAGTATGACCTAAACCATTGCCAATATGAGAATTATGAGCGGGTTGAAATCTCCACGCTCCATTTCACCGGGAATGCCTATGCATGGTCGTTCCGCTTCACAATCAAGAGAGAGAGACGCCGCTTGCCCCCGGTCATGGCTTGGAACCAACTTATCCATGTCATGACCAAGCGGTATGTGCCGGAGGACTACCTTGAACACATGCGCCTCCAAATTGCGTTTGCCCGCCAAGGCATCCGTACGCCGCTTGAGTTCTTTGCCGAGCTCGAGGATCTCATCCACAAGGCCGTGTCCACCACCCCCGCCTCTCTCCGCACTATGTTCCTTCGCGGCCTCGATATGGACATTCGTGAGCACTTGATCCTACTCCTCATCCGGGACATCAATACCCTCACCCACACGGCCATGGAGATCTACAACCAACTCCAAAGGAAGAAGAAGGCCGCTTAGGCCCGTTCACAGCCGCCAAGGTATGCCACCACACCTAGCTCTTCATTTGGCCCGCAGCTAGCCACCGTAGCCGCCCCGCAGCCGCACCCCGGCCCCGCCGCAGCCACGGCCCTTCCCATCGCAACCGCTCACCTCACCGCTCCACCCAGAGGCCCCGACCACGACGCGCGCGCCCCGACACCTCCCGAGCGTGCCCGTGACAAATCTTGCTTCAAGTGTGGTGGCCTTGGTCATCTCATCAAGGATTGCCCCAACAATAAGTGGGTTTTGCTCACTTCCAATGGTGACTATGAGTCCTTTGATGATGAAGACGAGGTCTCAGAAAACGCACATGAAGCCACCACGGATACCATTTATGAGGACTATGATTGCGCCCCCCTTGCGCATGGAGCCGCCACCCCGTTGAGCTTGGTGACTCGCCGTGTGCTCTCGGTCCAAGAGGGTCACACAAAGGACCAACGGGAGAGCCTCTTTCACACTAGATGCCTCATGGGTACCACCTCCCTTAGTGTGATCATCGATGGCGGGTCATGTGCCAACTTTGTCAATGAGCGTGTGGTCAAGCATCTCCGTCTCCCCACCATGGCTCACCCTAATCCTTATAGCCCCCACTGACTCGCCGACTGTAAAAGTCATGTGGTAATTAGGCAATGCCACATTGCATTCTCTATTGGTTCCTACCTTGATCAAATCTTGTGTGATGTTATTTCTATGGATGCCACTCACATTTTGCTAGGAAGGCCGTGGCAATTTGACCGGCGAGTGATCCATGATGGCTTCCTCAATACCTTTGTGTTTGTCCATGATGGGAAGCGGATCACTCTCTTGCCTATGTCCCCACGTGAGGTTCTTGAAGATCAAGTTGAGAGAAATTGGCTCAAGGCCCTTGAAGCACACACGCACATAGCACCCCACCACAAAGGCAAAGGTGAGTGCATGGCTACCCGCAACCCACCACCTTTCGGCGCTCTCACCCCCGGGTCGGCAGCCGCCTCCACTGGCGTGGCCACCGTGCCGGCGCCGTCCAGCCCACAGCCGGCGCACCATCCATCGGCTCCCTTACAAGGGCGTTGTGAACGCCACCTCCTTGTGGCCCGCCGGCGCATCCTCCCGTCGGCGCCTCATACCGGGCGCCTTTGTCCAGCCTTGGCGCCTCCCTTTTGCGCGCCACCATAGGAGGTATGGCCTTGCTTGCACCTTGGCCGCAGCCTTCATTGCCGCTTGCGGTGTCTCCATTGCCAAGCTACCAAGGGGGTCGGCGCCCCCTCTACTCACAACTCAAGGCGCTCTCACCCCACGGCCATCATGAAGCTCTAGCTCCTCTTGCATCCGCTTGGCTCGAGCTTCTGTAAGCGGACCATCTTCGCTTGTGTGCGTCTTGGGTGAAGCCTCGGATGCTCCCGCATCATTCTCCCCTTCTTGGAAAGGATTCGACCTCGAATCAAGCACGTCCATGGAGAGATATGGCATGAGGTCGGCTACATTGAATGTGGGGCTAACTCCATCTTCTAGTGTAGGTGCCTTTGGTGGTGAACTGGACGCTCCCTCATCATTCTCCCCTTCTTGGAAAGGATTCGACCTCGAATCAAGCGCGTCCATGTCTTCATCTTCCCTCCTCAAGGAATGAACCAATTCAGCCACATGTGGGACGTTTTGATCTCCTGGCTCAAAGGGCACTTCTCTGGATTTCAGCTTTGAGTAGAGCACACACTTCACTTCATGTCCTGAAATCAAAGCACTAGAAACTCCATGCAACTCCACAACTTGGTCAATAAAGGGGTTAGTCACATAAGATGCATTATGAAGTTTAGGGCATGCAATGAATTCAGCTTTCCTAGAGGGCTTAGTCATAACAATAATGGCAAAATAAGGCCCTCTAGCACGTCTACACAATAGTAAGAATGTAAGCACAAATCTCCCAATGACTACATGATATCCAAGTATGCATGCAAATAGTATTTCACTCTTCTTCCTAGTTCTATGTTCAAGCTTAGGAGTGCAACTAACAACATAACGCACATGCATGGACATAAGGATCATATTATGAACAAGATGCATTCCATAAGACATGTATTGTGCTAAAGAACTTTGATGTATGCATGAGTACCTAGTTTTACATGCAAGGACTAATTTCTCCATGTGTATTGCCCTATATGGAATGACATGCTCACTTTTAAACTCAAGAGATGGAATTGAAAAGGTGGAGATAAGTGGTACTTCCCTTGCATTAGTCTCCATTGGCACATCCTTCTTCTCTTGGTTGAAAACTGATTTCTTGGGTGGCTCAACATCCTTAGCTTCAACCTCTTCTTGGAGTAGGAAGGGCAAGCTCGAAGGAACCATGTAGGTCAAGTCCGTCCATGGGGTAGCCAAAGATTTGAATGAACTACGCACAATGATGGGCGAACGATTGACTCTTGTACTAGGAAGAGATGGTGCTTCAATTTCCTCCTCCTTCCTTCTTGGATTGAACTCCTCAAGCATAGCTTGAATACATGTGATATCTCTAGCTCCGGGAGAAGGGTTAGGAGTACTCCCTTTAGGGGCATTAGGAGCGTCGGCTGGGGGCCTTAGGCTTGGTGTGGAGGGGCTTGGCTAAGCACTCCTCCTTGGCTCTCCTTGCTCCATATGAGAATGATAGCCTCGGTTTTGGCTACCACTTGAGCCTCTCCCTCCTTGATTCCTAGCCTTAGTTTTTCTCTCAACTTTGAGGGCTAAGGGCAGCAACGGTGTGTGGTGTTGAGGCATAAAGCGAGCTCTCATCAAGGCCTTCATTTGAGTCCATGTTGCCACGGCTGAATCTAATGCTCTCCTCCTTTCTTTCACAAGGTTATCCCACCATATTAGTGCATAACCATGGAATTCAAGGGCTGTGAGTTGTACCTTTTTATGCTCGGGAAAGTTGTGGCAACTCCATATTTGCTCAATCTTAGTCTCCCATTCCATGTAGACATATGGATCATATCTTCCTTCAAAGGGTGGGATGTTCGCCTTGATCTTGTCAATGCCACTTTGCTTTTGCTCTTGGCCTCTTCTTGCTTGGTAGCCTCGATGTGGCTCATGCTCCCATTCTTCATCTTCATAGACACGCATTGGCTCCTCATGGTAGGCACGTCTTGGAATTCCCTGAAATTCATTAGAACGGTTAGGAGCATTAGGCTTATCTCTACGTCGGGGGAAGTTGGTGGCTATGGGCACTCGGCGCGTCTCTTGGGGCACGACGTTGGAGGGACCTCGCCGCTCAGTTTGGGTGCCAAGAGGCACGGCCGCGGGCTCGGATGCTCTTGTCTCCAATGCCACCATCCGGTTGGCCAAGAGAGCAAGGTTGTCCGACATTGCCTTAAGCATGTTGAACAACTCGGGTGGCACGGTATCGGACCCTCCATGTGGTCCCTTATAAGACATGATCAACAAACTCCAAGAAACAAGTTAGAGTTAGTGGAATCAAACATCCTCACAAGTGTTTACTCTCATGTGTTTGATCGCTCACTCTCTTGTTGATGTCGATACAAGCTTATAGAATGTAAATCTAACTTGAGTGGATCAACAACTTCACGTGGGAATGGCACACTTAGACAACACAAGCCAATGTGGATTAGCTCTTGGACTTAATATAATGGCAATTCAATTGGGTTGAGCTAAGACATGTGTTTGGACTTGGAAATGAGCTCAAGAAGACACACAATTGGAGTTCAAAACACGGCTGAGCACAAGGGACTTAAACAACAATCCAACACACACAAAAGAAGGCACACGAATGGAATCAACAATCAAGAAAGAAGACTCAATGAAAAGTGTTTAGAAGACTCAATAAAGCAATGTTATATCTAGCTTGCATTACCAATACTCATGCACTTGTGAACAATTGCCAATGATATGAAATGTGTTTAGGCAAGGTGAGTAGGATATCAAGCTTGGGCTAGGGTGATCAAGTCTTCAAGAACACTTAGAAATAGTCATGGAAGAGCAATAGCAACACTTACACAATGCATGCACACTTGGCCCTTCTTTCTCTTTTTTTTTTGATCTTGTTTTCTTTTCTTTCTCTTTTCTTTTCTGATTTTTTTTTTGAATAGGCACGTGCAGCAACAAGGGCAAGGGATATGGGATGCTCTTTCTTTTCTTTGAATTTGACTTCTTTGAGGCAAAGGAAAATGCTGATTTGTAGGCTAGAAAAGGAGTGTGACCCGAAATGGGGAAGAAGGAAAGGAGTTGGAATGTTTGCCACAATTGTCTCCCTTCTTTGGAAACCCCACAAGGCTGCTAAGGTCAAGTTTGGCACTTTCCCAAACCTCCTAAGACAACCAAAATGGATAGAGAGAAAGTAACATGTCTCTTTGCCAAAAGTGTTCCAAGTCACATGCACAAGTTAAGCTTCAATATTCAAACAAGCAAGGCATGGACATGGCATAAGCTGGGCACGGCTGAGATGGGTGATGGGTGGTGGCTGTTGGGTGGTGGTGCTGGTGGCAGCAAGGCGGCGGAAGGGTTTTCCGGTCACCGGAATTTTTTTATTTTTTTGGTTTTTGTTTAGATTTTGCAAGGCTTGTGGTAGGGCTTTCTTTTTGGGGGTTTTGGAGTGGTGGCTGAGATGGTGATGGCAATATCAAGCAAGCAAAGTCCACAAATACACAAGCACAAGCAAAACAAGACTAGAAACAACAAAACAAGAAAAACACAAGAAGACACAAGAAAAATGGAAAGAAGGCTCAAAGGAGCTAACCAAAAATGGTGGCTCGGCTGAGATGGACTGAGGTGGGGGTGGCTTGGTGCCTCACCGGAGCTCTGGTACCAATTTGATGCGGGGATTAGCCGCGAGTGGCCTGATCTTGACGCCAAGGACTCGATTCAGGGAGAACAAGAGAAAGAACAACAAAAACAAGTTAGAAAACTAAAATGAACAAGATAAACAAGAGGGGATATAGGGAGAACCGAGAGATGCAATGGAGAAACCCTTGAAGCTCGGAAGACAACAAGAACCAAACTAAATGCACCACCAACCCTTTCTTCTACAATCTCACACAATGAAGGACGTATCCCAAGAGCACGAGAAGGATTCTTGTGAATGCCTACTAGCACCAATCCTATGGAGGAGATTGACACACGCAAGTCAAACCAAGTAAGATCGAATCAACCAAGAGAAGCCTCTCCCATGAGAGCTCTCAAACTCATGTGCTCAAAGCAACATTTTCATTTCATCAAAAATTGGTTCAAGGATACAACAACATGGCCTTAAATACTACCTAAAGTCAAGGGCCAAACAAGCCCACAAAGGCCCAACTAAAAGGCATCTAAAATAATCTTAAAATGCACTTAAAACAACAAGGAAGCAAGACCCCAACTGGGCCCACGTGAAAGGCCTTCTCATCCCACAACTCGGCCAGAAAAATAGATTGGAACTCGGCCGAGTTGTGGGCCGTGTCAGGGGCTGGAGACGAGGCAGATGGGAACTCGGCCTACCACTCGGCCGAGTTGTTGGCCGTGTCAGGGGCTGGAGCCCTCGTCTCTTGTGGCCTTCATTCTCCCGCACATGGCTTGGCTCGGAAGGCCACCAAGGTCCTTAGCGTAGGTTCGGTGAAGTCCGCAACGAGGGTGGGTTCCCTTGAGACGTGAAAGTTTGCCAAGTTCTCTAGCTCCTCTTGCATCCGCTTGGCTCGAGCTCTTGTGAGCGGACCATCTTCGCTTGTGTGCGTCTTGGGTGATGCCTCGGATGCTCCCGCATCATTCTCCCCTTCTTGGAAAGGATTCGACCTCGAATCAAGCACGTCTATGGAGAGATATGGCGTGAGGTCGGCTACATTGAATGTGGGGCTAACTCCATCTTCTAGTGTAGGTGCCTTTGGTGGTGAACTGGACGCTCCCCCATCACCAAGGAGTGTCGTAGAGCTTTTGGGAACACTACTTCCATGGCAACTTTCGAGGATTATGCCTTCGAACCTACACTTGCCCCTCGTTTGCCTAGGTTCCACCCTCTCGGCCTTTACACACCCGCATCTATCTCTGCCACCCCTTGGGAAGACCTAACTATGGTCTTTCTAACTGGATTGCACATGTTTAAGAAGAGGAGGGATCCCATTTGTGTGTTGGGCAAGAACCCACCTAGGATATCTCTTGGCCTTCCGTACCCACCCCGCCCCCTACTACCGAGCTAGCTCTCCTACAATTTGACATCGGGGCAACTTTGTATGGATTACCTCGTGCTCTTATCTTGGCTTGGGATCCTACATTCGTGAGTCGTTTTTGGGGCATTTGGTGGCTGAAATTTGGGACGCGCATTATCCTTGACACTCGTCGTCCTCTCCACCCCGAGTCCTTGCTTAGAGCCATCCTTAGGGCCCCACCGCACAGTTGGCTAACTTTTCCATGGCTTGTTGAGTTTGTTTGTTCGAGGTCATCGGCACACATACCTCCACCGTTCGCACGGATTACAGCCCGATGCCGCTCTAAGCCTCGCTCATACGGCCATAATGCCTACCAAGTGATCAAGTGGCTCGTCGATGTGGCTTCTATGGCGACGCTTCCCGAGGCCTACACCGCATTCCTATTGGCAGCCCTCTTCCCATTTGTGCCCCCAGATTGCGCGATCGAATTGAGGACAATTGTCCCTCAAGAAGGGGAGAGTGATGAGTGCCAACCACCCATCAACAAGGAGACAAGACCTTGACCACCAAGACGCCGGCGCATCAATGCCACGACACTCAAGCATCGACCATGCTTCGATTCCAAGACATTTATGTGCACGTCTATATCCAAGCCGTTATGGCTTTATCCCCTTTCCTTTTTTGTTAATTAATCATGCATTTATCTTTCTATTGTGGGACGTGTGGACCCATTTGCAAATGGTTCCTAGTCGACCCAAAAACCCTACACTACTTAAGCCTTTTGTTAGCTTCCTTTGTCATTAGTTGAAGAATAGAGAAGTGGCCATTGCCTTGGGTTAGAGGATACCTCCCCTAAGGCCTCCACTTAGTTCTTTCAACTCAAGCTTCCAAATCTCTTCTCCTCTCCCTCTCAATCTCATTTTCCCTCAAAGCAAATCACACAAATCGGTAGATCCACACTCCCTCCAGCCAAGGAACCTCCAAGAGAGGTTCCCTTGGCCATCTAGACACACGCCGCCGGCCAGTCCTAGCAAGGGCTGGCCTCCACACCTCTTCCACCGCCAGCCACACTTCCCCCTCGGCAACCCTCGGTTCATCTCTCCTCCACTTGGCCATGAGCCTCTCCCAAGCACCATTGGAGGTCTAGCAAGCTCAAGAAGGAAGGAGAAGTTCTAGCTTGGCCACGATCTAGTTTCCTTGGGAAGAAAAGCCTCACCTTGGAGGTTTTATTCTCATCAGCAAAAACAAGGCAAACAACACACAAATCAGTCTAAAAATGAATTCACAAGGTAGGGATGAAGTACCTCTATGTGACTTCCTTGTCTTGTCATTCGCACGACCTTCTTCTTTCATCAAAGGCTTGCCTCTTAGTGACTTGTTTCCAAGCCACTTTCAAATCCTCTTAGGCTCACACACACTTGATCTCGGCCCCCTCTAGGAAGTCCTACACAAGCGCTTGAAACCACAAGAAGAAAATTGCAAGCTTTATCGAGCACTAGGGTTTGGGCTCGGAGTGGTGTTTTTTTTTACAAGATGGTTGCACTTTGTTCAATATCAACTAGTACACATTATGCAAGTCAAAATATAGATAAGTCAAACAAGAAAGCTACTAGGTACTTAACCCCTTACAAACTTTTGTGACACAAAACAACTCTTCTTCACTTGCTCTCTTTTTTCTTGGTTTGACCAATCTTTCTAAGGCCTTCTGATGGAGGACCATCCCTACACCAACCACCATCCGGGCCCATGACAAGGAGCCAAGCTAGACGTCTCCAAGATGAGCTAGCTGTGATTATACATCAAGCCCCGGTGGAGGTTCCAACGGCCACATCCAAGACCTTCTCGGTGACAAGGGTTTATAGTGGTTGAGTGTATGGCTTGTATACACCTTCCACTATTGGAAACTTTCTCTTTGTAGCATGTTTCAGCCGTGAGGGCTATCAACATTCTTAGACTCGGTTTTAGTGTTTTATTTCCGGTTTTTAGCTTAGTTTTAGTATTAGAAAGCCGGTTCTCTTAGGAAGTATTTAAGCTTTGTTTCTTTCTAATTTCAGCAGCAATCACATTATCAAGAATAGAATTTCTGAATTGGAAACTTCCCCAAAAGAGAGGTTTCGTGAGTTGCTCAATCCGAACTGGTTTTAGTCGATTTGTGTTTCTCAAGTTCTTTCGAATTGTTGATCCAAAGCGACATAAAACATCCTCTTCGTGCTCTTGAGAATTCGTTCTCTTGTTGTGTGAAGTTGTAGAAGACGAGGTCATCCACTTTAGGAGTGGTTGTTCTTGATTCATCCGAATCAAGGGTTTCTACTTCCGGGTTTTTGGTTTCATCTTGTTCATTCCTTCTTTCTTTTCTTTCCTTCCGCCGATTCTAACTTTGCTTGTTGTTTCTTGTTTGTTCGTGTGTTGTGCACCAAGGTCGGGCCATCCTACGGCTGCCCCAATAGTCGAACGTTGGTCATTAACCATCTTGGACTCTATGAATCTGAGTCCGAGGGTGAGGATCAAGGTCCGGCTATTGTTGATGAGCCTATGCATGATGTAGATGAGGAGATGGATTGCATTGAATTTGAGCATGGTGACTCTCTAGTTTGTAGGAGAACTTTGCATGTACAACCGACCCCTTGTGATGATAACCAAAGAGAGAATTTGTTTCACACTAGATGCTTGGTTAAGGGAAAGGTTTGTAACATGATTATTGATGGGGGTAGTTATTGTAACATTGCTAGCACTGAATTGGTTACTAAATTGCAACTACATACCTTCCATCACCCTAGGCCCTATAAACTGCATTGGATGAATGAGTGTGGTGAAGTTAAAGTGGCTAAGCAAGTAAATGTGACCATAACACTAGGGCATTATGTGGATACAATTTTATGTGATGTGGTCCCTATGAATGCTTGTCATATCTTGTTAGGACGTCCATGGCAGTTTGATAGACGTGTAAAGCATGATGGTTATACTAATCGTCATTCTTTTGATTACAATGGTAAGAATGTGGTACTTAAGCCTATGACTCCTTTGCAGGTAGCTGAAGCCTTTGAGAGGAAGAAGGATCAAGAGAAGTCGGTTGAGGCCAAGAAGGGGAGCAAGGCCGAGAGCACCTCCAAGGCCAAAACCACGTCTCAAGCTTTGATGGCTTCCAAGGAGGAGTTGCGAGAGGAGCACTTGCCACAAGAAACCGTCCTCATGCTCTTGTGCAAGGGCCTCGGTTTATTGAGTGAAGAATTGAAGTCTACGCTGCCAAGGAACATCTTAGCATTGTTAGAGGAGTTTCAAGATGTGTTCCCCGAGGAGATGCCACCCGGACTACCCCCTAAAAGGGGTATTGAACATCAAATTGATCTAATACCGGGTGCTACTCTTCCAAACAGGCCGGCGTACAGGATGAACCCCAAGGAGACCCAAGAGGTGCAAGAGCAAGTGAAGGTGTTGCTTGACAAGGGCCATGTGCATGAGAGCCTTAGCCCTTGTGCCGTGCCAGTGCTATTGGTGCCCAAGAAGGATGGCACATGGAGGATGTGCGTGGATTGCCGAGCCATCAACAACATCACCATCAAGTACCGGCATCCAATTTCCCGCCTCGACGACATGCTAGATGAGCTGCATGGAGCCTCGGTCTTCACCAAGATAGACCTCCGCAGCGGCTACCATCAAATAAGGATGAAGGAGGGGGATGAATGGAAAACGGCCTTTAAAACAAAGTTCGGTTTGTATGAGTGGATTGTCATGCCTTTTGGCTTGACAAACGCTCCTAGTACTTTTATGCGCTTAATGAACCATGTTTTAAGGCATTTTATAGGTAGATTTGTTGTTGTTTATTTTGATGATATATTAATATACAGCAAGTCTATAGAGGAGCATGAGCAACACTTGAGGGAAGTACTCTCTACCTTGCGTAGTGCGTGCTTGTATGCCAATGAGACGAAGTGTGAATTCTGCACTAATCATGTTTCTTTTCTTGGTTTTGTAGTGAGCTCCAAGGGTCTTCAAGTGGACGAGAGCAAGATTAAGGCCATCCAAGAGTGGCCTACGCCTACCTCAGTGAGCCAAGTGCGGAGCTTCCATGGGCTAGCAAGTTTCTATAGGCGGTTTGTGAAGGATTTCAGCACAATTGCCGCGCCCTTGACGGAGGTGACCAAGAAGCATTCGGCTTTTGTGTGGGAGGAGGCGCAAGAGAGGGCTTTCAATGCCCTAAAATGGAGGTTGACGCAAGCTCCTTTGTTGGTGCTGTCGGACTTCACTAGGCCATTCGAGGTGGAGTGTAATGCATCCGGGATTGGCATTGGAGGCGTGCTTATGCAGGAAGGTAAACCCGTAGCCTTCTTTAGTGAGAAGTTGAAAGGGGCTAGTCTTAATTACTCTACATATGACAAAGAACTCTTTGCCCTATTTAGAGTACTTAAGACTTGGCAACACTACTTGTGGCCTAGAGAGTTTATCTTGCATACGGACCATGAGTCCTTGAAGCACTTCAAGAGCCAAGATAAACTTGATAGACGACATGGTAGGTGGATGGAATTTATTGAGACTTTTCCTTATGTTATTAAATACAAAAAGGGAAAGGACAATGTCGTTGCCGATGCCCTATCTAGGAGATACACCTTACTTACCACATTAGACTCCAAGGTCTTAGGATTTGCATATATAAAGGAGTTGTATGTGGGAGATGCTGATTTTGGTGTCATCTATAAGAAATGTATAGATAAGGGTTCATGTGACAAGTTCTACTTGTTTGATGGGTTCTTATTTAAGGCTGAAAAAGTGTGCATACCTATTTGTTCCTTGCGTATGTTACTCGTTGAAGAAGCCCATAAGGGTGGTTTAATGGGTCACTTCGGAAGGGACAAGACTTATCATATGCTATGTGCACATTTCTTTTGGCCCCACATGCTTAGAGATGTTGAGCACCTTATTAAGAGGTGTTTGGATTGTCTAAAGGCCAAGTCTAGGTTGCAACCCCACGGCCTATACAGCCCATTGCCCATCCCAAGTGCCCCTTGGGAGGACATCTCAATGGACTTTATCGTGGGGCTGCCTCGGACTAAGAGGGGACGTGATTCTATCTTTGTGGTAGTTGATCGTTTCTAAAAAATGGCTCATTTCATCGCTTGCCATAAGACGGATGATGCATCCAATGTAGCTGATCTATTCTTTAGAGAAGTCGTGAGGCTACATGGTGTACCCCGGAGTATAGTAAGCGATAGGGATGTTAAGTTCCTTAGTTACTTCTGGAAGACACTTTGGGGAAAGCTAGGTACGAGACTCTTATTCTCTACCTCTAGCCATCCTCAAACGGATGGTCAAACAGAAGTCACTAATCGGACCTTATCAACCCTCCTTAGAGCCATCCTTAAAAAGAACCTTAAGGCTTGGGAGGAAGCTCTACCACATGTAGAGTTTGCTTATAATAGGACAGTCCATTCTTCTACTTCTTTATCTCCTTTTGCATGTGTTTATGGTATCAACCCCAATACTCCACTTGATCTTGCTCCTTTTCCTATGAAGGAGCGTGAAAGTTTTGATGCAGGAAAGCACGTGGAGTTCATCAAGGAGCTGCATGCAAGGACTAAGGAGAAACTGGAGGCATGTGCGGAGCGGAATGCAACTAGGGTTAACAAGGGACGCAAGCGAGTGATTTTCCAGCCTGGAGATCTCGTTTGGGTACATTTGAGGAAGGAGCGCTTCCCGGAGCAGCGCAAGTCCAAGCTTGCACCTAGAGGAGATGGCCCATTCAAGGTGCTGCGCCGCGTCGGTGACAACGCCTATGTCCTAGACCTCCCGGACACATATGGTGTGAGTGCCACATTCAACGTGGCTGACTTGACTCCCTACCACAATCCGGACGTCGCCCAATCTGTGCTTCATGACCGTGGACGGATCCTCTCCAAGAAGGGGAGGATGATGGAGGACCATCCCTACACCAACCACCATCCGGGCCCATGACAAGGAGCCAAGCTAGACGTCTCCAAGATGAGCTAGCTGTGATTATACATCAAGCCCCGGTGGAGGTTCTAACGGCCACATCCAAGACCTTCTCGGTGACAAGGGTTTATAGTGGTTGAGTGTATGGCTTGTATACACCTTCCACTATTGGAAACTTTCTCTTTGTAGCATGTTTCAGCCGTGAGGGCTATCAACATTCTTAGACTCGGTTTTAGTGTTTTATTTCCGGTTTTTAGCTTAGTTTTAGTATTAGAAAGCCGGTTCTCTTAGGAAGTAATTAAGCTTTGTTTCTTTCTAATTTCAGCAGCAATCACATTATCAAGAATAGAATTTCTGAATTGGAAACTTCCCCAAAAGAGAGGTTTCGTGAGTTGCTCAATCCGAACTGGTTTTAGTCGATTTGTGTTTCTCAAGTTCTTTCGAATTGTTGATCCAAAGCAACATAAAACATCCTCTTCGTGCTCTTGAGAATTCGTTCTCTTGTTGTGTGAAGTTGTAGAAGACGAGGTCATCCACTTTAGGAGTGGTTGTTCTTGATTCATCCGAATCAAGGGTTTCTACTTCCGGGTTTTTGGTTTCATCTTGTTCATTCCTTCTTTCTTTTCTTTCCTTCCGCCGATTCTAACTTTGCTTGTTGTTTCTTGTTTGTTCGTGTGTTGTGCACCAAGGTCGGGCCATCCTACGGCTTACCCCGTATCACCTTCCCTTTTGTTTTAGGCCGGGTATTTATGGTTCAAACCTTATTTTCTAGAGCTCTTTTTTTAAAACAAAAATGTGGGAAAGTTTTCCCTTACAATTTTGACAAAATTCTAAATGCAAGAATCACAACAAAACAGTTAACAACTTCGTAAGCCACTCTTATCTGGGGACTAAGCACTTTTCCTGTAACTTTTGCTACTTATAATATAGATTGGTCACATAAAAAGCACAAGCAAAAAAAACAAAGTGCAGCCAAACAAGTGTGGCCAAATATGGTAAGTGGCGGTTGTAAATGTGGGGACTTTAATGCCAAGTTTAATGCATGCAATTCAATGGGATCAATTTGGTTTGATGCTATCAAATTAATGGGTATTTAAGAGCATACAACAAACACTTTTCCCTTAGAAATGGCAGGCAAATCGTGGAGTACTTCAACCAAGAACAAAGGAACAATCGCAAGTGTGGCTAGAAAGTACTCGGCAAAACTATGGCAAACTTTTATTGAAATTTCAAGAACAAGTTTTGGATTGAAACTTACCTTGAAAGAGTCTCTGATACCAAATGATGTGTCCCTTGTGAGGATCTCAAGCTTCAAGGAAAGTTCGACACCAAAACTCCAAGCCAATTCCTCCTCGGCGCCGGCGGTGGACTCGCTTGACAAGCAAAGTTGGCCGAGCGTTTGGAAGTATTTGACGGAGATTTTATGATAGGATAAACTTCTGGGAACCCTTGGATAGATGCACCAAAAATTACCAGAAGGGTCGTAGATTGGATTGAGGATGAACAAACCTAAAACCGCTCTACTAAGTTCGGATGAATAAACCAAACAAAGACGCAAAACTGAAAGGCTCTCAAAGGCTTTTTCTGCTCAAAAGCTCAAGATTTATTCATGTTTAACGTGAAAAACATTGTAGCTGCAAGCCAGCTTATAAACACAAAAATACCTAAATTGTCTTTGAACACATTTAAGGAAAAAACATAAAGTGGTGTTGTAAATGGCCTGGTCAATTCTCAATGCCATTTGCCTTCCATTTTGGAGATAAATGACATCATCCAATGTTCCACGTCATCACCAAACTTGGGGGCAAAGGCACGAGTGGTTTGTGATATAGCATTCTCTCAATGCCATGACATTGCCGGCGTCGGGCTTCCGTTGTCAGCCAATGCCATCTATGGGCAAACCTTCGAACTCCCCGGCACTCCTTGACTCCATTGGAATGTAGGAATGTCATAAGCATGTTGGATAAGTTTGGCCTCATTTGGACACTCGGGGCCTGGTAAGCGTCGTTGTCCTCCCTTCTTGGCATTGCCCGGCGTCGGGGCCATTTCTTGCACAAGTTCCATCACCGAGCCATTTAGCATTTGGCTCGGCACTTCTGGTGCCAAAAGGCTTCTTTGGATGCCCTCTTGAAGATTCCTTGCTTGGGCCCGAGTGATCACGCCTTTGGCCTGGTGGACGTCGGCGTGGCCTTGTTGGAGCCCAGCTAGTGCCATGGTGCCAGATCTGGTGAGTGGCGCAGTGGGGGCTGGGTAAACTTTGTTCGGTGCTCCTTGAGGCGTATTGACACTCTCCTCTAGTGCCTAGTGTGCCTCGAAGCTGGCCTCATTTGCCTCCACATTGCTCAGATCGCCCGCTTGCCCTAGCGATGGTATCAGTGGCATCAACGGCAAGATCTCAGCGTCGTCTGTGTCCTTGGCGTGGTCTTCCTCCTGGGCACTTGGCGTGTGGCTGGCAACATGAGGTGAAGCATTGTGATTCACATCAACTGTCATGCAAAGTTTGATGATTAACGACATCAGCAATGTGCAAGGCATAAACTTGTGTCATTTTCTAGTCAACAGCTTGATATACACCAAGCTAGAATGGAGTGAAAAGAAGGACATGTTCTTTAGAGGACCCATTCTATTCTTGGTGGTAAGTATCGGAATCTAGAAACCGCTCTAATAGTCCTTATTATCTCCATATATCTGTACTAACTACATGTGTTGTCCGTGTAAACAGTTGCTCTATGATAACATAGTATCGATCCTAGGAAAACATAACCCAAGCACTACCTCGGTCTACTTGGGGTGGGAAGATGGCATCTAGAAACCACTCTAATATTCCTTATTATCTTCATATATCCATACTAACTGCATGTGTTGACCGTGTAAACAGTTGCTCTATAATAACATAGTATCGATCCTAGGAAAACAAAACCAAAGCAGTACCTCGGTCTACTTGGGGTAGGAAGATGGGACCTTGAATGATAGGCAAAAGGATGATATGAAGGTAGGAGGTTTTGGGCAAGGGAAGATTATACAAAAGAAGGACAAGCTTGCGGCGGAAACAAACAATAAAGATAAGAACAAGGGGACACAAAAAGAGCAGAGGTTTGAAGCAAGTATGCTACATGTAAGATAAAAAAAATTTGTCACAACTACATGAAAACAATTTCATACAGTTTATTTTGTCTGTTTAAGGTGCTTAATTTAGGAAGTTCATGGTTATTGATAGGGGTGTTCATCCGGTCCAGACCGGATCGGATTTTTTCAAAAGTATGGACCGGACCGGACCGGACCTATTCGGTCTGGTCCGGTTTCGGTCCGGTCCGGTCTAAGACCAGTTTAGACCGGAATTTATTTATTTTAAAATTTTAATCAAATTCTTATTTAATATCTAAAAAACATTTATACTCCTAACTTATTAACTTAAGGAAAATATCTATAAAAAAATAACATTTAAACTCCTAACTTATTATTTTCATTTATTTTTTAAAAAAACGGTCCGGACCGGGTTTTCTCCGGGTTTGGACCGGACCGGACCGGAACCGGATTAAGGGGAAAACCTAGACCGGAGACCGGACCGTAATTTCACCGGTTCGGTCCGGGCAAGATTTGAACACCCTTAGTTATTGACATTCGGGTTCATGTTCTTTCAACTGTTGGTTCAGGAAAATAAAAGGTTCATATACTATAAGGGGTAGGTTGAAGTAGGACTGTGGTAGGTTTATATGTTTTGAGTTGTTGGTTCATGAAACTCGACTAAAAGGTTTACAAATAGATCTGGCCAACGAATATGACAACGATGATGCTGGAGTGCACATCCGAGTAGGATTCTCTTGCTGCTCTTCATGTATGTGATTATTAAGAGCAACCAGAAGGGCACTGTCATGCAAAGTTTGATGATTAACAACGTCAGCAATGTTCAAGTCATAAACGGGTGTCATTTTCTAGTCAACAGTTTGATATACACCAAGCTAGAATGGAGTGAAAAGAAGGACATGTTCTTCAGAGGACCCATTCTATTCCTGGTGGTAAGTATTGACATCTAGAAACCACTCTAATATTCCTTATTATCTTTATATATCCGTACTAACTGCGTGTGTTGTCCGTGTAAACGGTTGCTCTATGATAACATAGTATCGATCCTAGGAAAACAGAACCCAAGCACTACCTCGATCTGCTTGGGGTGGGAAGATGGGACCTTGATAGAGAGGCAAAAGGATGAGAGAAGGTAAGAGGGTTTGGGCAAGGGATGATAATACAAAAGAAGGACAAGGCTACAGCGGAAACAAACAATAAAGATAAGAACAAGGGGACGCAAAAGGAGCAGAGGTTTGAACCAAGTATGCTACATGTAAGATCAAAAAACTGTCACAACTACATGAAAACAATTTCATATAGTTTATTTTGTCTGTTTCAGGTGCTTAATTTAGGAAGTTCATGGTTATTGACATTCGGGTTCATGTTCTTTCAACTGTTGGTTCAGGAAAATAAAAGGTTCATATACTATAAAGGGTGGGTTGAAGTAGGACTGTGGTAGGTTCATATGTTTTGAGTTGCTGGTTCATGAAACTCAACTTAAAGGTTCACATAATTTAACATATGGGACCTGGATTCAAGTAAGTGTCTTAGAAGGTTC
Source organism: Rheum nobile (assembly GCA_027886185.1). NCBI lineage: Eukaryota > Viridiplantae > Streptophyta > Magnoliopsida > Caryophyllales > Polygonaceae > Rheum > Rheum nobile. The sequence continues at coordinate 185,070 of WOAB01000761.1, read as the reverse complement.
ATGTAATTAATGTATTAAGTTCATGGTTTTTAGAATTCAAGTTCATGTGTTTTAATTGTGGGTTCATGTGACTTAAAGGTTCATAAAATATAATGTGTTGGTTGAAGTAGCTACTGTGGTAGGTTCATAGGTTTTAAGTTGTTGGTTCATGAAGCTGAATTTAAAGATTAATATAATATAATATTTGTGGGTTCATGTAACTTTACCTAGAGGTTCACACATTTTCGAAGACAATGCTTCAACTTACAAAGGTACAGGGTTCATTTGCAATATGGTATGACAAGGTTCTGAATGTAGGTTCATATGTTCTCAGTAATAGGTTCATATTTGTATTGAATAGGGTTCATATGTTGTAGTATAAAATAGATTGAAAATAATAAGATGGTTTTACTTATATTTGTTGACTTGTTCGTGTGAGTAACACGGTGTATTATTTTCATGAATGAAGGAGTGGTTGCAAACCTTTGCTGAAAAGTCGATGAATGTAGCAACCGCAATCCTTGAGCTTGCTACTATGGTGGAGAAGATGCCGGAAGAATTCAAGGAAAATTTGGTGGTTAAAAGCATGCTTCAGACGGCGCAAGCACTCATCGAGAAGGAGGAGCAAGCAGAGCTCAAGGCAGACTTTAAGACCGTCTGGGAAGACTCAAAACATCCATTTTGGTCTGACCTATAGGCCATTGAGTGCCTCAACAAATAGAAAAAGTTGAAGCATCAACGGTGAGGGTGAAGTTCTCTACAGCTGTCGCTTCACCAGCCAACAAATCCGTAAATGTAGAGAATTGGGCGGGTGTGAATGAGATTGCAAGGGATTATGAGGATGAAAATACGGGAGCGATTGAGAGAGAAGAAACAAATTTTGGTACACAAAAGCAACAAGAGGACGCAGTTGAGGGAGGACATGAGCACGCAGCTGGTATGGCAGAAAAGTCACAACATGATGAACCAGGAGATTGACGGGAGCAACTGAGCAACCGACAAAATCACAACAGGGGAACTGATACGGGGTTGAGCCGCAATGATTCGGATCTAGACTAAGAGACCTTGATAAGACTCGAAAGAGATCAATAATGGTGAGATACTCGAAAACTGAATTGAAGACACAATGGAACAATGAAAGGAACGACTCAAACTGAATTGAAAAGACACAAAACAACAAAGAAAAGGATAGGAAGATAGAACCGCAATCACGAATGGAGCAACCCTTGAACTCGAACGAACAAGAACCTCAACCAATCTAATGAAGACGACCCTGCCTTATACAACTTCACACAACAAAGGACGGATCCTAGGAGCACGAAGAGGATGCTTATGAAGCCTACGAACACCAATCTCGAAGGAGATTGACACACGCAAGAACAACTAAGCGAGATCAACACAACCTTGATGAGAACCCTTCTCACAAGCTCTCGGTTTTTGAGTTTTGGGAGAGAAATGCTTCTCGCAATTTCTGATTTCTTAATCATCCAAAAACTGTCTAAAACAAGGAGTGGCCAAGCCTTAAATAGTGTCTAAGAGGCCGGCCCAAAACATGCTAAAAAAAGACTAAGTGTTCACCTAAAGCTTAGAAAGGAAATTACATAAAATCAGGCCTAAGCATAGGCGTCCAAATAATGTCTAATAATTCATGAAATAGCAATCTAATAAGCAAACTAAGGCATTGGCGCCGGTGGCTACCCTTGAGGGAGGTGGGTAGTGTGAACTTGAGGGATCCGTCCTTATGACACTAGATTCTTGCGCTTCTAGCCTAGCTTCAAAGCGCCGCATATGCTCGCGCGCCTCTTGTGCTTCCTTGTCCATCCTCTCTAGCATGGCTAGGATGGTGGCCGTAGTGGAGCCGGTACGGGGTGAGGAATGGGTGCTCCCTTCTTTCTCCATGGCGACCAGCCTGTGCTACACACTCAAACGGAGATCAAATAACCTCAAAGTGGTCCTTGCGCACGCAAGAGCCCACCAACAATCAGATAAGCTCGAGATATCAACACAAGTCCAAGGACAACAAGGTTACGAGCTTGGAAAATTTTTAGGCAAGCGGCAAGTGCAACTTTCAAGTGTTCAAAGTAAATCACCCCACAAAGAAGAGTCAAGAGAGGTACTAAGCACCCCACCTAGAGTCCAACTTATATTGACCGAGACTTGAGGAGAAGGAAAGAAAGAAACCCTCAAATGGTCCACTTTTCCTAGAGTTGTCCCCTTTTTTTTTTTTTTTTGCAACTCGGATTTTTCTCGATTCACACTGTTCCGAGGGGAATTCAAGAGATGGAAGGTGGGATTCAAGACCCAGATCTCTTCCAACCACTAACAACTAGGTCTTGGACCTGATTTCTTCCAATTACAACGCAGCACTTACGAAATATTGCTCACACAACAACTATTACCAATTTCTGATTTTGTATTCGATAGACTTTGGTCTTTGTTGGACCCTTTATGGTGGTATTCCTTTCCCGTACTCAAAACACACCTTATATGCTGTGATTAGAAAAGAACAATTCAAAATTGCACGAAAAATTGGGTCAAAAGGGCTGGTTTTGGTCGGGTTTAATATCGGGTCTCAAACAGGAACAAAACAGGACAGATTTGCGACAGAATTTTCAAAAATTCAGCAAAATTCAGCCAGTCAATGAAATCGCAAAATTCCTTCACCAATATGTTCTTAACTGATCAAACTTCAATTTTTATGAACCCACCCAACACAGAATACGGATACAAAGGCAAGAAAAACCCTACCAAACTCAGAAATACCAATCGGAGTTTGCCCAGAATTCGCTGTTAGCAAAACTGGTTTGATCGATTGGTTCCCCTGAACTTTAGTCGACTTTCTCAAGTTTATATGAAAGATTTAGGGCCTAACCTTGCGTGGCTCTGATACCACGTGATAAGGATCGATCCCGATGAGGCTACGGTGCAATGGAAGGCCGATGGTCGCCGTTGACACGTTTCTGAGCGATCTGGAAGATGGCGAATTTGCTCCGGGCAGTTGAGAGAATTCCGCGGTGATCCTGTGCGGTTTAGTTAGATCACGAGTCCAACTTTGAGGAGGAAGAGGAATTAGGGCAATCGGAGTTGTGGTGAAGGAGAACGAAGGCCAGAAAGATCAACCGAGGTTGTTGGTATTTCCGGTGGGGATAGTATGAGACTTGGAGAACGATTTTCCCAGCAAAAGACACGAGCTCTTGGGGAGAGATTAACACAGTAATAAACTGGAAAAGTAAGCTAAATACTGGAAAAGAAACAAAGGTTTTCTCTTGATCAAGTCTCCCTTACAAGAAGAACCCAAGTTGGTACTTAAGCTTGGCCGAGGGACTCCAAGAGTCAACCGTTTTGCAAACGGTTTTGAGCATACCATCGGCCACTAATTTCCCGCGTTTCTTAGGTGGTAATTAGACCTATTACGTTGGTAAAAACATATCAAAAATGGGCCGACAAATTATCAAAAATGCCGAGTGAAAATGGGCAGTTTCTATGCGGTCTCTCCCGGGCCGTTGCTAGTCGAGTGTGCGGCTTCTAGGCGGAGAATGGTGTCGTTGGCCTGGCCTATGGGTGCCTCACGAGTCATTAACCCTAAGAGCAAGTCTTCATGAAGGGCTTTGGCCATTGAGCGAGTCACACGCCTTGGAGAAGTGGCTTGCTCCTCGTCCTTGTCTTCGGCGATTGCCTTGGCGTGCGTTGCCGGCTCTTCTCTTGGCTCCTTGGACTCTTGGCTTGGGAGTATCACATCAACACGACTGTAATATATGTCTGTAAAGTGTTCGAAATAACTGTTCGCAAACTCGGAAATGGATGTCGTCTTGACCAAGCCACCAAACATGATGTCTCTAAAGTAAGCCGAGATCCAGCAGTGGCGAATCGCAAACATGTCGTCAAACCACCTTCGATTCAGCAATGGGTATTCGTCCAACAAGGTCGTCCATCACGCCTCGAACTCTGTCGGTTCCGAATCATGGCTCTAAACAATGTTGTTGAACTTCTTGTGAAATACATCCCCTACGATAGTATCGTATTTTGTCTTTCCATGTACTTTTCGCATGATATGCCACGTGAAAAGCCGATGGAGAGATCGTGAGAAAACCTGCTCAATCGCACCCTTCACGGATGCTTCTTGGTCAGTCACAATAATCTTAGGCTCGTGTACCATAGATTCCTTGATTTTTTATAATAGCCACATGTACGACCTAGAGTCCTCCTTGAATATTAATCCAATAGCAAATGTAACACTCGTCTTGTGGTGATCCAGCCCGGTGAAAGGAACAAAGATCATATTGTACTTGTATAGTGTTGATGAATAAGAAATCAATAGCTAGGAAACATGTTCACGTGGCTAAAAACTAGGTTCAAAAACACTAGTCTGAAGGTTTATAAGAAGTATGTATCATGTTCATTAATAATAAAATGACAACGACAACAACAACAATTAATAGTGTGATGATAAGATTCATGAAATTGTAGAACATGTTCATGAACAAATAAGAATTACAGAATGAAATTAAAAGTACAAGGCAAGGGACCAACAGACAAAAGTGTACAAAATAACCTATTGGTGAGGTAGGTCGCGTCAAATGATACAACATCACCGATACTCGTTTTTTTGCAAATCATAACAAACTTCTTGTGTAATAACCCTCAATTTTAGAAAGGGTATTTATGTAATTTACCCAACTCTATTTCTAATAAAAGATTTTTTGGTATTTATCTCATTATTCTAAAAATAGAAATGAAATAGAGATTCTTAATATAAGTTGTTATAACTTTAAAGTTGTGAGTTATTTAAACTTATTGTTAACATTATGTTGATTCTAAATTTAAATAAAATCTATAAAAGTTAACTTAAAATATGTAGACCAAGTTTAACAATTTTTGTTAAAGGATTTAAATATGGTTAAAGCCATAAGAATTATAACTTAAGCCTAAGTTAATTTTTTTAAATATTAATTTTGGGCTAAAATAATATTAGAAACATAGAATTACTAAAATAATAAAGTTTGGGGAAGTCTGGGTAATTTTTATAATTTTTGAAAAATTATTCAAGGGCATTTTTGCCCCAACTTGAAAAGTTTGGGCCAAAAATGTAAATAAGCCAAAAGGCTGAAACTTACTGTTCATCTGTCTTCCCAAAACGCCCAGCCAAAAGCTCCATGTCCAACAATGGCGGTTTTGGCTTCAATCAAGCCTCATTTTGGGCTCGTTTGGGCCAATTAGATTATGGGCTTTGAAGATATACTTATCCTTAACCGAATTATATCAAAATCGGGATTTATAACCATCTAGATTGATAGAATTTTATCTTCTAAGTTAAACAGCTTGGTAAATCCAAAAATTCGATAAAATCTAAAATTCGATCTCATTTGAGATCGGATTTGGACAAAATTGGTGGGGTTGTAAAGCTATCTTTAAGAGATTCAAAAACCCTATCAATACCCCCTCACCCATTGGAGGAATTTATCGAATTTTAAGCTCTATGTTTCTAGTCGTCCCCAAAATGTTTGTGCACTTGCAGAAGCGTTTTCTCTCTCAACTCTGCACCTCTAGTTACGGGTTAGGTATCAAAATCTTCGTTGATTTTTCGAAAATCAAAGAAAATAAAAACTATTCCCATATTAGCCGTAGATTTTACTGAAACTAAATCCCGATTCTCAAGTATAAAAAACTATCCAAAAAATGCGTACCCATTATATATATATAGGTGATATCAAAGTTGTGTGTTATATACTTACTTAGAATGATAGAGCCAACTAGTTATTTAACATGTTTAGTTGACGATTCAGAATCAAATTGTGATTTCATTGCTTTAATTTCTTCTTTCACTTTGTTCGCTTATTCCACTGATTACTTGATCCTATAATATGAAATTATCAAATTTCGAGTCAAACAATATATTATTATTTATGGCCTGTAAGTCTGTTGTAACTCTATGATTCAAGATATATATATCCACCAGTTCACCACTTTAATTTATAAAAATAAAATTCAGAGAATGAAAATCTTAAGCTGGAATCAAAAGATTTTTGTAATATGGTTGAATGCGTTTTGGCAATTATAGATGATTACAGATTTGATTATGTACAAAATTTATAGGGCTGAGAATATTACCTAGTAAATTTTTAGAAAGATTTATACTATAAATTAGTATAAAAATTATTTGGGAGAGTGTGTAAATCCGGCTATTATAGGTAGTAATTTTATTTTATTAGTTTTTTGACAAAACTCTCAAAAAAATAAGAGCGCAACACGTGACAAATTGAATAAGTGACGCTACGCGACACAATAAATTTTGGTTTATTGTGGGAGTGTCACATGGCGCAGTCAGTATTATGCTTTAGTATATATATAGTAGATAAAAGATTCGGATATTATAGGTACGTACCCATACGATTACTCTAGTTGTGTGCTGTAATTCGATCTCTCAACATCTATAACACGTGCATACGTACGTCAGCTTATATAGTACGTTCCGATACGAATTCATGGTTACATTAACGATCACAACTATAGAATTAAGGGGTTGTTGCTTGATTATCTGTATGGATCGATGCATATATGTAATAAAGCAAATATACACTACCCTTATTAATTTATTTATTTTGGTAGAAAACACAACCCTTATTAATTTTCCGGCCAACAAAGGTAAATTATTATATTTGATCAACAATCCATCGTCTAAAAAATCTAATTACATGCACACCGGCCTTGGTGCCTTACTAATCAATATAGCTAATCAAATATCTCTTTTATTTAATTTTATTGTGAAACACATATGAATATATACATATAGCTTCGATGTCTATATATTAACATAACTAGGTTTGGTATATATATATATAGGAGATAACATGATGATTAAATAGTGTTAACATATATATATATATGTAAACAAACGTACATAATCAGGCAATTTTAGATGATTATAGATTTGATTATGTACAAAATTATAGGGCTGAGAATATTATCTAGTAAATTTTTAGAAAGATTTATACTATAAATTAGTATAAAAGCTATTTGGGAGAGTGTGCAAATCCGGCTATTATAGGTAGTAATTTTATTTTTTTTGATTTTATTAGTTTTTTTATAAAACTCCCAAAAAAATAAGAGCACGACACATGACAAATTGAATACAGTGACGCCACGTGGCAGAATAAATTTTGGTTTATTGTTGGAGTGCCACGTGGCTCAGTCGGTATTTGCATTTAGTAGTTATATAGTAGATTATGTGGATGAAGTTCAAGCTTGGGAATGAGACAAGTGTTTTTTTTATTGTTTTCAACAATGATTGTTGTTTTAAGAGGTGGTTTTACACCTTCCTAAAATTTTATTATTTGGTATGAAACAAGTGGAGTGGTATTCTAGTAAATAGTATTTGGTAGGGTGGTATTCAGTCGAAGAATATTAGGTTTGCCGATATTCAATTGATCGGAAAATCAAATGCACCGTCGGAGCATTTAATTTTTTTAACAAAAAGTCATACTTTATAACCCAGATTTTTATATGCGTGTTCTAAAGTCCCACAAATATCCGAATGATTGAGACTTTTATAACCCGGGCGTGTATGTTTTAATATCCGGATTATAATGTGACCCTACTTTATATCACGCTGACCTTTAACCCGGACTAATATCCGGGTTATATCATTAGAAACGCCCGTGTTATTTGCCCGTTTTTATAGTAATGATACTCTTGCCAATTGTTGAGAGTCGACACAAAGTTTCGAGCCTCATCCTTCAAGTCATCCAGAGAGTCATTCCAGTCCTTCATATACTCGTGCAGGATCGGGACACTCACACGAGCCTGGCGTGGCTTTGTGCCATCAAGATACTCTATCCAAGTATGAGGCCTCTTAGTCACCGGTGGCTTAGCACTGCCATAAGGCAAATATCTATCCCAAGGTCGAACTAGCAACTTGGTCTGCTTAGTCTTTTCATCGATAAGCCGCATTGCTTCTGGGGTAGACATCACATCAAGCATCTCATGAGTAATTGGACATCCTTGGGGTCGAGGAGGCGAATAGTCGGGAGAAGGAACCACATCAACTGATGATAAAGTCGGGTCATACTCCTCCCGTTCAGCATTGACAAACCCCTTAGCCTCATAAGTAGTTGGAGCCAGAGGCGAGTACGTTGGCGACAAACTGTTGAGCGGGTGATCCAGCCCGTACATTTCTTCCCAACTTTCATAGTAGGGATCCAACTGTTCCTCATCACTCTCAGAATCCTCGTTTGGGTCCTCATCTTCATCCACAACCTCGGGAATATAAGATAGCTTGGATGACACTTCCTTCTCTCCCTCGCTCTTGGACTCAGAGTCTTCGCTCGGGTCTTCTTTCTCAGTGGTCTCAGCTACCACAATAACTTTCTTCTCTTCCATCGACGGGGTGAACTCAAGCCCTAGGCCGTCGTTCACAACAAGCTCTACAAAATCAGGCTCAGACTTGATTGTCGGAGTGGTCTCATATTCTTCCTTAGCCCTTAACTGAGCTCTCGTAAACACCATTGTCTGAAAAAGGATAAGGAGAGGTTAAAACTTTTTCCGATATAGAAATTCTATCTTCTATAATAGGCATAAGTAGATGAAGTTGGCAAAAGTTTGAAAAAGAATTTCACACAAAACTACTAATACAAATTCACTTGTGATTAAACCCGACTTTGTCTTCCATTTCAAACCCGTTATAGAAACTTATAGTAATATACTTTTTGAAATAAACCCTACCCAATCATTGTGATTTAAAATCACTGAAAAAAGACATTTTATTCTAAGCCTTACTTAGGGCCTATAACAAAGAATGTTTTCACACCAAATTTGTGTTTTATAAAACTCAAACAAACACAAAACGGTTTCAACATTTTGAGTTTAAAAACTTTTAGCTCTGATACCAAAATTGTAACACCCCTAAATTACCTTAGGAATATTACCGCTAGTGACCTCGGATCGCATATCCAAAATCACCCAAGGCTTATAGTATTGATCGCAAAATAATAATTTAAAACGAACAATAACTTATATATATATATATAGAAATCAAATTTGTATTATAGATGACGTAGCAAAAACGGCAACCCAATAATGTATATCAAAATATCAATGGAAGACTTAAATATTCAAAACACAAACATGATCTCAACCTTGTTCGAAATAATCAAATGACAAAGGAAATGCATCTGCCTTCAACGTCTTCTTCCCGCGTCTTTGATCTGGGAAGTTGTACTTGATGTGCCGTATAGGACGGATGAAACCAGCCAACCTTGCAAAGAAAAGAAAGGTTGATTAGTCCAATGAAAGACTAAACAAGGGCTCAAACTAAATGGTTCTGGTGATTGTATCTGGTTACTATCATTGTCTCTCGAATAGAAGCTGATAGACGATACATAACCTAGATACTCTCACTGAAATTAAGAACATGAATGCAACAAGAGAAGACTCTGAAGGAAGTGAGTCTTATAGGAATACTCATGTTTGTTTGGGAACATTATATTTGACACAAAGTTTGAAAATCGAGCTTGATTATTTGGGTCCACGACCAACCTCATCGCATAATGCGAATCCAGATTGAAAAGAGGACTTACTTTAAAATAAGACTCCGGGCGGGTTCTATGTTGTACTTCTCGCCCGTGGTATATTAATTATGTGCAACATAGCACTTATCTTATTAAATTTCAAAACGTGCATTAACGTTAAAGTTTTTAATTTACACAACAGATCTTGCAATGAGATATAGGATGAGAATAAATCCCGAAGATTGGCACTAGCTAAGTGCACCACCACCTATATTCGGATAGGGGTAGGTCATGACCAAAAGCATTAGGGCATTTATCCTCCTAACACAAAGTTATAAAGAAACGACTAAAAAAATGCAAGGAAATAGAGTTCCTACGAATACTCGTGCTAAACTAGTATTTATATATCCACACCAATGCACAACAAATCCACACCAATTATATCTAGCACCCTATAATAATAATATCAATATATATAAGGGTCGTAGCTAGCATATTATACAACCTATTAGTAAGGTTCATTTATCACACCAATTATTCACATAAATTCCCAAACAATAAAAGAATTATTTATCCCAACTTAATAGAATAACCGATTTATTTTCAATTAAGATGAAATGGAATAAATATGTAAGAGTGAACCGCCACTTGCCTTAAATCACAAAGAACTTGAATGGCGTACAGATATGGTTGCTTTCGACAAGCAAATTGGTTCCCTGCTTGATTTCCATTCCAAATGCGATTTCGATATGTACCCAAGTTACAAAACATAAATAAATTATGATTAGATAATTTATTCAATAAAAATAATTGAAGGGTACAAGTCTTGATATTAATTTGAATTACTTAACTCTAAGTAAATCAATCTCATGGCTTTTCGGAAAAATGATTATTTATGCGATACTAAGATCCATTAGTTGTATATTCTAAATAATCATAGCATAAATAAATAAATTACTCAATTTATTTATCATCTCAAATAACCCAACACATTGCCCAATTGTAGTGTTATTCCTTAACAATTTACAATTTAAGATAATATCATATACATAATTAATTTAATTTTAATACTTCTATAATTAAATTAATCCAGTATGTATCTAAGTAACCCCAATTAGCATGCTTAATCATGATTAATTGGACCAAAAACCGAATAGGGGTACGAAATAGCCATTACCGAATTCGTTCGGTTCGTTCTAGTTGACACCCTCTCGTAGTTTGCTTCATATCTCCCTCATCTGAACTCCAAGTGATGCGTGGTTTGCGTCTCTGGAAACTAGACTTCAAGTTGAAGATTTTGATACCTAACCCGTAACTAGAGGTGCAGAGTTGAGAGAGAAAACGCTTCTGCAAGTGCACAAACGTTTTGGGGACGACTAGAAACATAGAGCTTAAAATTGGGTAAATTCCTCCAATGGGTGAGGGGGTATTTATAGGGTTTTTGAATCTCTTAAAGATAACTTTACAACCCCACCAATTTTGTCCAAATCCGATCTCAAATGAGATCGAATTTTAGATTTTATCGAATTTTTGGATTTACCAAGCTGTTTAACTTAGAAGATAAAATTCTATCAATCTAGATGGTTATAAATCCCGATTTTTATATAATTCGGTTAAGGATAAGTATATCTTCAAAGCCCATAATCTAATTGGCCCAAACGAGCCCAAAACGAGGCTTGATTGAAGCCAAAACCGCCATTGTTGGACATGGAGCTCTTGGCTGGGCGTTTTGGGAAGATAGATGAACAGTAACTTTCAGCTTTTTGGCTTATTTACATTTTTGGCCCGAACTTTTCAAGTTGGGGCAAAAATGTCCTTGAATAATTTTTCAAAAATTATAAAAATTACCCAGACTTCCCCAAACTTTATTATTTTAGTAATTATATGTTTCTAATATTATTTTAGCCCAAAATTAATATTTAAAAAAATTAACTTAGGCTTAAGTTATAATTCTTATGGCTTTAACCATATTTAAATCCTTTAACAAAAATTGTTAAACTTGGTCTACATATTTTAAGTTAAATTTTATAGATTTTATTTAAATTTAGAATCAACATAATGTTAACAATAAGTTTAAATAACTCACAACTTTAAAGTTGTAACAACTTATATTAAGAATCTCTATTTCATTTCTATTTTTAGAATAATGAGATAAATACCAAAAATTCTTTTATTAGAAATAGAGTTGTGTAAATTACATAAATACCCTTTCTAAAATTGAGGGTTATTACACAAGAAGTTTGTTATGATTTGCAAAAAAATGAGTATCGGTGATGTTGTATCATTTGACGCGACCTACCTCACCAATAGGTTATTTTGTACACTTTTGTCTGTTGGTCCCTTGCCTTGTACTTTTAATTTCATTCTGTAATTCTTATTTGTTCATGAACATGTTCTACAATTTCATGAATCTTATCATCACACTGTTAATTGTTGTTGTTGTCGTTGTCATTTTATTATTAATGAACATGATACATACTTCTTATAAACCTTCAGACTAGTGTTTTTGAACCTAGTTTTTAGCCACGTGAACCTGTTTCCTAGCTATTGATTTCTTATTCATCAACACTATACAAGTACAATATGATCTTTGTTCCTTTCACCGGGCTGGATCACCACAAGACGAGTGTTACATTTGCTGTTGGATTAATATTCAAGGCGGACTCTAGGTCGTACAGGTGGCTATTATAAAAAATCAAGGAATCTATGGTACACGAGCCTAAGATTATTGTGACTGACCAAGAAGCATCCGTGAAGGGTGCGATTGAGCAGGTTTTCTCACGATCTCTCCATCGGCTTTTCACGTGGCATATCATGCGAAAAGTACATGGAAAGACAAAATACGATACTATCGTAGGGGATGTATTTCACAAGAAGTTCAACAACATTGTTTAGAGCCATGATTCGGAACCGGCAGAGTTCGAGGCGTGATGGATGACCTTGTTGGACGAATACCCATTGCTGAATCGAAGGTGGTTCGACGACATGTTTGTGATTCGCCACTGCTGGATCTCGGCTTACTTTAGAGACATCATGTTTGGTGGCTTGGTCAAGACGACATCCATTTCCGAGTTTGCGAACAGTTATTTCGGACACTTTACAGACATATATTACAGTCTTGTTGAGTTGGTGATGCATTTCGATATCGTTATGGACAGTAAGAGACACAATTAGGCAAAGCTGAACCACGAATGTTTGACTATGCACCCCGAGTTGAAGACGTCGTTGAGTTTGGAAAAGCATGCTTCTGGGGTTACACGTTGTCTATGTTCTTACAACTTCAGCATGAGATTTGTGCTGCTTGGTACTCGTGTCGCATGGTCACCATGTCTGACATCAATGGTATGAAAGTATATGGTATCAAGGAAAGAGATTTAAAAGAAGTGGAGGTGGAGCATTTGGTAATGGACGACCATGTAGTTGTAGGATGTTTCAACGCATTGGATTGCCTTATCGTCACCTGATTTTTGTCTTTAGAAACTTTGGTTTGGAAAGGATCCCAACCAAATATGTCCTCTCGTGCTGGACAAAGGATGCAACCATACCCCCGATTTTCAGAATCGATGATACCGTTGTCAATCATTACATGGCCATGGAAGAGAGGGAGGTGCTAATGAGTAGGTTGATTTCTGACTTTTATAGTTGTGTTGGGCGTCTAGAAGATAAGTCAGAGCTGCTGAAACAATTTTCATCCTTATTGAAGAAGATAAAGGGATGCAACCGGAGCAAGCTAAGAACAAGGGATGTGGTGGGATGTCGAACCGGCAAAACCTGGAGTTGTACGCATGAGTTGAAATCTCTGCTGAGGTTAACATTCTGCCATCGGAGCAAGCTAAGAACAAGGGATACGGCCAGCGTATCTATAGTGGCAGAGAGATATCCATGGTTGCTAGTCATTCCGGCAAACGGCGTTACGGGAAATGCAAGAAGTGTACTACTCATAATAGTCGCACTTGTAATGAAGTGCTAGATTCCTAGGAGTTTTAGTACTACATTTTTTATCATTTTACTTGGTGTGTGAAATATGACTCTTTTTGTTATTGTTTTGCTCTTATGGATTATAGATTTTGGGGGCATTTGTTCATTTTTACTACACCTTATACAATATTTACTTCAACTCACAGTCCACACATGCTAATTTATATGAACTTTTAAGTTCAGCTTCATAAACCAGCAACTAAAAACCTATGAACCTACCACACTATCTACTTGAACCCACACTTTATATTATACGAACCTTTAATACACATGAACCTAAAGACCAAAAAACATGAACTTCATCATTACACCTTTAGTTACTTTTTATCAAGGTCATACTCGTTACTGTTACTATTGTCTACGTGGACGTATCGCGTAAAGCCGTTGGTTTAGCCCGCTGGAAAGGGTGGTCTAGGTCATTGGTCCCACGCCAATCGTAACAATAACATTTGTGATTAAGATAAATAGTTCCTAAAACGTAATCTATTATGGCACTACAATTTAGACGTATGTTATATAGAGGTTCTAGTTCAACTAGCACCCCTGTCGTCCATAGTAATGAAAGTCTTTATGAAGAAAATAATACTTATTGGAACATACCACAACAGTCTATACAATCTATTTACAGAATAGGATGGACAGACTTCAAAACAGCCATTAGTATTAAAAGTCATGAAGAAACACTTAGTCTTGACATACCTAGAAATCCGCATCCTTTCCCTGCAAGAAGCTCTTTCTCTGATTCACTCTATACAACTAGAGACCATTCTATAAGAGATCATCCTGTTAGGGTAGAAATTTGCAATCCTATTCCTAATCCAGTCAATGAACAAAATAGAGATGAATATCTTCCCTCTTCATCCACTCAGAGTGATATGGCAGGATATTCTTCTATAAATGTTATCACAAAAACAAACTTCACTATAGACAAAGATTATTTGAGAACAGACTTTGATTCCATAGAAAACAGAATCAAGAAAACTTGGTTCATGAAAATAGACATTCCTACTAGAGATAGAATAAGAGAATTATGGTATTCCGACATGAAAAAATATAGAACCAACATTTTATTCTTCTACTGGTTTCCTAATTATCTCAAAAACCAGGGAATAGAGAACCCTTTAGAACAAAAGTCTATAGAAGTCCAAACCAAGTTAACAAAGACTTGGAATCTTTTACCCTCAGGATCCACACAAAGTGTTCACCCTCCTTTGCAAGGAATAAAAATCATTACAAAAGATGGGGAGGTCCCTGGTGAACCCTTCAAAATACCTAGAACCAATACTTCTGACAACAGTCCCGCAACTTTTGAAGATGTTAAGAAAATACATCAATAACATAACTATTCCAACCAAATCCTTCACACAATAGCTGAACAAGTAGAATTAATACATGATAAAATCAGCACTGAGACTATCAGATTTCCTAAAGACATATCTAGACCACATTTCCAAATTCAGGGTATCAAAAAAGAAATAGCCAAAAACACTTCTTTAAACCCTTCTCTTAGCCCCACGGAATTAATTGATCAAAAATTAAAAAGTGCTTCAATTAACTGTGTCGAAGAATGTAACAATAGTTCCAACAAAGACTCTAGCAGTTCCTCAGACAATTCTGAAAGAGAAAATAATCCATCTGGTAAAAAGGCAATAGAAACCTTGCAGACCTGCTTTGAGGAAAATCCCCTTGCCATTAACAGGTTAAGAAACAACCATGGTAGGCCTCAGGCACACAGAAAAATATTCAGGAACACAGACACTAGAAACTTCTATCCTAGACCTACTCCTCCTGACCTTCAATATGAAGAAAGATCTAAGTTCAGATCCACAGATTATAATGGACAATCTATCTATGAATGGAATATAGATGGTAAGTCCGAACATGAAATACTTAACACCTTACAAGAAATGGATATGGCTAATATAGCCTATACAATTGGTAGAAAAGACCCCAAAACTTGTTTTTCACTTTTAACCACTAGATTCACTGGCCAGCTTAGAAACTGGTGGGATAATGCTTTATCCTCCTTTCAAAGAGAAGAGATCCTAGAGTTTACCAATAATGATGGTGAACCAGAACCTGTCCACCAACTTATATACACCATAAGTATGCACTTTATAGGCAACCCCAGAGAGGAAATCCAAGCCAATAGAGAGATACTTTCTAATCTAAGATGTAGAACCCTTAGTGACTATAGGTGGTATAAAGATGTTTTCATGTCCTATGTCTACAAAAGAAATGACTGCAATAAGGGATATTGGAAAGAAAGGTTTGTTACCGGTCTTCCAAACTTATTTGCTGATAGGATAATTCAGAAAATAAAAGATGAAATCCAAACAGAAGAAATTCCATGGAAAGACATGACCTGTGGTCAACTAACAGCTTTTGTCAAAAAAGAAGGATTAGCCCTTTGCTCCGAATTAAAAATACAGGCTAAATATGGTAGAGAAAAAGGATCTAGAAGAAAAGAACTAGGTAACTTCTGTGAGGCTTTTGGCCTTGCCAAAATAGAACCCCCTTCTAATAGATATAAAAAGAGTCATAAAAATAAGCACAAAAAGTTCAATTCAGATAACAAATATGAAAGACCTAGTTACCCACCTAAAAGAAGGTTTCAACCAAGAAAAATAGATAATAAGATCATCTGTTATAAATGTGGTAAACCTGGTCATAAGGCAAACAACTGTAGACTAAAACAGAAAATTAATGAAATCTGTCAAGATGACAATACCTTGAAAAATAGACTTACTAAAATCCTCTTAGAAGACTCTGAGGAAGATGTCTATGTCCCTGATTCTTCAGACTCCGAGAATTCAGGAACAACCCAATTCTGTAACGTTATCACCAAAAGTGATGAGAAAGATGTCCTCTTTGAACTCATTAGTGATCTTGAAGATCCTCAAACAAAACGAGAATACTTCCTGCAACTAAAAGAACTAATCCTTAAAGAACAACAACCTTTACTTGAAGAACCTTTTAGTATCTCCAAAATCATTAATAAGAAATCTCCTACTAAAATATTCTCCTCTATCACAGTTAAAGACCTACAAGCTGAAGTTAATGAAATCAAAAAAGACATTAAAACCCTCAACAAGCAATTGCTGATAAATGAGACCAAAGACCTTGAACTTGAAACCAGAATAGCTCATTTAGAACTCTTTCAAACTTCTAATAATAGTCCCAGCTCTAGTTCCAAATCACAACAGAAAGAAGTTGAATCTCCCCTTTCTGAACATACCTTTATTTCAGCAATAAACAAAATTAACTTCCAGAAATGGTATGTTAACATTACCATAAAAGTAGAAGACTTCGTTCTTTCTACAGTTGCTCTCCTTGAAAGTGGAGCAGATCTAAACTGTATCTGTGAAGGTTTAATCCCTTCAAAGTATTACCATAAAAGTCATGAAAAGATCCTTAATGCTAGTGGTGGTAGAATGAACCTTAGCTACAAGATTCCTAAAGCCTCTATTTGTAATGACAAATACTGTTTTAACAACTCCTTCATTCTGGTAAAAGGCTTAAACCAGCAAATAATCCTAGGAACACCCTTCCTAACACAGGTATATCCTTTTACAGTAGATGCTTATGGCATACATACTGAAGTAATAGGAAAAATACTAAGTTTTGAATTCATTTCCCCATTGAAACAAAAAGACATATCCACTCTACAGTCCTCGTCCATAACCAGAACCATAAGTCTTATAACTAAGAAAAGACCATTCATTCATTCCCTCATTTCAGAAATAGCACATCTTAAAATTGAGGAAAAGCTTGAAAACCTTAGCTTACAAAAACAAGTCCTAGATCTAGAAGAATTATTTAAAAAACGTGTCTGCTCTGAGTCTCCCACCGCTTTCTGGGAAAGGAAAAAACATCAAGTTTCTCTCCCCTATGAAAAAGATTTCAAAGAAATAGATATTCCTACTAAAGCCAGACCTATACAAACGAATCAAGAGCTGCTACAATTCTGCAAACAAGAAATAGACTCCCTCCTACACAAACAACTCATAAGACCCTCTAAGTCTCCCTGGAGCTGTGCAGCCTTTTATGTTAACAAACAAGCTGAAAATGAAAGAGGAGTCCCTAGACTTGTCATTAACTATAAACCTTTAAACATAGCTTTACGATGGATTAGATACCCCATTCCTAACAAAATAGATCTCCTTAATAGACTATCTGATTCTAAGATCTATTCAAAATTTGATATGAAAAGTGGGTTTTGGCAAATCCAAATTGAAAACAAAGATAGATATAAGACATCCTTCACTGTCCCTTTTGGTCATTATGAATGGAATGTAATGCCATTCGGCCTAAAAAATGCCCCTTCAGAATTCCAAAGAATTATGATTGATATCTTCAACCCTTACTCAAATTTTACAATAGTCTACATCGATGATGTTTTAGTCTTTTCTAAAAATATCGAAGACCATTTTAAACACCTAAATACCTTCTTATATATAATAGAAAAGAATGGGCTGGCTGTATCGGCCTCAAAGATAAAATTATTCCAAACACAAATTAGGTTCTTAGGCCACAATATTCATAACCAGACAATCAAACCAACAAACAGAAGCATTGATTTCGCCAGCAAATTCCCAGATGAAATAAAAGACAAAAATCAACTACAAAGGTTCCTTGGATGTTTAAACTACATCTCGGATTTCTTCCCTAACCTTAGACAAATATGTGCCCCTCTTTTCCAAAGACTCAAGAAAAATCCACCCACTTGGACTACCGAGCATACCAAGGTAATCCAACTCCTCAAAGAAAAAGTCAAATCCTTACCCTGCGCCAATATTCCTCACCCCTCTGCTTTCATGATAGTTGAAACAGATGCCTCAGAATTAGGCTTTGGTGGCATTCTTAAACAAAGACTACCTAATCAAACTAAGGAAACCCTTGTTAGATATTACTCTGGAGTTTGGTCTGGACCACAAAAGAATTATAGCACTGTCAAAAAAGAAGTTTTATCCATAGTTTCATGTATCTCTAAATTTCAAGATGATTTATATAATAAATAATTTCTTCTTCGTGTCGACTGTCAATCTGCTAAGGAAATTTTGCAGAAAGATGTCTAAAATTTAGTCTCAAAACAGATTTTTGCTAGATGGCAAGCTATCGTTTCTGTATTTGACTTCAAAATAGAATTTATAAAGGGAAAAAACAATTCCTTACCAGACTTCCTTACAAGAGAATTTTTACAAGGAAAAACCCCGTTTTAATCCTTTTTTACAAATCATTTTCCTCAGGGCTAAAAGAATTTTGCCTATGAGAAGTCATTTCAAAAGATGCAAAGAACGCCTTGAGCGTAGCCTCTGGATACCACCTATAAGAGAAACACTTGAGCTTGACGAGAGTACTACCCTTCGCGAGTTTCTACAAGAACTTGAAAGGAAAGTCAAAGAACGTCTTACCTTTTTATAAAAGCCTCTTCAAAGCATGGAACCTAAAGGTAAAAAACAGACCCCCCAGGACTACATCAGCCCATCTTCCTCTTCTACCATGGTTCCAATGCATAACAGATTCCAAGCTCTCTCAGACTTTCCAGCTCTTACCTACAACCATGCCCTCTTGGCACCAAAAACTCCTGTTAAGACCGATCCCAAAAAAGACAGCTCCTTTTTCCAGTATTTCTTAAAGCCAAGTCCAATCACCACAGTCTACCTCACACCAGAACATAATCCTATTTCACAAAACCAAATAGAGCCATACATCAATAGACTCTTCCCTCCTGGTCTGCATTGGTTCTCTGATAACCCATCAAAAACTCAAAAGTTCTATGAGTTTATCCTGGTTGACTCCGGCTCGGCAGAGATCTCCCACACCATGTGTACAACAGACCCTTCGCGTATCTCCTTCTCCAAGTGCAAGATACTCAATGTTCTTGTATCCACAGATTGGTCTAACCCTTGGACTTTAAAATCCTTCTCCCTTCCAAATGCTATTCCCAATCTCCCGGGTTATTCTTACCAAGACTACAAAGATTCTTGGGAAAGAACATTCCTGTTCAGACCTTTCAACCACTCATGGTTCTTTTTTGACAAACACTGCCCCGATGGTTTCCCGATCTGGTTTTATAACTGGTGGATTACTTTTGGAGCCACGGAAGACATTTATCCGACAAAGATAAAAGATGCATATCACACTTACCTTCAACTTTCTGAGGATAAACCCTTTACAAAGTCCCTCCGTTTCCACAGAGATTTTGGGGTTGCCTGAATTTCCTGTTGGACTTATGAAACCCTACAAATACAACCCCAAGACTACCCTCTTACCCTCTGTCGGCGCTTTAAGGTAAGATGGTGGGAAAAGTTCATTATTTCCACCTTAACTACTGCAAAAGTAAAACTGGTTGTCCTACAAAAAAGACCCCAACCAACCATCCCGCAACCAAAGGCTCCCCCTACAAAAATTGCTACCTACACTCCTCCTCCAACAAAAGACCCTTCTCCTGCTCTTTCTGAAGACCAGTTGGAACAGCTGAAACAATGGGAAGCCTTTCAAGCTTTCCGCAAATACATAGCCAGTGAAAAACAGAGTTGCTCTGGAAGTTGTGACAATCAGGATTCAACTCCACCGCCCTCTCCGGCAGATGATCTCGAGCAATTCGCACAAGACCCATATGCAATGTAAGCAAAATAGTCAAAGAAAAGAAAAGAAAAGAAAAGAAAAGAAAAGAAAAGAAAAGAAAAGAAAAGAAAAGAAAAAGATCAAGAACAATCCTTATGTTTTCACTTCGGGGGGTATAATCTAGCCTGTTTTAGATTACCTCCTTTAAACAACTCGTTACTCTGATAAAAGACCTACGACAAGAGCCCAAGAAGAAGAACAGTCTAACATGAAGAACAACCCAAGAAGAAGAACAGCCTAAGAAGAAGAACAGCCCAAGAAGAAGAACAGTCCAACATGAAGAACAATCCAATATGAAGAAGCCCAAGAATTCTTATAAAAGGCCCATTACAAGACAGAAGCAAAGAAGACAAGAGACCCTCTCAGATGAAGAAGAACAGCCCAAGAAGAAGAACAGTCCAACATGAAGAACAAACCAATATGAAGAAGCCCAAGAATTCCTATAAAAGGCCCATTACAAGACAGAAGCAAAGAAGACAAGAGACCCTCTCAGATCTCCACTAAAAAAGGAGACAAGACACCACCGTCAGCAAAATTCCACTCAGAAGCAAAAGAAGACAAGAGACCCTCTCAGATCTCCACTCAAAAAGGAGACAAGACACCACTTACAACAGGAAACCCATTTGTGACACTACAGTTCCACAAAATTGTACGGACAAAGGAGTTTAGCCCCTTCCCTTTCCCTATAAAAGGCAAAGCCCTCAGTTGTTTTGAGGCATCCGATTTCAAGACTCTAAAGCCGGGGGCAGCCCCCGACCGGAGTTACATAAGCAAGCTCCTCGCAACGGCGGGGCATCAATGAGGAAACAAGACCGACGACCTTGAAGCACCAACATAAGGTGGCGTTTGCTGGCCAGGAGAAGGCCGCCCTTGAAGAGTGCTGAACTACGGCGAGCGACTATGGGAGGTGTCGGAATTATAGTATTATAATTATTACGCCTTTTAGTTACTGTTTACCAAGGTCATACTTGTTATTGTTGCTATTGTCTACGTGGACGTATCGCGTAAAGCCGTTGGTTTAGCCCGCTGGATAGGGTGGTCCAGGTCGTTGGTCCCACGCCGATCATAACAATAACACTTGTGATTAAGATAAACAATTCCTAAAAACGTAATTAATTATGGTACTACAATTTAGACGCATTCTATTTAGTCGTAAAATCGCTTGGTCAGCACAATGAAGAGGGTGGTCCCACCGCTTGGTCAACACAATGCATTAGGTGGTCCTTGTTGATGGTCCCAAGCCAATTGTAATAATAACTCTTATGATTAAGAAAAATAGTCCTAAAACATAATAGATCATGGTATCACAATCTATCCGATTTCAGACTCTCTTGTGTTGAGAAACCCTCTCAAAATCCCTAAGCTAGAAATCATCCGAGAATAGTCTTTGAAGTTTTTCAAGATCCTTTCGAAGTTTTCAACAATAGTCCTATACAACAGTTTGTAAGTTCTTTCTTACGATCTTATAAAAGACCTTGTTTCCAGTTCATATTTCTCTCCCTACTTTCGTTCTTAGTTTTACTATTTAGAAAAGTCACTATTAGGGTGTTTACTATTTAAAATTACTGTTCAAAAGTCATTGTACATATTACTATTCATGCTATAAATAGCTATTTTACTATTCACTAGTTTGTGTATTTCTTAGTTTTGTTATTTTGTTGTGTTTGCTCCTAAGTAATGTCTTCTTTCTTTACTGTCTTTCATTAGTATGATTACCTGGGTTCATTGTTACGATTGGGTTGTTCCTGAATTCTCGGAGTCCGAAGAATCAGGGACATAGACATCTTCCTCAAAGTCTTTTAAGAGGATTTTAGTAAGTATATTTTTCAAGTTATTGTCATCTTGACAGATTTCATTAATTTTTTGTTTTAGTCTGCAGTTGTTTGCCTTATGGCCAGGTTTACCACATTTATAACAGATGATCTTATTATCTGTTTTTCTTGGTTGAAACCTTCTTTTAGGTGGGTAACTAGGTCTTTCATATTTGTTATCTGAATTGAACTTTTTGTGCTTATTTTTATGACTCTTTTTATATCTATTAGAATGGGGTTCTATTTTGGCAAGGCCAAAAGCCTCACAGAAGTTACCTAGTTCTTTTCTTCTAGATCCTTTTTCTCTGCAATATTTGGCCTGTATTTTTAATTCGGAGCAAAGGGCTAATCCTTCTTTTTTGACAAAAGTTGTTAGTTGACCATAGGTCATGTCTTTCCACGGAATTTCTTCTGTTTGGATTTCATCTTTTATTTTCTGAATTATCCTATCAACAAATAAGTTTGGAAGACCGGTAACAAACCTTTCTTTCCAATATCCCTTATTGCAGTCATTTCTTTTATAGACATAGGACAGGAAAACATCTTTATACCACCTATAGTCACTAAGGGTTCTACATCTTAGATTAGAAAGTATCTCTCTATTGGCTTGGATTTCCTCTCTGGGGTTGCCTATAAAGTGCATACTTATGGTGTATATAAGTTGGTGGACAGGTTCTGGTTCACCATCATTATTGGTAAACTCTAGGATCTCTTCTCTTTGAAAGGAGAATAAAGCATTATCCCAGCAGTTTCTAAGCTGGCCTGTGAATCTAGTGGTTAAAAGTGAAAAACAAGTTTTGGGGTCTTTTCTACCAACTGTATAGGCTATATTAGCCATACCCATTTCTTGTAAGGTGTTAAATATTTCATGTTCGGACTTACCATCTATATTCCATTCATAGATAGATTGTCCATTATAATTTGTGGATCTGAACTTAGATCTTTCTTCATATTGAAGGTCAGGAGGAGTGATAGATGTTTCTAGTGTCTGTGTTCCTGAATACTTTTCTGTGTGCCTGAGGCCTACCATGGTTGTTTCTTAACCTGTTAATGGCAAGGGGATTTTCCTCAAAGTAGGTCTGCAAGGTTTCTATTGCCTTTTTACCAGATGGACTATTTTCTCTTTCAGAATTGTCTGAGGAACTGCTAGAGTCTATGTTGGAACTATTGTTACATTCTTCGACACAGTTAATTGAAGCACTTTTTAATTTTTGATCAATTAATTCCGTGGGGCTAAGAGAAGGGTTTAAAGAAGTGTTTTTGGCTATTTCTTTTTTGATACCCTGAATTTGGAAATGTGGTCTAGATATGTCTTTAGGAAATCTAATAGTCTCAGTGCTGATTTTATCATGTATTAATTCTACTTGTTCAGCTATTGTGTGAAGGATTTGGTTGGAATAGTTATGTTGTTGATGTATTTTCTTAACATCTTCAAAAGTTGCGGGACTGTTGATGTATTTTCTTAACATCCATAATAAACTTACCACTATAAATTTTTGAATTGTCTACTATAAATAGGATTTGTGAAAATAATTGTATACAAAACTATAAAATACCATAAAAATATTTCTACGACGACGAAAAGGAAACAATTGTAAAAGTTGTGTTGAATCTTATAACCGCTTTGATAATTTCTTTAAAACACATATATAATTTGTTATAAGTGTAACTTTAGAAGAAGCCAAGATCTAAAAATTAATCATAAAAAGATGGAGACAGCTCATCGGACTAGGAGATTGTATGCTTGATCTACATATTACTTGCAAAGTTGCAAGACCTAAGCCTACCATGTCTAATTTACTATATATCTACTAAACAAGAACCTAATTACCCCATATGGCACTCCCTCATTAAAATCGACATATGTCATTTTCTGCTTTTTTTCAAAATTTTAAAATCAATCTAATTATTAACTAAAGATTATTATCCTAAACCTATCACTCATTTATTCCTAATTTAAATACAAATCAAGCACAAAGATTACAATTTAGTCACAAAGATTAAAATCCAAAATTTATTAATTATATACAAATCCAAAATTTCCTAATTATGTACAAATCCAAAATTTCTTAATCTACTATATATCTACTAAACTAGAACCTAATTAGGACACATACATGGCACTCCCTCATTAAAACCCTCACATGACACTCTCTCATTAAAACCACCACATGTCATTTTATGCTTTTTTTAAATATATTATAAGTCAAAGATTATTATCCTAAACATATCACTAACTTTTTTTAAATTTAAATACAAATCAAGCACAAAGATTACAAATCCAAAATTTTTTAATTATATACAAATCCAAAATTTCCTAATTATGTACAAATCCAAAAATTTATAATCTACTATATATCTACTAAACTAGAACCTAATTATGCCACATGACACTCCCTCATTAAAACCGCCACACGTCACTCCCTCATTAAAACCGCCACATGTCATTTTCTGCTTTTTATTTTTTAAAATAAATCTAATTATTAGTTAAAGATTATTATCCTAAACCTATCACTCATTTTTTTCTAATTTAAATACAAATCAAACACAATTATTACACGTTAATCACAAAGATTACAAATCCAATTTTTTTTAATTATATACAAATCCAAAATTTCCTGATTATATACAAATCCAAAATTTCCTAATCTACTATATATCTACTAAACTAGAACCTAATTACGTCACATGACACTCCCTAATTATAATCGTCACATTATACTCCCTCATTAAAACCGTCACATGTTATTTTTTGCTTTTTTCAATTTTTTAAAATAAATCTAATTATAAATAGACAATTATTATCCTAAACTTATCACTCATTTTTTCCTAATATAAATACAAATCAATCACAAAAATTACAAGTTAATCACAAAGATTACAAATTCAAAATTTCCTAATTATATACAAATCCAAAATTTCCTAATTATATACAAATCCAAAATTTTCTAATCTACTATATATCTACTAAACTATAACCTAATTACGCCATATGGCACTCCCTCATTAAAACCGCCACATGACACTCCCTCATTAAAACCACCACATGTCATTTTCAGCTTTTTTTCAATTTTTTTAAAATAAATGTAATTATAAATCAAAGATTATTATCCTAAACCCATCACTCTTTTTTCCTAATTTAAATACAAATCAAACACAAAGATTACAAGTTAATCACAAAGATTATAAATCAAAAGTTTTTTAATTATATATAAATCTAAAATTTCCTAATCTACAATATATCTACTAAACTAGAACCTAATTACACCATATGATACTCCCGTATTAAAACCGTCACATGTTATTTTTTGTTATTTTCAATTTTTTAAAATAAATCTAATTATGAACAAAAGATTATTATCCTAAATCTATCACTCATTTTTTTCCTAATTTACATACAAAACAAACACAAAGATTACAAGTTAATGACAAAGATTACAAACCTTAAATTTCCTAAATATATATAAATCCAATTTTTTTTAATCTACTATACATATACTAAACTAGAACCTAATTACACCACCTGACAATCCCGCATTAAAACCTCCACATGACACTCCATCATTAAAACCGTCACATGTCATTATTTGCTTTTTTCAATTTTTTAAAATAAATCTAATTATAAATCAAAGATTATTATCCTAAACCTATTACTCATTTTTTTCTTATTTTAAATACAAATCAAGCAAAAAGATTACAAGTTAATCACAAAGATTACAAAAGCAAAATTAGGAAAAAGACTAATAACCACACAGCTCGACAGTCATGTCAAACAAGGAAAAATATTTCAAGCAACAATAATGGATATAACATTTTGATTCCTCGCATGATTATGTCATCATAAGACACTTCATACCCGTTTAAGTTTCAATGAAGACAACTTCCCTTGAGTGTCTGTTTTGCTATGACGATAAACAAGAGCTAGAACCATTCTATTACAAATGCCAATTTGTATCTTTCACGCCCTGTTTTCACTCATGATCAGTTTTTTGTTGCATCATCAAGAGTTACTAACAAGAAAGGTTTGTAGATTTTGATATACGACAAAAAACAAAAAAGATCTAATACTACAACCAATGTAGTATACAAGGAAGTTTTTTTAAATAATTTCTAGCAATTTTGAACATCTTACCAGATTTTATGTTTAGGGTTTCATTGTCATGTATAAGATGAACATTTTGATTATGCTTTATCATTTTAGTAGAATTGATGTTAGGAATGTGGCTATCCCCATTTCAAAATTACTTAACCAATTTTTACTATTATTAAAGTTATAGAGAGTTTCGTATCTCTTTCGATAATATTTTGTCAATCTCTTTAATATTTTGTATTCAATTAGTTCTTTTTTATATTAGCATTTATCTACTTCTATAACCGTCACTACCTACATAATTCTATATCAATTAAATTTATAATTTAAATATACTATTTTTTAAATGTAAGAAAAAATAAACAAATCCCGTGCAAGGGACGGGTACTACACTAGTAGAAACTACAATCACTAAAATACATCATCTATATAAAATAATAATAAATATATGAATACGGCTTACTCATCAAAATGAACTCAAAGTTCAGATCTAGAATTGGATCTAGACATCTCAACAACAAAAAATCAAAATTAAAGCAAAAATACCATCAGATCTAAAAACTGAAAAAGAAAAACTCATATCATATAAAACCATGAATTTGAAGTTAGTAAAGTGGCGGTTCAGACAAAGGATAGATCTCTGATTTAGCGGGGCGACAATGAAAAAGAACTCGAGGTGATGAGCACGAACGACGAGGAGCAAGGCCAAGTACGCACCGTAGAAGGGTCGGAGTGACCATTTCATATAAAACCATGAATCTGAAGTTATCTGCAAATATAAAATAAAGATATATATAGTGAAGATGGGATAGAAAAATAAAAATGAAGGATAAACACTCAAACCGGCGACGAGCTTAGTGGCGACGGATAGCCCAAGGAGAGAGACGATATTTGCTAATGGGAACATGCTAGTGAAGGAAGGGAGCATTCAAAACGGCACAGTAAGGGGGATTCAGAGAATAATCGGTAGAAAAAACCCTAAAGGCCCGTTTGATATTGATATCAGGTATGGGTATGGATATGGATATCACTGATACCTATATCTTTGTTTGGTATAATCCTGATATCGATATCAAACTGATATCTGTTGTTTGGTATCAGATTTGGTTATCAAGGTATGTGTATGAGTGATATCAAAGTAATATCATAGTGTTATTTTGATATCTATCATTAATTGGGTATATCAAAAATATCACTCATATATATATCTATACCCATACCCGATATCTTGATATCACTCATACCCATATCTTGATATCCATACCGATACCCGATATCTCATATCTTTGGTATCGATACCAAATGAGCCCTAAGTCCATTTAATCAATTAACCCGGATATCGTACAATTACTAAATTTTTTTAATGGGAAGGTAAATAACCCGGATACTAAGAACTTGAAGAACACCCGAATTATAAAATAGGCAAATATATTTAATATAAATATATAACCCGAATGCTTAAAATTTGTTGTACGTCGGGATTATAAAACAGGTTTATAACCCGGCTATTTCATATAATCTGGAATATATACTGCTTTCCTATTTTTTGACAACTTTGTAATTTGTAGGTCCGGATTAAATTTTATGAGTTATATAACCAAATTTGTAGTAGTGTATGCCCATTTAGTGCTGGATGAGCTAGAGGATGCCAGCAAGTTCTTGGAGACTCTTTGGGGGCAAACTTCAAAAGGCTCCGAGCCTCAAGAGAGTGATATGGACAAGTCTGGTGAGCCATCAGTGTCTGCTAAGGGACCGAGTGATCCGAAGCAAAAGAGGCCAGCAGACGACAAGGAGGAAGAGCTACCTCTGAAGAAGAGGATGACGGCTAAGGCATATAAAGACCTATTTCGGGACCCCAAGAAGAAGTGGTGATTTATAGTGCATTAGTTGTTTCTTTCCAACATTTCCACTTTAGACAATCATGGAGCAGTAGTCTCCTAATGTTATTTCCTTTTTAACCTTTTGGTTGTTGTTTGACTTTTGATGTGTTTCATTAATGATAAGTGATGAGTTTATTAGATGTCTATCTTAATTATTGCATTTAAAGTATTTATTACTAGTAATATCATATTCGATTGGCTTATATCTAATAAACGAAAACGCAACCAGATGATGAACACTAGGAACACCACTCGTCAAGAAGCTGGTCCGAGCAACGCCTCCAGAATTCAGATAAGGAGTGCGGCGAACCAGGAAGACAAAACTAAATCTAGATCTCATAACAATCCAGCTGAGAATGTCCCGCATCAAGCTAACCCTCAGGTGGGAGGAAGAAGGGGATAAGTACCTCTTGTTCCCAATTGTCTTCGACAATGCTGTTGTCGAAGTGATAAGACAGATTATGATGCAAGCAGTCACAGAGATGGTTGGGCAAGGGATGTCGCGAGCTCAAGAGAAACCTATATCACAAGTTGTTCCTAATATTGAGGGGTCGATGGACATTGGGCCTCCCATGCATGTTCAGAGACATGGAGGAAGCTATGGTCGTGCGCTGAAAGCGATCAATTCCATGAGGCCTGATTCATATGACGGTATTGGAGAACCCGTCAAGGTGGCCTATTGGTTCCTACATATGGAACGACTCTTCAGGAACATTGTTTTCACCGAAGCTGAGAAGGTGCACATCGCCTCTTTACAGCTAAAGGATGGGACGAGTGAATGGTGGGAAAGCACAGGATTAGCTCATCATCTCGAGCTGACTTGGTCGATATTTAAGACCAAGATGACTGATCATTTTTCTTCCAGAGCTATGAGGGAGGAGAAACATAAGGAGTTCCTCTACCCAAAGACTGAAGTGTTGAAGGTAACTGCTCTGGCGGCTAAGTTTAACCACCTGCTGCACTATGCTGGAAGTGAGGTGGCGACCGAGGAGCAGAAGATCTAACACTTTTACAAGTGGATGAACCCTGACATTAAGCCATTGATGGTGCGTCATGGTTGTACCACTCTGGAGCAGTATGTGGACGCTGCTTACAAGCTAGAAGTGACTCTGGAGGAGTCGGCAAAGAAGCGCAATTGACAGAGGTCGATGAGTGGTAGCCAACAAAATGGTGGGTTCAAGCGGCCAGCTCTGCCGTCCAACTTCTCAAAGGCTAGTCGGCCTAGGACACAAATGACCTAGTCTGGTTCTACTCAGTGATCGGGTAAGAGTAAGGGCTTTGTCCAGTGTTACAATTATAGGACACCTGGACATAAGAGCACTGAATGCAGGAAGGGGAAGAGGACGTGCTTTACTTGCGAAAAGGAAGGGCATCAGTAGGCTTATTGCCCTAAACGGAGAAATCAGGAGGCTGAGTCCCAACAAGGGTCGGTGAGCCATAATAACCAACCTCAACCAAGGCCTGCAAGAAGTGATGCTACACAGTCTACCATGCAGAATAAGGGGAAGGCTCCGATTGCATCAGGCAGTCAGGGTCAGCGGCTCTATGAGATGTATGAAGCCGATGGACCAAACGCTCATGTTGCTCAAGGTAATGTATACCTACACTCTACATCAGTCTGCATATTATTTGATTTTGGTGCTACACATTCGTTTGTGTCTGAGAGTTGCGTAAATATGTTAGGACGTAAATGCAATGAGGTGTGTGAACCGTTTATGGTTAATCTTCCCAATGGGGAACAATTAGTTGGAACCAAGCGGTTGTCGAACTTTCCAATGACCATTCAGGGTTGGAAGTTTGAAGCTGACTTGATTTGTATAGCCATGGCTTCATACGACATTATTCTCGTGATGGACTGGTTGACGCGTCATGGGGCGGTAGTCGACTTCAATACGAGGACAGTGACAGTTTCATCTAGGGGCCAGTTTGTGTGCAAGTTCAAGGGTCGTAATGACGCGGATAATGGAAAGTTGATCAATACGATGGCTGCGTTTAAGTTACTTTGACAAGGTTGTGTCGGGTACTTGTGTTATCTGGATAAACCCAAAAATGATGAAGTCTTAGTTCACGATAATCCTACCATGTGTGAATTTGCCAACGTTTTCCCCGAGGAAATTCCAGGATTGCCCTTGAAACGTGATGTGGAGTTTACTATTGAACTAGAACCTAGTACAATGCCAATTTCAAAGGCACCTTATCGTATGGCTCCAGTGGAGATGCAAGAACTGAAGAATCAGCTTGAAGAGTTGCTTGAGAAGGGCTACCTAAGAACATGTGCGTCACCTTGGGGTGCTCTGGTCTTATTTGTCAAGAAGAAGGATGGTTCGTTTCAGCTGTGTATTGATTACTAGGAACTGAACAAGGTCACTATTAAGAATAAATACTGTAGGATCGTGATTGTTAGATTAATAATCAGGGAACTGAGAATACAGTTTACAGTTTCCTTCGCAGCGGAAATAAACAATCAACTAAATGAACAAGTTCCTTATAGTGGAAACCTTCGATTGCCAACTAGCAATCTAGGATAAAAACCACTACCTTTCTTCCGAAAGGATTTCAAGGTCTACTTCTTGATTTCTTATCACTTTGGTTATAACTTATCCTAGGAACAAACACACAGTTTCTTTGTCTTACACACAGTTAGACAATCCTAGATAACTTAACAGAAAGTATAATCAATCCAAGAAGCAGTCCTAAGCACTAAGGAACTAACTCACTTACAGTCACAGGAACTATCACACAGCTCTTTGATTCCTTGACTGGTTCCTCTTGATCTTGTTCTAATTTGATGATCTTGTTGAGAACTTCACACTATGATATTTGCTATGGAGTGTGATTCTAGTAGTTGTGCTTAAAGATAACAGCAGAGCTTATCTTCCTTATATAGTGGATTCTCGAGGTTGGATCTTCTCTTGGTTCCCACATATCAAGCTTGCCCTAGGATGTGTGGTAATCCTTGATTCACGCTGTCTTTGACATGTACCAATAACCTAGGCAGCTCAGAATCCACTTTGGTTGGTCAACTGCTTCAGCCAAGTCTGCCAAGTCGTTGTCCAACTCCTTTCGTCCGAGGTTCAACAATCTGGACACTTTGGAACTGTCCTCTAGATGGTGACAGCTTTATGACAGGTTGCTTTCAACAACCTTTGTCCGAGGTTCGGCATTCTAGGCATCTTGGAGTTTTGCTCTGGATGGTGGCAGACTTTTGGAAGCTTCACTCAAGTCGCTTTCACCATCTTTTGTCCAAGGTTTGGTGTTCCCAGATTTCTCAAGAAAATCAACATCACGTGTTGGATTTCTGGGCACACCTAGGTTCCTTTGGCATGCTTGTTTGATTTCTTTATCTTGTTTGGCTTCCATGGTTCCAACAACTGTCCTGTGGTTCCTCTAAACACATCTTTGAGATAAAACATTAGTATCAAAATATTTGTCATCTTCAAAAGTAGAGAAACTGAGGAAAGGAACTCTCAGGGGAACCAAAGTTCCAGAGTTCCGTTTCCTAACAATTTCCCCCTTTTTGATGATGACAAATATAAGGAACCTGACAACATAATAAGGACATAATATTCATGAGAACGGTTGAGCTTAGTGATTTACAACTTTATAAAATAATGAGAGAACATTCAATAGTTGCAAATTCCCCCTAAGCAGATGAACTAAGTTATTCAAGTTCCCCCCTCAGAAATAGAACGGGTTCAGATTTCCTATAAGTCCAATAGTTTCAATAGTTCAAGGTTCATATCCATTCTTCCCCTTTTTGACATCATCGAAAAGATCAATTAACGTATCAAGTAAAGGATATCAAAGGGAAATAAACAATTGCGTTAAACCCATGACAGAGACCATAATAGAAACTTAAGGCAGAGACAAATAATGCATTATAAACGTAGCCAACAGAGTCCATTAGTCATGAGAGCTTAATACATTGTTCAGACATAGAGTAGAGAGAGAGAGACACACAAGATCACAAAAGAAAACTTTAAAGCAGACAAAAGAAAGGATAGAAGAGGGGAGTAGGATCCTAGAGAACTACTAGCACACTGTGGCGTTATAGCACTGGGAACTAGGAGAGACATTCCTATGGCATGTCAGTGGCCTCCTCTTCATCATCCTTCTTGTCGTCAGTTCCTTCATCCTGGCATGTGGCCTGATTTGCTCCAGTTGCATCCTCCCAGGTTTTCTGAAGCACCTCCACTAGACTGGAAATAACAGCTCTAGTTTTCCCCAGTTCATTTACTTGATCACGGAGGGCAACTGATATAGCATGGGAACCATCCGTGATAGCTTTTTCAATACGACCCAGAGAAGTTAGGATTGCAGAGGAGTCTTGAGTGGGGTAGAGCGGTGGCAGAGAGCTTGGGGAGGCTTGGGAACTGGCCTTTTCCTTAGGCGGATCAACTTGAGTTTCAGAGGGAGCGGCCTGATGATCTTTGGTTTTGAGTTTTCTTACTGTGGCGATGGTGAGGAACTTGTTGTAGGCGGTTTCAGGGAAGTCATCAGGATATTGGTTGAGCATGGAGAGAAGTTGTTTGATGAGGTGAGGGAAGGGCAGGGCATGGGATTCATAAGACTTACAGAACTGCATATGGGCCAACACTATCCTAGGGAGATCAACTTGGTCACAAGACAAAATCTTATCCATGAGAATTGCATCAGTGATGAGAACCGTGGCTCTGTGCTCCTGCCTGGGAACCAAATTTCTGATGAGCTAGAAGTGCAACAGCTTGTTGGAGATGGAGAGTCCCTTAGTTTGCAGGCTCTTTGGAGTGTCGCCATCATAGAGCTTGGTTACCACCTCAGTCTTGGTTTTGTAGCCTTTTCCTTTGGGCCATGTCTTCTTTTGGTGCAAAATGTCAAAGCCTGACCTGTGCTCAATCCCTAGAGCGGAGGCAATGATGTTGGGGGGCAGAGGATACATAGTTCCCTTCCATTGAATGATGGCCTCGTTGCAGGGAGAGTTTTCTTTGGCTAGCACAAAGGTCATGGACTGGTAGAAGAGGCGCACGACTTCGTCGGAGACTGAGTAGGGTTCCACCAAGATCTGGTCCCATACTTGGTACTGGAGCAGAGAGTGAAACTCATCGAGGGCTTCACCGAATTGATCTTCATCTTCGTCCTCTAGGGTTTGGGTCCAGAACTCATTTCCGATAATGAGAGGCTTGAGTATCTTCCTCTTAGAGAAAGAGGAAGACACTTGTCCCAGAGAGGAGGAGGAGGAAAGGGTGGTGGATTTGGGCTTTTTTGAGGCAGGATTGTAAGGAACCAAGGCCTAGGAACTGCGTTTGCGAAGTTTGAGCCTTGTGGCAACTGAGGGAGCAGGGTTAGAGGCAGGTTTGGATTTAAGGCTTGCAGGAGACGGCTCTGAGTTGTGGATCTCCTGGGTGTCCTTGTCCGGAGAGGAGTCATGGGAGCCTCCTTCTGAGACGGTGTGGGTAGCAGATGCGAACACAGGAGGGAGTTCCTTTTCTTTCTTCTCAGCTTGCTGGGCAATTGGGTTTTGAGAGGGGGTGACATCAAGGGATTTCGAGGATGAGGCTGCTTTCTTTTCTCTGAAAGCTTTGATGAGTGCAGCTTCTTCCTCATCCTTAACAAGATTAGGGTTAGGGTTTTTGTCGGCCATTTGAGAAGCTGGGGTTTTTTGAGAAGTGAGAAATAGAAAGGGAGCAATTGAGAGAAGGGGAGAGTTGGATAGTAGCAAGACAGAGTGCTTGGTTCAATCAACAGGAGCCCTTTAATAATCGTTGAGTGCTGTTGGTGTCGTTGGAGAGATCGAGCCGTTGAGAGAAATACTGGGAAATCTGAAGCATTGAAACGGCTCCAAGGATTTGCAGCCTTTTTGAAGTTGAACGGTCACAAATTCAAAGCTCAACCACTCAAAGATAGAAACTGTTCCCGGCTGAAATGACATGTCTGACGCCTGAGAATTTGCCATAAAAGCCGTCTTGGGAGGAGCAATTTGCTTACTAGCCGTTTATAGGGTAGTCCATCCTAGTTTCTTTCTGGCGATTTTTTCAGTGTGCTAGAGGGGTATATGGGAACCTTTGATGTGGGGTTTTAAAACAAAGGACCTGAAAGTACGTTCCCATAAAAGAAATCGGGGAAGGCCATTTATCGCATTACACAATAATTCCCAGAGAGGGTTAAGAAATGGATCATAGGGAATTGAATTGTGCACTGAGGCAAGGGAGGGTCATAGTACACAATCATCATTTCGGCTTGTATTGTTGGGTTAGAATATGATCAGATTGTGACTTTTGGGCCAACAAAGAAATTTGAACAATGATTGAGTTAAAATGAATAATGAAGACTCAAGGACACGAACTAGAAAAATGTATCAAAGCCTTTTGAGTAACATTTATGGAAATGAGGGTCTATTGCAAAAGATATAACACAGAGATTCCAAGACTGAACAAGTAAAAGATCTAAACTAGTCAATCAAGGGAACTGGAGAGAAACCTCTAAACTAAAGTCACTGCTAGGTTATAGGAATCATTCACAGTTCTAATCTAAGGTTCTCGAAAGGAACTCTATTCAAGGCTTTGGTGAATATATCTGCAACCTGATCTTCATTTCTACAAAATTTCATAATGATATTCCCTTTCTCAACATGATCTCTAAGAAAGTGATGCCTTATATCTATATGCTTGGTCCTTATGATGCACAGGATTCTTAGAAATGTTTATAGCATTGGTATTATCACAAAGAATAGTGAGAGGACCATAAGACATACCGAAATCCGCGAGTTGTTGCTTTAGCCATAAGAGTTGGGAACAACAAGAGGCGGCTGCAATGTACTCAGATTCTGTGGTAGAGAGGGAGACTGAGATTTATTTCTTTGAGCCCCATGACACAAGGCAAGGGCCTAGGAACTGTGCCATTCCAAAAGTACTCTTCCTATCCACCAAGTATCCAGCATAATCAGCATAAGTGAAACCCATCAGCTCAAAGGGACACTCTTTGGGGTACCAAATGCAGATTGAATCAGTTCCCTTGAGATATTGGAGTATCCTCTTCACAGCAGCTAAGTGTGTTTCTCTTGGACATGATTGAAACCTAGCACACACGCAAACAGCAAACACAATGTCTGGACGACTAGCTGTTAGATACATGAGAGAACCTATCATACCTCTATAAAGCTTTTCTTCCACAAGAGGACTTGAGTGATCTTTGTCCAAATGGGCGATGGTAGAGATGGGAGTGGAGAGAGGCTTGCAAGACTCCATTTTGAACTTTTTCAACAGTTCCCTGACATACTTTTGTTGGTGAATTTGTATGCCATCTTTCTTTTGGGATATTTGCAATCCAAGGAAGTAGGTGAGTTCCCTTATTAGACTCATTTCAAATTCACTGCTTATCAAGTCTTTGAACTTATCTACAAGGGACAGGTTAGTGGAACCAAAAATGATATCATCAACATAGATTTGAACCACTAAGATGTTATCTTCTTCTTCTAGAATAAAGAGAGTCTTGTCAATGATGCAACGCCTGTAACCATTGGAGAGTAGGAACTGGGAAAGACGATCATACCAAGATCTAGGGGCTTGCTTGAGACCATACAAGGCTTTGTCTAGGAAATAGACATGGTCTGGATGATCACTGTCTTCAAAACCAGGTGGTTGTACTTCCTCTTGAAGAATACCATTGAGGAAGGCGGTTTTTACATCCATTTGGAATAGCTTGAACCCTTTGTGTGATGCGAAGGCAATCAACAATCTTATTGCTTCAATCCTTGTCACCGGAGCATAGGTTTCATCATAGTCGATTTCTTCTTGTTGATTGTACCCTTGAGCAACAAGTCTTGCTTTGTTCCTTTACACAACTCCTGAATCATCGAGCTTGTTTATGAAGACCCATCTAGTTCCTATGATATGCTTATCCTTGGGGCGGGGAACTAGATGCCATACATTATTCCTTTCAAATTGATGAAGTTCTTCTTGCATGGCTTGGATCCAGTCTACATCCTTCAGTGCGTCACCTATATTCTTTGGTTCCACAACAGACAAGAAGGCATTGAAGGCAAAGAAGGTTAGATGTTCGAACCTGACTGAAGGCTTGGTGGTTCTTCTTTCTCTATTGGGAGCTAGAGCATTTGATGTGGAGACATTTTGATTTGAGCATTCAGCTTCAGCTTCTTGGTTGGGATCACCTTCTCCATTAAAGATC
Organism: Rheum nobile; assembly: GCA_027886185.1. Taxonomy (NCBI): domain Eukaryota; kingdom Viridiplantae; phylum Streptophyta; class Magnoliopsida; order Caryophyllales; family Polygonaceae; genus Rheum; species Rheum nobile. The sequence continues at coordinate 149,036 of WOAB01000761.1, read as the reverse complement.
ATGTGAGAAGATGAATCATTGATGTCTCCACATGTGTTGTCTTCATGTTCATAGTTCCCAGAAATGGATTATTGTTGATTATCCATGGGAACTGGTGGAGGAACAAGTGGGGGATTTTGTGCAACAGGGAAGGAACTGGGTGGTGTGATGTCTTCATCTGGATCTTCTTGAGGAGGTTTGGGAAATGGATCTTCAAAGGAACTGATGGTGTTATGTACATTTCTACCAAGTGATTTTTCATTAAAAATAACATGAATACTTTCTTCTACCTTTTTGGTCCTTTTGTTGAAGATCTTGTAAGCCTTGGTGCTTGATGCATATCCAATGAAGATCCCTTCATCACTCATTGGCTCGAATTTTCCAAGATTATCCTTTCCATTGTTGTGCACAAAGCACTTGCATCCGAACACCCTAAGATGTGAAATGTTGGGAACCCTTCCTCTTAGAAGTTCATAGGGTGTCTTCTCTGTGATTGGGTGAAGCATAGCTCGATTGATGATGTAGCAGGCTGTGTTGATTGCCTCAGCCCAGAATGATTGAGAGAGTCCACTTGAGATGAGCATCATTCGAGCCATGTCTTATAAGGTTCTGTTCTTCCTTTCCACTACTCCATTTTGTTGAGGAGTGTATGGTGCAGAGAAGTTGTGATCAATGTCATGCTCACTGCAAAAGGTTAGAAATTCTCCATTTTCGAACTCGATACCATGGTCAGAACGGATAGAATTGATGGAACATTCGAGAGACTTTTCTAACATGGGAACCAGATCCTTAAAACGTCCAATGACTTCACTTTTAAATTTTATGAATATTGTCCAAGTAAAACGAGAGAAGTCATCGACGAGAATAAAGATATACCTGTTTCCTCCTAGGCTTTGAACTCTCATGGGTCCACAAAGGTCCATGTGAATGAGTGCAAGGGGCCTTGAGGAGCTTACCATATTTTTGGATTTAAAGGAACCCCGAGCTTGTTTCCCTCTTACACAGTCTGAGCATGGTTCCTCAGATTTGCCACTTAACTTTGGGAGGCCCTTGACTAGCTCCTTTGAGTGTAGCTTTTGGATCAATTTGGTGCTAGCATGACCAAGACATTGATGCCACAAGTCCGTTTGATCATTCACAGTTGAGAGACAAAGTTTCTCCTTGGGAATGAATGATGGGTCAACAACATACACATTGTTGAGCCTTTTACCTTTTAAGATGATTTGTCCCGAGGAGTCAAGGACAGTGCATTCATTTGATTTAAATCTGACTTCATTGTCTCCTTGATCACACAGCTGTGACACACTAATTAGATCAAAGGCAAGATTATCAACAAGGTGGACTTTATTTACCTTAATGTGGTCATTGAGTTTCACAGTTCCTATTCCACAAATTTTCCCTTTGCTTTTGTCTCCAAAGGAGATGTTCCCTCCTTGGATGGGTTGAAGAGAGGTCATTTGATTTCTTCTTCCGGTCATATGGCATGATCAACCACTATCAATGTACCATAGTCGAGGTTGCCTCTCTTCTTTCTGCACATAAGGGAACTAAGACTTTTGAACCCAGTAAAGCTTGGCTTTACTGGGGGAATTAGCATTACGAGTCTGTGAATGACCAGAGAACTGGTTCCTATCATGGTAATAAGCTCTTTTCTCATTTTCAAAGTTCATTTTCTTAGGACAATCAGTGTTGTAATGACCATTCTTTCCACAATAGTAACACAAGCAATTGTAAGCAACATGTCCATATTTTCCCTTTCCGGGCCTAAAAGGTTTCTCAGTTTTTCTTTTGTTGAAATCAACATTGTTTCTAACTTTACCGTGAGCCATGTCCACATACCTTTTGTGAGCAAAGGAATTAGTGAACCACTTATCTTCAGGGAAAGCTTTCTCCTTTCCCTTAGGTTCCCTCTTTGGACTTTGAGAACTTTCATTGAGACGCTTGACAACCTCAGCCTTGTTCTCAAGAATCATGATCTTCTCTAATAGGAATTGATTCCTATCTCGAGAAGTGGCAAGAGCAGTAATGAGGTTCTCATTCATCTCAATAAGTTCTTGTCTAGCCTTTTCATCTTCAGCATCATTATTGGCCTTGTTAATATATCCAATTCCATGACGTTGTCTCACAAAGACAGTTTGATTGATCGTTTTTTCATTTATAGAGTCAGTGAGAATGTCTAACCTATCAATTATAGATTGAAGCATATCATTTCCAGGTAGGTTATCATGCATAGGAGCTTTAACAGAGTCTATCCTAGTTTCATCACAAAATTTGCAGATTTTAAGGTGACTAGCATGCATATTTCTAATATCAATGAGTTTGGAGTGGGTTTCAGCTAGGTCTTTCTCAGTTTCATCAAGTTTCTTACTCCACACAGAATTCTCAACAGTCAAGCAAGCAATTTCATCTTCACAATCATCAAGTTTTTGTTGAACGGAACTGGTTTCCTTTCCTAGTTTCTTTATGATCTTTAGAAGTTATTTCTTATCACAATCAACTAGAGTTTTTAGGAAGTCGTCAGAATTTACCTCAAGGTCTTCTGAGTCGCTTGAATCTCCTTTTTCCATGAGACATCTTCCTTCAGAGAAACCACTCAGATCCAGTTCCTCATCTGAGTCTTCTCCCCATGAGGCCACAAGAGCCTTCTTCCTCTGAGGTCTTTCATCTTCTTTGGAGTCTTCCTTGTTGGGACAGTTCTTAGCATAGTGTCCCTTTTCTTTGCACTCATAACAGGAGACTTCTTTGAGATCTCTCCTTGGTCCATTGTGAGAGGAACTGCCCTTTTGGAACCTTCCCTTCACAAAGAATTTTTTGATATTCTTTGTGAAGAGAGCTGTAAGTTCGTCCTCCTCTTCTTCTAGGTCTGAGTTCTCCTGCTCCATCTCAAGCCTTGAGAAGGATTTGGAGATCTTGAGGGCAATTCCCTTCTTCAGTTTCTTATCGGCATTGGCTTTGATGTGTTCTCCTTCTTCAACCTCCAGTTTTCCTATGACCTGAGTCAAGGGAAGAGATTGGATGCCTGGAGTATTCTTCATGATTCCCTTGATAAGGGTGAACTTTGAGTTGAGTCCATTGATAACCACCAGTGACTTGGAGACTTCATCGAGGTTGACTCCAGCCGCTGTTAGCTTTCCAATCAGCCTGTTGAACCGAGAATAGTATTCTGAGATGGTTTCAGTTTCCATCATTTTGAAGGTGTGGTATTCTTCTTCCAAAGTAAACTTCCTGCTTTGCTTTAGTTCATCACTTCCTTCATGCATATCTTTGAGTGCTCTCCACATCTCCTTTGCCGACTTGATTCCTATGATTTTGTCCATGTCTTCTCTGTCCAGTCCATTGAGAATGAACTGTCTAGCCTTGACATTCTTTTCCATGAGAATATAGTGCTCAGGTTTCCAGTCTTCTTCCTTCTGGTTGAGATCGACATAGCCATCTCCATTTTCGACTATCCTCCAGCATTGGTAGTCGTTGGTCTTTATGTGGCTTTCCATGCACTTTTCTCACCATGTTTCTTCTCCCTTCTTTCGGAGATGTGGCTTGTTGGTGGAGATTCTGAGCTCAAACTTGCTTGGCTGAGACATGATCTGCAAACTTAACAAAGATCTAGAGCTTTTCCTGCTCTGATACCAATTGTAGGATCGTGATTGTTAGATTAATAATCAGGGAACTGAGAATACAGTTTACAGTTCCCTTCCCAGCGGAAATAAACAATCAACTAAATGAACAAGTTTCTTATAGTGGAAACCTTCGATTGCCAACTAGCAATCTAGGATAAAAACCACTACCTTCCTTCCGAAAGGATTTCAAGGTCTACTTCTTGATTTCTTATCACTTCGGTTACAGCTTATCCTAGGAACACACACACCGTTTCTTTGCCTTACACACAGTTAGACAATCCTAGATAACTTAACAGAAAGTATAATCAATCCAAGAAGTAGTCTTAAGCACTAAGGAACTAACTCACTTATAGTCACAGGAACTAGCACACAGCTCTTTGATTCCTTGACTGATTCATCTTGATCTTGTTCTGATTTGATGATCTTGTTGAGAACTTCACACTATGATATTTGCTATGGAGTATGATTCTAGTAGTTGTGCTTAAAGATAACAACATAGCTTATCTTTCTTATATAGTGGATTCTCGATGTTGGATATTCTCTTGGTTCCCACAGATCAAGCTTGCCCTAGGATGTGTGGTAATCCTTGATTCACGCTGTCTTTGACATGTACCAACAACCTAGGCAGCTCAGAATCCACTTTGGTTGGTCAACTACTTCAGCCAAGTCTGCCAAGTCGTTGTCCAACTCCTTTCGTCTGAGGTTCAACAATCTGGACATTTTGGAACTGTCCTCTGGATGGTGACAGCTTTATGACAGGTCGCTTTCAACAACCTTTGTCCGAGGTTCGGCATTCTAGGCATCTTGGAGTTTTGCTCTAGATGGTGGCAAAATTTTGGAAGCTTTGCTCAAGTCGCTTTCACCATCTTTTGTCCAAGGTTTGGTGTTCTCAGATTTCTCGGGAAAATCAACATCACGTGTTGGATTTCTGGGCACACCTGGGTTCCTTTGGCTTGCTTGTTTGGTTTCTTTATCTTGTTTGGCTTCCATGATTCCAACAATTGTCCTATGGTTCCTCTAAACACATCTTTGAGATAAAACATTAGTATCAAAATATTTGTCATCTTCAAAAGTAGAGAAACTGAGAAAAGGAACTCTCAGGGGAACCGAAGTTCCAGAGTTCCGTTTCCTAACAGATACCCATTACCACAGATAGATGATCTCTTGGATCAGCTACAGGGAGCGAAAGTCTTTTCCTAGATCGATTTGAGGTCTGGTTATCATCAGCTCTGAATTTGTGAGGAGGATATTCCGAGGACTGCATTACGAACGAGATATGGTCACTACGAGTTCGTAGTCATGCCATTTGTACTTACTAATGCTCCAGCGGTTTTTATGGATTTGATGCAAAGATGATTTCATCAGTATTTGGATAAGTTCGTAGTGGTATTTATTGACGACATTCTGATCTACTCGCCAAATGAAGAAGTTCACAAAGAGCATCTTCGTATCGTGTTATCAATCCTTAGACAAAACCAGTTTTATGCTAAGTTGTCTAAGTGTGACTTTTGGCTAAAGAAAGTGGCATTTCTAGGCCATGTGATTAACGAGAAAAGGGTAATGGCTGACCCTCAGAAGATAGAAGCAATAGCTTAATGGAAGCGACGTCAAAATGTGAAGGAGGTGTGTAGTTTTCTTGGACTTGCTGGTTATTACAAACGGTTCATAGAGGTGTTTTCTAAAATTGCCCTACCTATGACCGGTTTGCTCTGTAAGGTCCACAAGAAGTTTGTGTGGGATGAGAAATGCGAGGCCGGCTTTCAGAAGTGGAAAGAATACCTGACGTCAGTGTCAGTGTTGGCATTTCCAGAAGGAACAAATGGGTATGTGGTCTATAGTGATACTTTGAAACAGGGTCTGGGATGTGTATTGATACAAAAGGGGAATGCCATTGCATATGCATCTCGGCAGCTGAAGCCTTATGAAGCAAATTACCCGACTCATGATTTGGAGTTAGCAGCGGTGGTCTTTGCACTAAAGATTTGGAGGCACTATCTCTACGGTGTCAGATGTCACATCTTTACCGACCACAAGAGTCTGAAGTATGTTTTTACTCAAAAGGAGTTAAACATGAGGCAACGACGTTGGTTAGAGTTGCTCAAAGATTATGATATCGAGCTTCTATATCATCTGGGCAAGGCTAATGTGGTAGCAGACGCATTAAGCCGAAAGACGCCGCATGAGACTGTAGTAGCGCTACTCACTACTCAGACGGAATCGCAACAAGGATTGTGCGAAATAGAGGTCTTATTTGCTCATCGACAAGGGCATTTGAGTATGCTCGAAATTCAGGCTATATTGCTAGACCAGATTAAGGAAGGACAAGTTGATGACATGGTTTTGGTACAACTGAGTAGTGACGTTCTAGATGGGAAAGCTTCAGGATTTGTGGTTTAGGAGGATGGCTCACTGTGGTTCAAGGATCGGATCTGTGTGCCTGATAATGATGACATTCGTCAGTTGATAATGAGGGAGGCTCATTCCTCTACATATTATGTACATCCAGGATCTAGTAAGATGTACAAGGATCTGAGAAAGAAATTATGGTGGCCCAACATGAAGTGGATGTAGTAGAATTTGTGGCAAGATGCTTGACTTTCCAGAAGGTAAAGATTGAACACCGCAGACCAGGTGGAAAATTACAATCTCTTCCGGTGCCAGAATGGAAGTAGGAGGATATTACAATGGATTTTGTTACGGGTTTGCCCAAGACACAGAGTCAGAAAGATGCTATATGGGTGATCATTGACCGGCTCACGAAAAGTGCTCATTTTGTGGCCATCAAGTCAACTTGGGGAACCCAAAAACTGTCTGAAGTGTTTTTGCACGAGATAGTTCGTTTGCATGGTACGCCCAAAACCATTGTATCTAAACTTGATGGCCGATTCATTTTGAGATTCTAGAAAGAGTTGCATAAGGCCATGGGGACTGAGTTAAGATTCAGTACCGTGTTTCATCCTCCGACGGATGGACAATCAGAGAGGACAATCCAGACCCTCGAGGACATGTTGAGAGCATGTGTGTTGGATCGTCCGATCAGTTGGGAGAACAACTTGAGCCTGATAGAGTTCACGTACAATAATAGCTAGCATTTAACCATCAAGATGGCTCCGTTTGAAGCCTTGTATGGTCGAAGGTGCAGATCTCCAATTTGTTAGGATGAGAATGCCAATAAGATTTTTCTAGGACATGAGTTGGTCAAAAGAATTGCCTCGGATATTGCTTTGATTAGTCAGAGGATGCTTATAACACATAGTCGACAATAGTCTTACGCTGATTTGAAGTGAAGGGATGTTGAGCTCAACGTCAGGGAAAAGGTGTTTGTCAGAGTATTGCCAACTAAGGGTGTGTTCAGGTTCGGAAAGCGTCGGAAGCTCAATCTGCTCTATGTTGGACCATTTGAGATCCTTGACAGAGTCGGATCTTTGGCATATCATTTAGCGTTGCCACCTTCAGCACATCTACTGCATAATGTGTTTCATGTCTCTCTATTGAGAAAGTATGTGTCGGATGAGTCTCATGTTCTGAGTTATGACGACATCGAGATTCAGTCGAATGGTACATACGAGGAGAGACCAATGCGTATCCTAGAACATCGAGAGAAACACCTACGGAACAAAGTGGTGCCTTTAGTGAGGATCCTTTGGTCGAAGTCTAGAGCTAAGGAAGTTACGTGGGAAACCTGGGAGACCGAAGCTGATATGCGTAGACGTTTCCCTGAGCTGTTTTCGGCCTAGTTTCACGGTCGAAACTTTTTCTTAAAGGGGTAGTAATGTATTAACCCTCAATTTTAGTAAGGGTATTTTTGTAAATTTACCAACTCTATTTCTAATAAAGGAATTTTTGATATTTATCTCATTTAAAAAAAATAGAACTGAAATAGAGATTCTTAATATAAGTTATTAAGACTTTAAAGTTGTAAGTTATTTAAACTTATTGTTAACATTATGTGGATTCTAAATTTAAATAAAACTTATAAAATTTAACTTAGAATATTTAGATCAAGTTTAACAATTTTTGTTAAAGGATTTTAATATGGTTACAGCCATAAGAATTATAACTTAAGCCTATTTTAGCGTAAGTTAATTTTTCTAAATATTAATTTTGGGCTAAAATAATATTAGAAACATAGAAATAATAAAGTTTGGGAAAGTTTGGGTAATTTTTATAATTTTTGAAAAATTACTCAAGGGCATTTTTGCTGCAACTTGAAAAGTTGGGTCAAAAAATGCAAATAAGCCAAAAGGCTGAAAGTTACTATTCATCTATCTTCCCAAAACGCCCAACCAAGAGCTCCATGTCTAACAATGGCGATTTTGGCTTCAATCAAGCCTCGTTTTGGGCTCGTTTGGGCCAATTAGATTATGGGATTTGAATATATATTTACTCGGTTACTTTTCGGCGCATAGGCTCCATACGTTACGTGTGGTTAGGATCCACACGTAACGTGTCGTTATGCTCCATACGTAACATGTGAAGCATAACGACACGTTACGTGTGGTGTTTTTGGTATATTATAATGTTGTGTATGAATCATATTATTGTTTATTTTTAGTATTTATGTGTGTTTCAATGTTGTGTATGAATCATATTATAATGTTGTGTATGAATCATACTATTGTTTCTAAATAGGTATTAGGAGAGGGTTACCCCCATTTTGTTGCCCAACTTTTATCTAATCTTTATAAAAAAATAATACAAAATAATCAACTTAGAAGATAAAACAAATTGTTCATTATGCTGGTTGACTACACAACCACATTGAGCACACAATACAGGAAAGAATACAAGTTGATCATAAACTTGGAAAAAATAAGAGAACATATATGGTTCGTTGCTTTAGCGTTTGAAGAAATTAGGATAGTCTCTGGTAAACGTTCGCTTCATATGATATCTCTGCTTTGCTACATTTGCTTGCTCCCTACAAAGGTTGATAGTACATGAACAACATTACACAAAAGATATGACATTAATCACTTACGATGTATATCATTTAGTAGTTTGAGGTTATACCTACGAATGTTATCAAAATCTTTGAGAAGATCTTGATTCTCTTTAACAAGATCTTGTTTTTCCTGCCATTGTTGTCGAATAACCGTGTGTGCCATGTCCTCGTACATTGGATCAATCCACTCCCTGAAACAACACCCCAGTTCTGGGCATCCCCAATACCTCCTTCCGTAGTTCCACTGCAAATCCCAAGTTCGGACAATAGCTTTCAAATTACAATAGCATAGCCTATCTGCGTTTGTTGATGGTTTGGATGAAGATGCCATTATTTGTTGTAGTGTTTGGTTTCCTACAAATATCATGAATACATTAATATAAAAAATTAGGATTAATAAATCGATAGAAATTGGAAGAAGATGCTTACCCAAAAATGTATCTTCAAGCGCCGCTTGTGTTGGAATTGTTGTAGTGAACAAACAACCATAATGCTTCTTATATAGTGAATAGACAATGTGTTTGACAGCTAACCAGCCTCAAAAAGAAGAAATATGATTGACAGCTAATAACCAATTGTAGTATATAGTTGTATACAGCTGTAGTCATGAGTCTTTTATACTAAACCCTAACCCTAAACCCTAAATCCTAACCCTAAACACTAAACCTTAAATCATAAACCCTAAATCCTAAATCATAAATACTAAATACTAAGCCCTAAATTCTAAAATCCAAAATAGTAAACTCCGACCCATAACCCTAACCCTAACCCTAAACCTAAACCCTAAAGAGGAAAAGAAGTCACACGTAACGTGTGACAATACACCACACGTAACGTGTATGAGAGGCCCACACGTAACGTGTGGTTTCGTCTGTTGTAAAACGCATTGAATTACCCGTCTTGTCCCCACCTAACTGAATTAATGGACCCCTCTTCTTCATCTTCACCGGCTAACCACAATTTTGAGCTTAATACTTCATTTCAAACACTAAAAAAATTATGTTTTACACTCTCATTTTTTGTAACAAAATGGACAACATGAACAACAATGATTATTGGAACAACAATGTCGAAGAGGATCCACATCCGAATGAGGTAATTTCCGTTATTTAAAGTTAAAGTTCTCATTTTTTGTTTTGGACATGTTCAAAGTTTTGAGCTTTAGTTGTTTAGGTTTTAGAAAACTAAACATAATATTTGTTGTTTAGGGTTTAACGAAGTTTCACATGCTAGATTTTGTAAGTTTTGAACTTGACTTTTGTTGTTTAGGGTTTAGAAACAAAGTTTTAGATGTTACATTTTGAGACATGTGTAAGAAAACGAGATGTTCGGAACATTGAAGAATAGTTTAACACGTTACGTGTGGGGATGTTCCACACGTTAAGTGTGAAATATCTCCACACGTAACGTGTGGAACATGTGCCAGATGGTTTAGGGTTCACACGTTATGTGTGGGGAAGTTTCACACTTAACGTGTGGAGCTGTTTCACACGTAACGTGTGAAACCACAACCAGTATCTGGCTGTCCCTTCTATAAAATGGCACGGTTTAGTGCACGGTTTGTCTCAAACCGTGCCATTTAGCAGAATCTGCTTTCTTAAAGGGAATTATGGTTTCACAGTTGATAAATAGTTCACTACTTGATGAAATGATTCCATGTGTATACAGGCGAACTATTATTTGTACGAGGGGTAATACAGGGTTGAAAGGGCTCATTCCAGTCAATTCCCTAAATAACAAATATACATCTATAACAAAACTACATATGTTTTTATACAAGAAAATTTATACCTGGATCAGAGTGAAACATGTGGACATGAGCCGCGCCTCTTTCCTTGTGCACTCACCCAAGCTGCGGTACACGTGGGCAAGAACACCGGTATCCCAGGCATAGTTCTTGGTTGACGAGGGATCAACCACGAACGGAGTGTAATAAACGGGCAATTTATGTTGAGACTTGTCAGGAAAGAGACAAGACCCCACCAAGTACAGCAAGAACCCAACCGCATGCGTCTCGTCAGTCAAATCCTGGCAATGAGCCTTAAAATCTCTCGATGTCACGGTACCGGCGACGACATCACCACCCTGTAGCTCAAAAAACTCCTGTGCCTGCTCCACCAACGCCTTCTTCAAATCATTGGGGCCCAGCTGCTCGTGCCATTTCTGTGGGGGACCCATGTCTTGCCCTTATATGTTAAGAAAAAGGATCATCCGCACATCATGGAGAGTTATAGTCATCTCTCCCCGTGGCATGTGGAATGAGTTGGTCTCTGGTTGCCAACGCTCGACGAAGGCACCAATCAGCGTCTCATCCACATGCTCGTGCATGATGTCCGGTAGATGACATAGCTCGGACGCAGACGCCATGTTACCCCACTCGGCATTCGGTGTGATACGCCATGAACGTAACTGCTTTCCTCACTGCTGGAACCTCAATGGTGGCACCGGCTGTATATATTTATATAACAACATATGAACATATTTAAGCAATCCATTGGACTTATTTGTAATAAGATTAAAAATTACAAGAAATAAAGTTTCATGCAACTTACAATGCGCTGGTACAGGAGGTACGCCACGTGGTTGACAAAACTCTTGAGGAGTTTAGGGCTCTCCGGACCTCCAGGAACGCTCACCCGTAATTCAGGGTCATATCTCACCTTCTTCTTTGATCGGGGTGGTTTTGCCCGCGAAGAAGAGGCTTCCTGAGGCTCCTCATCCACGTCCGGAGCGTCATCTCTTGGTATCCAGGCATTGCTGGTCTGGTCCTGAGTCCCCCATGTATTGGCCTGGTCCTACATTTATTAAATAAATCAGAAGTAATTACAATTTTTAAACAAATTCATGTTATACTAAATGTACTTACCATAGGCTGATGATAGGAAGCGTTCGGGTACACTGCCGGGTTCTCCTAAGGGTTGTGCTGATCCTCAGCCCCATCATAATAATACGAAGGGCTTTGATGAGGGCTCATATGCGGCGGTAGTATCGGTGGACTAAAAGTCGGCCTATAGTAGTTATTATGATCTATTGTATCAGAATAACCACGCAGCGGGCTCGCTCGGTAGTCCGGGTAGAACTGAGGCTCAGAATCTGCCCTATCTCCAGGAAACGAAGGCACCACCATTAAGCTCTGAGCGGAAATCATGCCCGCAACCACACTACTGTTACCGACTCCCGTTTGATAGGCGCCAGTCTCATCATCCCGGTAGCATACATTCCGCCGTTGCCTTCTCTCTGTCCTGTTCACCACTTCTTTAGTCCTAAACGACTGTTCGCGGACAAGGTTGCGGCGCCTCCTACGTGCGGTTCTTTCACCAGGCTCCATCTGCGGTTATATATCCACACATTTTAATCAAAATAATATATTCTGTATTCTGGATAAATACTACGCCGGAGAGTCGCCGAAATGTCGCCGAAAACGAAGGCAAGCCAGAACAAAACTGCAAATTCACACGTTACGTGTGATATGGCTCCACACGTTACGTGTGGAAACGTTTCACACGTAACGTGTGAATTTGCAGTTTCCAACTATCGGCGGCGACATTCCGGCGACACTCTGACGACATTCCGTCGTCTTCTCTGGCGCAATTTCCAGATTCCGGCGAAAAATATTTTCATCAAATAATACAATAAATTCAACAAAAATCATACTATTTTAACAAATCTACCAATACTATCACTTCCATTTGGATATTTTCACAATAATTCAACCTAAATCCTCAACACCATTTTATTCAAATCTAACCAATTTTCACCATTTCATACAAAAAAATACTTCAAAATTAAACAAAAAATCAACAACAACATCAAAAACATCTACACAACATAGATCTATCATCAAAAACATCTACACAACATAGATCTACCATCAAAAAACTTCAAACACTAGTGGAAAAAACACTTTTTGCTACTCCCTTTTAGAGGCGTACATAGTTCAAAACGCCTCAACAATGACTTAGGCAATCACTTTTTTTGGTTTTTGAGGCGGATAATTAATTTATACGCCTCAAAAATATCTTTTGAGGCGGGCAAATTAATATACGCCTCAACAAGTATCTGAAAAAACATTTCCCGCTAAAGTATTAGAGGCGGGCCAGGGTAAGGCCCGCATCTAATGCTAACTAATTGAGGCGGGCCAAGTAGCCCGCCTCAATTAAAGCTTATTGAGGCGGGCCTATTAAAGCCCGCCACAAAAAGTATGTCTAATAGAGGCGGGCATGTACATCGCGCTATTTACATCCGGATTATTTGAACCTAATTTCTATTGACAAGACCAGAATATTTTCATTCTATACTTGTCGTTCCTCTTCGAGCAGCCCTAATCCATCGATCTGAACACAGCCTCTTCGAGCACCTCTTCGAGTCGGCCTGCTCCTCTTCTCCGGCCTTTTCGCGGACCTTCGTTCGCTGGTGTCAACCGACCTCTTCGCCGACCTCTCACCAGGTAAGATTCTATAAACTTGTTTGAGTGCTCTTCGCTAGGGTCTCTCGGTTACTTCCTTTACTGATAATGTGGTGGCGACGACGACGAATGTTCCAAAATTCGACGGATCAGAATTTAGGGTTCAGAGGCGGTTCAGGGATGTGGTGGCGTTATCGGATCGGCTTTCTGAGCGTTACTGAGGGTTCTTCGTGTCTCTGCGACCGGATAAGGGCGTGATCGAGGGCCAGGTGATGGAGAAGACGGAGTTCGCGGAGCAGAGGAAGGCCGCGATCGAGAAGTACTTGAGGAAATTGGCGGCTCACCCGGTGCTTCGGAAGGGGAAGGAGCTCAGGGACTTCCTGGCGGCGGAAGACGGGGGTTTCTCGGCGGGGCTGGGGCTATGGTTGGTGTGCCGAGGGAGGCCGTCGGAAAAGGAGGAGGAGGAGGAAGAGATTGGTGGGGAGTGTTTAGAGAGGTGAAGCAGTCGGTTGTGAACGAGTAGGGATGATCAAAACCGCCGATGATTGAGGAGGATAAGGAATTTCTTGAGAGGAAGAAGAGGTTGGAAGAGATTGGAGTGCAGCTTAGCAGTTTCACTCAACAGGTCTCATTATTAGTGTTTGCCCTTTAATTAGCAATGCTTGATTTATAATTTAGGTTTTGGTATGGAATTGGACAGATGCTTGAGTATTTTGTTTGATCAATTCAGGAATTGGTATGGAATTTGAAACTTATTTTCTACTATTATTTCTAGAATTGGTATGGAACTAGTAACGTAACTGACTTTCTAACTTGGTTAATTTAGGAATCAATTTAGACATTGGGAATGAATTAAACCTAAGGAATGAGTGCAAAATCGGGGTTTGAGGACAAATGTCGGTATTGACTCAGTTGATTATATTGCTTACTAAAACTTGTGAGTTGTGTTGTTTCATCTAGCAGAGAGAATCGATTGGGTGGAATAGATGAACTCTACAATTTGAGTATGATGGTAAGCATCTTTTTCTGTAGGCGGAGGGGCTTGTTACTGCACAACAAGAGCTGGGGCAAACCATGGGTGAGCTGGGACTGATGTTCATGAAGCTGGTGAAATTTGAGAACCAAGAAGCTGTTTTGGAGTCCCAAAGAAGAAGAGCCGCTGACATGAAGAATGTGGCAACTGCAACAATCAAAGCAAGCCGTCTGTATCGGAGTTTAAATGACAAAACAACCTCTCATCTGGTAATTTTCTGGTTTTGCAATGTATTCTTCCTGCCATATGAATTCCTAGCTTTGTTAGACATGCTTTATGATGTGATCCGAGCCCACCTGGGTCCGCCTTCCCATGGTCTGCCTCGATCGGCGGTCTGACCCAGCGGCCCAGTCCACGGTCTGCCTCAATCGGCGGTCTGACCGCTGGCGCCCTGATCACAGAGCAGGGCTGCAGCCCCTACACCCCAACCTGGAGGGAGGCTTGCGCTTGTTAATCCCCCAGGATGTTGGAGGGGGGAATCGAACCCCCGACCCTTTGATATGAGGGCAGTGGAATACCCATCATATCACCAATTGAGCTGCAGCCCAATTGGTGATATGATGGGTATTCCATTGCCCTCATATCAAAGGGTCGGGGGTTCGATTCCCCCCTCCAACATCCTGGGGGATTAACAAGCGCAAGCCTCCCTCCAGGTTGGGGTGTAGGGGCTGCAGCCCTGTTCTGTGATCAGGGCGCCAGCGGTCAGACCGCCGATTGAGGCAGACCGTAGGCTGGGCCGCTGGGTCAGACCGCCGATCGAGGTAGACCATGGGAAGGCGGACCCAGGTGGGCTCGGATCACATCACCTTTGAGTGTTAGAAGGAGCTCGTGAGTGTTGTGTGAAGCTTTAAGGTGTTGGGAGATCGAACCATAGACAAATCGAAGCAAACAAATCGATTTTGGGGTAAGAAATTCTCCATGGCTGTCGAGCTTCCCCTTCGCCACTGTTTGTCCACCGCACCCAGCGGCAAGGCCCACCGCACCCGCGGCGAGGCTTGTCCGAAGGTGTGTTCTTGGAGTTTTGGCTTGGGGCTTGGCTCGATTCCTTTGATTTCTTCTTGTATTCTTTTAGATTCATATATAAGTGTATTGAATCTAACTTAGGGTCTTGTTATGGGCCATTTCTTAGGGATTTAATATCCAAGATTTGCTCCAGTTTCAGATCCAGGAACTAGACGTTGCTCAGCTTGGTTCGAACTTGTCGGATCTAAGGCAAGTGGCGGTTCGCTCTTGCTCATCATTCCATATTTCAATTATTTATCAATCGTTTTGTTGTTAAATAATTTGGGATGATTGTTAAGTATGTTGGAAACGGTTTGATAACGTTATGTGATTAAAAACTGATATTATACTAGGTTGTATATTCTGCTAGAACCGACGCTAGTATATTGTAGATTTTGTGTAGGTGAAGACCTTAAGGGACTTTGATGTGTTTTATTGTGTGTGTGTTTAGATTATTAAATCTAGGATGTTTGCCAGGTGGGCATAAATAGATAGTTGTACAGGAAGAGCCGTGATGGTTCTGTGAGATGTGGTTATGTGTTTATCTGTTTAGTCAGAACGAGTATTTGTAGGGACAATGGATGAGAGGTCATGTCATCTCTTTATAATAAATTTGTAAGTCATTGACTAACTTCTATACTCGAGTGGAGTAAGAAGTGGTGCACTCTGCATGTGTCACAACCCGGTTCGATATGTGTTTCGCGAGTGGCGGGACATGTATGTTAAAAGCTTATAACGTGATGTGTGTGTGTGTTGACATTTAATAAGATACGTGCCATGAGTATGCACATAATTAAAATGCCTTGACCATAATAATAAAGTGCCGTATGAGTAAGCACTTATTTAAAATGTTTGGCGAGTAGTGCAGCTAGGCGCTAGTGCAGCTAGGAAAAGCTCGTCTTAGTTGTAGATCGCTCGTATGCGATACTGTGATTCTGTGATTGTGTGTACATTATAAATTAATGTTCCCCAACATTTGTCATGTTTCCTATAAGGCTCATTTCTTTGGAGTCTTCTTTTGGGATTGATTGATGTGAGACTCGATCTCCAGAATCTTCTCTTGTGCATACCTCGTGTTTATTCCAGTAGGAGTATGATGGTTGACTATCGTCATCGGTTATTATTCGAGAAGCGATGAGTCTAACCTAATACGACTGCTTCGAACCACTCTGCTTTGTACCCTTGCTAGTCTATTCATGTAGACTAACCAACCGTATTATTCCTTGCATGGTTGGCTGGTGTCATCCGTTCGATTCGGCACATCAGTAGTGTTGAAGATCCGTGAAGGCTAGAACGACTATGAAGATGAACGGTGTTTTGACAATTTGTTTTGTCGTTTTGTATTTAAGAGTCTTCCGCTGTTGTATTTCTGATTAATTGGGTCATTTTTGGAATCGTGTAATTCCGCGACCATGTGGTTTAATAAAAGTTATGATTTTAGTATTGTAACTATCTTTAAGACAGTTATGTCATCGGAAAAGCATGTGGTGACTTCGGGGTTTACGTCCGGGGTCATCGGCAGTAGCGCTTTCAAATGGTGTTAAATTTGGGGGTGTTACAGGAATGGTATCAGAGCTAAAATTTGTTTTCCAAGAGCTCTGAGTTTTCAAATAAAAAGCCGTTCATAGTCGTGCCTTCTACAGTCTGACATGGAAGTTTGCTTCTGTGTCTAGAAAGACTAAGACTCTCTGTTTGTCACCCGTAGTTGAGGGTGCATTCTGTTCTCTTCTGAAGGACTCGGAAGGAGTCGAGGTGGTTTTGCCATCTCCAGTTAGACTTGTGTTTCAGTTCTCTTGTCAGGATTTGAGGTTATAGAACCTAGTATTCCGGTTTGGAGTTCATCTAGGAAAGTTTACCAAGTAGATATAATCTAAGTTAGTTTTATTACATTAAGTATTTTGGAGAGATATTAATGTGTAAGATACTTGGACTTTGATCGGTAATTATATGGTGAACCCGAGGGACATTATTCGCACTGATGCTGAGCCGAGCAATGACCCGAGACCAGGTACAAGAATTGTTCCAGACTCTGTGGAGGAACACGAGTCTATGTCGCAGAATAATCCGGGAGGCAATGGCCAAGCTTCGGCCAACGCTCCAGTAGTTTTTGATGCAGCAGCTGTTGCAGCTATTCGAGAGATTATGATACAAGTACTCGCCGAGGCTAGGCAACCTGCAGCACCACAGGCACAAGCTGTGCCAATTCCCCCAATGGTTCCTAGGTTTGAAGAGCCAGCTGTTTGTGTGCACCAAGAAGAGGCGGTCAGGAAGAGAGGTGATTATGGTCGAGTGCTGAAGACCATTACCTCTTTGAGATCTGACCATTATAATGGCAAAGGAGAGCCAGTTAGAGCTGCTCATTGGTTTTCCCACATGGAGCGGTTGTTCCGCAACGTGGATTGCACCGAGGCTGAGAAAGTGCAGATAGCCTCTCTTCAGTTAAAAGAAGAAGCTAGTGAATGGTGGGAGAACACTGGGTTGGCTGATCGAGTTGATTTGAACTGGGCTATGTTCAAGACGAAGATGATACACCGTTTCTTTTCCCGATCTATGAGGGACGAGAAGCACAAGGAGTTCATGCATCCAGATATAGAGGGATTGAAAGTCACTGAGCTTGCGACTAAGTTCAATCACTTGTTGCAATACGCTGGGTCAGATGTAACCAACGAGGAGCAGAAGATCTGGCACTTCCATGACTGGATGGGTCCAGACATTAAGCCACTGATGGTGCGTCACGGATGTTCTACTTTGGAGCAGTACGTGGATGCAGCCTACAAGCTGGAAGTGACTCTGGAAGAGTCTACCAAGAAGAGGAATCACCAGAAGTTGGTGCAAGAACAATCTCAGGCGAGCGGATTTAAACGTCCTGCGCCACCGTCTAACCTTGCTAAGTCAAGCAAGGCAAAGACAGAGATGACTCAAGGAGAGTCGACACAACGATCTGGTCAGGACCAGGGTCTGATCCAGTGTTTCAATTGTGGTGCCGTTGGGCACAGGAGCAGTATGTGCCAAAAGGAAAGGAAAGCATGCTTTGGCTGTGGAATGTTTGGGCACATGCAGAAGTTTTGTTGGCTGGAAAGGCAAAAAGGATTGGAGTCGCAGCAAGGGTCTGCTAATCAGAATAACCGGCCTGAGTATAAACCGGTGGAGGCTCCAAGTCCTTTGATGCAGACAACTGTACAGAATAAAGGGAAGGCCCCAGTAGCTTCTGGAAGTCAAGGTCAACGTCTTTACGTGATACGTGAGGCGGATGGGCCTGATGTTCCATTTGCTTAAAGCTTTCTACTTTTGTTGTAGGTTGTAGATGTGGGTGTTTACCCAGTCTTTTGTTATGAATGGTTGTGTTAGTAAGTTTAATTAGGCAGCAGGGTTTGTAACCTTTTGTTGTAAATATTCTTGCTAATATAAATATATGGTTGAACCCCAGAAGATTGGAGCAGTTGCGCAGTAAGGTTGTACCGTTGGTACGAGTTTTGTGCTCCAAGTTAGAAACCGAAGAGGTTACTTGGGAGACTGAGGCGGGTATGCTTAGATAATTTCCCTAATTGTTGTCGGCCTTGAATGATGCAAGTTTCGGGGTCGAAACTTAAAATAAGGGGGTAGTAATGTAATACCCCGTAATTTTTAAGGGTATTTTGAAATTTTATTTTTCTTATGCCCGGATTGCTAGACGGATTTAATTCAGAGAAGATCGGATACTCTGTAATATGTTATGAGCTCTGTAAAATTTTCTGAGCATTATATAATACAGTTGAAGTGTTTTCGGGGTTAATTTGTCATTAGTGTACGAATATATTTAACCCGGGGTTAAAAGAACTCGTACCCATACTTTCCTCGCCCATACAAGTGCGACCTTTTAGCAAAATCGTCATAACTCTTGATTCCATAATCCATTCAATGTGACATTTGGAAGGATTAAAATAGACTTCTAGATCTAACTTCTAGATTTGGAATCACCTCATTTGGAGTTCGGAGCTGAGAGAACGGCCCCGTCGAAGTCAGGACGATTTCTTGATGGTCTCGGCCGCACCCGCGGCAAGTCGGCCACCGCACCCGCGGCGAGCGCTGACAGCTTCATCTTCGCGATAAGATTTCCGAAGTTCTATCCATTTGCCCACTTGATCCACTTGTTGTCTCTTGTTCCCTTGACTTCGTGGGTTGTTGTTCCCTTGTCCCCTTGCTTGTCCCCTTAGAGGAAGCTCGAGTTGAGCTATAAAAGGAGATCAAATCCGAAGCCAAGCTTCTTCTTCTTCTTCTTCTTCTTCTTCTTCTTCTTCCTCCTCTGTTTTTCTGGTTTTTCACCATTGTTGAGCAGCTTGTGAGCTTCGTTTGTGTGAGATTTGAGATCCCTTTGAGTGTTAGAAGGAGCTCGTGAGTGTTGTGTGAAGCTTTAAGGTGTTGGGAGATCGAACCATAGACAAATCGAAGCAAACAAATCGGTTTTGGGGTAAGAAATTCTCCATGACTGTCGAGCTTCCCCTTCGCCACTGTCTGTCCACCGCACCCAGCGGCAAGGCCCACCGCACCCGCGGCGAGGCTTGTCCGAAGGTGTGTTCTTGGAGTTTTGGCTTGGGGCTTGCCTCGATTCCTTTGATTTCTTCTTGTATTCTTTTAGATTCATATATAAGTGTATTGAATCTAACTTAGGGTCTTGTTATGGGCCATTTCTTAGGGATTTAATATCCAAGATTTGCTCCAGTTTCAGATCCAGGAACTAGACGTTGCTCAGCTTGGTTCGAACTTGTCGGATCTAAGGCAAGTGGCGGTTCGCTCTTGCTCATCATTCCATATTTCAATTATTTATCAATCGTTTTGTTGTTAAATAATTTGGGATGATTGTTAAGTATGTTGGAAACGGTTTGATATCGTTATGTGATTAAAAACTGATATTATACTAGGTTGTATATTCTGCTAGAACCGACGCTAGTATATTGTAGATTTTGTGCAGGTGAAGACCTTAAGGGACTTTGATGTGTTTTATTGTGTGTGTGTTTAGATTATTAAATCTAGGATGTTTGCCAGGTGGGCATAAATAGATAGTTGTGCAGGAAGAGCCGTGATGGTTCTGTGAGATGTGGTTGTGTGTTTATCTGTTTAGTCAGGACGAGTATTCGTAGGGACAATGGATGAGAGGTCCTGTCATCTCTTTATAATAAATTTGTAAGTCATTGACTAACTTCTATACTCGAGTGGAGTAAGAAGTGGTGCACTCTGCAGGTGTCACAACCCGGTTCGATATGTGTTTCGCGAGTGGCGGGACATGTATGTTAAAAGCTTATAACGTGATGTGTGTGTGTGTTGACATTTAATAAGATACGTGCCATGAGTATGCACATAATTAAAATGCCTTGACCATAATAATAAAGTGCCGTATGAGTAAGCACTTATTTAAAATGTTTGGCGAGTAGTGCAGCTAGGCGCTAGTGCAGCTAGGAAAAGCTCGTCTTAGTTGTAGATCGCTCGTATGCGATACTGTGATTCTGTGATTGTGTATACATTATAAATTAATGTTCCCCAACATTTGTCATGTTTCCTATAAGGCTCATTTCTTTGGAGTCTTCTTTTGGGATTGATTGATGTGAGACTCGATCTCTACAATCTTCTCTTGTGCATACCTCTTGTTTATTCCAGTAGGAGTATGATGGTTGACTATCGTCATCGGTTATTATTCGAGAAGCGATGAGTCTAACCTAATACGACTGCTTCGAACCACTCTACTTTGTACCCTTGCTAGTCTATTCATGTAGACTAACCAACCGTATTATTCCTTGATGGTTGGCTGGTGTCATCCGTTCGATTCGGCACATCAGTAGTGTTGAAGATCCATGAAGGCTAGAACGACTATGAAGATGAACGGTGTTTTGACAATTTGTTTTGTCGTTTTGTATTTAAGAGTCTTCCGCTGTTGTATTTCTGATTAATTGGGTCGTTTTTGGAATCGTGTAATTCCGCGACCATGTGGTTTAATAAAAGTTATGATTTTAGTATTGTAACTATCTTTAAGACAGTTATGTCGTCGAAAAATCCTGGGGTGACTTCGGGGTTTACGTCCGGGGTCATCGGCAGTAGCGCTTTCAAATGGTGTTAAATTTGGGGGTGTTACAGCTGACTTCCCCTAACCTACAACAGCAACCGCTGGCTGTGCAGTTTCCTGAGTTGGCTGATGGCATCAACTTCGAGCTCAAGTCAGGATTGATCCACTTGCTCCCCCACTTCCATGGGATGAGTTGAGAAGACCCCAATAAGCATCTGTCGGAGTTCCATGCCGTATGGACTAGCATGAAGCCTAGAGGAGTGACTGAAGACCAGATCAAGCTGAGGGACTTTCCTTTCTCTCTGAAGGATTCGGCCAATGACTCGTTCTACTACTTGACCCTAGGGAGCATTGACACGTGGGCCAAGATGAAGAAGGCCTTCCTAGAGAAGTACTTCTCTGCAACTAAGCTCAACAGCCTGAAGAGGAGCATCAGCAACATTGAATAGCAAGCTGCTGAATCGTTGTATGAGTACTACGGAAGGTTCAAGAGGCTGATATCTAGCTGCCCCTACCATGGATATTCTGACCAGGACCTCGTACTTTATTTGTATAGAGGTCTTCTTGATGACGAGCGTCGGTGGTGAACGCTGCATGTGGAGGGAACATCTTAAACAAGACTCCAGCTGTGGCATATGAGGTTTTCTTTGAGCTATCTGAGGGCTCAAGACAGTTTAGTAAGAGGGCGGGCGCCGAATCAGTGAGAGTTGTAGATTCTCAGCCAAACTCCACTCTACTCTCTGAGATGGCTGAGATGAAGGAGATGATGAGGAGATACAAGATGAAGGGTGGCCAGCAGCAGGTCAAGTCATGTGGGATATGCCAAGACACGATGCATCCAACCGATGCATGTCCCACGCTGCAGGAACCCACTGCTGAGGTGAACGCCATTGGAGGATATGGCCCTCCAAGGCCAAGATATGACCTATATTCCAACACGTACAATCCAGGGTGGAGAGATCACCCCAATCTGAGGTATGGGAACCAGTAGAGTACTCCTCAAGGCCAGGAGAATCAAGAGTATCAACCAAGGCCACCACAATTCCTACCCCGCCCACAACAATATTAACAGCCTGGGGGTCAATCACAACAATTTCGAGCTCCATATGACCAAAGACCCCAAGGTCAAGGTTCAAGTTCATCTATGTCCAGTGATGACCAGATCAGGGCTATTGCCCAGAGTGTCACGATGTTGGCTGGCACTGTGAACTCCATGGGGTCACAACTCCATGCGGTGGTCAAGCATCAAGAGACTCTCACTCAGAGCATGATCCAGCATCAACAAGAGACGAAGTCTAGTATTCAGAATCTGGAAAAACAAGTGGGGTAGATCTCCATAGCAGTGAGCAAGCTGGAAGCTCGGGAATCGAGGAAACTACCATCTCAAATGGAAGTCAACCCGAGAGAGATTGTTTGTGCCATGACGCTAAGGAGCAGTGAGGAAGTAGACATCAGTCGTGGCCAACAGAAAGTTTTCCGCGACCGCGGAGAAGGAGGCCGCGATCGCGGATTGGCTACTGACGAGGAGGAGAAAATCGATGTTTTTCCGCGACCGCGGACAGAATTCCGCGATCGCGGAAAAATCTATTCTGAAGGGGAGCTGTTCGAGGATAATCCGCGACCGCGGACAAAATTCCGCGATCGCGGAAACATCACTAGAGACGAGGATAAGACTGAAGACGATCCGCGATCGCGGACAGATATCCGCAATCGCGGAAAAGCCCCTGGGGCTCCGACATCCAAGATACATATGTGCGCCCCGACTTCCCTCCGCTCAACACATTGAAGCCTCCCGCTCCCTTCCCTGAGGCTCTAAAGGACACTAGAAGGTCGGCGAATGATAAGGAACTGTTCGAGACCTTCAACAACTACGAGGTAAATATTCCCTTACTCAAGCTGGTAAATAGCATCCCTCGTTATGCTAAATTCTTGAAGGGGCTATGCACAATAAAGAGAAAGAAGGGGGTAAAGGAGAAGAAGAAAGTCCAAGTTAGTGAGAATGTATCCTCTATGCTGCAAAATCGGTTACCGAAGAAGGCAAGTGATCCGGGCATGTTCACTATTCCCTACAAGATTAGGGGCACCTTGTTCGACAAGGCCATGCTTGATTTGGGTGCCTCCATTAATGTGTTGCCTCTCTCACTGTACGAGTCTTTGGAGGTCGGACCATTAGAGAAGACAAGGATTGTGATCCAGCTGGCGGACAATTCCTATGTCTACCTCAAATGAGTGGTGCAGGACGTGCTGGTAGAAGTTGACAAGTTGATATTCCCTGCAGACTTCTTTGTGATGGATACGGGGCAGGATAAGGATGCAGCCCCTGTGATGCTAGGGAGGCCGTTTATGAACACGGCGGGGACAAAAATTGATGTGAGCAGGGGTTCGCTCACAATGGAATTCGACGGGGTGAGGGTCGGATTCAGCATAGATGATGCAAAGCGACACCCTCCGGATGGAAAACCCGAGTGCTCAATCGATGTGAGCAACCCAAGTTGAGTAGGAAAGTACCAGGTCGAGCCACGACAATAACTAAGGCGTTGTCCGGGAGGCAACCCGAGGTATGTAGTTCTTTCTCGTCTTTTCATTCTATGTTTTTAGTTATTTATGTGCTCGTTTGCTTTTGTTTTGTTCTTGTTTTTGCGTTTAGACTAACCTGCAGGAAAGAGACCCGGAGCCACATTGAAGACGGTGAACTAGGCACCAGAGTCTTTTCCGCGGGCGCAGAAATTTTTCTACGGTCGCGGAAAAGTTACAGTAAGCCCCCTTTCCTAAAAAAATCAAAAAAAAAGTGTTCGGCGTTTTTCCGCGATCGCGGCCTTATTTCCGCGATCGCGGCCCAGCTGTCGGTGTTTTATTTTGAGAGATGGTGCACATCATGCTGCCGAGGAGGAGACATTCGTCCCACATTTGTATTTGGCACCGATGGTGGCCCCACATTCGACAGCTGAGGAGGATGAACACTAGATCCCACACCACAATTACATCTGGGTTCCACCATGTGTTCGTTGAAGGCCATACAGCCCCGATTTCTTTGATATTCCACTACACCTTATAGTGAATTCCTTTTGGTTGCACGGTGGAGTTTGTTTGAAGACCGGCGCGACACCAGAGACATGTGCTTTTATTGATATACCGTCAGCCACAACTTTCGTGTCCAAGCCAACTCGGCGACGGTTGTGAGTACTTTTTTGCTTTTCCCTGTGCTTCATCTTTTTGTCTTTCATTACACTGAGGACAATGCAATGTTTAAGCATGGGAGAGTGTTCTATACTTGCTAGTCGCTGAGGAGAAAGAGAAAAAAAATTTGAAAAAACCAAAAATTTGAAAAAATGCAAAAATAGAAATCCTGGGATAAGTCGAAAACCCAAAAGGGCAGCTTAGGTAATAAGCAGGTGGCTTGGACCAGCATTAGGCTGGGGTAATAATTGGTCAAGAGTGATGTGAGTTTATTGTGATCCCATCTATTGAAAAATGAAATGAGTGGTTTGGTGAAAACCCAAAAGGGCGCCTTGGCAAAATGAGTGAAAAGAAGAAGAGTGAATATTAGGATTCCTCATTTTTTCTTGGCGTGGTGACATAAGAGGAGGTGATATAAGGAGGATTCGGATAGGTCACTCTGTGAGGCATAAGAAGATAGATGGAGGCTAGGATTAGATTTTTTTCACTCTATGGTGTTCGGGTTAAGCTTGGGGGAAGTACTCTGCTTTCTATTAAGCTTGGTTGTGTGTTGTATTTATTGTGCTGGTGCCTTGGAGGTTCATGTTTAGGTGCAATTCTTAGTGGAGATGGTTTTTCTGTGCTTCCTGATACCTTGGGGATTTGATTGGAGGAGTAGGTTTATATTAGCTTACTCGAGGACGAGGAAGGTTTAAGCATGGGGGAATTTGATCAGCGCTACTTTGTAGGGTTTAACTAGGAGTTGTTACCGGTGTTTTGGGTACCATTTGGAGATGTTTAGAGCACAATTGTAGAGATTGGAGTTGAGAAGTAGAAGTGAAGATATGGTGGTTTGGAGAAGCTTAAATGAAGATTTAGAAGATGAAGAGAAGAAACCACATAGAAGACGAAGGAAGGCTGGAGAAAGAAGCTAAGTGGAGCCACAGAGTCAAAACCTCGATCGCGGGGCTGAGGCCGCGGTCGCGGGAATCTACGAAAGGCGAGAAGTGAAGAACGCGAAGTTCCGCGATCGCGGAAGAGCAAGGCCCGCGGTCGCGGACAAGTCAAGAGCGCGAGAGGAAAAAAAGGAATTTTCCGTGATCGCGGAAATTCTTCCGCGGTCACGGAAATATGGATCATGCGCGCCGAGTCCATTTCATCAGACGATCCGAAGTTTTACTTTTATATTATTTCCCTTTTCTTTTATTTTCTTTATTTCGTTTACATTATTTTATGTCCTTTTAAAACTATGTTTGTTATCTTTTGAGCATTATGTTTTTGGGCTAGGTTATTTAACCTAGTTTCCCTAGCAGCTTCTATGATGGATTATTCAGTTTTAGTTTTACAGTCAATATTGTTTTCCCTTTGATTTATGAAGAACTAAGCACCATTTGCTTAGTCCGACAATTGAAGCCTTCATTTGATATATGATTGTGAGGTTATAATTCTATTCCTATTCCTTTGGATTATATATTTTCTCTTGAACTTATTCCTATTGATTCTTATTGATTTGACTGGTCTGGCCAACTAGTTGATATTAGTAATTGTCTATTGCTAGGGTTTGAATATTTCGGGTTGAGATTCCTTATCTTGTGTAGCAAACATGATATTCTAAGACTGGTAGGACTAGTTTATTGTGAAAGAGAATTGATTATATGTTAAATACTGCGGGTTGTGGTGTTGCATGTATCCTGGTTAATTCCTATGCGTCCTGCAGCTATTGTTCTAAATCTTGATGGTTTCTTGTGCGTTCGATAGTTAGGGTTATCAGGACTGGTAGGACTGGTAACTAATTCAGAATAGGGACATGAATAATCATAGGAAGGAATAAAGATAATCTAGGATCAATCAATCAAATGAATGGTGGATATTTGTTTGGCTAAGTGTTTTTCCCAATTTGATTACAAACCTTTGCTTTTGTTTCCTTTGTTTACTTGTTTACAAACAACCAACCAAAACACCCCTTTGTTACTATTGCATGCAAACTTACATTAAGAAAGACAACTCCTCCCTGTGGGATTCGACCCTTGCTTGCCTGTTCTACTAGTTTAGGTTTTTAAGGATTACTTTGATAAGGCGATACGACTTTAGCCTCCGTCAAATTGGCGCCGTTGCCGGGGAGGCAAGTTTGGATTTTTCTTTGTGTGTGTTTGTGTGCCAATTTTTGTGTGGACCTATCTTATGGTCCACACCCGTGCTCCTGACTCTCCTCTTCTTGCTTGTGATTCAGAGATTGAGAGGACCCTAGAAGAGTCGCAGAGTCAATAGGTCTTTGGTCTTTGATAACCCAACTTTTGAGATGGTCGAAGAAGCACCCACGTTGAGGCAGCTGACTGCCCCTAACCTGCAACATCAACCGCTGGCTGTGCAGTTTCCTGAGTTGGCCGATGACGTCAACCTCGAGCTCAAGTCAGGGTTGATCCACTTGCTCCCCCACTTCCATGGGATGAGTGGAGAAGACCCCAATAAGCATCTGTCAGAGTTCTATGCCGTATGCACTAGCATGAAGCCCAGAGGAGTGATTGAAGACCAGATCAAGATGAGGGCCTTTCCTTTCTCTCTGAAGGATTCGGCCAATGACTGGTTCTTCTACTTGACCCCAGAGAGCATTGACACGTGGGCCAAGATGAAGAAGGCCTTCCTAGAGAAGTACTTCTCTGCAACTAAGCTCAACAGCCTGAAGAGGAGCATCAGCAACATTGAATAGCAAGCTGCTGAATCGTTGTATGAGTACTACGGAAGGTTCAAGAGGCTGATATCTAGCTGCCCCTACCATGGATATTCTGACCAGGACCTCGTACTTTATTTGTATGGAGGTCTTCTTGATGACGAGCGTCGGTGGTGAACGCTGCATGTGGAGGGAACATCTTAAACAAGACTCCAGCTGCGGCATATGAGGTTTTCTTTGAGCTATCTGAGAGCTCAAGACAGTTTAGTAAGAGGGTGGGCGCCCAATCAGTGAGAGCTGTAGATTCTCAGCCAAACTCCACTCTACTCTCTAAGATGGCTGAGATGAAGGAGATGATGAGGAGATACATGATGAAGGGTGGCCAGCATCAGGTCAAGTCATGTGGGATATGCCAAGACACGATGCATCCAATCGATGCATGTCCCACGCTGCAGGAACCCACTGCTGAGGTGAACGCCATTGGAGGATACGACCCTCCAAGGCCAAGATATGACCTGTACTCCAACACGTACAATCCAGGGTGGAGAGATCACCCCAATCTGAGGTACGAGAACCAGCAGAGTACTCCTTAAGGCCAGGAGAATCAAGAGTATCAACCAAGGCCACCACAATTCCTATCCCGCCCACAACAATATCAGCAGCCTGGGGGTCAACCACAACAATTTCCAGCTCCAAATGACCAAAGTCCCCAAGGCCAAGGTTCAAGTTCATCTATGTCCAGTGATGACCAGATCAGGGCCCTTGCCTAGAGTGTCACGACGTTGGTTGACACTGTGAACTCCATGGGGTCACAACTCCATGCGGTGGTCAAGCATGAAGAGACTCTCACTCAGAGCATGATCCAGCATCAACAAGAGACGAAGTCTAGTATTCAGAACCTGGAAAAACAAGTGGGGCAGATCTCCATAGCAGTGAGCAAGCTGGAAGCTCGAGAATCGGGGAAACTACCATCTCAAACGGTAGTCAACCCGAGAGAGAATGTTTGTGCCATGACGCTAAGGAGCGGTGCGGAAGTAGACATCAGTCGTGGCCAACAGAAAGTTTTCCGCGACCGCAGAGAAGAAGGCCGCGATCGCGGATTGGCTACTGACGAGGAGGAGAAAATCGACGTTTTTCCGCGAACGCGGACAGAATTCCGCGATCGCGGAAAAATCTATTCTGAAGAGGTGATGTTCGAGGATAATCCGCGACCGCGGACAGAATTCCGCAATCGCGGAAACGTCACTGGAGACGAGGATAAGACTGAAGACGATCCGCGACCGTGGACAGATATCCGCGATCGCGGAAAAGCCCATGGGGCTCCAGCCTCTCTCGAAGACATCCAAGATACATATGTACGCCCCGACTTCCCTCCGCTCAGCACATTGAAGCCTCCCGCTCTGATGAGAAACAACCCTCCAAAGGTGTGGCTTGTTTCCTCTAGAAGCTAGATCTAGACCAAGGGGAGCCTTCTTCTCCTTCCTAATCTTGAGAGTCTTCCAAATGGCAGCCAAGAGAAAGAGGGGAGACGCCGGACTGAAGGCTGACTGGCCGGAGCTCCGGTTGAATGGGCCGCCGGTGAAGTGACCAAGGAAACCTCCCTTGGAGGTTCCTTGACCGAACGAGCTAGGATCTGGATTTGTTGGTTGTTTGGAGTGAGAATTCGTGAGCGATGGAGGGAGAGAAATGCAAGAGAGAGATAGAGATTTGGGTTGAAGTTTAGTGGCTGCCTAGGGGAGGATTCCTCTAACCCAAGGCAATGCCACTCTCTTTAATCTTCAACTAAATGAACAAGGAAGCCAAGGAGTGGCTTATATAGTTCTAGGGTTTTGGTCGACTAGGAGCCCATATGCAAATGGGTCCACACGCCCACAAATAAAAGGAAACTCTAATGGGCCTTAGTGAGTTAAAGCCCATATCCAATGGCTCTTCACACTCACTAAGGCAAGGCTAGAATTATGAAACTAAATAACCAAAATAGAAAGGGGATAAAAGCCTTAGAGGCTTGGATATAGACGCGCGCATAAATGCCTTGGAATCGAAGCATGGTCGATGCTTGAGTGTCGTGGCATTGATGCGCCGGCATCTTGGTGGTCAAGGTCTTGAATCCTTGTTGATGGGTGGTTGACACTCATCACTCTCCCCTTCTTGAAGGAGAATTGTCCTCAATTCGATCATCGGGGACCGGGGGCACATAAGGGCCGAAGTCCGCCACAAGGAATGCGGTGCGGGCCTCGAGAAGCATCGGCATAAAAGCATCATCGACAAGCCGCTTGAGCAAGTGGGAGGCGTCACGGCCGCACGGGTGAGGTTTGCAGCCGTGCCCACATGGAATCCGTGCCAACAGTGGAGGCATGTGCGCCGAGGGCCTGAAACAAGCAAACTCAACAAGGAATGGAAAAGTTAGCCAACGGTGCGGGGGAACCCTAAGGATGGCTCTAAGCAAGTCATCGGGGGGGGGGGCGAGGGCACCTAGAGTCAAAGATATAGCACATCCCAAAATGCAGCCACCAAAATCTCCAAAAACGAGTCACTAAAGAGGGTGCCCAAACCACCACAATAGCATTAGGGATTCCATGGAAAGGTGCCTCAAAGCCAATTGGAAAGGGAGCTAACCCGGTTGTAGGTGTCGGTAGTAGACAAGAAATGTCATCAGCTCTCCTAGGGGTTGTCTCACCTAAAACATACATGGAATCCCTCCCCTTCTTACGCGTGTACAATCCCATTAGAAAAACCATAGCTAGGTCTTCCCAAGGGGTGGATGGACGGGCAAAGGGTGTGTAAGGGCCGGGGGGATGTAACCGAGGCAAAGGGGGAGCAAGTGTCGGTGCCAAGGTATAATACTCAAAGGTGGCGAAGGGTGTTGCGATTCCAAACTCTATATGGCACATGATGGAATCCTTAAGTAACAATTGCCTAAACGGGACTCGAAGGACACTAGGATCACGCTCTCAGATAGGGGAAATATCAGCCCAAAAATGTCTCGCAAGGGTACCCAAGGGCCATTCCACGGCCATGCATCCCCGACGGTAGTGATGGCGGAAGCAAGGCGCACGCCTCCTTCAGTGGGCCAGCCAAAGGGCGCCGACCTCCATGGGGGTGGGTTTGTGGAGGTCCATCAAATTGCGACAAGGAACCGCTCACGGTGATGGGCGGCGGCCAGCCAAGTCGCGGTTCCTCCAAGGGCGCGGCCATCATAGCGGGCGAGGGCACCGAGGCCCGGGCTTGTGCGGGCACCAACGCCGATGGGGGCTCATGCACCGTGGCTTGTGGGAGCGAACGCACCTGAGGCGGTGGAGATGCCGGCTTCGGTGCCGACGACGGCGCAGCTCTCGGTGTCGGCTGGAACGCGAGCACGGGGGCTAATGTGGTGACCTCCATGGGGCTCCCGGCCTCGTCGATGACCTCAGCAATGATCTCGTCACGGTGGCCCACGAGGAGGGTGAAAGCCAAAGGGGGCTGAGTAAGGCGCGTGGCAGCGGTGGGAGCGGCCGTGGCTGCGACTGGAGTGGGGAGCGGTTATCAGCGGGGGGGCGAGGGCACCTAGAGTCAAAGATATAGCACATCCCAAAATGCAGCCACCAAAATCTCCAAAAACGAGTCACTAAAGAGGGTGCCCAAACCACCACAATAGCATTAGGGATTCCATGGAAAGGTGCCTCAAAGCCAATTGGAAAGGGAGCTAACCCGGTTGTAGGTGTCGGTAGTAGACAAGAAATGTCATCAGCTCTCCTAGGGGTTGTCTCACCTAAAACATACATGGAATCCCTCCCCTTCTTACGCGTGTACAATCCCATTAGAAAAACCATAGCTAGGTCTTCCCAAGGGGTGGATGGACGGGCAAAGGGTGTGTAAGGGCCGGGGGGATGTAACCGAGGCAAAGGGGGAGCAAGTGTCGGTGCCAAGGTATAATACTCAAAGGTGGCGAAGGGTGTTGCGATTCCAAACTCTATATGGCACATGATGGAATCCTTAAGTAACAATTGCCTAAACGGGACTCGAAGGACACTAGGATCACGCTCTCAGATAGGGGAAATATCAGCCCAAAAATGTCTCGCAAGGGTACCCAAGGTCCATTCCACGGCCATGCATCCCCGACGGTAGTGATGGCGGAAGCAAGGCGCACGCCTCCTTCAGTGGGCCAGCCAAAGGGCGCCGACCTCCATGGGGGTGGGTTTGTGGAGGTCCATCAAATTGCGACAAGGAACCGCTCACGGTGATGGGCGGCGGCCAGCCAAGTCGCGGTTCCTCCAAGGGCGCGGCCATCATAGCGGGCGAGGGCACCGAGGCCCGGGCTTGTGCGGGCACCAACGCCGATGGGGGCTCATGCACCGTGGCTTGTGGGAGCGAACGCACCTGAGGCGGTGGAGATGCCGGCTTCGGCGCCGACGACGGCGCAGCTCTCGGTGTCGGTTGGAACGCGAGCACGGGGGCTAATGTGGTGACCTCCATGGGGCTCCCGGCCTCGTCGATGACCTCAGCAATGATCTCGTCACGGTGGCCCACGGGGAGGGTGAAAGCCAAAGGGGGCTGAGTAAGGCGCGTGGCAGCGGTGGGCGCGGCCGTGGCTGCGACTGGAGTGGGGAGCGGTTGTGGCGCGATTGGTCGTGGGAGGGGCCAATAAG
Organism: Rheum nobile; assembly: GCA_027886185.1. Lineage (NCBI taxonomy): Eukaryota > Viridiplantae > Streptophyta > Magnoliopsida > Caryophyllales > Polygonaceae > Rheum > Rheum nobile. The sequence goes on along the minus strand of WOAB01000761.1, from coordinate 117,572 downwards.
GGGCCGACGGCAATGGTGTCCAAGCTAAGCACGACGGCATCCACACACGCATCGAATGTCTCCATTTCGCCGCGGCGGAGCGCAACCATTTTCGCGCGCAATGCCTCGATTGCGGCTGCTTTATGGCGGGCGGCAGCCTCCTTAGCGCGGTTCTCCTCGGCAAGCCGCGCGGTCACCGACTCGGTGTCATATGTGGGCGGCAACCACCCTGTATCATGGCCTTCGGCGCGGCGGGTGGCACGGCCACGGGGATGCGGTAGCCAATCCGGGTCACGGCGATCATAACCCCGGTGGTCCACATCCGCCCAAGCCGCGTCCTCGTCATGGTGGCGGCTGAACTCATAGCCGACCGCGGGCCTATGGATGGAGCGGCGGTAAAGATACCCAAAGTGGCGGCCGTCGACATCCATGGGGTCCTCCATTTGTAGACTCACCCACAAGAGGCCACAAAGCAAACCAAGTAACCAATTCACAAGCAACAAGTACATGAACCTAAGAAGGAAGAAAATGAAACGATGCCTAAGACACAAGCACACACAAGTCAAAGGCTCAAGCAAGGGTGGAGAAGGAAAAGCATGATATGTAACTTGCCAATTGGGATTGTGACCAATGCACCTTCAAACCAAGCCAACTTGTATTCCTTATGCTAAGTGGATAAAAGGTCAAAGTGCAACATATGAAGACAAGGCCGAGGTGAGGGCAAAACGACCACCCTATGGGCCCCAAAGGGATGAATTGACAATGGCAAAGGCGAGAGGAATACGGAGAGAATGGCTTAGTGGCCCAAGTTGCCAAGTGAGGGTGAGAGAGCCCACCAAGGGTTGTGGCCCAATGTGAGGTGAGAAGTGTGACCTACCCTTTGCTTGACTTTGCATCTTTTTCTTTCTTTTTTTTTCTTTTTTTTTTTGATTGGGTCCTTTGCCTTTTGTTTGGACCTCTTGGAATAAGATTGGCTTTTTCTAGTGCAAAGGGAAGCAAGCCGAAGGTGATGGTGTTTGAATTCAAGGAGTGGAGCCACAACACTTTTTTATAGGGAGTGACAACAAGGGTATTCTGATTTTTGCTATGTGTAGACATGCCAAGTCACCATGTAGTGGTGGGACAAGGCTTTGGAAGGAGGAGAAAAAGGAATATGCCTTTGCCCACAATTTCGGCTCTTTGTGTCACCCACTAAGGAAGCTTCTTGCCTAATCATCCACTACCCCCATCATCCAAATGTGCAAGTTGTCCTTTTACCCACAATAACAAAAGGGGACAAGAAAGGACAATAGGAAGGTGAGAATGGCTTCTCCCCAAAAGGACAAAAGTACAATCAAGGACAAGGGTACAAACAAGGACAAAATTCAAAAATGAAGCAAGCAAACACACAAGGGCAAGGTTTAGGCCATGGCAGCAAGGTGGGGGCTGTAGGGGTGGTGGTGGGTGGTGTGACGGCGGCAGGGAGGGTGGTCCGGCAGCCGGAGGTGGTAGTGGTCGCCGGAGAGGGATTTTTTGGGTTTTTGGGGCTGTTTTTGGGAGGGGAACAAGGAGCAACTAAGCTAAGCACGAAAATAGCATGCAAACATGGAAAAAAGACATGAAAACAAGAGAAAAACTGAGCATGCAATTTCAACACAAGACAAGAAGAAACAAGAAAAAAATTCTAGCTAGCAAGGAAGACAAAGAGCAAAACAAAAGGAACCATGGAAGCAACAAAGGAGAACATGCTAGCTATGGAAAAGAGCCATAAAAAATGAATTTTGCAAGGGAGAAGATGACTTAGCTTGGGCTTTTGGCTCTTGATACCAATTGATGAGAAACAACCCTCCAAAGGTGTGGCTTTGTTCCTCTAGAAGCTAGATCTAGACCAAGGGGGGCCTTCTTCTCCTTCCTAAGCTTGGGAGTCTTCCAAATGGCAGCCAAGAGAGAGAGGGGAGACGCCGGACTGAGGGCTGACTGGCCGGAGCTCCGGTTGAATGGGCCGCCGACGAAGTGACTAAGGAAACCTCCCATGGAGGTTCCTTGACCGAACGAGCTAGGATCTCTATTTGTTGGTTGTTTTGAGTGAGAATTCGTGAGAGATGGAGGGAGAGAAATGCAAGAGAGAGATAGAGATTTGGGTTGAAGTTTAGTGGCTGCCTAGGGGAGGATTCCTCTAACCCAAGGAAATGCCATTCTCTTTAATCTTCAACTAAATGAACAAGGAAGCCAAGGAGTGGCTTATATAGTTATAGGGTTTTGGTGGACTAGGAGCCCATATGCAAATGGATCCACACGCCCACAAATAAAAGGAAACTCTAATGGGCCTTAGTGAGTTAAAGCCCATATACAAATGACTCTTCACACTCACTAAGGCAAGGCTAGAATTATGAAACTAAATAACCAAAATAGAAAAGGGGATAAATGCCTTAGAGGCTTGGATATAGACGAGCGCATAAATACCTTGGAATCGAAGCATGGTCGATGCTTGAGTGTCATGGCATTGATGCACCGGCATCTTGGTGGTCAAGGTCTTGAATCCTTGTTGATGGGTGGTTGACACTCATCACGCTCCCTTCCCTGAGGCCCTTAAAGGACACTAGAAGGCCGACGAATGATAAGGAACTGTTCGAGACCTTCAACAACTGCGAGGTAATATTCCCTTACTCAAGCTGGTAAATAGCATCCCTCGTTATGCTAAATTCTTGAAGGGGCTATGCACAATAAAGAGAAAGAAGGTGGTAAAGGAGAAGAAGAAAGTCCAGGTTAGTGAGAATGTATCCGCTATGCTGCAAAAGCGGTTACCGAAGAAGGCAAGTGATCCGTGCATGTTCACTATTCCCTGCAAGATTGGGGGCACCTTGTTCTATAAGGCCATGCTTGATTTGGATGCCTCCATTAATGTGTTGCCTTTCTCACTGTACGAGTCTTTGGAGGTCGGACCATTAGAGAAGACAGGGATTGTGATCCAGCTGGCGGACAATTCCTATGTCTACCCCAAAGGAGTGGTACAAGACGTGCTGGTAGAAGTTGACAAGTTGATATTCCCTGCAGACTTCTTTGTGATGGATACGGGGCAGGATAAGGATGCAGCCCCTGTGATGCTAGGGAGGCCGTTTATGAACACTGCGGGGACAAAAATTGATGTGAGCAGGGGTTCGCTCACAATGGAATTCGACGGGGTGAGGGTCGGATTCAGCAAAGATGATGCAAAGCGACACCCTCCGGATGGAAAACCCGAGTGCTCAATCGATGTGAGCAACCCAAGTTGAGTAGGAAAGTACCAGGTCGAGCCACGACAATAACTAAGGCGTTGTCCGGGAGGCAACCCGAGGTATGTAGTTCTTTCTCGTCTTTTCATTCTATGTTTTTAGTTATTTATGTGTTAGTTTGCTTTTGTTTTGTTCTTGTCTTTGCGTTTAGACTAACCTGCAGGAAGGAGACCGGGAGCCACATTGAAGACGGTGAACTATGCACCAGAGTCTTTTCCGCGGGTGTGGAAATTTTTCCGCGGTCGCGGAAAAGTTATTGTAAGCCCCCTTTCCTAAAAAAAAGAGTTCGGCGTTTTTTCGCGATCGCGGCCTTATTTCCACGATCGCGGCCCAGCTGTCGGCATTTTATTGTGAGAGATGGTGCGCATCATGCTGCCAAGGAGGAGACATTTGCCCCACATTTGTATTTGGCACCGATGATGGCCCCACATTCGACAGCTAAGGAGGAGGAACACTAGAGCCCACACCACGATTACATTTGGGCTCTATCATGTGTTTGTTGAAGGTCGTGCAACCCCGACTTCTTTGATATTCCACTACACCTTACAGTGGATTCCTTTTGGTTGCACGGTGGAGTTTGTTTGAAGACCGGTGCGACACTAGAGACGTGTGCTTTTATTGATATACCGCCAGCGACAACTTCCTTGTCCAAGCCAACTCGGTGACGGTTGTGAGTACTTTTCTGCTTTTCCCTGTGCTTCATCTTTTTGTCTTTCATTACATTGAGGACAATGCAATGTTTAAGCATGGGGGAGTGTTCTATACTTGCTAGTCGCTGAGGAGAAAGAGAAAAAAAATGAAAAAGTCAAAAATTTCAAAAAAGGCAAAAATAGAAATCCTGGGATAAGTCGAAAACCTAAAAGGGCGGCTTAGGTAATAAGCAGGTGGCTTGGACCAGCATTAGGCTAGGGTAATAATTGGTCAAGAGTGATGTGAGTTTATTGTGAGCCCATCTATTGAAAAATGAAATGAGTAGCTTGGTGAAAACCCAAAAGGGCGCATTGGCAAAATGAGTGAAAAGAAGAAGAGTGATTATTAGGATTCCTCATTTTTCCTGGCGTGGTGACATAAGAAGAGTTGATATAAGGAGGATTCGGGTAGGTCACTCTTGGAGGCATAAGAAGATAGATGGAGGCTAGGATTAGATTTTTTTTCACTCTATGGTGTTCGGGTTAAGCTTGGAGGAAATACTCTGCGTTCCTTTAAGCTTGGTTGTGTGTTGTATTTATTGTGTTGGTGCCTTGGAGGTTCATGTTTAGGTGCAATTCTTAGTGGAGATGGTTTTTCTGGGCTTCCTGAGACCTTGGGGATTTGATTGGAGGAGTAGGTTTATATTAGCTTACTCGAGGATGAGCAAGGTTTAAGCATGGGGGAATTTGATCAGCGCTACTTTGTAGGGTTTAACTAGGAGTTGTTACCGGTGTTTTGGGTACCATTTGGAGATGTTTAGAGCACAATTGTAGAGATTGGAGTTGAGAAGTAGAAGTGTAGATATGGTAGTTTGGAGAAGCTTAAATGAAGATTTAGAAGATGAAGAGAAGAAACCACATAGAAGACGAAGGAAGGCTGGAGAAAGAAGCTAAGTGGAGCCACAGAGTCTAAACCGCGATCGCGGGGCTGAGGCCGCGGTCGCGGGAATCTACGAAAGGCGAGAAATGAAGAATGCGAAGTTCCGCGATCGCGGAAGAGCAAGGCTCGCCGTCGCGGACAAGTCGAGAGCGTGAGAGGAAAAAAAGGAATTTTCCGCGATCGCGGAAATTCTTCCGCGGTCGCGGAAATATGGATCAGGCGCGCCGAGTCCGTTTCGTCAAACGATCCGAAGTTTTACTTTTATAGTATTTCCCTTTTCTTTTATTTTCTTTATTTCATTTACATTATTTTATTTCCTTTTAAAACTATGTTTGTTATCTTTTGAGCATTAGGTTTTTGGGCTAGGTTATTTAACCTAGTTTCCCTAGCAGCTTCTATGATGGATTATTCAGTTTTAGTTTTACAGTCAGTATTGTTTTCCCTTTGAGTTATGAAGAACTAAGCACCATTTGCTTAGTCCGACAATTGAAGCCTTCATTTGATATATGATTGTGAGGTTATAATTCTATTCATTTTCCTTTGGATTATATCTTTTCTCTTGAGCTTATTCCTATTGATTCTTATTGATTTGACTGGTTTGGCCAACTACTTGATATTAGTAATTGTCTATTGCTAGGGTTTGGATATTTCAGGTTGAGATTCCTTATCTTGTGTAGCAAACATGATATTCTAAGACTGGTAGGACTAGTTTATTGTGAAAGAGAATTGATTATATGTTAAATACTGCGAGTTGTGGTGTTGCATGTATCCTGGTTAATTCCTATGCGTCCTGTATCTATTGTTATAAATCTTGACGGTTTCTTGTGCATTCGATAGTTAGGGTTATCAGGACTGGTAGGACTGGTAACTAATTCAGAATAGGGACAGGATAGGAAGGAATAGAGATAATATAGAATCAATCAATCAAATGAATGGTGGATATTTGTTTGGCTAAGTGTTTTTCCCAATTTGATTACAAACCTTTGCTTTTGTTTCCTTTGTTTACTTGTTTACAAACAACCAACCAAAACCCCCCTTTGTTACTATTGCATGCAAACTTACATTAAGAAAGACAACTCCTCCCTGTGGGATTCGACCCTTGCTTGCCTATTCTACTAGTTTAGGTTTTTAAGGATTACTTTGATAAGACGATACGACTTTACAAACCGTTGTCAGGCGAGCCGGCTTTGAGTGGGGCAACAGGGAGGCCCCACGATAGGGTTCTTCCTCCAATCTTGTCTGAGAGGGTAAGGTCAAATCGATTAGAAAGGGGACGAGGACTTCATGGCATATGCTCGCAAGAATGGCCATCCCTATAAGTTGAACTTCGCGGACCTTCAAATGATCCGGGAAGAGTACGACTTTGCCCCTGGTGTCTCGCTTGTGCTGCCGCGTCCCAAGGGGCGCTCTCTGTACTTGTATTCTGGCATGGTGGCGGCAAACCTAGAAGCTTTGAAGGCGGGCTTGCATTATCTTGCTCACGGCTTGGTGCTCACAGTGCTGAGGAGCCTGGGGATTGCACCGATCTAGCTTCATCCAAACGCGTGGAGGTGGATTTTTTCTTTCCTGGTGAGGTGCCATGAGATGGGAGTCTCGCCTTCCTTCCGACAATTTATTACCCTCTTCTCGGCCCGGACTATCAAGACCGGCTACTTTACTCTGAAGGCGGAGGCCGTCAGCGAGATCGTTCACCCTTCCAAAGTCAAGGACTAGGAGGAGAAATGGTTCTTGGTTGTGAGTGATAACGTTGACAGTCTTGGGGTGACAAATGTCCCCGTGAAGGGGTCCATGCTGAATCGCTCTAGTGCTCTTCCTCTAGACGTCGGGAAGGAGTTTGTCGACCAGTTCGCAGGCCTGTCTAAAGAGATGGTCAAACGTAAAGACTTCTTAACTCATACAAGGATGACCGCCGCATGGTTGTTTACTCCGCGAGCCAACCCTCAGGGTCGGCGAAGGGGTAGGAGCCCCCATGCTGCTCTGCGACCCTAATGATAGCCAGTAGATGTGCCTTCTACTTTTCTTCTGTGTCTGGCATCCTGACATTTCTTGCATTTCCCTCTTTCATTGTTTTGCATACAACATGATGGGCCCTGAAGACTTCGAGGGTACGGGCAATTCGGATGGCGGCTTCGGGGAGATACAGGGACCACAAGTCAATCGGGAGAAAGAGTTGAGCATTAGCATGGGGTACGAGGAGGGGGCCGGCGACCAGGCCACGAGGCACGCGGGCATGTGGACCGACATGCCGAGTTCACAAGGTTTGCCGCACACGCTTGAGGGGAACCTTGCCGGAGGGACCACAGGGCAAGTACCAGCCGCGGGGCTGTCTACGTCGCCCGTGTCAATCGTAGGCTTGTGCACTTCGTCGGGAGGTGATGGATCCAGGTCTCGCTCTTCGTAAGACTTGGTTGTTGCGTTGAACTGCTTCTCAACTCTTCTCGTGCTTCCTCCTAGTGAGGTGAACAATGACCTTTAGACACTTGTCGGTTTCCCATTGGGTGTTGCCTATATGAAGTTGCTTTCTCTTAACGAAGAGGGCATCGACTCAGGGCTAGGCGCCTCCGGACTCACGGTATTTCTTGCTTTCCTTTCTTTCCTTCATTTCCTCTCTTTTCTTGCTGAGCTTCACAGGTTGTTGCCGGGGTGATTTAGTGTCTTGTTCTCGGTTTTCTTCTTTTTTGCATACTGGGTTCAAGATCGTGGAGCGCCATCTACGAGCCCAGACTTTGCGGGAGTATATAAGGCAGGCGGAGGAGCGAGCACAATGTGCGGAGGAGTTGAGGCAGCAAGCCGAAGAGCATGCAAAGCAAGCCGAGGAGCGGGCAGAAGAGTCAGGGCGGCAGGCTGGGGAGCGTGTCAGGATGGCAGAAGAGCAGGCGCAGCGCACGGAGGAGCTAAGGCGGCAAGCCGCGGAGCAAGCTCGATTGCTCGAAGGACAAGTGTGCCAGGCTAGGCATAGAGCTGAGGAGGCGGAGCGGGAAGCCGTGAGGCTTAGTCAGGAGGCCGGGGAGGCTAAGAAGGAGCTTTCTCGATGGACGTTGAGAGCTCCAGAGCCGCTGTTGTCGGCTTTGCCCAGCAAAAGCAAGCGATCCGGCAAGAGGATGTGATGGAGTTCGCGAAGGGGCCGCGCCTCACACGGAGATATGTGTACCTCTCGCATCCCGTGTATGAGGCTGGGGGTCAGGATGGTGTAAACCAGATGGCTCGTCATGCTGGCATGGATCCCATTGTCTTTGACTCGTGTGCCAACCGATAAAGCCTAGGCGGGCCGAGTTCTACCGACCTCCCCTAATCGGCTATATGGTGGATGATCATCCCGGTGTGTTTACTCTTTTTGAAGGGTCGACGGCGCCCGCGAAGGAGCGAGGCATAAAGAGGGACCGTGATGTGTTTGCCTCGCCCTCCATCTTTTCGGGGAGCTCTTCGCAGCAGGCAGCCCCTCACTCCGCGGCAACTGAGATGAGGTCGCCAATTGGTCTCGACATGTTCTCGGACCTGCCGGCTAGGCAGGCTCATAATGACGAGTTTTTTGCTTCCCTTCTAGAGAGTACCGGGGACGGGGGGGCGCCAAAATGCCGCAGACCCTAGATTCTCGAGTGTCGACCACTCAGCCCCTGGCCGAGTGGCCTCTGCTGCTTGCTATTCCTCTCTTTCTCGCTCGCCTCAAATTTACTGTATGCGTTTCCTAAACAGTTTGTTGTTGTTGTCTTTTGGTGGTGAACATTAATTGCGGTCCTCGGGCTGCGGGCGGTTGGGGTCAACTGCTCACTATATATTGATTTCTCTTTTCCTGCTCACTTGCATCTTTTATGTTCCTTGTATCTCTTGCATTTCTACTCCTCTTCTCCGGCACTTTTACGTGTTTGTCGTGCCTTGTTCTTTCTTCCCTTGCAGCTTTGTAGCAGATGGATCATCCTTCCGGTTTTCCTCCTTTGCCTGGTGGCTATCCTGTGCAGGAACCTCACACAATTGCGGTGGTGCTGGTCTACTGGAGAGGGCGTCTGGCAAGGCGTCGAGAAGATTAGGTTGTGGCGGCGTGGCTGCATCCCATCGCTACATCGGCGGGCGTCGGCGGAGGTACACATTGCTCGCTACTGGCTTCACTCTCAACATCCTTTTTGACCTGGCTGATGTTGGAGATCCCAACTACGTTGTCCGGGAAGTTTACTACTTCCCTTACTTGGCTGGTTTTTCTCGCGTCCTCCGACGGGTAGAGAATCAATCAGACGCCGATGCATTTTACGCCCTCATCCGCTGTGAGCCGTTGTCGCTGTATGTGGTTGGGGATTGCTTATTGTATCCCAACCTATAGGGCTACTTCGCGGTTCACATTGCTAGGTTGCGCGGTGGCCGCGATTCATGATACCAGGTTATGTACCCGACATGTGAAGTCGGCCTTGCTTTCTCCCATGGCTCCTCCGCGGTCGGGTTAGGGGCATCCCTTGACTATCCCAATAAGTAAGGACTTTTCTGGTTTTCTTTTTTAGACTTAGTAGCTCTCGGCCGGGTGTGCTTCTTTGTAACATTTTGCAACTACTTGTTCTTCTGTAGCACCCGACCTACATTTTGTAATGTTTGCTCTCTTTTGTCAGTGAATTAAGTATGTCATTGTCGTTTCTTCTTTTGCCTTTTCTTTTGCTCTTTGTTTTCCTTGTTGTTGTCGGGCTACTCCCATCCCCCTGGCACGGGGGCTTCGCTTGAGTGCATTGCGCCAAGGGAAGCTCGCGGGGCAAATTGAGTAGCCGACACTTCTTTTTGCTGCTAGAAATTGTATCTTCAAGTGCCTTCTTGTTTACGGTTTTAATGCTGCTTGGCAGCCAAGCCCCTTGCCTACATGCTTCTCGCTTGTTCATAGTTGAGCCTCTTTCTGGGTTGCTCCCGGCTTCTCGAGGGCCTTACTTCTCACGGTTCTCAGGGTGATTCTCCTTATTGTTGGCCACTTGGTTTTGTTTCTTGTTATCCCCAGTTTTGTGGTCTTTGCGCCTTCATTGCTTCCTTGCTTTGTGGTATTTACCCGTCCTTGGGGCTTAAGTGCTCCCGCTTTCCCCGAATTTTGTTGCCTTTTTGCCGTTGGTTTCATCCTTCCTGAGTTTTGTTGTTGTGAGCCATTGTCGTTACCCGTATTGCCCTTGTCGGTCCGGTGTTGCTCCTTGCCCTTTTTTTAGGTTGGTTCCTGCACAATTATTGTATTAGTTATTTCAACATTTATCCCGCCCCCTTCCGGGCTTAACGTTGCTTAGAATTGCTTGGTGTTGCTTTATTATTGCTCTCGCCCCCTCCCGGGCCTTTTTTCAATATTGCTTTCAGTATTGCTTGGTGTTGCCTTATTATTGCTTTCGCCCCTCCCCATGTCTCTTTTTAAAATTGCTTTCAGTATTGCTTGGTGTTGCTTTATTATTGCTCTCGCCCCCTCCCGGACCTCTTTTCAATATTGCTTTCAGTATTGCTTGGTGTTGCCTTATTATTGCTTTCGCCCCTCCCAAGGTGCAAGACGTTCAACCACTTGGTGCGAGATGATATACGGGCCTTCCCACCTTGGGTCTAGCTTGCTACCTTCTGCCCTCCTGAGGACCATGTCCCCTTTCTTGAAGCATCGGGGGGAAATTTTCTTATTGTAGTGGGCGGCAATTCTCCTCTTGTACTCGGCCTCGCGGATTTCGGCCATTTCTTGTACTTCTTCCCTCAAATGCAACTCCAAGGACATCTTTTCATTACTGCTCTCCTCGTCGTAGTGCAGAATCCTCTCATTTGGAAAAAGGTGCTCTACTTGAACAACGGCCTCCACCCTATACGCTAGGCAAAATGGCGTCTCACCGGTCCCTTTTTTGGCGTTGTCCGATTGGCCCAGAGGACGAGTGGGAGGACTTCTGCCCGCCCTTGTGATTTGTCTAGCCTCCTCTTCATGTCGGCTAGGATCTGCCCATTCGCGTTCTCGACTTGGCCATTTGTCCGCGAGTGGGCTACTGAGGCGAAACGTAGGTGAATACCCAAGTCGTCGCAGAATTCCCTTAGCTTCTCTGTGTTGAATGGGGCCCTTGATCGGTGACAATGTCTTGGGGGAGTCCAAAGCGTCAGATGATGTTTTGCCAAAGGAACTTTTTCACCTTCTCGACAGTAGTTATTGCCAGGGCTTTCGCCTCAATCCACTTGGTATCGTAATCGATGGCCACCAAGATGTACTGCAGTTGTCCGGGAGCACGGGGAAAGGATTCGAGAAGGTCCATCCCTCACATTGTGAATGGGCATGGGGCATTTAAGATCTCCATCTCTTGTCCTGGTTGCAAAATGGCGGGTGCATGAGTCTGGCAAAGGGTTACAAAACCGGTAAACCACCATGGAATCCTTTCTCATGGTGGGCCAAAAGTAGCCGGCGCGCTGGGCCTTGTAGGCGAGAGTCCTCCATCCAGAATGGTTGCCGCAAGTGCCGCTATGAATTTCCTCGGTGAGCTCGCGGCCTTGCTCTAGCGAGACACACTTGAGGCCTGAGGAGTTGTAGCCTTTCTTGTATAGCCCACCTCCTTTCATGTAAAAGCGTGAAGCTCGGACTTGTATCCTCCTCCTTTCAGCCTTGTCGGACGGAGAGGCTCCCTTCTCTAGGTATTTCTTCAGGGGTGTCCTCCAGTCGGGGGCCTTGCTGATTATCATGACTTGCATTTGAATGGCAGTGAGACTCTTGCTTTCCATGCGGGCTACACCTTTAGCACAGCCAGCTTGTTAGGAAATGGAACTCTAGAACTTCGGTTCCCCTGAGAGTTCTTTTCCTCAGTTTCTCTACTTTTGAAGATGACAAATATTTTGATACTAATGTTTTATCTCAAAGATGTGTTTAGAGGAACCGCAGGACAGTTGTTGGAACCATGGAAGCCAAACAAGATAAAGAAACCAAACAAGCAAGCTAAAGGAACCCAGGTGTGCCCAGAAATGCAACACGTGACTTTGCGTTTCCCGAGAAATCTGGGAACACCAAACCTCAGACAAAAGGAGATGAAAGCGACTTGAGAGAAGCTTCCAAAAGCCTGCCACCATCCAAGAGCAAGACTCCAAGATACCTAGAACATATAACCTCGGACAGAAAAAGGTGAAAGCGACAAGACATGGAATCTGTCGCTGTCTAGAAGACAGTTCCCAAGTGCCCAGATTGTTGAACCTCGGAAGAAGGAAGCTGGAGAACGACTTGGCTAAAGAGGTTGACTAACCTAGAAGGATTCTGAGCTGCCTAGGTTGTTTGCACATGCCAAGAACAACGTGGACCAAGGAGAACCACTTATCCTAGGGCAAGCTCAATCTGTGGGAACCCAGAGAAGATTAAGCTGCGAAGAATCCTCTATTAAAGGAAGACTAACTCAAGGGTTATCTTCAAGCACTGAAATACGACTCACACACATTAGCAAATATCCAGTGTGAACCTTCAAACAAGATCATCAAAGCAAACCGAGATCAAGAGGAACCAGTCAAGCAATAGAAGAGCTGAGTGCTAAGTTCCTGTGACTGTAAGTGATAGTTCCTAGGTGCGAAGGTCTGTTTCTTGGATTGATTATTGATTGTGTTAAGTTATCTAGGATTGCCGAACTGTGTGTAAGGCAAAGAAACTGTGTGTTTGTTCCTAGGATAAGCTGTAACCAAAAGAGATAAAAAATCAAGAAGTAGACCTTGAAATCCTTTCGAAAGAAAGGTAGTGGTTTTTATCCTGGATTGCTAGTTGACAATCAAAGGTTTCTACTATAAGGAACTTGTCATTTGTTTGATTATTTATTTCCGCTGCGAATGGAACTTAGAATCGATATTCTGAGTTCCTTAAGTTATTATCTAACAATCACGATCCTACACAGCTGACCTGGATCCAAGTTTTGCAAGGGCATCTATCGTCGTGTTTTCGGACCTCGGGATGGAGTGTATCTCAAACTGTCGTAGAGCCTTAGCCAGTGCTCTCACTCTCTCACAATACACGGGCAGGGTTCCCGTCTTTGCCTCATAGGTTACTCGCACTTGGTTCACAACGACCTCAGAATCACTATAATAGGTCAAGCTTTTGCGCCCCGTTTACTAGGGCCAGTTCCATTCCTGTCAAAAGGCCCTCGTATTCCGCCTCATTGTTGGTAGCCTCGAATTCCAAAGCCAGCACGTACTCTATTTTTTCTCCTCCCGGGGACGTGAGGATAGGCCGGCTCCGCAGCCTCCCTCATTCATCGCCCCGTCGGAGAAAAGCACCCAACAAGTCAAGGCTGCCGTTGTTTCCGCGATGGCTTCTTCTCTTTTGTCATTCTGCCCGAGAGAGTAGGCCGGCGGAGTAGATTCTGCAGTGGGAAGTCCGAGAGGACATGTATGGGGTGGCCCTAGAAGTATGGCCTTAACTTGCGGGCGGATATGACTACTGCGAGGGCTAACTTCTCCAGGGGTGAGTATCTTGTCTCCACGGGCAATATGATCTTGCTCACAAGGTAGACTGGTATTCGTGCGTCCTTCACGATGATTGCGCTGATGGCAGCATCGCCTACCGCGATGCATAGTTGGAGCTCCACCCCGGGCGCGGGAGCCGCCAGGGTGGGTAGTTGCTTCAGGTGGCTCTTCAAGTCCTCGAAAGCGGCCACGCACTCTGGTGTCCACTCGAATTCGTGGACTTTTCGGAGGGCCTTGAAGAAAGGAAGACTCCTTTTCGATAGTCGGGTGCAAAACCTGCCCAGATAGTTCACTGCCCCTAGGAAACGTTGAACTTCCTTAATGCTCCACGAGGCTGTCATTGCTAAGATTGCCTCAACCCTCTCCGGGTTCACATCGATCCTTCTGGTACTGACTAGGAAACCTAGAAACTTGCCTGCTTGCACGCCAAAAACACACTTCTCTGGGTTCAAACTCATTCCATTACTTCTCATGGTGTTGGAGACCTCTCGGAGGTCTACTGCATGCTCGGAGGCATACCGAATTTTCACGACAATATCGTTAATATAGGCCTCCACTGTCTTGCCCCTTAGATCGCTGAAGATGCGATCCACGAGCCTCTGGAAAGTGGAACCTGCATTTCTGAGGCCGAAGGGCATCACGCGATAGCAGTATGTTCCTGCCTCTGTGATAAAGGTGGTATGCTCCTCGTCGCGAGGGTTCATCTTGATCTGGTTGTAACCGGAGTATGCATCGAGAAAGCTGAGAGCTTTGTGGCCTACCATGGAGTCCACTAGCCAGTCGATAGAGGGTAGCGGGTATCTGTCCTTAGGGCAGGCCTGGTTCAGAATGGTGAAGTCCACACACATTCGTCACTTGTTGCTCGCTTTCTTGACCATCACTACATTAGCCAGCCAAGTGGGGTATTGCACTTCTCGGATGAACCATGCCGACAAGAGCTTAAGGATTTCTTCGCGGGCTCCCTCGGCCTTATCGCTAGCTTGCTTCCGCTTTTTCTACCTTATCGGCTTGGTCCCTGGGATGATGCTCAAACTCTGGGTCATGAGCGCGCAAGGGATCCCGATCAGGTCTTGTGGGGTCCAGGCGAATACATCCCTTGACTAGCTCAACAACTCCTCAATCTGCTCCTGGTCGTTCACGCCCAAGTGGGTCCCAAAGAACAGCCTCTCGTCTTCCTTGCCGAATGGAGTTATCGCCCTTGTTTCCTTGCTTTCAACAACCGGGTGGACTTGCTCCCGTACCTCCAGGTCGGCCTGTTCCTGGGTCCCTTCTGATGAACCTACTCCCGGCTTGAGTTCTTGGACTTGCAATACTTGCTTAGCAAGGCTCATTCCCTTTAGGGTGGTCAAATAGCATGCCCGACTCTCTGCCTGTCGACCCCTCGATTCTCCTACCTCTTTGCGGACTGGGAATTTACTTTGAGGTGGTGCACGGAAGCCATAATCTAGAATGTAATATCTCACTTAAAATAGAAGGATAAAATAGTAATTTTAATTTGATAAAAATAAAAGTTTGAAATTTATTTTATTTCTTTTAGAGGAATAATTTAAACTTTTATAAACTTAAGTTCAATGGTTGAGATGTGATAATTGTTGGTACAAATTATCAAATGAGTAATAATGTATGGAGTTAAAATAAATAATTAAGTGCAACAATGGTTGTAGTTTTAAATTTTAAATAATAATAAAGGTCATAAGAATTATTATATTATCCATAAAGGGATAAAGTAATAATTGTCCTAAGTATATTATTTTTTAAAGCTACGAATGGTATAAATTATGATTAACTTTATGTTAATTATAATTTAGATAAAACTTATCAATTTGACTTAGAATATTTAAATCAAGTTTAACAAATTTTTGTTAAGGATTTAAGTATGGTCAAATTCATAAGAATAATAACTTAAGCCTATCTTAACCTAAGTTTAATTTTTCTACACTTTAATTTTGGGTTAAAATAATATTATAAACTTAGAATATTAAAATATATAAATTTGGGTAAGTTTTATAGTTTTTAAAAGTTAAAATAAGGCCATTTTTTCCACAACTTAAGAAAGTTGGGCAAACATGTATAAATAGGCCAAATAAGGGGAGCCGTGTGTAATTAACCCAAAAGTGGGTCTTCTTCTTCCTCCTCCTACAAGTAGTAGCCATACGTAAGCTTGTATATAAGCTTCAATGACAGAATTTGACCCTCCTTGAATTCGATCGAGCCCATTGAAGGCTGGGAATTGAAGACAATCGCATCTTACACGTAATCCATCCATGAATTGGCATTAAGAGGGGTTAATCCACCAGGATTTTATCCGAAATTCGAACGTGGCAATCGGCTGGGACGAATTCAATTTTGCGAAATTGGATAGGATCGTCTTCAATTGGGGAAAATGGATTGAGGGTTTATGTTGGGTATATCCTAAGCTCCAATAACCCTATAAATAGACCCCCCTATTTCGACCTCAATCCATCCAATTTCATCTTGCTTCCTCAAGAACCCTACAAACCCGAAACCTCTGTTCTTGGGTAAAATTCGAGCAAGTTAGAATTTCGATCTTGCAATTGGTTGCACCACTAGGACCACCTTGGAGTCCTCTACAAAAGCCCTCTCCTTTCACCGCCGGAGCACCACCTTCGGACCGCCAATTTCATCGGAAACGCCAGTAGCTCGTCCACGCGACCGATTGGGTAATTTTCGGGCTTTTTTGTCCAATTTCCACTTTCTTTTATTTTATTTGATTATTATTTGGATTAATTAAGGTTAATTAAATAAATATTAATTACTGAATAATAAGATGGAATTAAATTGATTTTAATAAAATTAAAATTAATATAATTAAAATTATTTTTGGTATTATCTTAGACTATGAATGGTTAAAATATTAACTTTTCATTTGGATAATACTTTGGAGAAAAATTTCTAGACTTTATAAATAAATTATGAGATATATTTATTCATGAAAAGATTATTTAGAATATATGATTAATTGATTTTTAATCGTATAGATAATTATTCTACCGATTAAGCCTTGAAAATTGAATTATTTGGAAATAAATTAACTCAATATAAATCATGGGACATATACCCCTCAAAATTCAGCATTAAATAAATTATCTAATTATAATTTATTTTTGTGTGTGATTTGGATACGTCTCGGATTTGCTTCTGGAACGGAAATAGAACAAGGATTCAAGTTGTTACTCGGAAACAACCATCCCCGTGATACCGTTCATCTTTATGTGATTCAAGGCAAATGGTGGTTCGCTCTTGCTAATTTATTCCATATTTTCTTAATTGACAATTAATCTACTGTCTTAATTAAGTTGGGATAAATATTCTTAATTTCTCGTTTGGGGACTTGTGTGTTAAAGTATTGTGTAAAATGAACCTTATTATTAGGTTGTATATATGCTAGCTATATCCCTTGTATATATATAAATATATATATATTATTTCAGGGTGCTAGATAATAATTGGTGTGGATTGTTGTGCTTTGGTGTGGATAATAATTGCTTAGTATAGCACGAATAATCGTAGGAACGCTATTTACCTTGTGAGATTTAGATGTTTCTTTATAACATGGTATTAGGATGATAATTGCCCTAATACTTTTGGTCATGACCTATCCTTATTTTATATAAGTGGTGGTGCACTTAGCTAGTGCTGAAATTCGGGATTCGTCCCATGTTCTATATCTCATTGCGAGATTGGTGCGGATTAAAAGCTTTAACGTAAATGTGTGTTTTGAAATTATATAAGATAAGTGTCGTTTTGCACATAATTAATATACCCTCGGGCGAGAAGTACAACGTTGAACCCGCCCGGTCTCTTGTCTAAAGTAATTCTCCTTTCCAATCTGGATTCGCATTACGTAGTGAGGTTGGTCGATGACCCAAATATTCAACGAGATGTTTTTAAAACTTTGTGTGGTAATATAACATTCCCAAACAAATTCATGTAATTTCACATAAGACTCAATTCATTGGAGTCTTCTCTTTAATCATACATCTTCATTCTTTTCGGTAGAAGTCTATAGGCATGTACCGTTTACCGAGTTTTATTCGGGAAACAATGGTAGTGATTATATACGACTATGAGAACCAATCTGTTTTCAGCATTGCATAGTCTTTCATTAGACTAACCAACCGGTTTTATTCCTTGCATGGTTGGCTGGTGTCACCCGTCCTATACGACACATTAGAGGTTGGTCCCCGACGATTCGAAGTAACCGATCGAAGATGAAGGCTTGTAGTTGAAGGTTGTGACCTAAAGTTATATTATTTGAAAGAGTTTAGTATCAATTTAATATTCTTAATAAGGTGTATTACTAGTCATGTATTAGGGTTCATTGTAAAAGTCTCCCGCTGTAATTTCAAAGTCTTCCGCTGTAAGTTCACTTTGTTGTATACCATCCTTCTCATTTTACGAGAGGAATTTTATTAAAAAATTGTGTTCGTTTAACAGTCTTTCTCTATTTACTCTGTTATTATTTAACGTTTATTTGTTTATTTTAAGCTTAATTGTTCTGATTAAAGCCTAGGGTGGCTTTGGACTTTACAGCCTGAGGTCACTAGCGTGTGTCACTACCGACATAAGTCAGGGGTGTTACATGGAACTTGTTGAGGGACACTCGCCCGAGGATTGCATTGTACGCGGAGGGTATTCTCATGACCATGAAGTCCACCGACTCAGACCTGCGCGGGCTCCCTACATCCTCCAAGATGATGTCCAAAGTGACGATGCCGGAGATGGCGACCCTTTCTCCCGAGAACCCAACTAGCGAGCAGTCAGTGGGTAGGAGCTCCGTGGGTGGGATCTCTAATTGCAGGAAGGCGTCCCAGTATAAGATGTACGCGGACCTTCCCGTGTCAACTAGGATTCGCTTAACAAGCTTTGTCCCGAACTGAGAATGGATGACCAAGGGGTCATAGTGCGGAGTTTCCACCGCCACCGCGTCTTCCTCTGTGAAAGAGAGTTGGTGCCCTACGGGCGAACTGTTAGCGATGCTGAGAGCTGGTAGTGCAAGGTGATGCCTTCCTCCTCGCGCGTATCTATGCGCGGCCCTCATGCTTTCCTCCCAGGGACTAGCGCCGCCATAAATGGTTCCCATGCAACCGTTCGGAGGAGGGAAGTTATCCTTCCACGAAGGGGGCGAGGGTGGTGTTGGATTCTTACTGATCCCTCTGCTCATCGCTATGTAGCCCTTAGCAAACAAGGACCCTGGTGCGCAACCATCAGGCCGGCGATCGCGCGACAACGCGACCATGGGGACCACGACCTTGGCGTCCCCCTTGGCGTTTCTTATAGTTTCTATTTTTAGCATTTCTATTATTTTAGTACTTTCCATTTTTGGCATGTTGCCACTATTGGTCATTTACTATTTTTAGTATGGTTATTTTAGCACTTTCTATTTTTAGTATGTTTCCATTTCGGGCGTGTGTGTCTCCTATGCTTAGGAGCCCGACCCATTAGGTTATTTTGTGGCCCATGGCCGAGTTCTCACTTGGCTACTATAAATGCCAAGTTGCTTGTATGTTTTTAGGTTACGTTGAAATTTATGTCTAAGCTTCGTAGTTGAGTTAAACTCCTCCCCTTAGGCCTCAGCGTCACAAAACTGGTTAGACCCGATAGAACCACATCACGGTTCACAAACACAACCTTCACTCTCGCCCCACCCTCGCCCAAGTGAGCATAAGAGAGTCGCGGACCATCCTACCCGGTGGTTCGTACTTATCCGGTTACCAAGAGAAGGATCCGAGACCGCTTCTTGCCTAGATCCGGCTTCATACGAGATCCGAGCCATCAGATTCGTATCAATTGGTATCAGAGCGTCAGGGGTACAAGGTGTGTCTTTCCTTCTCTTTCCTTTCTCCCTACCCATCATCACCATTAAAACTCCTAAAACCGAACTCGACTTCTGTCCAGAATTCGCCCAAATGTTTTTCCTGTTTTCTTAAATTTTCTTCCATAAACCTGTAGAGAATCTCGATACGAGTCCGGGCATATAAAATTCGCCCAAAACGGACATCGTTTGACCCCTCAAAAGGCCAAAATACGAACCCTTCCCTACTGCCCAAACCCTAGCCGCCGCTGCCCCTAGCAACCCTAGTTCGGCCTTCTCTGTTTTTTTCTTATCCATATCCCTTCCCAAAAGATTTGATTCTTATCAAATTTTATCAGATTCAGCGGTACAAGGTGTGGTCATTTCAATCTCTCATTGTCTCACGATTTTTCATCATTAATTTGCTTGCTTCCGCCCCCATTGTTTCATTATTTTGTATCGGTTTGTGGCTTGCCGCCGCTTGCCGAGTGTGTTTGTTTTGTGTTGTTTTTGGTTGCCGCCAACAACCCCACTAGCCTAGGTTGAATTTGTGGCTTCTCCTTAGTCATTGTTCACGACAAACAGGGTTTCAAACAAAAACAAAAGAAAAAAAAAGCCAAGAGAGGTCGAGAGCAACCTAACCTAGTGCGGACACCACTTGCATTAATTTACACAAATCTTGCATATTTAGTTTGTTAGGATCTTTGAATATTGTTAGGAAATTTTTCTAGGATGCATATCTATTACTTTCCAAGAATATATCTGGCTCTCTCTAGTCTATCTTCATTGTGCATGTTCACGGCCTTATACAAAAAAAAAACAATTTGGCCGTGTACTTTTGATTATTTCTTAGTTCACAACTTGTGTCGATTTAATTTTTTATTTAAAAAAAAAGGCATTAGGTTAGTATTAAAAAAAACGCAACCGAATCAAAAAAAATGAAAGCCTCAGGCGATCTACGGTAAAACCGTATTCACTATTGACACAGGTCCATTGTGCCCACCTCCCCGTATTCTTTCTATGTGGATTATAGGGATTGCATGCTAGATTATTTCTTACGTATTCACTGATTTTGACATCTGAATTGCAAGGTTAGTGTGGTTTTTTTTGTATTGGTTTAGTCTGCGCTGAGTCTATCTATCCCCACCGCCCTCACGGCTTTGCCTAAATTAGTGACCTACGTGAGACCTTGTGAGTTGGGTTGATCATTACTTTGTTCGTTGTCTTTGTTATTCTAGTGTCGTGTTTCTTCTCTTGTGTGTGTTGTCATGGTGTCTTTAGGGACAGATTCGGACGCGAACACCGTCGTTTGCCAGGCCGCAGACGAGGCTTATTCCAAGCGCGTTGCAGACCTCGAGGCCCAGCTCACGGAGGCCAGAAACGTCATTGACGCGCAAGCCGCGACCGGGGCTGCAACAGTCGCGATCGCGTCCAACACTGTTCCTGTCGAAACTGCAGCGATCGATCTCCAGTTGGCACCCACTCCCGCACTCCCGCGTACTTCCCCAGTGGCACCTACTCCCACCTTGGTGCTCTGCGTGAAGGACAGCTCGGCTCCTACCGTGCTACCCGCTTCTACACTCCATGCGCCGCTCGCACCAGCCCCCTCGGTGCCGCCCTTTCCACTTAGTGTCTTCGGTCCGCTGTTCCGCCTCACCGTTGTGTCTAAGAAGGGGAGACGCGACATTCAGCTTCAACATCGATTCTCCCTCACTCCTACAAGCTCGAAGCGAGGACGCTTCGAATCTAAGAAGGGGAGAGTGATGCGTAACCATCAGGCCGACGATCGCGCGACAGCGCGACCATGGGGACCACGACCTTGCACTACTACAAAAATAGGATTTTAACCCGGGCGTAAAACGAAACATAACCCGGATATAACCCAGAAATGGTCCGGTATCTTGGTTGAGGGTGTAAGAGGGTATATAACCCGGATCTGTTAAGACACGCCCGGGTTAAAAAGGTCCCTAAAATGCCACCTTGAAAGTGTACTTTTTAACCCGGATATGTTTTGACACGCCCGGGTTAAAAAGTCTCCTTTATATCACACTGAAACTCGACTATATATCTCGGATTTCACATACGTCCGGGTTAAAAAATGGGATTTTAGGCCGGATTTTTTTCTCATACATCCGGGTTAAAAAGGTCGATTATATAGCTGGTTATTCTTTTATCCGGGTTAAATGGTCGTCCATGTTATATGTTTCGTTACACCTAATAATATGGATATTGTCGATATGGGTTAAATTATAATTTTTTAAACTGTAATAACCTGATTGTTTTTTCTATATTCCCCCTATACTATACAATTGCTTTTCAGTTCAATACATAAATACATACAAAGCAAGCATCAAACATCTATAATAGTCAATAACAAGCCCATGTCATTTGTCATTTCAACACAAGAGACATCAATATCTGAATTCATTCATCGTAAACACAATACTACAATCCTAGGAAAGAATAATCCAAACTTAGTGTATGTAGACAAAGATAAGTACAAAGTCATCATAGTTATCACCTAGAAAACTTAACAACTGAAGCAACAAAAGCAACATGCACGATTCTTCAAATCCAATATGAATCGTTTCATCTCTATGTCATTCTAACAAGAACAGGTACCAACCTTGATCACTTTGGTGAACCTGAAATCAAAATCAAAGCAAATTAACAGCATACTAGGTAATAAGCATTTCCTATAATAAAAAAAGGCATATTGTCAAAGGATTCCACAGAACCTATCCTCTTTTTACTTCAGAAAATTGCTACTAATAAATATAATGCAGATTAAGATCCAGTAGACCACAGAAATTAACAAATGCAACTATTTTTGTTACATGAAGACTAGAAATTAACAAATGATGGAGGAATTATGACCTCCAAACCCGAACGAATTAGACAAGGTTGCCTTTATCTTGAGTTGTTCTTTCTTTAGGCCAACCAGCACGCTAGTGTCCTGATTTTTTTTCGGGCAAGTTTGTGACCAACAATGATTAGAAGAACAATTAAATGGTTAGTCAGGATGCAAGGTTGCTGAACAATATAAACAGTTCAAAGTTCTCATCACAATAATCACATCATGATAATTCAAGAATACATGAAGTAATAATTGGTTATGCCTGAATTTGATAGATAAGTCAAAATATACAAGAAAACCTGATCTAAACTCAATCACAAGATACCAAGATTGTCATTCATGATGACAAATTAAATCATAGGCAATTCATAGCCTTTTGAAATTAATATCAGAAAGTAAGAATGAACTTTCAATGCAAGTGTAATACATAATTGTAGTTTATAGGCCTTTATTCAATTTAGCCAACAAAAAAGGAATGTCAGTCAGTATCACTTCCCAGACAGATTGATGTGACACAACAGAAACAGACATTCCAGTTCTTAAAATGTTCATCTAGGATGCAGAAAGATAAACAATGGAATTTCTTTAAATGTGTAACACTTCAACAAGTAACTATTTCTGTTAATTGCACTCCAAGAACATTTCTTAAATATTGGAAGAACAAACCATATGATATCAACTGATAATTTAGAGAATAGATGTCTAGACACATTATGCATATATATATATTAAGACTATAGATTTCAATTTAAGCCTATAGCCTTTCAGGCATGACACATCATAAAGTGATACAGGAAACAATCGCCTAAAATGGTATGCATAGTTGTGTTTGGCTCCCTGAATGTTATAGGCTTCAATTTTTGGTTGATTCAACACTTAGTATTTGTTTCAGGCCAGATGCATTACCTGCACAGTTGCAACAGCTTCCACAGCCCCAGCTGCTCCAAGTAGATGGTCAATCATAGATTTTGAAGAATTCACCTTTAGCTGTACACGGGCCTAAATAAGAATGATGCATGGATAATAGAAAAGATTGCACATACTAACTGAATTTACCTCAGGATTTTGGCCGAAAATGCGTAGTAGAGCTTGATACTCTTTCAGAATCTCCAGTTGGAGTCGATGTGGTGTGTGCATTGATGTCTTCCTTGGATACCCCAGCATCAGCTAACGCCTTCTCAATGCAAAGAGTAACACCGAGCCCTTTTTCCATATACATCCAAAACAAAATCAGTTCAAACATTGTTATTTTCATTGACAAAATTTTTATCAATAGGAAAGAAGGCATTACAAACAGTTCAGCCACTATTTTTAAATCAGAAGTGCATCTATAAGCATTTAAGGCAAGCATTTTCTTGAAGTCATAAATAAGTGCTCTCAGTAAGCACACAACTGATAAGCATCCATCAGACGAAAACTATGAACAAAGTTGCTACAATTTCATATCAGATCATTTTGAGGTAAGCAAGAGTTGGGAGTAGCTAAAGTATAAATTCTAATTTGAAAATATCCTGATTCTAATTGGGAGTAACTCATATTTGCACTAATCACACATCAACTGCCCCTTTGTCAATATAGAAAATAGCATCTTTGGTACTAACAAAATGGGAGAATTCACTCATCAATTGTCACTTTGTCAAAAAGTGTGTTAAACGTTGACCGCCTGCGAAATATAAATTCTATAAATGAGAATCAACAAATAACACCTAACATTGGTTGGATCAAGGACCACAAGAATACTAGCATTAAAGGCACAGTACACAATTATCTTCCAATCAACAAACTTTAAATGCCATTTTTTGGACAAGTAAACACTAAACACACAAGAGCCCCTCTCCTGTACAATCATCTATTCCCTGTAGCCTTCAACAGTAATATGTTCATATTCACAAAAGTAATGGATTAGTAAGATGAATTCAAACACAGCAAAACCCAAATTCAAACACAGAAAATTCAAGTGTGCTGCGCTGAATTCAAACACAGTAAAGTCGAATTCAAACACAACAAAAACCCTAAACAAGACCCCTAGCTTCCACAAATTCAAGTGTGTTGTGCGCCGAATTCAAACACAGCAAAACCACTGAACAAATGAATGAATGCAAAGAGAAAGAGGGGAGAGATGCAGCTTACATACGACTAACTTCCATCCATGACTTATCTACCATTCTATATCAAAAGATACGAGATATGGAAACATAAACACTCCTTCATACTAGAGCTTGTGAAAACACTAGACAATTCAGCCTCAATATAAACCAATTGAAACCAATCCCTAAAATTGAAGCAAACATAGTCTAATTACCTAGGAAAGTATAATCTATTGACTAATTACCTTAGATTGATTGAAGAGTAGTCTATTGACAGCCACCAAACACCAGATGGAGCAGCAGACACCAGCAGACAGCCACCAGACACTAACAAACAGATAGAGCATTAAGAAACTAAGAAATCTAAAAGATGCAACGATGTAAATATTTAGTAGTACATGATAATACTTTTTTCTATTCACTGGTTTTCTGTATATGATAATTTGAACAACAAACTTCTGGACACATTCCTTTGCTTGCTATCAAATAACTATAAGATAAGGGAATAGGAAATCTAAAAGACAGTTGCAAGGAATTATATATGACACTTAACAAGACTAATTCCTTAAAAAACATTATCACAATAAATAATACAACAGTGATTTAAAAAGTATATACTCTACAAATAGATTGCTATAAATAATACAGCAGTGATTTTCATAAAGAGGTTTCCCTCATTTCAAAAAGGAAAAAACAACTAAACCTACTATATAAACATGTCTCTCTACAAACAGATTGCTAATAGAACAATGTTAGAATACAGCCAACCATAGATTCTAGATAGATAGGAAAAATGACACCAATACTAACATGAGTTATGATGCTTTCCACTCTGCAAATAGGCTACTAAAGGCTCTATATATGTCAAGCACTGGAGCACTGAATTTAGAAAACAAGTATTTCCAAGATTGTCCAAGCCAACACCCTGTAATTGATGACAAGCAAAGGAATTAGAACCAAAGGGCTGGGATTTTATACCAACCCTAGAAATGATCTAGACACGTTCATAGCCAAAGGCAATTGTCCCATTCTTGGAGAGGTATTCTCATAGCTAGACCCAAAGGGAATTAGAACCATTATTGATGCAATAAGAACCGTACCCCATCTTTTTGGTGAATTCAATTCATAATAGAACAACCATTTGAACCTTAGCTACGAGAGCCAAGAAAAATCAAATTAGCCTCGCATTTGCGAAATCAGTAACCCAAATCAGCAAATTAGCAACCAAAATCTTACAAAGCTAGAGATGTAAGTCAGTCGAAATGATTACCTGAGGAGTGAAGAAGATCAGAAGATAAGCGGTGGTGGCTGGCCGGTGCTGGATTACGAGGGGGCGGCGGCCAGGCGAGAAACAGAGGGGCGAAGACGACGACGACGCCGATACTTCGAGAGAGGGTAGCCTGAGGTGCCGAGGTGTTTGGATGAGACGCAGAAGAGAATTGTAGGCGAAGGTCGTACAGATGAAGGCTGCGAAGGCTGAAGAGCGGTGGTGGCTGGCCGGTGCTGGATTACGAGGGGGGCGGCGGCCAGGCGAGAAACAGAGGGGCAAAGATGACGACGCCGACGATACTTCGAGAGAGGGTAGCCTGAGGTGTCGAGGTGTTTGGATGAGACGCAGAAGAGAATTGTAGGCGAAGGTCGTACAGATGAAGGCTGCGAAGGCCGAAAAGGAAAGTTAGGGCTGGGATTTGGGATTTTTTTTAACCAAATATACCAGATTGGTATAAAATCCGATTTATAGTTTTATCCAATTAACCCGGACTACTATCAAACCGGGTTAATATCTTAGAAGATGTTCAAATCCCCGACCCAATTAACCCGGACGTGTTTTGTATCTCCTTATCCGGTGTATATTCTTACCTAATATACTGGATATTGTCCTAAAAAACAAGCCCAGGTTATTCTCGTAGCATGTTTATTTGTTGAATCGCTCAAATAACCCGGGCGTTTGGCATTGTGTCCGGGTTATAAACATTTTTCATGGTAAAATTTAAAGGAAAATTCATTTTTTTTTATGTTTTCACACCCCTATTATACCGAAAATTTCACATCCGGGTTATTAGATTTGGGATTAAAAAGTCATTTTTGTGGTAGTGTTGGCATCTCCCTTGGCGTTTCTTATAGTTTTTATTTTTAGCATTTCTATTATTTTAGTACTTTCCATTTTTGGCATGTTGCCACTATTGGTCATTTACTGTTTTTAGTATGGTTATTTTAGCACTTTCTATTTTTAGTATGTTTCCATTTCGGGCGTGTGTGTCTCCTATGCTTAGGAGCCCGGCCCATTAGGTTATTTTGTGGCCCATGGCCGAGTTCTCACTTGGCTACTATAACTGCCAAGTTTGATAAAGGATCGGTTATGGCTGCGTTCAGTGCAAGGAAAAGGTCGGACAACACCGAAGAAGTGTGTTTGGCGATGGAGACTTGAAGGACTGATTTGGAGCGGCGAAGGTTGGACTTCAGCGGCGTTCTTTGTGTTGATGGCTGGCTTAGATGATGGAGTTTGAAGGAGGTGAAGGTGGATAATGGATTCGTGAGGATAAGTGAACTTGCTAGGCTGGATATGACGCACTGGCACAGCAAGAACAAGGCTTCAACGTTGGATAGGCACCACCAAGGTTGAAGCCCGGATTTGATCGATAGGAACCACGATCGTGAGCTTCAAAAATACTCTTGTTGAGACTGTTTACTTGATGTAAAATCTTATTCAAAGCTCCTTTGCAACAAAGAAGGAAACGGCCTTATAAACCCCTAACAAGCCTAAGGGTTGGCCTCTTTAATGCATCAAAGAGAAGTCTTTTGCTTAGCCAAACTTATTGCTGGAAAATTCAGAAACTTAGCTAGTAAGTGATGCGGTCCTGTCCCGCCATGAGATGGTATAATAAGAGCCGGGGACAACCGAGACCATGGCGTCCTCCCTGGAGTAGGACTTAGCATAGTTTATTATATATTTCCTTATTATTAGCGATTGCTTGTTTTAGTATGTTTCCCTTTTATGCATTTTCTATTTCGGGTGTGCGCTCCTCTTATGCTTAAGAGGGTCGACCCATTAGTTAGAATAAGGCCCAAGCCCATTAGGGTTTTGGCTGAGCTCTTTGGCTATAAGTAGCCACCTTGTACTTTATTTCTAATTACGTTGAAATTAAAGCTTAAGCCTCAGTTGAAATCATCTCCTCTCTTAAGCCTTCAACGTCACCCTTGTTACTTGTCCCAAATCTATCCCAAACACAACCCATTGGCGATCCCGGTGAATTGCTCGATCTAGATCCGTGCGCGAGACGAGTCGACCCCTCGATTCGTATCAACTGGTATCAGAGCCCAGTCCATCGAGCCACCCTAGTCGCCACTCCGAAACCCTAATCTACCACACCAAACCAGTTCGTCTCTACACCTCCATCTGCGACACTTCAGGAGAATTGCCATAACCTTCTGCTCACTCAATACTTTGGTCTGTAATTTTGAGGAGGCAAACTAGACTCGTAGATCTAACTCCTCGAGTTGGAATCATTGCATTTGGATTCCTGAGCAGGAAGAACGAATTTTTACAAGTCGGACCAACGCCCAAGAATTCTCCTTGCCCGACGAGAGAACATTGATTCTGCACCTCCATCTGCGACACTTCAGGAAAATTGCCATACCCTTTAGCTCAATCAATATTTTGGTCTGAAATTTTGAGGAGGCAAATTAGACGCGTAGATCTAACTCCTCGCGTTGGAATCATCGCATTTGGATTCCTGAGCAGGGAGAACGGATTTTTACAAGTCGGACCAACGCTTAGGAATTCTGCCCAGATCTGCTCTTCTTCGTCTCCGATCTGCACAGATCTAGGTCTGCTCTTCTTCGTCTCCACTCCACCCGATCTGCTCTCCTTCGTCTCCACCCCTCCACCGCTCGCTTCCCGACGTCAGACCCACCGCCGGCCATGCCCAGCCGCCGCCACTGCCCCTGCTGTGCTGCGATCGTCGGATCTGCACAGATCTCGGTCTGCTCTTCTTCGTCTCCACTCCGTCCGATCTGCTCTCCTTCATCTCCACCCCGCCACCGCTCGCTTCCCGGCGTCAGACCCACCGCCAGCCACGCCCAGCCGCCGCCACTGCCCCTGCTGTGCTGCGGTCTGTGTAAGTGATACAAAAAAAAAGTTGTGGGCTGATTAAATTCGACATGGCATGTCGACTCTCAGATTGGCGCCCGCCCGATACCCACTTGCATCGTCGACGTCTTGCTAGATATGAAGGAGAGTTCCTGGAGTGGTCCCGGCACATGGCTTACTACTTTAGCCAACGAGACTACGACCAAGACGAGCAGTGTGACATCGCAATCAGTTGTCTCACTGGCTACGCCATTGATTGGTGGTTTCGTGAAGAGGATTATCGCCGGACTCGTGGTTGGCAACCCGTCATCACTTGGGAGCAAATTGTTTATGTTATGACCCGACACTTTGCTCCGAGTGTTGATCCAGTAGCCTACGCCGCCCGTACAAAGCAACGGATCAGACCGTACCTTGAGCGCATCTCTGCACGTACCCCAGTGCGCTCTTCTGAGGGATTCCCTGAACACACCCCAGTGCGCGTCACGGTGCTCCTTCCCCCAACTCTGGTACCCCCTGTTGCGCTCGTCCCTGCTACGACGCCAACCGCACCAACCGATTCCGCACCAGCACCCGATCCTGAGATCACTCCAACTCCAACCGTCGTGCCTCCGGAGCGAGCACCCACCAGGCCGCCCCCTCTGATCATATCGGCAAACACTTCGATGGTCCCCATGGTGTTGGACGTGCCTCTCCACGTTCCCGTGCCCACGACTTGTGAGTCTTTCATTTTGGCTCCTTCAATGGACATTACGCATCAACCATTCCAATGTATATGGTTCTTTACATGTGTTGATCGACTGTTCACCGTTGTGCCTACATGTTCGAAGCGGGGACGCTTCGATTCTAAGGGGAGGGAGAATGATGAGGTCCTGTCCCGCCATGAGATGGTCCACTAAGAGCCGGGGACGACCGAGACCATGGCGTCCTCCCTGGAGTAGGACTTAGCATAGTTTATTATATATTTCCTTATTATTAGCGATTGTTTGTTTTAGTATGTTTCCCTTTTATGTATTTTCTATTTCGGGTGTGCGCTCCTCTTATGCTTAAGAGGGCCGACCCATTAGTTAGAATAAGGCCCAAGCCCATTAGGGTTTTGGCTGAGCTCTTTGGCTATAAGTAGCCACCTTGTACTTTATTTCTAATTACATTGAAATTAAAGCTTAAGCCTCAGTTGAAATCATCTCCTCCCTTAAGCCTTCAACGTCACCCTTGTTACTTGTCCCAAATCTATCCCAAACACAACCCATTGGCGATTCCGGTGAATTGCTCGATCTAGATCCGTGCGCGAGATGAGTCGACCCCTCGATTCGTATCAACTGGTATGAGAGCCCAGTCGATCGAGCCACCCTCGTCGCCACTCCGAAACCCTAATCTACCACACCAAACCAGTTCGTCTCTACACCTCCATCTGCGACACTTCAGGAGAATTGCCATAACCTTCTGCTCACTCAATACTTTGGTCTGCAATTTTGAGGAGGCAAACTAGATTCGTAGATCTAACTCCTCGAGTTGGAATCATCGCATTTGGATTCCTGAGCAGGGAGTACGAATTTTTACAAGTCGGACCAACGCCCAAGAATTCTCCTTGCCCGACGAGAGAACATTGATTCTGCACCTCCATCTGCGACACTTCAGGAAAATTGCCATACCCTTCAGCTCAATCAATATTTTGGTCTGAAATTTTGGGGAGACAAACTAGACGCGTAGATCTAACTCCTCGCATTGGAATCATCGCATTTGGATTCCTGAGCAGGGAGAACTGATTTTTACAAGTCGGACCAACGCCTAGGAATTCTGCCCAGATCTGCTCTTCTTCGTCTCCGATCTGCACAGATCTAGGTCTGCTCTTCTTCGTCTCCACTCCACCCGATATGCTCTCCTTCGTCTCCACCCCGCCACCGCTAGCTTCCCGACGTCAGACCCACCGTCGGCCATGCCCAGCCGCTGCCACTGCCCCTGCTGTGCTGCGATCGTCGTCGGATCTGTGCAGATCTCGGTCTGCTCTTCTTCGTCTCCACTCCGCCCGATCTGGTCTACTTCATCTCCACCCCGCCACCGCTCGCTTCCCGGCGTCAGACCCACCGTCGGCCACGCCCAGCCGCCGCCACTGCCCCTGTTGTGCTGCGGTCTGTGTAAGTGGTACCAAAAAAAAGTTGTGGGCTGATTAAATTTGACATGGCATGTCGACTCTCAGATTGGCGCCCGCCCGATACCCACTTACGTCGTCGACGTCTTGCTGGATATGAAGGAGAGTTCCTGGAGTGGTCCCGGCACATGGCTTACTACTTTAGCCAACGAGACTACGACCAAGACGAGCAGTGTGACATCGCAATCAGTTGTCTCACTGGCTACGCCATTGATTGGTGGTTTCGTGTAGAGGATTATCGCCGGACCCGTGGTTGATAACCCGTCCTCACTTGGGAGCAAATTGTTTATGTTATGACCTGACACTTTGCTCCGAGTGTTGATCCAGTAGCCTATGCCTCCTGCTCAAAGCAACGGACCAGATCGTACCTTGAGCGCATCTCTACACGTACCCCAGTGCGCTCTTCTGAGGGATTCCCTAAACACACCCCAGCACGCGTCACGGTGCTCCTTCCCCCAGCTCGGGTACCCCATGTTGCGCTCGTCCCTGCTACGACGCCAACCGCACCAACCGATTCCACACCAGCACCCGATCCTGAGATCACTCCAACTCCAACCGCCGTGCCTCCGGAGCGAGCACCCACCAGGCCGCCCCCTCTGATCATATCGGCAAACACTTCGATGGTCCCCATGGTGTTGGACGTGCCTCTCCACGTTCCCGTGCCCACGACTTGTGAGTCTTTCATTTTGGCTCCTTCATTGGACATTACGCATCAACCATTCCGATGTATATGGTTCTTTACATGTGTTGATCGACTGTTCACCCTTACGCCTACATGTTCGAAGCGGGGACGCTTCGATTCTAAGGGAGGGAGAATGATGTGGTCCTGTCCCGCCATGAGATGGTCCACTAAGAGCCGGGGACGACCGAGACCATGGCGTCCTCCCTGGACTAGGACTTAGCATAGTTTATTATATATTTCCTTATTATTAGCGATTGTTTGTTTTAGTATGTTTCCCTTTTATGCATTTTCTATTTCGGGTGTGCGCTCCTCTTATGCTTAAGATGACCGATCCATTAGTTAGAATAAGGCCCAAGCCCATTAGGGTTTTGGCTGAGCTCTTTGGCTATAAGTAGCCACCTTGTACTTTATTTCTAATTACGTTGAAATTAATGCTTAAGTCTCACTTGAAATCATCTCCTCCCTTAAGCCTTCAACGTCACCCTTGTTACTTGTCCCAAATCTATCCCAAACACAACCCATTGGCGATCCCGGTGAATTGCTCGATCTAGATCCGTGTGCGAGACGAGTCGACCCCACGATTCGTATCAACTGGTATCAGAGCCCAGTCGATCCAGCCACCCTCGTCGCCACTCCGAAACCCTAATCTACCACACCAAACCAGTTCGTCTCTACACCTCCATCTGCGACACTTCAGGAGAATTGCCATAACCTTCTGCTCACTCAATACTTTGCTCTGCAATTTTGAGGAGGCAAACTAGACTCGTAGATCTAACTCCTCGAGTTGGAATCATCGCATTTGGATTCCTGAGCAGGGAGAACGATTTTTTACAAGTCGGACCAACGCCCAAGAATTCTCCTTGCCCGACGAGAGAACATTGATTCTGCATCTCCATCTGCGACACTTCAGGAAAATTGCCATACCCTTCAGCTCAATCAATATTTTGGTCTGAAATTTTGGGGAGGCAAACTAGACGCGTAGATCTAACTCGTCGCGTTGGAATCATCGCAATTGGATTCCTGAGCAGGGATAACGGATTTTTACAAGTCGGACCAACGCCTAGAAATTCTGCCCTGATCTGCTCTTCTTCGTCTCCGATCTGCACAGATCTAGGTCTGCTCTTCTTCGTCTCCACACCACCCGATATGCTCTCCTTCGTCTCCACCCCGCCACCGCTCGCTTCCCGACGTCAGACCCACCGCCGGCCATGCCCAGCCGCCGCCACTGCCCCTGCTGTGCTGCGATCGTCGTCGGATCTGCGCAGATCTCGGTCTGCTCTTCTTCGTCTCCACTCCGCCCGATCTGCTCTCCTTCATCTCCACCCCGCCACCGCTCGCTTCCCGGCGTCAGACCCACCGCCGGCCATGCCCAGCCGCCGCCACTGCCCCTGTTGTGCTGCGGTCTGTGTAAGTGGTACAAAACAAAGTTGTGGGCTGATTAAATTCGACATGGCATGTCGACTCTCAGATTGGCGCCCGCCCGATACCCACTTGCGTCATCGACGTCTTGCTGGATATGAAGGAGAGTTCCTGGAGTGGTCCCGGCACATGGCTTACTACTTTAGCCATCGAGACTACAACCAAGACGAGCAGTGTGACATCGCAATCAGTTGTCTCACTGGCTACGCCATTGATTGGTGGTTTCGTGTAGAGGATTATCGCCGGACCCGTGGTTGGCAACCCGTCATCACTTGGGAGCAAATTGTTTATGTTATGACCTGACACTTTGCTCCGAGTGTTGATCCAGTAGCCTACGCCGCCTGCTCAAAGCAACGGACCAGACCGTACCTTGAGCGTATCTCTGCACGTACCCTAGTGCGCTCTTCTGAGGGATTCCTTGAACACACCCCAGCGCGCATCACGGTGCTCCTTCCCCCAGCTCTGGTACCCCCTGTTGCGCTCGTCCCTGCTATGACGCCAACCGCACCAACCGATTCAGCACCAGCACCCGATCCTGAGATCACTCCAACTCCAACCGTCGTGCCTCCAGAGCGAGCACCCACCAGGCCGCCCCCTCTGATCATATCGGCAAACACTTCGATGGTCCCCATGGTGTTGGACGTGCCTCTCCACGTTCCCGTGCCCACGACTTGTGAGTCTTTCATTTTGGCTCCTTCAATGGACATTACGCATCAACCATTCCGATGTATATGGTTCATTACATGTGTTGATCGACTGTTCACCCTTGCGCCTACATGTTCGAAGCGGGGACGCTTTGATTCTAAGGGAGGGAGAATGATGCGGTCCTGTCCCGCCATGAGATGGTCCACTAAGAGCCGGGGACGACCGGGACCATGGCGTCCTCCTTGGAGTAGGACTTAGCCTAGTTTATTATATATTTCCTTATTATTAGCCATTGCTTGTTTTAGTATATTTCCCTTTTATGCATTTTCTATTTCGGGTGTGCGCTCCTCTTATGCTTAAGAGGGCTGACCCATTAGTTAGAATAAGGCCCAAGCCCATTAGGGTTTTGGCTGAGCTCTTTGGCTATAAGTAGTCACCTTGTACTTCATTTCTAATTACGTTAAAATTAAAGCTTAAGCCTCAGTTGAGATCATCTCCTCCCTTAAGCTTTCAACGTCACCCTTGTTACTTGTCCCAAATCTATCACAAACACAACCCATTGGCGATTCCGGTGAATTGCTCGATCTAGATCCGTGCGCGAGACGAGTCGACCCCTCGGTTCGTATCAACTGGTATCAGAGCCCAGTCGATCGAGCCACCCTAGTCGCCACTCCGAAACCCTAATCTACCACACCAAACCATTTCGTCTCTACACCTCCATCTGCGACACTTCAGGAGAATTGCTATAACATTCGGCTCACTCAATATTTTGGTCTGAAATTTTGAGGAGGCGAACTACACTCGTATATCTAACTCCTCGATTTGGAATAATCGCATTTGGATTCCTAAGGAGGGAGAACGAGTTTTTACAAGTCGGACCAATGCCCAGGAATTCTCCTTGCCCGACGATTGAAGATTGATTCTGCACCTCCATCAACGACACTTCAGGAGAATTGCCATAACCTTCAGCTCACTCAATATTTTGGTCTGAAATTTTGGGGAGGCAAACTAGACGCGTAGATCTAACTCCTCGCATTGGAATCATCGCATTTGGATTCCTGAGCAGGGAGAACGAATTTTTACAAGTCGGACCAATGCCCAGGAATTCTGCCCAGATCTGCTCTTCTTCATCTCCGATCTGCACAGATCTAGGTCTGCTCTTCTTCGTCTCTACTCCACCCGATCTGCTCTCCTTCGTCTCCACCCCTCCATCTCTCGCTTCCCGGCGTCAGACCCACCGCCGGCCACGCACAGCCGTCGCCACTGCCCCTGTTGTGCTGCGATCGTCGTCGGATCTGCACATATCTCGGTCTGCTCTTCTTCGTCTCCACTCCGCCCGATCTGCTCTCCTTCGTCTCCACCCCGCCACGGCTCGCTTCCCGGCGTCAGACCCACCGCTGGCCACACCCAACCGCCGCCACTGCCCCTGCTGTGCAGCGGTCTGTGTAAGTGGTACAAAAAAAAAAGTTGTGGGCTGATTAAATTCGACATGGCATGTCGACTCTCAGATTGGCGCCCGCCCGATACGCACTTGTGTCGTCGACGTTTTGCTGGATATGAAGGATAGTTCCTGGAGTGGTCCCGGCACATGGCTTACTACTTTAGCCAACGAGACTACGACCAAGACGAGCAGTGTGACATCGCAATCAGTTGTCTCACTGGCTACGCCCTTGATTGCTGGTTTCGTGTAGAGGATTATCGTCGGACCCGTGGTTGGCAACCCGTCATCACTTGGGAGCAATCTGTTTATGTTATGACCCGACACTTTGCTCCGAGTGTTGATCCAGTAGCCTACGCCGCCCGCTCAAAGCAGCGGACCAGACCATACCTTGAGGGCGTCTCTACACGTACCCCAGTGCGCTCTTCTGAGGGATTCCCTGAACACACCCCAGTGCGCGTCACAGTGCTCCTTCCCCCAGCTTTGGTACTCCCTGTTACGCTCGTCCCTGCTACGACACCAACCGTACCAACCGATTCCGCACCAGCACCCGATCCTGAGATCACTCCAACTCCAACCGTTGTGCCTCCGGAGCCAGCACCCACCAGGCCGCCCCCTCTGATCATATCGGCACCCACTTCGATGGTCCCCATGGTGTTGGACGTGCCTCTCCTCGTTCTCGTGCCCACGACTTGTGAGTCTTTCATTTTGGCTCCTTCAATGGACATTACTCATCAACCATTCTGATGTATATGGTTCTTTACATGTGTTGATCGATTGTTCACCCTTGTGCCTACATGTTCGAAGCGGGGACGCTTCGATTCTAAGGGAGGGAAAATGATACGGTCCTGTCCCGCCATCAGATGGTCCACTAAGAGCCGGGGACGACCGAGACCATGGCGTCCTCCCTGGAGTAGGACTTAGCATAGTTTATTATATATTTCCTTATTATTAGCGATTGTTTGTTTTAGTATGTTTTCCTTTTATGCATTTTCTATTTCGGGTGTGCGCTCCTCTTATGCTTAAGAGGGCCGACCCATTAGTTAGAATAAGGTCCAAGCCCATTAGGGTTTTGGCTGAGCTCTTTGGCTATAAGTAGCCACCTTGTACTTCATTTCTAATTATGTTGAAATTAAAGCTTAAGCCTCAGTTGAGATCATCTCCTCCCTTAAGCCTTCAACGTCACCATTGTTACTTGTCCCAAATCTATCCCAAACACAACCCATTGGCGATCCCGGTGAATTGCTCGATCTAGATCCGTGCGCGAAATGAGTCGACCCCTTGATTCGTATCAACTGTTATCAGAGCCCAGTCGATCGAGCCACCCTAGTCGCCACTCCGAAACCCTAATCTACCACACCAAACCAGTTCGTCTCTATACCTCCATCTGCGACACTTCAGGAGAATTGCCATAACCTTCTGCTCACTCAATATTTTGGTCTGAAATTTTGAGGAGGCAAACTAGACTCGTAGATCTAACTCCTCAATTTGGAATAATCGCATTTGGATTCCTGAGCAGGGAGAACGAATTTTTACAAGTCGGACCATCGCCCAGGAATTCTCCTTGCCCGACGATTGAAGATTGATTCTGCACCTTCATCTGCGACACTTCAGGAGAATTGCCATAACCTTCAGCTCACTCAATATTTTGGTCTGAAATTTTGGGGAGGCAAACTAGACGCGTAGATCTAACTCCTCGCGTTGGAATCATCGCATTTGGATTTCTGAGCAGGGAGAACGAATTTTTAGAAGTCGGACCAACGCCCAGGAATTCTGCCCAGATCTGCTCTTCTTCGTCTCCGATCTGCACAGATCTAGGTCTGCTCTTCTTCGTCTCCACTCCACCCGATCTGCTCTCCTTCGTCACCACCTCGCCACCGCTCGCTTCCCGGCATCAGACCCACCTCCGGCCACACACAGTCGTCGCCACTGCCCCTGCTGTGCTGCGATCGTCGTCGGATCTGCACAGATCTCGGTCTGCTCTTCTTCGTCTCCACTCCGCCCGATCTGCTCTCCTTCGTCTCCACCCCGCCACCGCTCGCTTCCCGGCGTCAGACCCACCACCGGCCATGCCCAGCCGCCGCCACTGCCCCTGCTGTGCTGCGGTCTGTGTAAGTGGTACAAAAAAAAGTTGTGGGCTGATTAAATTCGACATGGCATGTCGACTCTCAGATTGGCGCCCGCCCGATACCCACTTGCGTCGTTGACGTTTTGCTGGATATGAAGGAGAGTTCCTGGAGTGGTCCCGGCACATGGCTTACTACTTTAGCCAACAAGACTACGACCAAGACGAGCAGTGTGACATCGCAATCAGTTGTCTCACTGGCTACGCCCTTGACTGGTGGTTTCGTGTAGAGGATTATCGTCGGACCCGTGGTTGGCAACCCGTCATCATTTGGGAGTAAATTGTTTATGTTATGACCCGACACTTTGCTCCGAGTGTTGATCCAGTAGCCTACGCTGCCCGCTCAAAGCAACGGACCAGATCGTACCTTGAGCGCATCTCTACACGTACCCCAGTGCGCTCTTCTGAGGGATTCCCTGAACGCACCCCAGCGCGCGTCACGGTGCTCCTTCCCCCAGCTCTGGTACCCCTTATTGCGCTTGTCCCTGCTACGACGCCAACCGTACCAACCGCTTCCGCACCAGCACCCGATCCTGAGATCACTCCAACTCCAACCGTCGTGCCTCCGGAGCCAGCGCCCACCAGGCCGCCCCCTCTGATCATATCGGCACCCACTTCGATGGTCCCCATGGTGTTGGACGTGCCTCTCCTCGTTCCCGTGCCCACGACTTGTGAGTCTTTCATTTTGGCTCCTTCAATGGACATTACACATCAACCATTCCGATGTATATGGTTCTTTACATGTGTTGATTAACTGTTCACCCTTGCGCCTACATGTTTGAAGCGGGGACGCTTCGATTCTAAGGAAGGGAGAATGATGCGGTCCTGTCCCGCCATCAGATGGTCCATAAAGAGTCGGGGACGACCGAGACCATGGCGTCCTCCCTGGAGTAGGACTTAGCATAGTTTATTATATATTTCCTTATTATTAGCGATTGCTTGTTTTAGTATGTTTCCCTTTTATGCATTTTCTATTTCGGGTGTGCACTCCTCTTATGCTTAAGAGGCCCGACCCATTAGTTAGAATAAGGCCCAAGCCCATTAGGGTTTTGGCTGAGCTCTTTGGCTATAAGTAGTCACCTTGTACTTCATTTCTAATTACGTTGAAATTAAAGCTTAAGCCTCAGTTGAGATCATCTCATCCCTTAAGCCTTTAACGTCACCCTTGTTACTTGTCCCAAATCTATCCCAAACATAACCCATTGGCGATCCCGGTGAATTGCTCGATCTAGATCCGTGCGCGAGACGAGTCGACCCGATCGATTCGTATCAGTAAGTTAAAGAACTAAAAAGGCTTTAAGAAAGCCTAAGTAGGCCTTGAGACGCCGGTGTGTTTGGTTCCATAACTAGCTTCGTGATGTGTTCACCTAATTGATTCCAAGGAGTGCTTAGAGTGACCAGCCCTTGTGCAAGCCTTCCTTGGAGTTCCTTGGCCTTAGCTCGAGTGAGCCTTCTTGGTGGGTCAGCCACTTGCTCCTTAGATTCTTCAATGCTTGGCACACTTGTTATCCTTGGTGAGAGCCTTGGTGTAGATGTGGCATTGCTTGGCTCTTCCTTGGCTTGAAGATGGGATGGAATCACATCATCCTCCCCCCCCCCCCTCCTTCAAAGAGATTCGACCTCGAATCTAAACCTTGTTTCTCCTCTTCTTCGTCCACCAAGTAAGGAGTGAGGTCAGCCACATTGAACACATTATGGACTCCATAGGATGGGGGCAGCTCCAACCTATAAGCATTGTTGTTGATGCGCTCCAAGACTTGAAATGGACCATCTCTATGGGGCTTGAGCTTAGAGTCCCTTAGCGTAGGGAACCTCTCCTTCCTTAGATGCACCCATACAAGTTATCCCGGTTCCAAGATCAACTCCTTTCTTCTCTTGTTGGCCTGCTTGGTGTATTGCTCCGTGCGCCTTTCAAGCTGGGCCCTTGTCTCTTCATGGAGTTGCTTGACCTTGCTAGCGTGGTCCACGCCTTCATCACTTCCATGGCCTACAATGGCGTAGGGAACCAAGTCTAAGGGAGTAGTCGGATTCCTCCCATACACCACTTCAAATGGCGTCTTCTTTGTGGCTGAGTGGATGGACCTATTGTAGGCAAACTCAATCTTCCCACCTGCGCAAGTTAGTCTTAAGCAAAGATCTAAGCAAGGCCCCAAGAGTTCAATTTACTACCTCAGTTTGCCCATCGGTTTAGGGATGGCATGTAGTAGAGAAGAGCAGCTTGGTACCTAGCTTTGCCCAAAGGGACTTCCAAAAATAGCTCAAGAACTTGACATCACGGTCAGATACAATAGTATGAGAAATGCCATGTAATCTAACAATGTGCTCAAAGAATAGACTAGCCACATTAGGTGTATCATCAGTTTTGTGACAAGCTATAAAATGAGCCATCTTGCTAAACCTATCCACAACCACAAATATAGAATCTCTTCCTCTCTTAGTCCTAGGGAGACCAAGCACAAAATCCATGGAAATGTCTTCCCAAGGACTATGAGGAAGTGGCAAAGGAGTGTAAAGTCCATGTGGATTCAGTTTGGACTTAGCTTGCTTACAAGTCACGCATGATGCACAATATTTTTCAACATCCCTATGCATGCGTGGCCAGTAGAAATGCTCCTTGAGGGCATGTAAGGTCTTAGATACACCAAAGTGACCCATTAGACCTCCACCATGAGCCTCTTGGACCAGCAACCTACGGCTTGAACCACTAGGAATGCACAACCTAGCTCCCTTAAAGAGATACCCCTCATGCAAAAAGTATTGCTCTTTACTTCCTAAGGATTGGCATGCTTGAAACAAATTAGAAAAGTCTACATCACTAGCATACAAATCCTTTATGAAAGCAAATCCTAACATGCGAGCATCTAAAGTAGAGAAGAGGGCATACCTTCTTGACAATGCATCAGCCACCACATTTTCTTTCCCCTTCTTGTGCTTGATCACATAAGGAAAAGCTTCAATGGACTCCACCCACTTGCCATGACGCTTGTTCAACTTGCTTTGGCCCCTAAGATACTTGAGGGCTTCATGATCAGAATGGATGAAAAACTCCCTTGGAAGAAGGTAGTGTTGCCATGTCTTGAGAACTCTCACAAGGGCTAGAAGCTCCTTGTCATAGGTAGGGTAATTCAGTTCGGCGCCATTAAGCTTTTCACTAAAGAAAGCTATGGGGCGTCCCTCTTGCATAAGTACTCCTCCTAGTCCTATACCTGATGCATCACACTCAATTTCAAAGGTTTTAGTAAAATCAGGCAAAGAAAGCAAAGGAGCATGAATTAGCTTGTGCTTAAGAGTAGAAAAAGCTTCCTCTTGTCTTTCTCCCCATAGAAAGGGCACATTCTTCTTTGTGAGCTCAGTAAGAGGTGAAGCAATGGTGCTAAAATCCTTGACAAATCGGCGGTAGAAGCCAGCCAAGCCTAGGAAACTTCGCACCTGAGTCATAGTGGTTGGTGTTGTCCACTCTTTGATTGCCTTGACCTTCTCCTCATCCACTTTGAATCCATCCTTGCACACAACAAACCCAAGAAAAACCACATGATCCGAACAAAAATGGCATTTCTTAAAGTTAGCATACAACTTTTCTTTTCTCAAAACGTCAAGGACTTGTTAGAGATGATTAGCATGATCCTCTAGGCTTCGGCTATACACCAAAATATCATCAAAGTATAGCACTACAAATTTGTCTAAGAAGGCTCTTAGCACATGGTTCATTAACCTCATGAAAGTGCTTGGAGCATTAGTTAAACCAAAAGGCATAACTAACCACTCATACAAGCCATAGGTGGTTTTGAAAGCAGTTTTCCATTCATCACCTTCTTTCATGCGGATTTGATGATATCCACTCTTTAAATCCACCTTGGAGAATACACTTGAACCATGGAGTTCATCAAGCATATCATCAAGTCTAGGTATAGGATGCCTATACTTGATGGTAATGTTGTTTTTGGCTCTACAATCCACGCACATTCTCCAAGTACCATCTTTTTTAGGTACAAGAGTAATAGGAACTGAACAAGGACTAAGACTTCCCTGAATATACCCCTTGTCTAGTAGCTCTTGAACTTGCTTTTGAAGTTCCTTAGTCTCGGCGGGGTTGGCTCTATAGGCAGCCTTGTTAGGGAGTGAAGCGTCGGGCACAAAATCTATTTGATGCTCAATTCCCCTTATTGGAGGCAAACCAGCCGGCACCTCTTCTTGAAACAAGTCCTCGTATTCCTGCAAAAGAGAAGCAATAAGAGGTGGCAAATAAGTCAGTTCTTCCTTGGAAATCAAGACCTCCTTACTCATGATAAGAAAGCAAACTTGACTCCCCTTGAGTGCACTTAGGACCTCCTTTGGTTTGGCCAAAAAAAGATGGTTAGAAGCTGCCTTATTGCCTCCTATAGCCATCTTTCCACGGCTCTTCTCTTCTTGGTCTCTTTGGATCTTTCTTTGCTCCCTAGCAATGTGGTCAACCATGATCTCATGTGGGGCTAAAGGGTGCAAGGTGATCCTCTTTCCTTTCAAGTGGAAGGAGTACTCATTAGTGACTCCTTGATGTATCACTCCTCGATCAAACTGCCATGGTCTTCCTAAAAGAATATGGCATGTGGTCATTGGCAAAACATCACACATGACTTCATCTTGATAGCCACCTATGGAAAAACTGACCTTGGCTTGCTCACTAACCTTCAAGGGAGTGTTAGAATTCAACCAACAAAGAGTGTAAGGTTGAGTATGAGGAATAGTAGTGAGAGCAAACCTTTTCACTACCTCTTGATCCACAATGTTGCAACAAGATCCGCCATCTATAATCAGGTTGCAAAGCTTACTTTGGATTAGACATCTTGTATGGAAGATAGTTTCCCTTTGGTTTGGAGGAGAGGGTGCTTCATTGGCCAAAAGAGACCTCTTCACTACAAAGCATTCTCCTTGAGTTTCAGCCATCACTTGCAACTCTTCCTCCTCTATTCCTTCTTCTTTGTTCTCCTCAAGAACTTCCTTATCAGATTCATATTCTCCAATGGTGTTGAATAGGACTTGGCGACGTGAAGGGCAGTCCTTGGCTATATGCCCATGGCCTAAGCACTTAAAGCACTTGATGTCACTTGTCCTTGGCTCTTCTCTGATTTTGAGGTGGTCTATAAGGCTCTCTTCTTGGCTGCACTTGAGCAACTTCTTGCCTTGGCTCTAGATGTCGAGGAGTGTAGTTGGATGAGCTAGGAGTGGAACTTTGCCATGGACGTGAGCTAGACGATTGGATCCTCCTTTGGGGCAGACTCTTATACACATGGTTCGTGTAATGGAGAATCTCTTCAATGGAAGTACCTCTCACAAAGTGTTGCATGCTCACAATAGCCTTAAGGTCAGGATTAAGATTTTCAATAAATTTGGAAATAACATACCCATCCGAAAACTTTAGGCCTGATCTAAAGAGCAAAGTCTTGAGCTCCTTGTAGTACTCATCAGGGGTTCGATTGCCTTGCCTTAGTTGCTCCAACCTTCCATGAATTCGAGCTGAAAAGTTCTCAGGCATGAACCGGTGTCTAAGGGCCATTTTAAGCTCTTCCCAAGTATCAATTGGATCCAGTTCGGCGTAAGCCCTTTCCTCCTTGTCTTCCGTCCACCATTGGTCAGCAAAACCCTCAAATTTGATGCTTGCAATGGCTACCTTTTGGGCCTCGGTGTATTGGTAGTAATCAAAGATTTGATTGGTCTTGTTCTCCCATTGCAAGTACTCCTCCGGTTCAGTTGACTTTCCAAACTTCTCCACCTCAAGCTTGGCATTTGGTAGACGCCCCCTATCTTGCTCATGCTCAAATTGAGGCATTTGAGCTCGATAAAGGACCTCAGGTGCACGTCCATACCCTTGGCCTTGTCCACGGCCTTGAACATTTCTCCTAGCTTGAGTGAGTGGCACCGGGTGCTGGCCATAAGTCCCTTGAGGCATATGAGTGTCTTGCCTTTCCAGAAATTGATTCCTCATATCTTGACCTACATAGTTAGGCTGCAAAAGAGTGTACATAGTAGTTTGAGGTACTAATGGAGGGACAAAGTTGGAACTCGTACCTGGTTGGGCGTTTGTGGTGGTAAACAAAGGCACTTGAGATGACATGGCTCCTTGAAGTGAAGGAAATGACAAAGCTCTTGTCATAGGGCGTGAGAAGTCTCCTTCAATGTGAGAGGAGTGGAAGCCATCATCTACTCTTGGGGCTCCACTTAGGCGGTTCTTGGAGGCCTCAATCCTTGCTTCCAAGCCTCTCACGGTGGCTTGCATTTCAAGGCTAAAATGTCGTATTTGCTCCTCTCCATCCACCTTAAGACCTCGAATAGCTTCTAAAATAGTGTCATTGGTTGTACGGGCTGCGGGAGGACTCTCATTGATGTGAAGGGAGCCCTTATCCCTATTTCTACCTTACTCGTCCCCCATTGTTGTACCTGGCTGCAATCACAAGCATAAACACAACCAAAACTTGAGGAACCTTGTCAATGGACCCCACACACGCAAGGGTCCTTAAACTGAAATTTAAGAAGCAAAGCAGTCAAAAATAAACAAGCTTAAAGGACAGGTTACGAGCTTAGGTTTTGTAGGCTAGCAAAAGAAGCAAGTGTATCCTTTAAAAAGTCTCAAGTCGTTGCAACAAGCAAATGAAGTTCAAGGAAGGTACTAAGTATCCTTACA
Organism: Rheum nobile; assembly: GCA_027886185.1. Taxonomy (NCBI): domain Eukaryota; kingdom Viridiplantae; phylum Streptophyta; class Magnoliopsida; order Caryophyllales; family Polygonaceae; genus Rheum; species Rheum nobile. The sequence continues at coordinate 74,414 of WOAB01000761.1, read as the reverse complement.
ATGCTAGTTCTTACACTTGACTTGAACAACTCTTTCTCACCCTTACAAACTGAATTGAGCTCTTATGTTGACCCACTTTTTTCTATGGCCTCTCCTTTTTAGACCGGGTTTTTCTTGAGCACTTTTTTTTTTTGAGAGCAACAACAAACTGATTTGAGCTCACTTTTTCTATGGCCTCTCCTTTTTAGACCGGGTTTTTCTGAGCACTTTTCAAGAGCAAACACTTGTGTTACAAACTTTGTAGTGAATTTCTCAAAGCAAGGAAACTGTCCCCTTAACCTTGATTTCAACACTTGAATTATTGCAACAAGTTAAAACAAGTTAAACAATACACAAATAATGAAGAAAAAACGGCAGGCTTAGGGCTTGGCTATTAACTCAGCAAAGAAATTCAGCAATTACAAGACTTAAGTGAAAGCCTAGTAAATGCAGCAATTAAATCAGGAATTTGATGCAATCAAGAAGTGAAGAGTTTGAAACTGAATTGGAGTATTCAATATCGTCTTCTACCTTGGAATTCAGTCGGTCTACAATGGTTTTGACAGCACTCAAACTCAGAAAAATTCAGATTCAACGGCAAGAACACAGGATATGCAAGAACTAAATTTTTGGCCGAACAAAGCTTGCGTAATTTTGATTCCTTTGAACTTAAAACTCAGTTTAGGCCTTTACCTTACGTGTGCTCTGATACCACTTGATAAAGGATCGGTTATGGCTGCGTTCAGTGCAAGGAAAAGGCCGGACAACACCGAAGAAGTGTGTTTGGCGATGGAGACTTGAAGGACTGATTTGGAGTGGCGGAGGTTGGACTTCAACAGCGTTCTTTGTGTTGATGGCTGGATTAGATGATGGAGTTTGAAGGAGGTGAAGGTGGGTAGTGGATTCGTGAGGATAAGTGAACTTCCTAGGCTGGATATGACGCATCGGCGCAGCAAGAACAAGGCTTCAACGTTGGATAGGCACCACCAAGGTTGAAGCCCGGATTTGATCGATAGGAACCACGATCGTGAGCTTCGAAAATACTCTTGATTGAGAGTGTTTACTTGATGTAAAATCTGATTCAAAGCTCCTTTGCAACAAAGAAGGAAACGGCCTTATAAACCCCTAACAAGCCTAAGGGTTGGCCTCTTTAATGCATCAAATAGAAGTCTTTTGCTTAGCCAAACTTATTGCTGGAAAATTCAGAAACTTAGCTAGTAAGTTAAAGAACTAAAAAGGCTTTAAGAAAGCCTAAGTAGGCCTTGAGACGCCGGTGTGTTTGGCTCCATAACTAGCTTGGTGATGTGTTCACCTAATTGATTCCAAGGAGTGCTTAGAGTGACCAGCCCTTGTGCAAGCCTTCCTTGGAGTTCCTTGGCCTTAGCTCGAGTGAGCCTTCTTGGTGGGTCAGCCACTTGCTCCTTAGATTCTTCAATGCTTGGCGCACTTGCTAGCCTTGGTGAGCGCCTTGGTGTAGATGTGGCATTGCTTGGCTCTTCCTTGGCTTGAAGATGGGATGGAATCACATCAAAGTTCCTTGTATGTTTTTAAGTTACGTTAAAATTTATGCCTAAGCTTCGTAGTTGAGTTGAACTTCTCCGCTTAGGCTCCGGCGTCACAAAACTGGTTAGACCCGATTGAACCACGTCACGATTCACAAACACAACCTTCACTCTCGCCCCACCCTCGCCCAAGCGAGCATAAGAGAGCCGCGGACCATCCTACCTGGTGGTTCGTACTTATCTGGTTACCAAGAGAAGGATCTGAGACCGCTTCTTGCCTAGATCTGGCTTTAGACGAGATCCGAGCCATCGGATTCGTATCAATTGGTATCAGAGCGCCAGGGGTACAAGGTGTGTCTTTCCTTCTCTTTCCTTTCTCCCTACCCATCATCACCATTAAAACTCCCAAAACCTAACTCGAGTTCTGTCCAGAATTCGCCCAAATTGTTTTCCTGTTTTTTTAAATTTTCTTCCATAACCCTGTATAGAATCTCGATACGAGTCCGGGCATATAAAATTCGCCCAAAACGAACATCTTTTGACCCCTCAAAAGGCCAAAATACGAACCCTTCCCTGTTGCCCAAACCCTAGCCGCCGCTGCCCCTAGCAACCCTAGTTCGGCCTTCTCTATTTTTTTCTTATCCCTATCCCTTCCCAAAAGATTTGATTCTTATCAAATTTTATCAGATTCAGCGGTACAAGGTGTGGTCATTTCAATCTCTCATTGTCTCACGATTTTTCATCATTAATTTGCTTGCTTCCGCCCCCATTGTTTCATTATTTTGTATCGGTTTGTGGCTTGCCGCCGCTTGCCGAGTGTGTCTGTTTTGTGTTTTTGTTGGTTGCCGCCAACAACCCCACTAGCCTAGGTTGAATTTGTGGTTTTTCCTTAGCCATTGTTCACGACAGAAAGGGTTTCAAACAAAAATAAAAAGGAAAAAAAAAGCCAAGAGAGGCCGAGAGCAACCTAACCTAGTGCGGACTCCACTTGCATTAATTTACACAAATCTTGCATATTTAGTTTGTTAGGATCTTTGAATATTGTTAGGAAATTTTTCTAGGTTGCATATCTATTACTTTCCAAGAATATATCTGGCTCTCTCTAGTCTATCTTCATTGTGCATGTTCACGGCCTCATACAAAAAAAAAACACAATTTGGCCGTGTACTTTTGACTATTTCTTAGTTCACAACTTGTGTCGATTTAATTTTTATTTTTATTTTTAAAAAAAGGCATTCGGTTAGTTATAAAAAAAAACGCCACAAAGTCGGTGTTCCGCTCCCGGAGAAGTTCGTTAGGGCGATTTCGTGCTGTTGAAGCTAGCTCGTTGATCGGTGGTTCCGGCGGCGATTGACTGCGATGAGTTCTCCGAAGGGCGCGACGACGAGATTCATGAAGAAGACTGGGCGTGGTGGTGGTAAAAGTGGAGATCGGAGCTCTCCGACTCCTCCATTGCCGGCGAGGTCAGATTTCTCAGGTTCGCGTGTAAATCCTGTTTTGACTAACAATTTCGGTGTGGATTTGGTTGATCCTCCCAATTCAAAGTCTCAGCCTATGAATTGTGCTAGAAATCCATCTTCCTCACCTGTTCTTGTGGATTGCGAGACTGATTGTGCCGAAATTCTGGAGAATCCTAATTCTGTGATTGTTGAGCCTGAGGATAATCCTTGCGATGTGGTTGAGTCAGAATCGGTCCTTGATCTTCAGACTAAGGACTCGGGAAAGGTTTTGGAGAAAGGAATGGATCGTAAGCGATCACTTATTCATAAATTGGAGAAAATTGTGATAGAGGATAAGGAAGTGTATTCTTTCTCTGAGGAGGAAGTAAAAACAGAAGTTAACAAATGGAAATTTTCTCTTATTGGAGGTGTTCTGGGAAATCAAGTATCTTTGGATGATATGCTTAAGTTTGTTACTTTGAATTGGGGAGAAGCAAAATCGGATGATCAAAAGAGGAGGAACGGGATTTGGATCTTTCGATTTGGTTGTAAGGAACACATTGACTGGGTGCTTGAGAATGGTCCTTGGATTGTAGACGATGTCAAACCATTGGCTTTGAAAATCTGGTCTCCAGGAGTGGCTGCAGCTTGGTCAAGCTTTGATTGTGTTCCTGCCTGGGTTCAGATTAGGAATTTGGACCCCATTTTCTTCTCGAAGCATATGTTGAGTGTCATTGGGAGTATTATTGGTATACCTGTGTGTATGGATGAATTCACTGCTAAGGGGAGGAAGATGTCATTTGCTAGACTTCTCATTATGGTTAATGTCCAGGATATCCAAAGAGAAGCTGTTGTTCTTCGAGGACCTGATGGGAAGGTATTTCGATATAAGATTTGGTATGAGTGGCTTCCTTGGTGTTGTACTAGGTGTAAGGTGTTTGGTCATGATGACAAGGGTTGTTGGTATCAAAAACCTCAGCCTGGGGCTCCAAAGGATGGTTCTAAAAATGAAGAAGCTCGAGGTAGGAAGATCTGGATCAAGAAAGGGAGTTCTGTTCAGGATAATGTCAATTTGTCACTAGACAAGGAAAAGATTATCCATGACATTGTTGAAAATGAAAGTACATCTTGTCATGGTGAGCAAGAGATAGTTGTTAGTGATTCAGTTGGTGGATTACTTCAAAAGAATAAGAAGGTGGTAGGTGATCCTAAGTTGCCCCTCAAACAAGGTAACAAAGGAAACACTAAAGCTAAAGCTCAAACCTATAATTCTGTTCTTCAGAACTCAAAACCTGTTGGTCATTCAAGCTCTACTGGGAATAGGAGTGGTAGCAGCTCCAGGAGTATTCCTTATGACTGAAATCAGAATTGGAGCATGGAATACTAGGGGATGTTGCTCTTCTCCTAGAATAAAGTTGGTTAGAGATTTTGTTAGAAAGAATAAGATGTGTGTGGTAGCATTCCTGGAAACTAAAATCCCTATGAATAGAGAGCTGGATGTTGATGGTAGACTCATGCCTCAGTGGTCATATAAGACTAATAGTTCTCTTGTGGATAGAGGTAGAATTTGGTTAACTTGGAACTCTGCTGTGGTTGATGTGTCTGTGTTGAGCACTTCTAGACAGTTGATCCATTGTTTGGTCTCTAGTAGGGATGGGCAAATCTCATTCCTTGCTTCTTTTGTTTATGCTTTTAATGCCCTCAATGGTAGATTGGATCTCTGGAGAGAGCTAGAAACCATTGCTAGTTCTATTGTTGGGCCTTGGACTATAATTGGTGACTTCAATTGCATTCTTTGCTCTGTTGAGAAGATCTCTTTCCGACAGACTGTGAGAGCTAGTAGTGAGTTGGCTGATTTTATTGATAAAGTACAGTTGCATGATCACTCTTATTCAGGGGCCAAGTTTACTTGGAGTAATCAACAAGAAGGGATGGATAGGATTGCTTGTAAATTGGATAGGATGATGATCAATAATGAATGGGATGCTGTTTTTCCTGATTCTAAGGTCTTTTTCTCTAATCCTAGTATTTCAGATCATTCTCCATGTGTGGTTATGCTAAATCCTTCTGATGGGATCAAGAAGATTCCTTTTAAATTTAGAAATTTCTGGACTGAGGAGGATGATTATGAGTTGTTGATTAGGAACATTTGGATGAGGCCTATTAATGGGACAGCTCAGTTTGTTATAGCAGAAAAACTTAAGAGAGTGAAGGCTGAACTGAAGAAATGGTAGAGAGGGAGATTCAAGAAGCTTGAGATCATGGTTGAAGAGTGTGTTGATAGATTGAAGGCTGCAAATGATGCTTTACAACATGATTTTTCTTGCCTTAGTAAACAACAGGAGGTATTTGAGGCTAAGAATGATCTGAATCTGAGATTGGTGCAACTTCAGAGTTTTACTGCTCAGAGAGCTAAAGTAGATTGGATAAAACTTGGGGAGGAAACTTCTCCTATTTTCTATAATGGAATTAAAGCTCGAAGGGCTAGATGCACAATTTTTACTTTGAAAGATAGTGCTGGGAGAGCATTGGAGAAGAATGTAGAGATTGAGAAGGAAATCCTGGATTTCTTTATTAGTCTATTTGGTACTGCTGGTGTTCATTATCCTATCTGTTTTGATGGATATGATGGTGCTAAGGTTAGTAATGCTAATCATAGCAATTTATGTGAGATTCCTACTGCTCAGTTGGTAAGAACTGTGGTGTTTGGTTTGGGTAATTTGAAGTCCCCTAGTCCTGATGGATTTGGAGGTTGGTTTTTCAAGAATAGTTGGGATATTATTAATCATGAAATTGTGGCTGCCATTGTGGATTTTTTCAGTAGAGGGAGAATCTTGAGGCAAACAAATGCTACCTTTGTTTGCCTTATCCCTAAAGTGGACCTCCCTTTTTCTGTGAAGGAATTTAGACCCATCTCTTGTTGCAATACAATGTTGAAGATCATTTCTAAAATCCTTGTCCAGAAGATCAGACCTTTCCTGGATGATATTATATCTATTAATCAGGGAGCTTTTGTGCCAGGGAGATCTATCACTCACAACATGATTGTGGCACAAGAGTTGGTCAGGGGCTCTGACTGTAACAATACTTCTCCTAGATGCATGATCCAGATTGACTTACAAAAGGCATATGATTGTGTATCTTGGGATTATCTGGAAGAGTGTTTAATTTTTCTGAATTTCCCTGAACAGCTAATTCTATGGATCATGGAATGTGTAAGGACCCCTTGTTTCTCTATTATCATCAATGGTGAAGCAAAGGGATTCTTTGAAGGAAAAAGAGGACTTAGGCAAGGTGATTCTCTCTCTCCTTTTTTGTTTGTGATTGTTATGGAATTGTTTGCCAGGAAAATGAGGAAGGTGAGTGCAAATAAGGACTTCAGGTTTCATCCTAAATGCAAGCAGTTGTAACTAACAAACATAGCTTTTGCTGATGACCTATTGATTTTCTGTAAGCCTACCTCTCACTCTCTTTTGTTGATAAAGCAATGCCTTGATGAATTTGGTAGAGGATCTGGATTGGTTGCTAATTCTAATAAAACTCAAGTGTTTTTTGGTGGATTATGTATTGAAAGAAAGACTGAGTTTTCTGCAATGCTAGGCTTTAGTCAAGGGAACTTCCCTATAAGATACCTTGGCACACCTTTGCATTCTCGAAGACTGAAAATTTGTGAGATGGCTCCCTTGTTGAATAAAATTAGGACTGTGGTCCATGACATAAGTGTTAGAAAGCTCTCTTATGCTGGTAGAGCTCAGGTTGTTAGAGCTATCATTGAAGGTGTTCTTTCCTTTTGGATGAAAGTATTATTCATCCCTAAGAGAGTTATAAGGAAGATTGAAGCTGTTTGTAGATCCTTCTTATGGTTTGGAGTTGTGGAGAGCAAGAGAAGCTTGGTTGCTTGGGAGAATGTTTGTAGACCTTTCTCTGAAGGGGGTCTCAGCTTCAAAGAGTTACTGTCCTGGAATGATACCCTTATGTTCCATTTTGTGTTTGACCTTCATAGGGAGAAGAGTAACCTTTGGACTTTGTGGGCCAATAAGCATCTCACAAAAGGGCAATCCATTTGGTCTGTGCATGCTTCTCCATGTAGTTCCTCACTGTGGAAGAACCTGTTGTTGGTGAGAGATAGAGTGCTGGGTAATAGAAATGGCAATGACCTTAATGATCAGTTCTTAGCTAGAAGCTCTGGCAAGTTGGACAGTTTTGCTCTCTACAATATGCTTAGGAGTTGGTCTGTGGAAAAGGAGTGGTGCAGTGTTATATGGAATGGGTTGCAGTCTAAGAAGTGGAGCTTCATTTGCTGGTTGGCTTCCTTGGGGCGCCTTCCTACTACTAGCAAGCTTCACCATTGGGGCTTGGTTCCTTCTGCTGGTTGTGCTCTTTGTCATTCTGCAGCCGAGGATGATGCTCACCTTTGGTTCAATTGTTCAGTTATTCAAGATGTTGCTGGAAGAGTTCTACAATGGCAAGGGATTAACATTAGAAAGAATTCTCTAATGGATTGGTGGGGGTGGTTTGCTCAGTGTAGGAGGAGGAATAACAATATCTATAAATGTAAACTGCTTGCTGTGACTGGTATTGTCTATCATTCCTGGAAAATGAGAAATGAAGTCATCTTCCAAGACAAAGCTGTTGATGTTGCTCAGTGTGCTGCTTGTGTCATTGATGAGTGCAAATTCAGAATCCTTCAGAAGGTGCAGCTGAGAGGTAGAAGAGGGAGAGCTATGAGGAGAAGATTGAGAGCTTGATTGTTGTCTTACTCCTCTTCATTGTTGCTTGTTTTCTATTTTTGTTGGTTTTCTGCTGGTTTGTTCCTTGTTTTCTGCTTGTACAGGTCTGTTGTTCTCTAGTTTGATGCTGCTCAGTGTGCTGCTGGTGTCATTGATGAGTGCAAATTCAGAATCTTTAGAAGGTGTAGCTGAGAGGTAGAAGAGAGAGAGCTATGAGGAGAAGATTGAGAGGTTGATTGTTGTCTCCTCTTCATTGTTGCTTGTATTCTGTTTTTTGCTGGTTTTATGCTGTTTTGTTCCTTGTTTTTGCTTGTAAAGGTCTGTTTTAGGTTTGTTTGATTTGTTTGTTTTGCTTTGTTTGGTTTGTTTGTTGTTTGCATTGCTGTTTGTAAATAGGACGTTGGGCCTTCTTCCCAACCATCTATACAATTTTACCTTCTGGCAAAAAAAAAACGCCACCGAATTAGGAAAATGAAAGCCTCAGGCGATCTACGATAAAACCGTATTCACTATTGACACAGGTCCATTGTGCCCACCTCCCCGTATTCTTTCTCCGTGGATTATAGGGATTGCATGCTAGATTATTTCTTATGTATTCACTGATTTTGGCATCTGAATTGTAAGGTTAGTGTGGTTTTTTTTTGTATTGGTTTAGTTCGCGCTGAGTCTACCAATCCCCACCGCCCTCACGGCTTTGCCTAAATTAGTGACCTACGTGAGACCTTGTGAGTTGGGTTGATCATTATTTTGTTCGTTGTCTTTGTTATTCTGTTGTCGTGTTTCTTCTCTTGTGTGTGTTGTCATGGTGTCTTTAGGGACAGATTCGGACGCGGACACCGCCGTTCGCCAGGCCGCAGACGAGGCTTATGCCAAGCGCATTGCGGACCTCGAAGCCCAGCTCGCGGAGGCCAGAAACGCCATTGCCGCGCGAGACACGACCGCGGCTGCAACAGCCACAACCGCGGTCGCAACAGCTGCGACCGCGGCCACAACAGCTGCGATCGCGTCCAACACTGTTCCTGCCGAAACTGTAGCGGTCGATCTCCAGTTGGCACCCGCTCCCGCACTCTCGCGTCCTTCCCTAGTGGCGCCTACTCCCACCTTGGTGCTCTGTGTGATGGACAACGCGGCTCCTACCGTGCTACCCGCTTCTACACTCCACGCACCGCTCGCACCAGCCCCCTCGTTTCCGCCCTTGCCACTTGGTGTCTTCGGTCCGCTGTTCCGCCTCACCGTTGTCTCTAAGAAGGGGAGACGCGACATTCAGCTTCAACATCGATTCTCCCTCACTCCTACAAGCTCGAAGCGAGGACGCTTCGAATCTAAGAAGGGAAGAGTGATGTGTAACCATCAGGTTGACGATCGCGCGACAGCGCGACCATGGGGACCACGACCTTGGCGTCCCCCTTGGCATTTCTTATAGTTTCTATTTTTAGCATTTCTATTATTTTAGTACTTTCCATTTTTGGCATGTTGCCACTATTGGTCATTTACTGTTTTTAGTATGGTTATTTTAGCACTTTCTATTTTTAGTATGTTTCCATTTCGGGCTTGTGTGTCTCCTATGCTTAGGAGCCCGGCCCATTAGGTTATTTTGTGGCCCATGGCCGAGTTCTCACTTGGCTACTATAAATGCCAAGTTGCTTGTATGTTTTTAGGTTACGTTGAAATCTATGTCTAAGCTTCGTAGTTCAGTTGAACTCCTCCCCTTAGGCCTCGGCGTCACAAAACTGGCTAGACCGAATTGAACCACATCACGGTTCACAAACACAACCTTCACTCTCGCCCCACCCTCGCCCAAGCGAGCATAAGAGAGCCGCGGACCATCCTACCGGGTGGTTCGTACTTATCCGGTTACCAAGAGAAGGATCCGAGACCGCTTTCTGCCTAGATCCGGCTTCAGACGAGATTTGAACCATCGGATTCGTATCAATTGGTATCAGAGCGTCAGGGGTACGAGGTGTGTCTTTCCTTCTCTTTCCTTTCTCCCTACCCATCTTCACCATTAAAACTCCCAAAACCGAACTCGACTTCTGTCTAGAATTCGCCCAAATTGTTTTCTTAAATTTTCTTCCATAACCCTATAGAGAATCTAGATACGAGTTCGTGCATATAAAATTCGCCCAAAACGGACATCGTTTGACCCCTCAAAAGGCCAAAATACGAACCCTTTCCTACTGTCCAAACCCTAGCCGCCGCCGCCCCTAGCAACCCTAGTTCGGCCTTCTCTTTTTTTTCCTATCCCTATCCCTTCCCAAAAGATTTGATTCTTATCAAATCTTATCAAATTCAATGGTACAAGGTGTGGTCATTTCAATCTCTCATTGTCTCACGATTTTTCGTCATTAATTTGCTTGCTTCCGCCCCCCTTGTTTCATTATTTTGTATCGGTTTGTGGCTTGTCGCCGCTTCCCGAGTATGTCTTTTTTGTGTTGTTGTTGGTTGCCTCCAACAACCCACTAGCCTAGGTTGAATTTGTGGCTTCTCCTTAGCCATTGTTCATGGCAAAAAGGGTTTCAAACAAAAAAAAAAATCCAAGAGAGGCCGAGAGCAACCTAACCTAGTGCGGACTCCACTTGCATTAATTTACACAAATCTTGCATATTTAGTTTGTTAGGATCTTTGAATATTGTTAGGAAATTTTTCTAGGTTGCATATCTATTACTTTCCAAGAATATATCTGGCTCTCTCTAGTCTATCTTCATTGTGCATGTTCACGGCCTTATACAAAAAAGAAAACAATTTGGCCGTGTACTTTTGACTATTTCTTAGTTCACAACTTGTGTCGATTTAATTTTTATTTTTTAAAAATGGCATTCGGTTAGTATTAAAAAAAACGCCACCGAATCAGGAAAATGAAAGCCTCAGGCGATCTACGATAAAACCGTATTCACTATTGACACAGGTCCATTGTGCCCACCTCCCCGTATTCTTTCTCCGTGGATTATAGGGATTGCATGTAAGATTATTTCTTACGTATTCACTGATTTTGGCATCTGAATTGCAAGGTTAGTGTGGTTTTTTTTGTATTGGTTTAGTCCGCGTTGAGTCTACCTATCCCCACCGCCCTCACGGCATTGCCTAAATTAGTGACCTACGTGAGACCTTGTGAGTTGGGTTGATCATTATTTTGTTCGTTGTCTTTGTTATTCTATTGTCGTGTTTCTTCTCTTGTGTGTGTTGTCATGGTGTCTTTAGGGACAGATTCGAACGCGGACACCGCCGTTTGCCAGGCCGCAGACGAGGCTTATGCCAAGCGCGTTGCGGACCTCGAGGCCCAGCTCGCGGAGGCTAGAAACGCCATTGTCGCGCAAGCCGCGACTGCAATAGCCGCGACCGCGGCCACAACAGCCACGATCGCGTCCAACACTGTTCCTGCCGAAACTGCAGTGGTCGATCTCCAGTTTGTACCCGCTCCCGCACTCCCGCGTCCTTCCCCAGTGGCGCCTACTGCCTACTCCCACCTTGGTGCTCTGCGTGAAGGACAGCTCGACTCCTACCGTGCTACCCTTTTCACACTCCACGCGCTGCTCGCACCAGCCCCCTCGGTGCCGCCCTTGCCACTTGGTGTCTTCGGTCCGCTGTTCCGCCTCACCGTTGTCTCTAAGAAGGGGAGACGCGACATTCAGCTTCAACATCGATTCTCCCTCACTCCTACAAGCTCGAAGTGAGGACGCTTCGAATCTAAGAAGGGGAGAGTGATGCGTAACCATTAGGCCGACGATTGCACGACAACGCGACCATGGGGACCATGACCTTGGCATCCCCCTTGGCGTTTCTTATAGTTTCTATTTTTAGCATTTCTATTATTTTAGTACTTTCCATTTTTGGCATGTTGCCACTATTGGTCATTTACTGTTTTTAGTATGGTTATTTTAGCACTTTCTATTTTTAGTATGTTTCCATTTCGGGCGTGTGTGTCTCCTATGCTTAGGAGCCCGGCCCATTAGGTTATTTTGTGGCCCATGGCCGAGTTCTCACTTGGCTACTATAAATGCCAAGTTGCTTGTATGTTTTTAGGTTACGTTGAAATTTATGCCTAAGCTTCGTAGTTGAGTTGAACTCCTCCCCTTAGGCCTCGGCGTCACAAAACTGGTTAGACCCGATTGAACCACGTCACGGTTCACAAACACAACCTTCACTCTCGCCCCACCCTCGCCCAAGCGAGTCGCGGACCATCCTACCCGGTGGTTCGTACTTATCCGGTTACTAAGAGAAGGATCCGAGACCGCTTCTTGCCTAGATCCGGCTTTAGACGAGATCCGAGCCATCGGATTCGTATCAGACCCCAGAGTGGGCTTCTTAGCCGGGGAGCCATATCCTATGCATTCGTTGTCGCCGTGAGTTTTAGAGTGGTGGTACGAGTAGAACTTTTGAGAGGGTGGTCCTTGCTGGGGTGTTGCTGGGGTGTTGCTTGGGAATTAGAGCGACTTAGGAAGGGATTGTACTACGGGGGTGGTGGGTTCATTGGCATTGCGTTCATCGGAGCTCGTTCGGGTGCTTTCCCTTTGTCCGCGGCCGTTGAAGGCCTCATTTGTTCCCACGTGACCTGGTACTTTCCTTTAGCCTCATTCTGGGATGTGTTCGATGGCCCTCGGTACAAGCTCGCCATCTCTTTGGCCCGGATATGGGTGTTGGCTTTATCCAACAACTTAGAGTAAGTTGTCGACTCCTTCTTGTGACGGAAAACTTGAAGTCCGAGTTCGCGAGCCCTTGTATGAACGCGATTTTGGCCACCTTCTCGTCGAAGTCGCATACTTGTATCACCTCGGCCGTGAACCTCTTAACATACGAGGCTAGGCTTTCCGTCTCTCGCTGCCTTGGGCAAAAATCTCATGTATTTCTCTGCGTCTTCACCTTGAGCTCCCAAAGTGTGTTAGGAATGACTCCTCCAACTGCGGGAAGCTGCCGATACTTCCCGTCGGGAGGTTGATCATCCACGTAAGGGCCACCCCTGTGAGCGAACTAGGGAACAACTTGCACATAGTCGGCCCATCCGCCCGGCAGGATAGCATCACATACTTGTACTTCGAGATGTGGTCTTGGGAGTCCTTCTCGACGACATACTCCCCCATGGATGGAATTGCGCTAGCGTCAACTTGGGGTATGGCCATCAATACTTCATTTGTAAAAGCGACGAAGCCGTATAGAGCTGGGAGGTTGGCGAGGTCTTGATGCAATTCGGGTGCGGTGGGGTACGACTCAATGTGCGAGAAGTTGTTCCTCCTCTCACGATGGTGGTGCCTGCCGGGAGAGCTAGCTGCTAAGGCTGACCGGCTAGGGCCTGCTTGTGGCGCGGGTCGGGCCTGCCCTCTCCCAGGAGATGGAGGGAGGTTCGGAGTGGTTGGTCCGGGTGTTGGCATGTACCTGTACCAGTAGGGAGGGTATGGCTCCGGTGGGAACCCATACTGGGGGTACAACTCCGCTGGTGCATGGGGAGGGGCTCCTTAGGGTGCGTACGGCCCCAAAAAGCTGGTCCTATGTACTGCCACCCCTAAAACCCTTGGAAGTTCTCTTCCTCCGTATTCATGAAAGCGTGTATGTTAGGAAATGGAACTCTGGAACTTTAGTTCCCCTAAGAGTTCATTTCCTCAGTTTCTCTACTTTTGAAGATGACAAATATTTTGATACTAATGTCTTATCTCAAAGATGTGTGTTAAGGAACCACATGACAATTACCGAAAGCATGAAAGCCAAACAGGACAAGAGAACCAAGCAGCAAGCCAAAGGAAGGAACCCAGGTGTACCCAGAAATGCAACATGTGATGTTGCGCTTCCCGAGAAATCTAGGAACACCAACCTCGGACAAGAGAAAGGTGAAAGCAACTTGTGCGAAGCTTCCAAAGGTTGTGACCGTTCAGAGCACAACAACAAGATGCCTAGAACACATAACCTCGGACAGAGAAAGGTGACAGCGACATGTCATGGAACCTGTCGCTATCCAGAAGACAGTTCCAAAGTACCCATGTTGTCGAACCTCTGAAGAAGGAAGCTGGAGAACAACTTGGCTGAAGCAGTTGACCAACAAAGAAGGATTCTGAGCTACCTAGGTTGTTGGTACATGTCAAAGACAGCATGGATCACGGATCACCACACATCCTAGGGCAAGCTTGATCTGTGGGAACCAAGAGAAGATCAAACCGCAAAGAATCCACTATATAAAGGAAGACTAACTCAGAGGTTATTTTTAAAGCACAAAAACACGAATCACACTCAATATCAAACATCAAAGTGTGAACATTCAAACAAGATCATCAAAGCTAACCGAGATCAAGAGAAACCAATCAAGGAATCGAAGAGCTGAGTACTAAGTTCCTGTGACTGTAAGTGAGATAGTTCCTAGGTGCTAAGGTCTGTTTCTTGGATTGATTATTGATTGTGTTAAGTTATCTAGGATTGCCTAACTGTGTGTAAGGTAAAGAAACTGTGTGTTTGTTCCTAGGATAAGCTGTAACCAAAAGAGATAAGAAATCAAGAAGTAGACCTTGAAATCCTTTCAAAAGAAAGGTAGTGGTTTTTATCCTGGATTGCTAGTTGGCAATCAAAGGTTTCCACTATAAGAAACTTGTTCATTTGTGCTTGATTGTTTAAATTCCGCTGCGAAGGGAACTGAGAATTGCTATTCTTAGTTCCTTAGTTATTTGTCTAACAATCTCGATCCTACAATTGGTATCAGAGCAGGAAAAGCTCTAGATCTTTGTTAAGTTTGCAAATCATGTCTCAACCAAGCAAGTTTGAGCTCGGAATCTCCACCAACAAACCACATCTCCGAAAGAAGGGAGAAGAAACATGGTGGGAAAAGTGCATGGAAAGCCACATCAAGACCAACGACTACCAATGCTGAAGGATAGTCGAAAATGGAGATGGATATGTCGATCTCACAATGAAGGAAGAAGACTGGAAACCTGAGCACTATGTCACCATGGAAAAAAATGCCAAAGCCTGGCAGTTCATCCTCAATGGACTGGACAGAGAAGACATGGACAAGGTCATAAGCATCCAGACGGCAAAGGAGATGTGGAAGGCACTCAAGGAAATGCATGAAGGAAGTGATGAACTAAAGCAAAGCAGAAAGTTTGCTTTGGAAGGAGAATACCACACCTTCAAAATGATGGAAACTGAGACCATCTCAGAGTACTACTCCCGCTTCAACAGACTGATTGGAAAGCTAACAGCGGCAGGAGTCAATCTTGATGAGGTCTCCAAGTCCCTGGTGGTCATCAATGGACTCAACTCCAAGTTCACTCTTCTCAAAGGAATCATGAAGAATACTCCAGGCATCCAATCTCTTCCCTTGACTCAAGTCATAGGGAAACTGGAGGTTGAAGAATGAGAGCACACTAAAGCCAATACCGACAAGAAACTGGAGAAAGAAATTGCTCTCAAGATCTCCAAAGCCTTCTCAAGGCTTGAGATGGAGCAAGAGAACTCAGACCTAGAAGAAGAGGAGGACGAACTGACAGCCCTCTTCACGAAGAATATCAAAAAGTTCTTTGTGAAGGGAAGGTTCCAAAAGGGTAGTTCCTCCCACAATGGACCAAGAAGAGATCTCAAGGAAGTCTCCTGTTACGAGTGTAAAGAAAAGGGGCACTACGCTAAGAACTGTCCCAACAAGGAAGACTCCAAAGAAGATGAAAGACCTCAGAGAAAGAAGGTTCTCGTGGCCTCATGAGGAGAAGACTCAGATGAGGAACTAGATCTGAGTGGTTTCTCTAGAGAAAGATGTCTCATGGCAAAAGGAGACTCAAGCTACTCAGAAGACCATGAGGTAACTTCTGATGACTTTCTAAAGACTCTAGTCGATTGTGATAAGAAACAGCTTCTTAAGATCATAAAGAAACTAGGAAAAGAAACCAGTTCCCTTCAACAAAAACTTGATGATTGTGAAGATGAAATTGCATGCTTGACTGTTGAGAACTCTGTGTGGAGTAAGAAACTTGATGAAGCTGAGAAAGACCTAGCTGAAACTCACTCCAAACTCATTGATATTAGAAATGTGCATGCTAGTCACCTTAAAATCTGCAAATCTTGTGATGAAACCAGTGTAGACTCTATTAAGGTTCCTATGCATGATAACCTACCTCAAAATGATATGCTTTAAACTATAATTGATAGGTTAGACATTCTCACTGACTCTATAAATGAAAAAACGATAAATCAAACTGTCTTTGTGAGACAACGTCATGGAATTGGGTATGTTGACAACAAGGCCAATAATGATGCTGAAGATGAAAAGGCTAGACGAGAACTTGTTGAAATGAATGAGAACCTCAGTACTGCTCTTGCCACTTCTCGAGATAGGAATCAGTTCCTATTAGAGAAGATCATGGTTCTTGAGAACAAGGCTGAGGTTGCCAAGCGTTTCAATGAAAGTTCTCAAAGTCCGAAGAGGGAACCTAAAGGAAAAGAAAAGGCATTCCCTGAAAACAAGTGGTTCACCAATTCTTTTGCTCATAAAAAGTATGTGGATATGGCTCATGGTAAGGTTAGAAACAATATTGATTTCAACAAAAGAAAAACTGAGAAACCCTTTAGACCTGGAAAGGGAAAATATGGGCATGTTATTTACAATCGCTTATGCTATTACTGTGGAAAAAATGGTCATTACAACACTGATTGTCCTAAGAAAAGGAACTTTGAAAATGAGAAAAATGCCTATTACCATGAAAGGAACCAGTTCCCTGGTCATTCACAGACTCGGAATGCTAATCTCCCCAGTAAAGCCAAGCTTCGCTGGGTTCAAAAGTCTTAGTTCCCCTGTGTGCAGAAAGAAGAGAGGCAACCTCGACTATGGTACATTGACAGTGGTTGCTCATGCCATATGACCGGAAGAAGAAATCAAATGACCTCTCTTCAACCCATCCAAGGAGGAAACATCTCCTTTGGAGACAAAAGCAAAGGGGAAATTTGTGGAATAGGAACCGTAAATCTCAATAACCACACTAAGGTAAATAAAGTTCACATTGTTGATAACCTTGGTTTTGATCTAATTAGTGTGTCACAACTGTGCGATCAAGGAGACAATAAAGTTAGATTCAAGTCAAGTGAATGCACTGTCCTAGACTCCTCGGGACAAATCATCTTAAAAGGCAAAAGATTCAACAATGTGTATGTTGTTGACCCATCATTTGTTCCCAAGGAGAAACTCTGCCTCTCAACAGTGAATGATCAAACGGAGCTGTGGCATCAACGTCTTGGTCACGCCAGCACCAAACTGATCAACAAGCTACACTCAAAGGAACTAGTTCGAGGCCTTCCAAAGATAAGTGGCACATCTTCGGAACCATGCTCAGACTGCATAAAGGGGAAACAAGCAAGGAGTTCCTTCAAATCCAAGAATATGGTAAGCTCCTCTAGGCCCCTTGAACTCATCCACATGGACCTTTGTGGACCTATGAGAATTCAAAGCCTAGGAGGAAATAGGTATATCTTTGTCCTTGTCGATGATTTCTCTCGCTTCACCTGGACTATCTTCATAAAATCGAAGAGTGAAGTCATTAATCGCTTTAAAGATCTGGTTCCCTTATTAGAAAAATGTCTCGATTGTTCCATCAGTTCTATTCAGTCTGACCATGGTACCGAATTCGAAAATGGAGAATTTCTAACCTCTTGCAGTGAGCATGACATTGATCACAACTTCTCTGCACCATACACTCCTCAACAAAATGGAGTAGTAGAAAGGAAGAATAGAACCCTAGAAGACATGGCTCGAACTATGCTCATCTCAAGTGGACTCTCCCAATCATTCTGGGCTGAGGCAATCAACACAGCTTTCTACATCATCAATCGAGCCATGCTTCGCCCAATCACAGAGAAAACACCCTATGAACTCCTAAGAGGAAGAGTTCCCAACATCTCACATATGAGGGTGTTCGGATGCTAGTGCTTTGTGCACAATAATGGGAAGGACAACCTTGGCAAGTTCGATCCAAGGAATGATGAAGGGATCTTTATTGGATATGCCTCCGAAAGCAAGGCATACAAAATCTTCAACAAAAGGACCAAAAAGGTAGAAGAAAGTGTTCATGTTATTTTTGATGAGAAATCACTTGGTAGAATTGTGCAGAACACTACCACTCCCTTTGAAGACCCATTTCCCAAGTCATCTCAAGAAGATCCAGATGAAGATATCACTCCACCCAGTTCCTACCATGCTGCACATAATCCCCCACTAGTTCCTCCACCAGTTCCCATGGATAATCAACAACAATCCATTTCTGGGAACCATGAACGTGAAGACAACATCTGTGGAGACATCAACGATTCATCCTCTCACATGATCTTTAATGGAGAAGGTGTTCCCAACCAGGAAGCTGAAGCTAAATGCTCAACCCAAAATGTCTCCACATCAAATGCTCTAGCTCCCAACAGAGAAAGAAGAACCATCAAGCCTCTAGTCAGGCTCGAACATCTAACCTTCTTTGCCTTCAATGCCTTCTTATCTGTTATGGAACCAAAGAACATAGGTAAAGCACTGAAGAATGTAGACTGGATCCAAGCCATGCAAGAAGAACTTCATTAGTTTGAAAGGAACAAAGTATGTCATCTAGTTCCCCGCCCCAAGGATAAGCACATCATAGGAACTAGATGGGTTTTCAGAAACAAACTAGATGATACAAGAGCTGTGATAAGGAACAAAGCAAGACTCGTTGCTCAAGGATACAATCAACAAGAAGGCATTGACTATGATGAAACCTATGCTCCAATGGCAAGGATTGAAGCAATAAGATTATTGATTGCTTTCGCATCACACAAAGGGTTCAAACTGTTCCAAATGGATGTAAAGATTGCCTTCCTCAATGGAATCCTTCAAGAGGAAGTCTATGTCAAGCAACCACCTGGCTTTGAAGACGATGATCATCCCGACCATGTCTACTTTCTAGATAAAGCATTGTATGGCCTCAAGCAAGCTCCCAGAGCTTGGTATGATCGTCTTGCCCAGTTCCTACTCTCAAATGGCTACATGTGTGGAGTCATTGATAAGACTCTCTTCATCCTAGAAGAAGAAGATAACATCTTAGTGGTTCAAATTTATGTCGATGATATCATTTTTGGTTCCACTAACCTGTCCCTTGTAGACAAGTTCAAAGACTTGATGAGCAGTGAATTTGAAATGAGCCTAATTGGGGAACTCACTTTCTTCCTCGGATTGCAAATCACTCAAAAGAAAGATGGTATACAAATTCATCAACAGAAGTATGTCAGGGAACTACTGAAGAAGTTCAAAATGGATTCATGCAAGCCTCTCTCCACTCCCATCTCCACCATTGCTCATTTGGATAAGGACCATTCGAGTCCTCTAGTGGAAGAGAAACTCTATAGAGGTATGATAGGCTCACTCATGTATCTAACCGCTAGTCGCCCATACATTATTTTTGTTGTTGGCTTGTGTGCTAGGTTCCAATCTTGTCCAAGAGAAACCCACTTGGCTGCTGTAAAAAGGATACTCCGATATCTCAAGGGAACTGATTCACTCTGCATTTGGTACCCCAAAGAATGTCCCTTTGAGCTGATGGGTTTCACTGATACGGATTATGCTGGATACTTGGTGGATAGGAAGAGCACATCTGGAATGGCACAGTTCCTAGGGGACTCCTTCCCTTAGAACCGTACTTGAGAGTTTTCTAACTCATACGGCTCAACAATGAATTCTTTTGGTATCCGTTTTACCTACCGAACGGAATGAGATTTCGCATAGATCTATCTCGCTTTTCGGTTCCGGGGGTTTAACCAAAAGAAGTTAATCGCAAGAGAAAGGTGAAAGCAACTATGAACTCCTAAGAGGAAGAGTAGAAAGGAAGAATAGAACCCTAGAAGACATGGCTCGAACTATGCTCATCTCAAGTGGACTCTCCCAATCATTCTGGGCTGAGGCAATCAACACAGCTTTCTACATCATCAATCGAGCCATGCTTCGCCCAATCACAGAGAAAACACCCTATGAACTCCTAAGAGGAAGAGTTCCCAACATCTCACATATGAGGGTGTTCGGATGCTAGTGCTTTGTGCACAATAATGGGAAGGACAACCTTGGCAAGTTCGATCCAAGGAATGATGAAGGGATCTTTATTGGATATGCCTCCGAAAGCAAGGCATACAAAATCTTCAACAAAAGGACCAAAAAGGTAGAAGAAAGTGTTCATGTTATTTTTGATGAGAAATCACTTGGTAGAATTGTGCAGAACACTACCACTCCCTTTGAAGACCCATTTCCCAAGTCATCTCAAGAAGATCCAGATGAAGATATCACTCCACCCAGTTCCTACCATGCTGCACATAATCCCCCACTAGTTCCTCCACCAGTTCCCATGGATAATCAACAACAATCCATTTCTGGGAACCATGAACGTGAAGACAACATCTGTGGAGACATCAACGATTCATCCTCTCACATGATCTTTAATGGAGAAGGTGTTCCCAACCAGGAAGCTGAAGCTAAATGCTCAACCCAAAATGTCTCCACATCAAATGCTCTAGCTCCCAACAGAGAAAGAAGAACCATCAAGCCTCTAGTCAGGCTCGAACATCTAACCTTCTTTGCCTTCAATGCCTTCTTATCTGTTATGGAACCAAAGAACATAGGTAAAGCACTGAAGAATGTAGACTGGATCCAAGCCATGCAAGAAGAACTTCATTAGTTTGAAAGGAACAAAGTATGTCATCTAGTTCCCCGCCCCAAGGATAAGCACATCATAGGAACTAGATGGGTTTTCAGAAACAAACTAGATGATACAAGAGCTGTGATAAGGAACAAAGCAAGACTCGTTGCTCAAGGATACAATCAACAAGAAGGCATTGACTATGATGAAACCTATGCTCCAATGGCAAGGATTGAAGCAATAAGATTATTGATTGCTTTCGCATCACACAAAGGGTTCAAACTGTTCCAAATGGATGTAAAGATTGCCTTCCTCAATGGAATCCTTCAAGAGGAAGTCTATGTCAAGCAACCACCTGGCTTTGAAGACGATGATCATCCCGACCATGTCTACTTTCTAGATAAAGCATTGTATGGCCTCAAGCAAGCTCCCAGAGCTTGGTATGATCGTCTTGCCCAGTTCCTACTCTCAAATGGCTACATGCGTGGCTACATGCGTGGAGTCATTGATAAGACTCTCTTCATCCTAGAAGAAGAAGATAACATCTTAGTGGTTCAAATTTATGTCGATGATATCATTTTTGGTTCCACTAACCTGTCCCTTGTAGACAAGTTCAAAGACTTGATGAGCAGTGAATTTGAAATGAGCCTAATTGGGGAACTCACTTTCTTCCTCGGATTGCAAATCACTCAAAAGAAAGATGGTATACAAATTCATCAACAGAAGTATGTCAGGGAACTACTGAAGAAGTTCAAAATGGATTCATGCAAGCCTCTCTCCACTCCCATCTCCACCATTGCTCATTTGGATAAGGACCATTCGAGTCCTCTAGTGGAAGAGAAACTCTATAGAGGTATGATAGGCTCACTCATGTATCTAACCGCTAGTCGCCCATACATTATTTTTGTTGTTGGCTTGTGTGCTAGGTTCCAATCTTGTCCAAGAGAAACCCACTTGGCTGCTGTAAAAAGGATACTCCGATATCTCAAGGGAACTGATTCACTCTGCATTTGGTACCCCAAAGAATGTCCCTTTGAGCTGATGGGTTTCACTGATGCGGATTATGCTGGATACTTGGTGGATAGGAAGAGCACATCTGGAATGGCACAGTTCCTAGGCCCTTGCCTCGTGTCATGGGGCTCAGTCTCTCTCTCCACCACAGAATCCAAGTACATCGTTGCTGCCTCCTGCTGTTCCCAACTCCTCTGGCTAAAGCAATAACTCGCGGATTTCGGTATGTCTTATGGTCCTCTCACTATTCTTTGTGATAACACCAGTGCTATAAACATTTCTAAGAATCCTGTGCATCATACTAGGACCAAGCATATAGACATAAGACATCATTTTTTTAGAGATCATGTTGAAAAAGGGAACATCATTATGAAATTTTGTAGAACTGAAGATCAGGTTACAGACATATTCACCAAAGCTTTGAATAGAGTTCCCTTTGAGAACCTTAGATTAGAAATGAGAATGATTCCTATAACCTAGCAGTGACCTTAGCTTAAAGGCTCTTCTCCAGTTCCCTTGATTAACTAGTATAAGATCTTTTACTTGTTAAGTCTTGGTATCTCTGTGTTATATCTTTTGCTACAAACCCTCTTTTCCATAATGGTTTCTTAAAAAGGCTTTGATAAAATTTTCTTAGTTCGTGTCTTTTGGTCCTCATTATTCTTTCAACTCTTTCATTGTTCAAGTTTCTTTGTTGGCCCAAAAGTCACAATCTGATCACATTCTAACCCAACAATACAAGCCGAAATAATGATTGTGTACTATGACCCTCCTTGTCTCATTACTCAATTTAATTCCCTAGGATCCATCTCTTAACCCTCTCTGGAAATTATTGTGCAATGAGATAAATAGCCTCCTTGATTCCTTGTATGGGAACGTACTTTTCGGTTCCATGTTTTTAAACCCACATCAAAGTTCCCATATATCCCTCTAGCACACTGAATATA
Organism: Rheum nobile; assembly: GCA_027886185.1. Taxonomy (NCBI): domain Eukaryota; kingdom Viridiplantae; phylum Streptophyta; class Magnoliopsida; order Caryophyllales; family Polygonaceae; genus Rheum; species Rheum nobile. The sequence continues at coordinate 52,207 of WOAB01000761.1, read as the reverse complement.
TCGCCAGAAAGGAACCATGATGAAATTATCTCCAAACGGCTAGTTAGACGCTTGATCCTCCCAAGACGACATTTATGGCAAATTTGCAGAACTCAGACACGTCTCGTCAGTGGCAGTGCTTCCCTCTCTGAATGAGTAACTTTTGAATTTCTTTTGACCGTTCGGAAAAGCTGCAAGCCTCTTCAATGCTCCAGATCTTCCATGATCTCCTCAACGGCCAGATCTTTCCCAACGGTCCCTTCAGCTCTCAACCAGTTTTAAAAGGAGTCATGTTGATCCGAGCAATCCCCACTCTTGCCTTCTCCATCTCTACTAATTCTCAGGCCCCTTCAAGTTCCCTACCACCGCTCAAAGACTCATCTGCGATCCTCTCTTCTCTGGGTCGTATTGAAAAAGCCGTCACGAAAGGCTCGACTGTTATCACGGTCGCTCTCCGTGATCAAGTAAATGAGCTGGGGAAAATGAGCACTGCTGTCTCAAGTTTGGTGGAAGTACTTCAGAAAACATGGGAGGATGCAACCGGTGCAAATCAGACCACGGGCCAAAATGAAGGAACTGACGACAACAAGGCTGATGAAGAGGAGGCCACTGACTTGCCATAGGAACGCTTCTCCTGGTTCCCAGTGTTGTAACATCACAGTGTGCTAGTAGTTCCCCTAGGATCCTACTCCCTCTTCTACCCTTCCTGTCGTTTTCCTTAAAGGTTGCTTATGTTGTTGTCTTTGTAGGTTGTTTTGTGATGTTTTGTGGTTTGTCTTACCCTGCTCCTGCACAATGTTAAGGTTTTATTAAGTTTAATAACTTCTTTTGGCTACGTTTCTATGAACGATTTGTCTTTGCCTCGAGTTTCTATTATGGTTTCTGTTATGGGTTTGACGCAATTGTTTATTTCCTTGGATATCCTGTTCTTAACATGTTAACTAATCTTTTCGATGATGTCAAAAGGGGGAAGAAGGATAGGAACCTTGAACTTTGAAAACTACTGGACTAATAGGAACTCTGAACTCGTTCTATTCTAAGGGGGAATTTGAATAACTTCGTTCATCTGCTTAGGGGGAATTTGCAACCATTGAATGTTCTCTCATATTTTATAACGTTGTAAATCCCTTAAAATCAACTGGTCTCATGAAATTCACGTCCTATTATGTTGCCAGGTTCCTTGTATTTGTCATCAGAAAGGTGAAATCTGGGAACACTAACCTCGGACAAGAGAAAGGTGAAAGCAACTTGTGCAAAGCTTCCAAAGGCTGTCACCGTTCAGAGCACAACAACAAGATGCCTAGAACACATAACCTCGGACAGAGAAAGGTGACAGCGACATGTCATGGAACCTGTCGCTATCCAGAAGACGGTTCCAAAGTACCCAGGTTGTCGAACCTCTGAAAAAGGAAGCTGGAGAACAACTTGGCTGAAGCAGTTGACCAACAAAGAAGGATTCTGAGCTACCTAGGTTATTGGTACATGTCAAAGACAGCGTGGATCACGGATCACCACACATCCTAGGGCAAGCTTGATCTGTGGGAACCAAGAGAAGATCAAACCGCAAAGAATCCACTATATAAGGAAGACTAACTCAGAGGTTATTTTTAAAGCATAAAAACACGAATCACACTCAATAGCAAACATCAAAGTGTGAACCTTCAAACAAGATCATCAAAGCAAACCGAGATCAAGATGAACCAGTCAAGGAATCGAAGAGCTGAGTGCTAAGTTCATGTGACTGTAAGTGAGATAGTTCCTAGGTGCTAAGGTATGTTTCTTGGATTGATTAGTGATTGTGTTAAGTTATCTAGGATTGCCTAACTGTGTGTAAGGTAAAGAAACTGTGTGTTTGTTCCTAGGATAAGCTGTAACCAAAAGAGATAAGAAATCAAGAAGTATACCTTGAAATCCTTTCAAAAGAAAGGTAGTGGTTTTTATCCTGGATTGCTAGTTGGCAATCAAAGGTTTCCACTATAAGGAACTTGTTCATTTGTGCTTGATTGTTTAAATTCCGCTGCGAAGGGAACTGAGAATTGCTATTCTTAGTTCCTTAGTTATTTGTCTAACAATCTCGATCCTACATTGTAGTATGCTCGGAGTCTAGGGGTCGTTAAACCCAGTTTGGTTGGTGTGGTTGGTGGACCCAGCGTTCGACATGGCCGGAGATGTACTAGATGTGTGAGGACTCCCCACGATCGACGCCAATGTGATCGTCCGGTTTTCCACGGGGGAAATAGTTGGCGGTTCACACGTGACCAACTCCGACTCGTCTCTCCCGGAGGTCTCTCTCCCCGTTCCCCGCCGACGATCTCCGGTCACGTCGGGAGCCGTCCAACCACTTGGTTCCGACTTGAAAAAAAGAGGGGCCCGAGGGTGACCTCGGGCTTGCCACTCCGATGCTCAAGTCAGTACACAACCCACCAAAAAAGAGTAGTAAGGGCGATGGAGTAAGGGGCACAATGGAGCTACAGTGTGGTAGGGTATAGAGTACAGTGGTGTAGCACTGAAGAGTATGGAGCACGATGGGGTACAGTAGCCAAGAGAGTAAAAAGGAGTTTCAGTTTTAGCCAATGGGGTAGGAGAGAGAAACCAACCAGAGAGAGGATTGAGAATCCCCTTTCTCAGTTGTAGTTTTCACCTTATATACCTGGAGCTTCAGAGTCCATAGCATCATGTAGCCGGCCTAGCCAGTGTGGGAGGCTCCCGGACCAAACTGTCGGGAAGGGGCCGGCAGGGCGATATGGGGCGGAGGGCCGTTGGCCGTATAGCTGGGGGGCCGGGACTGTATCTTGAGGCCATACTCTAAGTTGTGTCGTACTGTTGATTGGGCTTCTCTTTTGCTTGGGTCGGTACTCTTGGGCCGATACTATTGGGTCGGGCTAAATCCGGCTCCCACATCGACGACGAGTTTGTGAGTGTGACATTCTTTGAAAGCAACTACTTTGTAACCTAGGCTACCAACCAAACGAAGGGTGAACTAGGCCTTACAACCGACCTTATTCGACACCCTTCTACGAAGACGTTTGTTGTTTTGTCCTTGCTTGAAACCTTCCCTGCTGCATAGCAGATACTTCAACACAAACACTGTGTCTTTTTTATGCTAACATCCATTTCGAACGTCAAATCCGCATTCGAATGCGTATTTCTTGTAAAATGCAACCCCTTAATCTGCCGTACTAAACTGCATACCTACAACTGGTTTGGCATCGTCATGGCAAACTAGAACATAGTAAATTGAACCCCCTTGAGATAAGCGAGCCTCGTAGTGAGCACTGGAATCACCCTCATCTAAATACATGTCATCGACACTAGGGCAACTAGAGCCATGAGATAGATCACATCTACGTGCAACATAGCCAGCTGAAGACACTGGTAGCAACAGACATGGTATTGGTAATAGGTTCGTAAGGGAATGAAGACAAGTTCATATGGTATAAATGACATGTTCATGAGTTTAGAACAATTATATTGTACTGCTTCTCTACATTTAACATGAATTGAATCCACTAGCACAACCAAGCACAAGACAAAGGATGTAGAAGGAACAAAAGAAACAAAAATAAGAAGACAAGGCATGGACAATTTGAAGAACAACACCAGTGAACGAAAATAAAGCAACCAAAGACAAAATACCTAGTTTTTTCCAAGGTGCAACAAACTCATTAAGGACAAATAAAAAAGAGGTATTCTGTGCGAAATCGAAACGGAAAATCAATCACAAACAAAGAACGAGAACATTACATAGAAGAAGGAACAATTTAAACAAGCAAAATTCAAAAAGCAAACACGATCAAGCTAGGTTCAGAGAATCGAAGCGTATAAATCACAGATTGTGTCTGATTTAATGGAATCGAGCAAAGAATCAAGAAAAAAAGTAAGGAAAATGAGTGAGATGACGCTTGTAACAATGGCGAATTTTGGAGCACAATCGCCAGGTCGAGATATCAAAGAAGCGGAGAGGGAAGGAATGAAGCGAGAATGACGAATTTGCCCCTCCATGTCCATCCTATAGCAAACAATCTGGGCGCTTATGGACCGCACGATGAAGCGCGATGGATGACCTAGATGTGCTCCGCATTTTACACAATAGAGATGCTCCACATCTTATCCCATTTCTTTAATATAGAATATAACATAATATGTGGACATGTCAAACGGGTCGGGTTAACACTATGAGTCAGGTCATTTACGGATCGGGTTAATTACGGATAAAAATTTACGGATCGATTGTGGGTCGGGTCGTTGCAGGTCGGGTTCGGGTCGACCCAATGGGTTGAGAGCGCCATGTCAATGTATTATAAAATAATTATTAAAATAATATTTTAATTAGATAAAAAATAATAAATCAAAAAAATATTATTATATAATATTTAAATAATAAAATATATTATAATATTTTATATATAAAATATAAACACATTTGTAATGACTCAGCCCAGAAATTTTCGAGTCGAACGAATCGAATCACTTTTGACGCAATATTTTTCGAATCAGGTCTTAACCCATAAAATACGGATCGGGTCAGATTTGCGGGTAGGGTCAAATTTTAAGAGCACTTTTAATGATGGTATTTTAGTTAAGTATCATAGATAATAAAAAAAATAAAAATGTCAGAAAGTGGATGTGAATCAAAAAATGGATATCAAGCAGGTGATATTCATTTGTGATATTTACATTGATTTTCTAAAATTTTCTAACATTATATATATATATTTTTTAAAAACTCTTATGATACCTTCAATACCATTAATAAAGATGGTCTAAGAAATATATGATTTCCACCGCAACTTTTGGGACTAATATTCGAAATACTCAAATCTTGGGTGCGGTATCCGGAAATTCCACATCGGAACTTTCCAACTCCTTGCGGCGCAAGCTTTCTGAGTTTTCGTCCCCAGAGGGTAGATCCGTAAATTGCATCTTAGTGCAAAAGAAGCCAACCAAAAAGACCAATCAAAACAAGACGATCGCTGCAATTCAAATGGAAAACGCTGAACAGTCGTCAATCTTTGAACTTAATGACGTTACTAACCCTAATAATAGCGGAATTACCGAAGTGCCCCTGCAAGAAGCAGTCTGCTTACTTGACTTGCTGCCCCTGATTTCCCAGTCTTCCCCTATAAGAAACGGTTTACCTAAAAAAAAACCTGGTTTTATTCCAGTCCTTTCTCTCTCGTTTTCTCTTCCAAATTCCAATATTTTCTCTCTTCCCACGCGCCGCCGCCTGCCATTTCGATCTCCCCTTCTTGTTTTATCAGGTCAGCGATCTGTTCCTTTTAATCGCCGATCTTGGCTTCTGTTCGCTTGGTTTCGATTTGTTGTGCGATTGATCCTGGTTTGACCCGCTTGCGGAACCCTGAATCGGTCGATTGTTTGGGGATTTTTTTTTATTGTATTCGAATGATTAGGGATTCCCGATTGTATGTCCCGGGAAGAAGTCTTGCTGTAGGGTTGGAAATTGTAATTTTTGGCTGCATCATTATTGTGTTGGATCTGTTTGCTTTTTATGAGTTTGTATTACAGAAAGGGTTTTGGAGTTCTGACTGGAGTCTGTATGTATAAAACCTTGGGTATTGCCGGGGAATTTTGCTTCTGTTGAAATTCGCTTGTTTTCTTCGATATTTTAGGGTTTTGCGGGCGTGATTTTTTGTCTAATCAGGAACTCAGTTGTTTATCTTTTTTGGATTGTCATGATGTCTGTGCAGGTCTCAAATGTCATTTTACATCATCAAAAAACAAACTTTGTTTTGGTTTGGTGATTGTCGTTTAATAGGGCGTGGGAGGTTCAAATTTTGGATACAGGGAGGAGCTTAGCCGGGTGGGATTTGAGTAGGCTAACCTCACAATATAGCCTACTCTTTCTCATTCTCCTGTGTGTGAGACGACTCAGATATTTGTAAAGTCAACAAGAAAAGGAGATCCAACTTGTGTCTCTTCATTTGCTTAGGGTTTTAGTTGGTTTAATACACAATAATTCTCACTCTCAGAGGAGCTACTCTCTCTGGAGAGAGAAATGGAGCTCTGTCCTGCAAATGGGCGCCTTCAGCCTGGTTTCAGGTTCCATCCGACGAATGAAGAGCTGGTTATGTATTACCTCAAGAGGAAAGTGCTGGGGAAGTGTTTGAAGCCCGAAATTATAACAGAAGTTGATGTCTACCAATTTCATCCAAAGGATTTGCGAGAACTGTCCTTTTTGAAGAAAGATCTGAATTGGTATTTCTTTTGTCCAAGGGGGAAAAAATATGGCTGTGGGGAAAGAACAAATAGAGCTACTCACTCTGGATACTGGAAAGCAACAGGGGTTGATAGGGTTGTTCTATACAAGGAGCTACCTGTTGGCAAGATCAAAACCCTGGTATATCACGAGGGTAAACCCCCTAAAGGCAAAAGAACTGACTGGGTTATGCACGAGTACAAGCTTGAAGATAAGAAATTGGCTGATGAGGGAGTGTTTCAGGGTTCATATGTTCTTTGTAAGATATATGAGAAGAGTGGATGGGGGCCTAAAAACAGCGAGCAATATGGAGCTCCCTTCATAGAAGAGGAGTGGGAAGACGACAATGATATCCTTAACAACGCACAAGTGGTACACATTGACAATCACAACCACAGTAATTCTGGTATGACTAATTCTGGTGTGAGTAACGTCTTGGTCAATGCATGCGCTACATCCACTTCAGAGCAGGTTTATTCTGGCGCTGTATCAGTAGTATCAGCTGTGGATCAGGCACCCACTCCAATGCCAAATGCCGCTGCTAACGTGACCTCCTCTTCAAAGGATCCAATTCCGTATTACGATTATGCTGCAGATCAGGTGCTTACTCCAGTCTCTGTAGCTGGCAACTTGGTCTTATGTTCAGATGGTTATTTTCCTAATTACAATGATCCAATGGTGGTTCGGGCATCTACTCCAATGCCAAAGGCTTCTGACATAGCCTCGACTTTGACAGGTCCCGTTCCTCTTGGTGATGATGATGATGATGAAATTGATAGGATGCTAGATAGGTTTGTTGCTGATGATTACGCAGAGGTGTTTGGAAGCCTGGGGAACTTGGATCACTTGACTGCTTTCGGCAGGACGTCTGCCTGGATAAACACCGATGAAGGTGGTTTGAACCTGACTGATCTGGATGCACCCTTGTGATTCTTGGAGGGTGTATTTGTATTAGTTGATTTTATATCTAGACTCTTTTGTTTGAGCTGTCGATAATGTTCCAATGGGTTTGACATTTTAGTAGTGCATATCTTTTCATCGCTGGCAGTTTGCCTATTTGAAATTGTGAATCACGACTCACTTGAATTCTCATATTATTATTTGCAGTAGTACTTGAGTTTGCTGTCATATATCTCTCCGGATATTTATGTCTGTGATATGCTTTTGTATAACTAACGTTAGATTCTCTGCCTTCCAATAACTTATTGTCGAAACTCTTCAACTGCTTGGGTAAGTTGCAGCTACTAGGAATATAGTCGTATATTGTGTTTGCCTATGTTGATTATTAGAACATATGATGATTAATCGCATAGTAAAAATTGACAGTGTATGCCTATTTTCATCAGTGAGAAGAAAAAAGATGCCTAGTAGGACGGCTTTTTTTTTTTTGATAAGGTAAGAATTCGAAGATCAAAGTCACACCTGACAAAGATCTTCGAGAGGCCGTAAAAACGGCATCCGGAATAAATCGGCTAAGAAGAACAAAGTAACAACATACATTCGAAGAGAAAACAAACAAAACCAAAATGAGCAAGAAAAAAGGCAGACGAAAGAGAATGGCGCAAACAAGGGTTGGAAGAAACCAACACAACGAAGCAACAACCGGAAAGCAGATTAGAAGAAACACTCTGGAAGTGTAACTGAAACACCCCATCAGGAATCACACAACCACGTCCTCGATCTCTTGTCGAAACAATAATTTCAAACCAACCTATCATCAGCAACACATCAGCAGAGAATGTTTCTCAAGATGTTAAAGTTTCACATTTCTAGACTTAGTCATAAAGTTATCAGTATCTCAAGAATCGAGCAGCAAGGATCAGACTGGTTCCTTTTTCGTACATGTTCAACAAATAAAAGAAAAAAAAATGTATCTGAAAATAATAATTGAGGTGAAGAGATTGTACAAGAGCCTCAAAGAGTGAATCGCTGCCACCACTCTCAGAGAAATTTGTTCAGAGACATTGTTCATGAAAGATGGTCACATTAAGATCAGTCAAAGGATGAAATTCAATAATATTCAATTTTTGGGAGCGTTTTCATTTTTAGGGTTTTTGGTAGCGTTTCGTGCCTAGTAGGATAGTTAAATACACCATGTAAGAACTAGTTAATAAATCCGTGCAATTTTTTTATTAAACTTTATTTTATTTATATGTATAATTTAATTGCCCGTTTCTACTGATATTAGAAAAAATGATTCTGAATAATAAAACTATTAACTACTAATTAAATACAATATTAATTTCATAAATTGTAAGTTAGTTGTTAAATTATTTATATTATGAAAATAAAATGATTAAATTTTTTCGGTTACAATTCTAATGAAAGTGATAACGTGAAATTCGGAAATATGACCGTGCTTATGAAATGACAACGCCATGAGCCCGGTCTTCTAACTTTCATGTCATCATTTTTATGGAAATTGTCACCAGAAAAGTAAATCATTTTATTTTCAATATATATGCAGTAGTTGGACTACCAATTTAAATTTTTTGAGATTGTATTATTTTTTCTTAGAGTTGACAATTTGTATTATTCAAGAGACTTTGCGAATCTAAAGTTAATTTTCTTTTATATTATCGAGTTAACATAAAAATCATCAATTGATAACAACCAAATAATATAAGTTTGATATCAATTATATTACATAAACTAACCGCAAATACCAAATAAAAAATTACTATCATTAAGTTGTCCAAAATTATTAATTTAAACATAACAATTGTATGTAAAAGAAGTCATGTTGATTTTGACATATTTTTAGAATATTATTGTCAAATACTATTTTTTATTTTATTGGTTAGGAACCTTAACTAAGAACCTTGTCATTATACTATGGTTGGGAAAATTAGTCAGCACTTTTACAGTTTTATAAATTGAAATAAAAATAAGGCGCAATTACAAGAATATCAAAAAAAAATGTCCACTAGCAAAAATACCGCCTTTTTCAAACAATGGCAAAACTACCAATATTTGGGGATTCTTGCAATTAATGAGGTTTGATTTTAACTTTTTTTTTTAAATATGAAAATCAGAAAAAGCTTTAAAATTTCTGGAAAAAAGGTAAAACAAAATCTTAATAGGAAATTAGTAATATTGTTAAGTTAAACCTACTTCAGTTTCTTCTCTCCGACGCTCGCTTCCTTCTCCAAAATTAGCCCATCGCCTCCGCCCTCCACCGCATGAAGCAGGCAACTGACGAACCAGCGCAACCGAGCAAACTATGCTTCTAAATGGCAACGACGCTTCTTCTTGCCAGCGACGAGCTTCTACTTGACGGCGATGATGCTTCTTCTCTCCGACGCTTGATTCCTTCACCGGAGTTCTCCCATCGCCTCCGCCCTCCACCGCATGGAGCAAGCAACTAGCGAACCTGCGCAGCCCTTCGAGAAGTCGAGGAGTCGAGATGCATTTCCACTGAAAAGTCCAAGTTGTATGTCACAGATGGTGTGAAGAAGTCGAGGAGTCGAGATGCTTATGAGGCCCTTCGAGATGGAGTTGAGGTTGATAGGTTCTGAGGTAGACGGATATGAATAACAGCTGTTCTGGCCGAACATGCTTAATTTCTTCTCGAGACGTCGACAAGTTTATTGCAAGTATAATTGTGGAAGGCTTTTGTTGGTTACTGATGTCTGTGTAATGTTCCTTCCAGTGGTAGTTTCTGCAGAAAAGGAATTGTTGCTACATTAGCATTTGCTAGCGATGAACATGTTTGTGTTGTATCAAGAATTCTACGTATATCTAATGGAGTAATGGCGATTTATCATTCTAACTGGTTATTTGGTTATATGTATGTTATATTGCTGCTGTGTAAAATCTCTCTGGCATGAACATTCAATTGATTGTATAAATAATTGGTGTGACTTTACATAGCAGATGCTTTCACAATTAACTGAATAATGTTGGCCAATTACAGTGGGAAAACCAAAAACTCCACAATCATACCTTTTCTTAGCCAGTATTAAGGTATTGTGTATAGTTTTTGAAGCATAATAGAGTCAACATAGGGAGATACATAAATTTGTAATTGCATTCAATCCTTATATCAAAATTTTGGTTCTGATTCTCTATTGAACCGTCTTAAATGAGAATTAATGCTTGATTTTTTGAGTGCGAGTTATAAGACACTAAAAGAAAATAATCGATTCATAAGCTTGCCAATATATTTATGCAATCAGTATTGTTAGATGATAACTATAAATTTTGTGATATAACAGACCATTGACCTTACTTGATAAAAATGTGGCCTGATAAAGTGAATATTGTTCAGACATTTAAAACCGTCTAGTATTTAAAACTTCATTTTCATAAATTTTGTTACATAACAGAACATTATGTACTTTATCGAGCCACATTTGTACGAAGTCAGGTCAATGCTCTATTATATCACAAAATTTCAAATGTTAGCCGATTTCAAATTTCAGAGCAATATTCACTTTATCAGGCCACATTTGTACGTAGTCATGTCATTACTCTGTTATATTAACTTTAAATTTGAAACACTTAAATTTGCATTTCTTAGTTGTGATTCTCGTTGAATTGATAACCACTCAAAATATTTACGAGTTTTGATAAGAAAAATATGCCTTAAACCACAATTCTTACTTGGTTGGTTCCGTAATAAGAAACACTAACCACCATAAAAAAAATTGATTTTGCACTTATGTCGTCCACAAAGACATTGTGGGACCGATCCCTCTATAGTTCAAGATGAGTGATATGTTGTAATGCAATATTTCTAAGTTTACGTTTGAATTCGGGTGTGTCGTTTACTATGGACATACCTTATTCCTATTATGTAACATCCCTTGTCTTAACCACTTGTACAAATGCTATAAGTTTTCAGCACAAAAAAACACAAACTAAGAGTTCTAGCTAAATCTACTCGCTATGGCTATTTACAAGCAATCCAAAACATGACATTCTGGTAAAGATGTGTTCTCGATATCCTAAAATTGTGGGTGGTCACACACAGTGATCTTCATTAAAATTCTTCCAAGAGATTGCACATTTTTGAAGCTTCTTCTAAGTAACATCGTAGCGAAACAGTCCCTTTAGCATTCAGTCCTCCCACTGCAGAGAATATTGCTCTGAAAGTGAATATTGCTCTGAACTATGAAACCGGCTAACATTCAAAATTTTGTGATATAACAGAGCATTGACCTGACTTCGTTTAAATGTGTGCTGATAAAGTACATAATACTATGAAATTTGAAACCTCCTAATATTTGACTTTGTTATTAGTCAAGCGATCAATTTGTCCGAAGAGAAAGCTGACTACTCCTAATATTGAAAAAACTTACTTCAAATAACGGACGCCACTTGCTGTGATTCATCCATAATGTCACTAGTACAAAAAGAGACATTAACAGCGCATTTTGTACGCATATTTATAAAAATGAGGTAAAGAGAATTCACGGCCCACATTTTTGCTATAAACCGCGCAGTTTAAACTTTGAAATTTAGTCAAACCTTGGTTATATGTAGAGAACCACGGTACAAATATATATTTTAAAAAAAATTGCTCACGCACCGCGGGTCAAAGTTCCAACCGTGGTAAAATTTAACTATAAATAACTCGGACCACGGTTCTTAGTTTTTGCGAGGTCCCTCTGTCCAAATTTGTGCGACTGTTCTAATCGATCCCTAACTCCTTAAAACCCTAGCCTCATTCGTGCGCCTGATTTCTTCTCGTCGATGTCCACTGCCCATCATCAGTGTAATTCTCGTCCATCACCGCCACCGTAGGTGCTTGTCTCTTCAAGAAACCCTATTCACAAAGAAGACAAGAGGAGCGCGTTGTGGATCTCAGAGTACGCCTCTCCGACTTAGCGGTGGTGTGATTTTCGGCCCTAAGCCTAAGGATTGGTTGATTAAGATCAATAGGAAGGATAAGTAGCTGGCGATTTCCACCGCCTTGTCCAGCGTCGCGGTGAACAACTTCGTGTTGGAGGAGTTTGCCGACCGGATCTAAAAGGATAATACCATTGAGATTGTGATTTCCCTTGTTCGAGTTGCAATTTAGAAGTTACTGTGATTTCCCTTGCTTAATCCTTTTAGAAGTTATTGCTTTGCATTACAACTTGAAATCTTTGCTCGAGTTGCAATTTCCCTTGGTTCTGGTTGTTGATCGGAGTGTCACAGATGTCTGTTCGTCATAGCGATCTGCTCACCAAACTGGAGACAATACGCGGACGTCTTCTCCTCGAACTTCAGGTTTGCTTAGGTTTTAGTTTCATAACACGTTTTTCAATTGCTAATTGCAGTCCAGTCTTCATGATCTTGATTTCTGTTTTATTTTGATCTGGTAACTATAAGAATCCGTAATTCAATGAATCTATGTGGATTAAGAAAGTTCTAGTTTGCATGGCGTAGTAAAAGCACAACTGCAGAAGCTTTAGTTTGGATGATGTAACTAGTGATTTGTTTATTAATTCTGAATTTGAGGTGATAACTTTTTTGCTAGTCTGATTCTTCTTCTTTATGTCCTTTGATGCAATAGGGTGCCATTGAACTGGGTTGCACAGTTTGTCCAGTTGCAATAAAGTATAATAAGATTTTTGTAGATGCCTGCTGGAACAGTAAGAAGTAAGATTCATGTATCTTCCATAATTGAAATTGAAATGATCATTGTTTATTATGTTTCCCTTGTCTTTGTTTCTTGTTTTTCCATCTTATTATAATCATATCAGATTCTCAGTCTTTAAATATTAGCTATGCTCTTAAAAAGATGAATATTCTCTCTGAAACAACTCAAGGTTGTAGAAAGACATGGATCCACCTTTATATTAGTGGAAGGGGCGACAATTGACCGACAAATTAGATGTGACAATGAACCATGAAGAAAACTTATTGGATTAATTTCATATTGTAGTTCGCTCACCCACGGTACTTAACAGTTACCATTATGTAACGGGTGCTTAATCTAAGAAGGAAAATAGTAGAAAATGTAGTCTGCTTATGGATACTAAGCTCACTGAATGAGATTTGAGTCCATCTTTCAAATTTGTAGGAGCAGAAAGGCTAGTGTTGAGGAAGTTGTGCTCTGTTTAATGAAAAACATAAATGAACCACTTCTGAAAACAAGCAGATTTCGTACAAGTATACAGTCATCCTCGCATATTTGAAAGAAAAATATAAAATTGAGTAGCACAACCATGCATATGAAGTAATTTTAGCACTTGTAACACCATGAAAACCAACATAGTTCACTGTCCATATGTGTTGCACTTGTAACACCATGTACCAGTTGGATTTTGTTTCAACACTTTTGTGATCTACACAATGATTGGAACACCTTGGTTTTGTCAGAGGAGATGTTTTAAGTTACTCTTTATAATATACAAACAATCATTTACAATGCATCTGCTCCAGCTAATGACATCTTGGGCAGTTGTTTGTGATGTCTAGTACGTGGAACCGCAGAAGTTAAAGCCTGGAGAAACTCCTATTGAATTTGCAGAGAGGTGACTTATCTCCCTTTTAATCCCTGGGGAACTTGCTTAATGTTGTGGACTTCATCCAATGTTTACTTTTGAACTGAGATATTGAGTAACACTACTACTTGTACATAGTTAGGGACATGATATCTGCCTAAGCAGGTCTCAAGAAGGTTCCTTGGGACGGTTATTTGAAGTATTCACGCCCAAGCCCAAAGCTTACAGAGTGCAAGTATGGTCAACAACTCAACTTACTTATTGTCTGTTTCATTTCCTTTTATTCTTAAGGCAGCTTGATATGATAGTAAATAGTAATGATATACCATTGCTTTTCTTAATTCTTGGAGCTTTAGAGTTTCATTTTCTGCACACCAACACTCAATTTAAGTAGAACAAAAAGCTGAAGTGGAAATATGGGACATAAAGAAGAAGAATCATATTTCTGATCTGTTCTTTGTAGTATACAAGAAGCACTATCGGACATCGGTTATTTTCTAGAACTGATGTCTTCTTTCATTTGTTTTAAAAAAACCTAAATTGCACCACGGTTTTTAAATAACCGTGGTGACTTTACCGCGGTTGCTACAAAGAACCGCGGTCCAAATTCTTACCACGGTAACAATCATACGCGGTCCGACCCCTTTACCGTGCCAAGAACAACCAAGCTTCATAAACCGCGGTCTGATTCACAAAAAAGCTGCGGTCCGGCCCCCTTGTTGTACTTTTGTGTTGTGAATCTAACTAGCCACTAGAACTACATAAAGATTCTTGTATTCAATCGCTGGGACCATCGGCATCGTTCTTCGACCATCGCTCACGAAGCTAGGGTTTGTTTCTTCCTCCACCATCTCCTCCATCTTTGCTGGATTTCTGTTCTGGGACCATCGTCACCGTTCTTCGCTGAAGTCGCGAATCTATTTTCAGGTCTAACGACCTCGTTTGGGCTGTCATGAATATTATGAGCGAGTACGAGCTAACTTTGGATTTGTTTGATTGGGTCATTCATCCACTTGTTTTGTGGAGCAAATGCATATGAAAAGATCGATGTGATCGGCATTGACGAACCTCCAATTCTTTGAAGATTTATTTGAGTTTTGTTCGGAAGTTGTTGATCACATGGCAAAGTGATAGGTGTTGGTGGCCTTGATGCTGACTACTTAAGTAGGAGCTTTGGGACTATGTTTGATATGATACATCTAGCATATTCAAAGACTAAGTTGACAACAAGGAGGTGCTGCAAACAAGTTCAAAGATAAGCAAAGAACAAAGAGGTGCTCCAAACAGTTACAAAAACGAGCAAGAGAGAATTAGAGAGGGTTGCGGTGGATTGAGGCCAAGAACAACAAGTCTCTTTTAAGTAGCTCTTTGGCTGGTCGAACGACAACCCCATGTAGCAAGGGAGGTGTTGTTGGGTTTGTGGCGCTGCAAAGTTTTTCCAAAAATAGGTCGCGGAGTCTAGGATCTTCCACCGACGTTGGAAAAGAGCTTCAAGGTGGCATAGTTACCGGTTTTCTATGCACAACGCGTGCCGATTCGGAGGTGATTCGATGTCGTTTGGAGATAAATCATTTAAATTCTGAAAATAAAAGGTAAAAGAAAATCTTAATCCTAGTAATTCAATTAATATCACCCTAATTAATCCCAATTCCCCCAATCTCCGTTCATGCTCTAGTCGTCTCCCTCTTCCTCCTCCTCTGGAGGCTCATAAACTGTATGAATATGCTTCACTGGTCTTCCCCTGTGAAGCTTCAGTGTTGGTGATGCTGAATCTGAATCTAGATCTATTTACTTGCTCCAAGGAGTCCAGGCTACTGGATCAGCTGCAATGGGATTGGAAAAACGATGGAGAAAGTTGACATTGATGAAGGAGAAATCGAATCAAGAGCTAGGAAAATAATCTTGACTATAATATGGTATTTGCTTTCGAAATTGAGAAGCAAAACTCATATAGTTTACTAGTCGATCGACTATTTTCAGGTCAATGTATAAGATTTCAGAGCCAATATGAACATTTCAGGTCGCATATTTCATAAAAAGTAAAAGCTAAATTTTAGAGCATTATGTACTTTATCAGACCACATTTATACGAAGTCAGGTCAATGCTCTGTTATATCATAAAATTTCAAATGTTAGCCGATTTCAAATTTCTAAGCAATATTCACTTTATCAGGCCACATTTGTACATAGTCAGGTCATTACTTTGTTATATTAACTTTAAATTTTAAACTAACTTCCCCTATCTCTTACAATAGTCCTGTGTATATTTATAAACCGAAAGAAATAATTTTCTACTAAAAAATCATATAATTTCACAATTATAAAACCCTACTAAATTTGGGAGGTTTTTGTGAGGTATGATATAACTCAATTGTCCTGAGGTGAAAATTGCTACAACTAACCTTAAAATGTAATTGAATGAATTAGATATAAATTTTAAATGTAAATATAGGTGTACGTAACTTGAGAATGCTTATATGTGTATTTGAATTTGTATTATATGTGCATTTTGAGACAAACTTCATCGATAATTATTTTTCATCATCCAACTTTTGTTTCTCTTCAAAAATTGAATTAGGAAACATCAAAGATATTTTTCCTCCGCACACCTTGTGCTTGTCTTAATATTAATAATACACATACGACTTATCCAAATGCACATATGGTTAAACTGAAAAATATACACTATGTGCATTATACGTTTATAAGGAAAACAAAAATGGCCTTTTAAAAAATCGTATTAGATGTATATTTGAATTGCAATATATGTATATATGTGCATTTTGACTTTAAAAGGCAAACAACAGATGACCTTCGTGAGTTCAAATCTCCCATCCCCCGTTGTAATGGCCTTGTGCCTCATATAGACCAAAAAAAGAGAATTACATTGCACCACTAGTCAAATGCGTATATAGGTATTCTCAAGTTAACATTTTTCTCATATGGGGTATTCTCACCCGAATCCTCCCCTAATATGTTAACATATTATAGACAATATATAATTATATATCCATAAATAGAGAATAGATTAATTTTAGAATTGACTATTTAGATAAATAAGTATAACAATATATTAATCAAATCATACCAAGATAGTATTGAAATCAAGTGAAAATCATTACATATAATTGTATAGTATTACAACTTGGTCAATTTATAATTTACAATAAATAAAAAGTCAAGTCCATTTTAATTTTCCTTTTTACATTTTTTAGTAATTATATGGAAATTTTATGATCGATCAAGATTTGTGAGTTTAAAATTGCATTATAAATTATATATTGTGGATTATATAAAAATTATTCAGCTATTATTTTTTAAATCAAAATATTCGACTATACATTAGGTATTATAGTCATAAATAATATTTATAATCTAGAATTTTACAAAAATAATAGAGTAATAGCATCCCATATCCTCTTTTCATACTCCATTAACCCTTGCTTTTTTATTTTGCAAAAATACCCCAACCATTTTTATTTTATTTTATTTTTGTAAAAATACCCCAAAAAAATAGATAAATTAAAATAGAAGTTTCCTTTTAATTTCAAAATTCATAATGACATGTCAACAAAAAAAGAAAAAAAAGAAAAATCAAATTCAAACTAAAAAATCAAAAACCTCAAATCCTAAAATTATTATTGCAAAAAAACAAATAAATAAACACGCCCCTTGCTATACGCTCTTCGTACAACGATCCCCAAATGCACCATCATTACTATCATCACAAAATAAATGCATCCTTATCTAAAAACATTCCCTTTGATCCGTAACTCCTCTCCAACCTCTTTCTCATCCACCACTCACCCGACCGCCACCTACTACTCAAACCCAACCCCAAGAGTCTTCTCCGCCCAGCATCATCCTCTAACGGCTCCACCGCCCATCGAGCTACGCTCATCTCCCTATCCGAGTTCCCGTCAATCGCCTAAATCCACAGGCATCAGATCTGACCCTTATCCGCTCACCTCCTAAACTAATTTATACCAGATCCATTCTTCCTTTCCAAAAGATAAATCCAGATCTTATACTTCTCAAAATTTATTCCGATTATGGCTCCATGTAGGATTTTTCCTCTTACAGACAACCACAAATCCCTCTCATGGCTTCTGTTGTGCGTATTTCTGCGCCCCCTTCTCGAAGGTCTGCCTTTTTTCTTACAGGGAAGGTGGACGAAAAGTTTTGGCAAAAACAAGCTGCAACACTTTTCAAAACTAAAAAGGTAAAATAAAAAATGAATAAACCTTTTTCAAAAAACATAAAAGTGGTTAAGAGAGGTTTAAAGATGCAGTTAATTTCAAACGGTTATATCAGTAGGCCTAATGATATACCTGTTCAGCCGGTAGCAGTTCATCTTCCCCAAATTCTTTTCGCCGCTGAAGAACCTTTTTTCCTTTCATCCCCGAATCGTATTCCTCAAAGCAAATCCTAAATCCCCAAAGTCGAGAAGGCGAGAAGCCCTTTGTTAAGCCCTTTCTGAAGCCTAGATCGACAATGATGAAGACAAGAGGTTTGGAGTCTGGGAAAGCCAGAGTGAAGAAGGTGAAGGTGAACGCTTCTACAGTTTCAAAGAGAAATAGGGTTGAGGAAAGCGCGAATGCGAAGGCGGCTACTGTGGCGAGTGGCCGAAAGAAGAGAGCCTACAGGTCGTAGGAGGAAGAAGAATCACCAAGTCCAGTTCTTTCGATGCAGAAGAAGAAATCGAGAATCTCGGAGGCTAAAGAACCAAAAGCCAAGAGGTCGAGGAAGGAGCCATCGAAGTCGGTTGGCGGGGTTAGTGGTCTTCTCTAACTCTTGACCTACCTGAAAAACACAATATTTTGTCTGAAACTTTTGATGTATGCTAGGTTTAGGGTTTGGATAAACAGAGCATGATTTAGTCTGTAAAAAATAGAGCATGGAGAGGTCTGAAAAATTCATAGTAGCCTAAACTGTTACATCCGTATGGCCTGACAAACCAAAATGTATTCTGACGAAATGAATTATCTTACCTGACAAAGTAAGTTTTCGGGTTTATGTGAATATGAATGTCATGTATTTGTTGTGTGGTTAGAATGTTAGAATGTCATAGTAGCCTGATTCATGTTGATACAAAATTGTAAGTTATACTCTAGGGTAAAGACTTTTCCTCAACAACTTCCATTTGGCCTGGCAAACCAAAATATAGTGTGACAATTTATTTTGTATCCTGAAAACATTTATCTTTACCTGACAAAGTAAGATGGTGCCTCTCTTTCTTTTATGTGAATATAAAAGTCATTCTTACCTGTCATGTATATGTGAATGTCATTCATTACAGATAATGTACAAGTGGCATTTTGAGGAGTTATTTTATGGTCGGATAAATCAGAACTCAAGGCTTCAGTATCTGAATTGTATCGAGAACACCCTAACTCGAACAGACTGGCAGACAGTTTTGCAGGGCCCCTTTGGCCCAATAATCAAAATAATGAAAAACTTGAAACTGTCTGCACAACTGATTCACCATGTGTTGTTTAGGCAACTGGACACAAAAAAACAGTTTAAGACATGGTATGATCTTGGTGGACAACCATGTAGGTTTTCAATAGAGGAGTTTAGGCTAATAACAGGACTGAATTGTGGGATGCCCGATGAGGAGGTGATGTGATTCTGTCCCATCTTCAAGACATGGACAAGCTCAACAAGGAGGAAGGCATGGAGGACCAACCAAGGAGCAAGGAAGAGAAGGACAAGCCCGTATGCATCACCCGAGCAAAGGCCAAGGAGCTCCAACGATCACTTGATCAAGGCCTACTTTCTAATGGGCTTTTGGCAAGAAAGGAGAACGGCCCATCCACTCTCCTAATCACCAAAGAAGAGGCCTCAAACCACCACAAAACCTAAGGAGGCCGGCCCTACAAAGAGCATTTAAGGCTCTAGTTACTAGCATTCCATATTTGCACTTTTATTCCTATTTTGGCACTTTAAATTCAGCCATTGAAACACTTTAATTTGCACCATTTTGTAACCTCAATAAGAGGCATTTATTTGCTTAAATGTTAGGCGTTTTCGAGCCTTAATAGGAGGCTTGAAGGCTTCCTTGGAAGGCAAGGAAGGCCGACTCACTAGCCTACTTATAGCCTTCCCTTTGTATTGTTTTAGCAACTTGAATTTGATTAAGAAAAGCTCTCTTTGAGAATCATTTGAGTTCACCTCTTTTCCTGCATTGTGAGTCATATCAATCCAGAGAAAGCCTTTGAGTTTGCCTTGGTGAGTCACATCCAAGCACAAGCTCTAGTTCATCCAACGTTGGTGAGTTATATCCAACTTTGA
This sequence comes from Rheum nobile, assembly GCA_027886185.1. Classification (NCBI taxonomy): domain Eukaryota; kingdom Viridiplantae; phylum Streptophyta; class Magnoliopsida; order Caryophyllales; family Polygonaceae; genus Rheum; species Rheum nobile. Next base: position 32,281 of record WOAB01000761.1, on the reverse strand, counting down.
GTGTTCATATCTCCACCTTCCACCGCCACCGCTTCCACCCCTCAAACTACACTTCATAAGGCGCCCAACCACCACCAAGCGCCACCTCCATCGCTTCCACGCCTCCCTCAAACCGAAGCCCTAATTCACCTTCCATCGCTAGGGTTTCCACCAAAACCACCACTCTTCCATCCTCCATAAGTCAAAGCTCGCATCGGTGCCACCAGGACCCTTTTTCACCACCATTCCTAACATCCTCCACCACCATTGGAGACCAAGTCTGCCATAAGCCGCCTCCAACGCCGCCCTACAGCCCGCTCCCAAAGACGCCTCCCCGGATTGCCGAAGGTTGACGACCGGCCAAGCTCTTGCACCAAAGCTCATCCAAGTCGATCCTTGTCAAGTGGTATCAAAGCCATGCAAGGTTTGTCCATCAAATCTGTCTTTCTTTAGTGCAATTTGTTCATTATAAGTGCAAGCTTAGGTTGTCTAGACTTTAACTTCCGAATTTGGCCTTGTTTTGTGCATTTCTCCATTGTTGTCTTGATCTTTTGCTTGCTTCGACTTCTGAACTTTATGAGGTTGAAGGAGACCGTTGGCATGCTCAAAATCCAGTTACAAAACACAAAAAAACGTAACTCAAATCAGCCATCATTTGCTAGTTCATTACTTTCCTTATTTGGCTTTATTACCATAATTGCTAGCATTCAATATCTCCTCTTTGCAGCCAATCCTTAGCCACGAATTTTACCTTGACTTTGGTGTATATTCTTGCTTACTAAGTTGCTGCATAAATCAAGCTTTGGACTTAGGTTAAGGGAATTTCACTTTTACATTTCTTGTGGCTAAGACAACACCGAAATTGTGCAAAAAAGAAGATTGTTGGTGTGATTGTTCTCGAAATTTTGTGAGACTTTGATTGTTAATTCAGTATTGTAATAAGCTTCAAAACTTGTAGCTTTGCTCAATCAAAAAAAAAGAAAAAAAAAGAAAAGAAAAGTGCTCAAGAAAAACCCGGTCTAAATAGGAGAGACCATAGAAAAAGTGAGCCCTTGAAGAGCAAATTTTTGTTTTGTTTTATTTCTTTGTTTTACGTGAGGTGTTGAATTGTTTGTGGTTGCTTGGGTGTGATAGTGGTCGGTACCTTCCTCGCCTTTGCTTGTGGTTCCGACTTAGTAGTGAAAATACACACCAATTTTTACCCTACCCACAAACCTAGCTCGTAACCTCACTTGAGCTTGCTATTTCTTGTGAACACTTTGTGCTTGATAAATTTAGATTGTGTGGGCCCTTGTGTGTGCTCAAGGGACCATTTGATTTGATTCTTTTGTGGTTGTGCTTTTAGTGCTTTTGCTAGGTTATCATGGGAGATCACCCTAAGGAATCCGGTGGGGGCAAGTCCGCCTTAACCATCAATGAGCCCCCCACCTTACAATATGTGATGGATGCCCTAAGAGGGATAGAGAGCCGCCTTGATGGGGAAATAATGACAGCTCAACAAGAGTTCCAAGCTGACCTTAAACGCTTGGGAGCTAGAGTTGGGGCATTCGAGAATCGCCTAAGTAGTGTTACAAGGGTGGTTGAAGGCTTCCTCTCCTCTCACATTGGAGGAGACTTGTCGTTTCCTTCACTTCCAGGAGCCAAGTCAGCTTTGATCTTGAGGGAATCTACAATGGAGACCTCGCCTATTGACAATCGGGATTTAAGGAAGGATGCCAAAGAAAAGAAACTTGAGCCAACAAAATGTGAAGTAGAGCTCAAGGCAGAATTACAACCCCCTATTATCTATGAAGAGGAGTTGAGGCTACAACAAAGGGATGAGGAAGTGGTGCAACCATCTCCTTCTTCCACAAGAAACAAGCTTTGTCGGACCGTAATGCGTAGCTCCATAAATTCTTTGGCTTCTCCATGGATGGATGCAACACCTATGGTCCCTTTGTGCTTTCCATTTTTACTCCAAGAAGAGGTCAATGCCATGGATGTTGGGCATTCCGAGATGCCAACTTTTGACCATGAAGAGAAAGACATCCCAATGAAGCCTAATCCTCAGGGGAGTAACACTTGTTCCTACTTTGTCAATTCCTTTATCCTTGATTGAAAATGAGCATATAGAAAAGGGTAGAGGATTGCATGTGCTGACATTCGTTCTTGCATGTAGAAGTCGAACTAGATACTCGTGTTTGCACTATAGTTCTCTTGGCCAAATCATGACTTATTGGATGCCTTTAGTTCTTGATAATCATGTGTACAAATCCTTGCCTTTGTGCCATCCAGCTACTTCAAGTAGAACTAGGCATTTATGTGTGCATCATTGTTCTCATTCACAATTCTTGTTGCATGAGAAAAATTTTGTACTATGCTTTGCATTTGTTGTCAAGTATGTCATATGCATTTCGTGTTCTATACTTAAGCATATCTTTAGGCTGAAATTGGGCAACACTTGTACATGGAAATTCCTCCATGGGCATTCACTAGATCTAAAGATGTGTACGCACACATGTCCTTCATTCTCTAAGAACTTCTTGGTCCCTCACTTCCTTGTTTTTCTTTGTGCAGTTTTGTGTGCTCTAAACCTATTTCTTGAAGTGCACTCAGATTCGAGGACGAATCCTTTTGAAGGAGGGGAGGATGATGTGATTATGTCCCATCTTCAAGACATGGACAAGCTCAACAAGGAGGAAGGCATGGAGGACCAGCCAAGGAGCAAGGAAGAGAAGGACAAGCCCGTATGCATCACCCGAGCAAAGGCCAAGGAGCTCCAACGATCACTTGATCAAGGCCTACTTTCTAATGGGCTTTTGGCAAGCAAGGAGGACGGCCCATCCACTCTCCTAATCACCAAAGAAGAGGCCTCAAACCAGCACAAAACCTAAGGAGGCCGGCCCTACAAAGAGCATTTAAGGCTCTAGTTACTAGCATTCCATATTTGCACTTTTATTCCTATTTTGGCACTTTATATTCAGCCATTGAAACACTTTAATTTGCACCATTTTGTAACCTCAATAAGAGGCATTTATTTGCTTAAATGTTAGGCGTTTTCGAGCCTTAATAGGAGGCTTGAAGGCTGCCTTGGAAGGCAAGGAAGGCCGACTCACTAGCCTACTTATAGCCTTCTCTTTGTATTGTTTTAGCAACTTGAATTTGATTAAGAAAAGCTCTCTTTGAGAATCATTTGAGTTCACCTCTTTTCCTGCATTGTGAGTCATATCAATGCAGAGAAAAGCCTTCGAGTTTGCCTTGGTGAGTCACATCCAAGCACAAGCTCTAGTTCATCCAACGTTGGTGAGTTATATCCAACTTTGAGTGTTCATATCTCCACCTTCCACCGCCACCGCTTCCACCCCTCAAACTACACTTCATAAGGCACCCAACCACCACTAAGCGCCACCTCCATCGCTTCCACGCCTCCCTCAAACCGAAGCCCTAATTCACCTTCCATCGCTAGGGTTTCCACCAAAACCACCACTCTTCCATCCTCCATAAGTCAAAGCTCGCATCGGCGCCACCAGGCCCCTTTTGCACCACCATTCCTAACATCCTCCACCACCATTGGAGACCAAGTCTGCCGCAAGCCGCCTCCAATGCCGCCCTACAGCCCACTCCCAAAGACACCTCCCCGGATTGCCGAAGGTTGACGACCGGCCAAGCTCTTGCACCGAAGCTCATCCAAGTCGATCCTTGTCAGGAGGACACTGTGGAGGATAAGAATGTAGTCTTTGATTTTTTTGGTGTGAGGAGTATTACCATTGCTAACCTTTTAACCAAGTTCTTATCGTATCGGGAGGAAAATGTATTTAAGCTGAAGATGGCCTTGTTGTTAATTCTTGAGGGTGTTGTACTTGGGGGTGATAAGAAGAGGAAGGTCAGACCCCTACATGTGAAATTGACCCAAGACTTGGATCGTTTCAATAATTTCCCATGGGGTAGGAGTGCATATATTGACCTCCATCAAAGTCTAGCTTCTGCTTTGGACACAAGAATGGAGTCAGTTAAGGCTGCACTTGCACGTTCAGACAATGCCAGAGCAGGATACACCATAAGGGGTTTCCCGATGGTGTTTCAGGTAATGTGTTAGTAGTTGAGTATGTAAAACTGAGAAAGGTTAATGCCTATGTTCATAATTGTGGTTTAATTCCAATTATGTTTGATTCAGATATGGTTGTATGAGGAAGTGCCCCATTTTGGCAGAACATTTGCCCAAAAGCTGAATAAAGTTGTGTAGCCCCGAGGTGTGAGGTGGCTTAAAACGAGTAGGCCAAGCTTGGATTCGATTTCTGATGCCCTAGAGGGGACTTTCGCTGCTAAACAGATCCTTGTTGAGGAGGACGGAGAGGACTTGGGAGAAAGCTGTTACTTCCCGAAGGAGGAAGGACACAAATCCTTGGATGAGATTGTTAAGCAGCTGAAGCCCAAAAGAAAAAGGGCTGGTAAAAAAAACAAGGGAGTTGGTAAGGGAGGGCAAGCTGGAAACATTGAGGGTTTGGACCCAAGGCAATTGATGTGTTGTTTGAATGAATTGCTTGAAACGATGCATACTCTGAAAGAAAAGCATGATCTGTTAAGGGAGGAAGTCCTTGAGTTAAAGTTCATAAGAGGCACAGCTCCTAGAACAGTGGCATCTTCATCTAGTGATGACAGTGATCAAGACATCAGAGAACACCATGAGCCAAAGTCTAGGGAGGTTAAAAGTGATGATGAACCCAACATTACCCAACACCAGCAAACCATGAGGGAGGTGAAATCAACAGATTAGAGTGATGAGTCAAAGCATGAAGATGAAGAAGAGGAAAAGATAGAGTCTGAAGATGACGAAGAGAATGAGGCCGAAGGGAATGAGTCCAAAGAGGGAGAGCCCGAAGAGAATGAGTCCGAAGAGGGAGAGACTGATGAGATATGCCCAACTTTTTCAGTTATTATATGTATAGTTCAGTCCATATATGCATATTTCAGTCCATTTGTTCACATTTAAAAAAAATAGGTAGGTTATTTTAGACCATATATCATCGTTTCAGTAGACAGTTCAGTCCATATATGCACGATTCAGTCCATATATGCACATTTCAATCCATTTGAGCACAATTCAAAAAATATTTGCTTATTTCAGACCTTATATCATCGTTTCAGGAGACAATGGATGGAGAGCAAGATGATGGTACAATTGTGTTAACTAGTGGACGATGTGAGGTGAAGAAGGTTGGATCGCCCCCATATGCTTATGCTGCAGATAATGTAGTTTGTCAGGAAGAGGCGGGTGAAGATGTTGCAATGGTAAATGGGCAAGAAGTTGAAGGGGATGCAACAGATTCACTATCAGTTCTTGTCCGGACGACTACAATACTACAGGGGATAACAACTGAGGAGGGGGTAAATAAGGCAAATGAGGAGTTGGTTAATGAGACAACACCACAAGATGAGGAGGGACTCAACAAAGAGTTGGTTAATGAGGAGTTGGTTAATGATGGGACTGTGGTGGCAACACAAGATGAGGTGGCAACAAAAGCAATGTCTGATGAGGGTGTGCATGACGGAGTTGTGGAGGGACTCAGGAAAGTTGATGATGGAATTGTGGAGGAACCAAAGGAAGATGTTGTGGAGGGAGAAAGCAAGATTGATGACAGAGGTGTGGATGCTGAGGAGGTAGCAAAGGGAGCTGATGTGGAGGGAGGGACCAAGGTTGATGACCAAGTTATGGAGGAACCAAAGGGAGATGTGGAGGGACTCAACACGGTTGATGAAGGAGTTATGGAGGAATCAAAGGGAGATGTTGTGGAGGGAGGGACCAAGGCTGATGAGCGAGGTGTTGAGGCTGGGACTGAATTACAAGGTGAGAAGGTATCACCGACTGATTTTGATGACGTGGGGGATGATGAATGGGAGACCAAGGAGTCCAAAGTGCCGAGGAAGGGCAGACCAAAGAAGGGTGGCCAAGTGCAGAAAAAAGTCATATCCAAGCACTACTACAATATTGAACAAATGAAACGGTCACTTGCAGCGGTTTAGGATTAGGCAGCGGTTGCGGGAAGCGGTTTTCCTATTGAAGCGGTAGTTTGTAGCGGGTGTGAGTATTTCAGCGGTTGAGTGTAGCGGTTTTTACTCAATTGCAGTGTCTGTGGCAGCGGTTTTATTAATAAAATCTAATGAAGCGGTTTACGTATCTATTGCAGCGGTATATAAAATAGAAAAATAGCTCAAATGCAGCGCTTGTATATGGCGCGCTTCTAAATTCTAATTATCCCCGCCTTCATTAGTTCTTTCCCGGTACTTCGACCAAAAAACTTCTAAACCTAGATTGGAAACAAAATACGCAGCTAGTGGCGATGAAGTTTCTTCCTAAAAACTAGGTTTTTGCTCTGAAATACGAAGGGATTTCTATCGATCTGTTTTTTGTTTATCAAATTCGAAGAAGAAGGCTATTTGGAATGTCTGGTTAGAAAGGGTGTTGCTCGTCTTGTGCTGCTTTAATTCGAAGGAAAATCCCCAATTTGGTACTCAAGTCGACTGGAATCGGTACATTACAAGGTATTTTTGCCATCAATTTTGCTTTTTTTTTGCCTCCTTCTCGACTTCACTTTCAATTTCCCTTTGTTGGCGTCCTTCCTTTCCCTCTAGATCGTGGTCTCTTGCGGCGGCGACCTCTCGGTGGTGTCTCCGGCGGCCATAATCACCTGGTTGCTCCTTCCATTAGTCCATCGTCGTTGTCTTTGGTTTGTCCTCGCCTTTTATCTCTTGTATGCAGGTAGTGTTCTAGGGTTTTGGTTTATATTGTTGCGGTTGAATTGTTAGGTTTTGCTTTGCCTAAACCTAGGTGTTTGATCTATATTACTATGTCTAGCTCTTCAATTTGTTGAATTTCATTCTACAGTTGTCTAATTGCAAGTAGATCGTACTAAGGCTAGTTGCAAGTGGTTCTTCTAATTCTTCTTCGTGTGAACAATTATAAGGAGAATTCAACTGTACCAAATTCAACAATCCATGACCAAAGGGATCCAAGTGTAACTGGGGACAAAAAGGAAACTTGGGTGTTGAATGGAACTGTTGTGATGTCCAAAGAGATAGCCAACCCTATACCTGGAAGAAATAATATAAGGTATTCTCTATCTACCATTTGCTGTGTTTTTACTTATGAATTAATAAAGTATAGCTTACAACATCTGAATACTTGCTTGCTTTATGGTGGCATTAGTATTACTTGGACTGTCGTATTGGACCGTCCAAAGGCTGGCTTAGTTATATCATAGGAACAACAATCTTTTCCATTCATATCTTCTTATTTGTTAAATAATATGTTCTTCTGCTTATCTTTATAGAAACTACCAGACATAAGTTCATTCACTTTTCCTATACCATACAGTTTCTCCTAGTTGATAATTTTTTGTCTGTTGTAGGTTTGTGTAGGGATAAAGACACATCTCTCGATTATTCAGCTGGATCTGGTTATGGAAGAGACTCGAATCCGAAGGTTGACTGCATGCTACCTACCTAAATTCCTCGTATCATCAACTCAGTTTTTGTTGTAACATCTTTTTGTTTACTTTAGAGTTTAGACAAGTGAAATGGAGTATTAAGATAAAGTTGAACGCCTCAAAAATATATTGTTAAATTTTTTAATTTTCTATTGAAATTTTATACATTGGTTTACCTACATTATAATTTTGAATATATTTGTAGCAATAAAAGGTGCTTGAATTGTGTCAGCTAAGGGAGCTTTTTGAGAAGGAAAAGGTACATTTTAGTTTGGTTGAATGTCATGGAATATTTTCATTGGTAAAGGTCATGAGATGATTGTCTTTGTAGTCATTTTGTTTTTCTATCATCTGATGAATTGACTGTTGCTTTTGTTCTATCTTTTGATCTCTGATTCCCCTACCCAACAAATAGTTGTCTTAATGAACTATGTTGATGTAATAATCGTCATTTTAAATCCTTAGTTCTATGCTTGGTAATGTTAGTAATTTTGTAGTGCATAATTATGAAATTCCTTAAGTTTGACGTTGTTTGATCGTCCAAACTCCCATTAGCTTATAAGCCACTAAGCCAGCATGGCTTTGTATAAGACCAAATGCATGTAAGCTTCTGTTTTATGATTATGGATATGCTTGGAGTTTGAGTTCATCTTTCATTGTTTAGGGTGGCTGAAGCTGAAAAGTATTATATCCCTCTCTCCCCTCGCAACACTGTTCTCAGACAAGGTTATCTCCCTCATCTTCCTCCTTTTGGTGATTGAGAAGTAACCATATCATATATTATGTTGTTTTGATTGTTCTTTCTTAAATTTATTGGCTTGAATGCATGATTGCTCACTGATTTTAGTCAAGTAATTGAAATTTACAGATAGGGAATGTGAATGTTGGTCAATAACAGTATGTATAATCACAAAATTTTAGTCAAGTAATTTTACAAACAAATGATAGATAGAGAATGTGAATGTAGAATCAATGATTGAAAGTGAAGTGCATTTTGCTGATTATACCTTAAGTATTTGTACCAAGTTTTGATTTTTTGAATGTGTTCTTCGGCAAAGAGAAAAAATGGTGCATGTGGATTCTGATTTTTTGCCTAACAGTTTAAAGAAGTGCAAGGTCAAGAGAAAAAATGGTGTATGGCTAATTCCATTGTAGCCTCTCAAACTTTGTCAAGTGAATAGGGTGCAAGGTTAATATTGCGTTGATTTTGAGGCTTTTGATCGTCGTTGCCATCTCAAACATTTCTAATTTTCCTCTTATGGTAGTATATTTTACTGTATTGTGCTTGTGAGTCACGATTCATTAGTTTGTCTGAGAGTGTGAAATTGGTTTAAGTGTGCTCACTTTAGGGTTGTGCTTCTGCTTTTGAAAAATGATACTTTTTCCATTGTAGCCTACTTATATCTGCATATTACAATACCACAATTCATACTCTTGTACTCTGAAATTCGAAGGAGACCTCAATCGATTTGGTTTATTGTTTCTCAAATTTGAATAAGAAGGTTATTTGGAATGGCCAGTTAGGGCTGCTGCTCGTCTGGTGTTGCTGTAATTCGAAGGAGAATCCCCGATTTGGTGTTCAAGTCGACTTGAATGGGTAGCTTACAAGGTATTTTCTGCCATTAACTTTGTTTTTGTTGCCTCCTTCGCGTTTGTTATTTGTTTTCTCTTTCACTCCTCCATGCTTTCAGCTTCCAGCACAACAAGGGACAAATTAGATTTTGTTTAACAAAATTTTAGGTTAAGAAGGGACAAATTACATATTCTTATTATTGACAAATTTCTGTTTACATTTATATGTTCATTTGTAAATTGGCCAAATAAGGGTTGCAGCCTTCTTCTTTTTTTTCCTATGACTATCTTGAGTGAAATTAGAGACTGTCATAATTGCTGACTTGAAGGTTTACATGTGCAGAATGTGAGATCAAAATATCATGCTTATGCAGCAACACAAAACCAAGTAAATAGAGCATCTGTTGGCTGATTCTCATGTGTCATGCTGGTCCTAGAAGCACAGATATGGTTTGCTGGATTAAGGTTTACTCCGCTTCTTATGTTACCCTTGGGAGGAGTAAGAATCAATCTCATATCCTTCTATGTTTCCCTTTCTCAAATTATAATGGGTCAATATTATCTATATATAGAACTTGTTTAGCTGCGAATATCGGTGGATCTAATGCTTTATGTGCCTTGTCTTGCCCGAGTCTAGTCAGGGAGTTTGCATGTAGCCCTGACCAATTGATATGTCCATTTGGCATAGATATCCCCTTTTTCCTTGTCTTTGTCAAGTCAATGTCCAAGGATTATGTAAAAAACATTATGTGTCATTTTAAGAAGGGATTTGAAGGTTTCAGTGCTTACACATGAAAATATAACTTACATGTTTCCTTGATATCTATTTTTCTGTGATTCAATTGATAAATTATTGTGACTTCTTCAGTTTAGTTTGTGAGACATTTTTCTGTGCAAACTGCAAATACAAGGAATCATGATTATTGAGTTTGGGATATTCATTAATGACTGGCTGTTCTGTTTCATGTAATTCTAGACAATCAGCAAGTTTATATAGGTATATTATGTGTTTTACCATGATTTTCTACATAACTGCATACAACCCTACATAACTTGCTAGCTGTGCTTTTCGTGAACTGATTTCATGAAATGCATCTACAACAAATTCTTATTGGATTAATGGTGCCTCAGATTGCCAACTGGCAGTTGGCAGGGTTCTTTAGTAAGTGTATATGATGTGTCTATCGTGTTGAAGACGCACATGAGTGACCACATTGTGTATTGTAGCATTTATTGTCCGTGTCTTTGGAATTAGATCATCCGTTTTGTCACAGACGAAGAGTACGTGAACTAGAGAGTTAAAATATCCAGATGAGAGCTTGGTTAGGCTTCAGGTACTGGGATGAGTGGTAAACTATACATGGGTTTGTGTGAGTTTGGTTATTTATACATCTGTACAATTTTACCTCAAGTTGAGTGGGAAAGATAAGAGAGTTGGCACTAATACATTTCCTTAAAATACACATTTAGTTAGATTTCTCCCACAAATAGAAAAGATAAGCGGTTGTTGTACTGTTATCAAAACCGTTGCATTAACTTAAAACACCGCTTCATTAGATCTAATGCAGCGCGAGCAGATGAAGCGGTTAGAAACCGCTACATTAGACGTAAAGCAGCATTTTTTATACTTATTGTAGCGGTTATTGACCGCTTACTTAGGTCAATATTGTAGTAGTGAAGGCGCACTCGCGAGCTTGCTGCGGCGGCAAAATCACCCTTCCGCAATATGGATGAGAATAAATTGGCGAAAAAGATTACCAAAAATAGCAAGGTGGAAGGGATGACAGACCTGGTAAAGTGGATGCAAAGTGAGAGGTTAGTGACTTAACCATTCTACTCAACTTAATAATGAATTGAATGTCAAAATCTTATATGGCCTGACTGTTAGTAATATGACCGAAATTTGATTCTATATGGACTGACAAACGTATATATTGCCTGTGTATGTACTAAAATGATTCCTTATGGACCGACAAATTGATATATTGCCTTGTTTATTATTCAAATGAATATGTACCATCATGCAATATTGAACCCCGAATTGGACCGAGTGGGCAAGCATTGGATAAGAAGTTCTTTGAGAAATTGTTTGCCCCAAAGGACTAGTTGGTCAGTGAGGTAATATTCCAATGCATTCATTCAAAATATTATGCATTTGTAAAATTGTTTTCAGTGGATACATTAACATTGTTGCACCATTACAGCATCTGGAGCAAATGATGTTCCTTTACTGTCAAAGGATTTCAGAGGATCCAGAGCGGTTTTCGAAGGTGGTTGTGCTTGACCCATTTTGGCAAACCTTGGTTACCACTGAGTTCAATCGCTTCCAAAAGGACTTTCCACGTAAAGGTGAGGATGCAGTGATGAATTACATGATGGGTGGATGTCCGTCTGATTATGGAAAGAGATGGGATGATGCGGAACGCATATATGTGCCCTTCAACATCCCAGATTCCCACTGGTTTGCCTTAGAAATTGAACTATGCGACTAGGGTGTGACGGTGTATGACTGCAATGTGGATCTGTACTCAAACAAGCAAATTTTCGATATGATCCAACCCGTCGTTCAAACTGTTCAAAGATATGTCAAGATGTACGAGCCACTGGCAAAGAGATGTGAACCGTTATTGGACAAGCTAATGTCGGTGTCCCGTCGTGATAACATTAAGCAGAACAAGCGTGGGTAAGTATATGTGTATTAATGCAATGATAAATCCTTATCAAACTACAATTGATATACATTCTAACTCCTTTTGTACATCTTGCAGAGGAGATTGTGGGGTGTACACCTTGAAGCACATTGAGTTGTTGATGCTCGGCATGACAAACTTGGATCTTGTGTCCGACAAATTCGTAGATGGACACAGAAATCAAATGGCTAATAGTATTTTTAGATGTCGTTGGGATGGTTTTTAAAGACATTTGATTTTAATGTGATAATTGTATTGTGTTGTTGGGAACCATTCGGCAAGGAAGACATGTGATAATTGTATTTTAATTTGAAAGATCGTGTTTTCAGGATGTTTACATGCTTGTGATGGTGTTTATGTCAGGAAATATTTTCGTTTTACAAGCAAGGTCCCCGGTTTGTCAGGTCCTTTTCAGTCCATAAACCTATGCTTGTGATGGTGTTTAAGTGAGGACATATTCTCGTTTTACAAGCAAGGACCACGGTTTGTCAGGTCAATTTCAGTTCATAAACCTATGCTTGTGATGGTGTTTAAGTGAGGACATATTGCTTGAAGTCGAATGATGCAGGTAAATAAGCGTAGAGGTTGTCCCGTGATGTTCAACAACTCTTATGCTTTCAATCTGATTGGCTCTAAAATCATAAGCTTGACCATCCACCCATTTGCATAGCCAGAGTAGGATACACCATAGGAGGATTATGAGTTATGGCAGATTTGAAACAAACATCACACTGGTTAAAAATGGTAGAAAAACTCCCAGATTGCCCAACCTAATATTTCCTACATTTAAACGGTTTTGAAACCGAAAATAGCCTTAAAAATGGGTTAAAACCGATTAAAATGGTGGGGTTAGTTTTCGAATAAAACCAAAGCTTTGCAAAATTGTGACTTATGTCAGGCCATATTACTGACTTACAGTACGTATTAAGATTTGTCAGGTCATGTTGAATAAATCTTTTTCAAAGTCATCCATTCCAATGCATATCCGATTAGGAGTTATGGCGGATTTGAAACAAACATCACACTGGTTAAAAACGGTAGAAAAACTCCCATATTGAAAAACCTAATATTTCCTACATTTAAAGGGTTTTTAAATCGAAAAATAGTCTTTAAAACGAGGGGGAAAACTTCCACATTAACCTAATATTTTGCTACATTTGAATGGTTTTGAAACCGAAAAAAATGGTTTAAAAACGGTTTAAAACCGTTTAAAATGGTGGAGTTAGTTTTCGAATAAAACCAAAGCTTTGCAAAATTGTGACTTACGTCAGGCCATATTACTGACTTACAATACGTATTAAGATTTGTCAGGTCATGTTGAATAAATCCTTTTCAAAGTCATCCATTCCAATGCATATCCGATTAGGAGTTATGGCGGATTTGAAACAAACATCACACTGGTTAAAAACGGTAGAAAAACTCCCACATTGAAAAACCTAATATTTCCTACATTTAAAGGGTTTTTAAATCGAAAAATAGCCTTTAAAACGAGGGGGGAACTTCCACATTAACCTAATATTTTTCTACATTTAAATGGTTTTGAAACCGAAAAAAATGGTTTAAAACCGTTTAAAATGGCGGGGTTAGTTTTATAATAAAACCAAAGCTTTGCAAAATTGTGACTTACGTCAGGCCATATTACTGACTTACAGTACGTATTAAGATTTGTCAGGTCATGTGGAATAAATCATTTTCAAAGTCATCCATTCCAATGCATATCCGATTAGGAGTTATGGCGGATTTGAAACAAACATCACACTGGTTAAAAACGGTAGAAAAACTCCCACATTGAAAAACCTAATATTTCCTACATTTAAAGGGTTTTTAAATCGAAAAATATCCTTTAAAACGAGGGGGAAAACTTCCACATTAACCTAATATTTTGCTACATTTAAATGGTTTTGAAACCGAAAAAAAAACGGTTTAAAAACATTTTAAATGGTGGGGTTAGTTTTCGAATAAAACCAAAGCTTTGGAAATAAGCTTTGTCAGGTCATGTTACTGACTTACAGTACGTAGTATGCTTTGTCAGGTCATGATGAATAAATCTTATTCAAAGTCATCCTTTCCAATGCATATCAAAGATATGTCAAGATGTACGAGCCACTGGCAAAGAGATGTGATTTGACCCCTCTTAATTTTCAATTAAATAGCGTTCTTACTCCCTCAACTGCCCGTCATTAACTCCATTCTCCACTCATCTTTGTGTATAAATAGCGTTCTTTCCTTGTGTAAACCCCTCACAAATCCTCTCTCAAACTCCTCTTACTCCTCTCTCAATTCCAAAAACTCTATAGCAACATGCCAGACTCGTTCAAGAAGGTCTTCCTTCAGGTCTATTGGGATGGGCAATTATCCCCATCCACCGGCGTTATGGCCTTGCTTATGACCCATGAATACACGGGGGGGAGCACTAGACTCCTTAAGGTGCCAACAAACAAGATGGATATTTGGTCCATCCACGGGTGATCAACAACCTCTCTCCAGGTACAAAATCGATTTTTTTAACAGGTCCCAGCCTCCGGGCAGCGTTTCCTTCAACCGCTGCAAATAGAAGACGACGTTGCAGATCTCGCCCGCCTCGGCGAGAGGGTCGCCGGAGTGAAGGTGTTCGTGGTTCGTGATTATCCAGATCTTTCTCTGCCCCAGTGATGCCCGTGGGGATGTTTTAAATAAGTTTTAATGATGTTTCTTAGTTTTTTTCATGCTGTTTCTTATGGATGTTTACTTGGAACTTATGGCGGTTATGTAATGTTATGGACTGATAATAATAAAGATCATTTGCCCTTATTCCCGCGTTTACTACTTTTGACTATTTTTATGCGTGTTCAGGACAAACTTATCGTGTTCATTATACATATACTAATGTTGAGGGCAAACTGATTAATATCTCAGAGCAATAACAACATCGAATATGTAAACATGCATATTCTGGACAAATGTAACGTTTTCAGGACAAGGCGCGTTATATGTCAGAGTACTAACAACATGTGGTAATTGTATTTGAAATTGTGATGACAAGATACTCTCGATTAAAATTGTTTTCGAAGAGGGTGTTCCTCTTTCTACTCTTCGCTGTTCTTTGTTTTTCTTCTATGCAAATATGAACTGTACTTGTTTTTTTTTGTTTTTATTAAAGAAAGAGAAATGAAATGAAAGTTCAATGCTGATGTGATGTGTGTCAGGTCATCATCTTGTTGTACATAAACAAAAGCTTTTTGAAGCAATCCTTTTCTTACATGTAGATTTCAGTCAATATTCTCCAACTTTACTTTTTCTTAGCCAGAGCAGGATACACAACCATAGGAGGATTAGGAGTTAGGGCGGATTTGGAACAAACGTCACACTTGTTCAAACCGTCTATAAAACGTTAAAAAACAGTTTTAAAACTTCCACATTAACCAACCTAATATTTTTCAAATTTAATGGGTTTTTAAACTGAAAAAATAGCCTTTAAACAATTTTAAAACTTCCATAAAACTTTCATAAAATGGCGGGATAAGTTCTCGATTATTTGCAAATACGGAGGCAAAGGTTTGACTGAAGTCAGGCCATATTAAAGTCTTACAAGAGGTTTTCAGGGTTGTTATGTCATTTTAAGTACAAAAACCTAGGCTTTTGAATAAATCTTGACCTGGCGTCATCCTTTCCAATTAAGGGTTGGGTTGGTATGAGAAAAAGTGAAGAGTTTGTGTGTTAATTTTTCATTCCCAATAATAAACCAAACATCAAATTAAAATTTAGCATTCTCAAACCCATACCTTCTCAACCCAATTCCTCATTCCAACCCATTCCATTATTTCTACCAAACACACCCTTAATTTTCATACACCTCTTAATATTTGGCCTGACAACGTAGTTATAAGCTTTGCAAACAATCATATGTGGACTGACAAAGTTATAGGCTTATAGTTTGTCTCACTCGCGCCTTGTTAATTGAAGTCAGAGCAATAACAACATTGAAATAAGTGAGTTCGTTTCCAATGCATATCCGATTTGACCCCTTTCTTAATTTTCCCAAAAGACCCTTACTCTCTCCTCAAGGTTCAATACCAAGGTTCTTAATGCTTTTCCTAGGCTCTCTAGCAAGGTTCTTAAAATACTCTGAGGCTCTCACTTGCTTATCTACAGACTCAATATTTGGCCTGACAACGTAGTTATAAGCTTTGCAAACAACCATATGTGGACTGACGTTTAATGCTTGTTCTGTTTCTAAGATATGTAGTTTTTCAGGGCTTATAGTTAGTCTCACTCGCGCACTGTTAATTGAAGTCAGACCAATAACAACATAGATAGTTTTTGCCTTATTCGGGTTTCTCAGGCCTTATTAAGCTATTTACAGTACGATTTCAGGGTTGTCAGGTTACATTGAAATAAGCGACTTCGTTTCCAATTTTTATCCGATTTGATCCCTTTTAATTTTCCCTAAAACACCCTTACTTTCGCAAATCTTTTCTACCAAGTTTCTTCAAATACTCACAGGCTCTGTACCAAAGTTCTCTACCAAGGATCTTCAAATACTCCCACGCTCTCTTGGTTCTTCAAATACTCCCACTTTCCCAAATCTTCTCTACAAACTCTATATTCTAAAGCCATGGTCGGAGAACATGAATTTGTCACTGGCGTGTACGTTGAAGTATATGAACTTCTGCAAGCTGCCCGGGATGTGGTGGATCATCTTGGAGGGCGGATGATGACCGAGGCCGAATTTGAGAGCTAAATCGCGAGAGATTTGGAGTTGGTAGCTTTATTAAGGATTTGGTCCGCCTGAGGCGGGAGCTTGCTGCGGTGAGTCCGGCAGGTGCTCAGACCGAAGAAGAAAAGGCCCGGATAAAGCTCAGGTTCAGACTGGTAAGGCTTTTCTTGTATATTTTCTTCCTATGTGCAAGTGACGTGCCTAAGATGCTTTGTTTTTTTTGGCAGATTGAATGGGACACCCGGCCGTCTTCACTGAACTCAACATAAAAAGGGTGTTGGAGCATGTTGAGTTCTTAAGGGGAGATCTGATGGCGCGTTATCTATCTTGATGGGTGCCTGGATAATGTTTTCATAACAGTGTAATCTCTTAGTATGTATGGGGATGCGTTTTTCATATGCAAGCTTTTTTAATCTTCCCTCCTTTTGTATGAACTTTGTGATGCTAGTTTTTTTTTTCTTTTGTGTGTGGGAATGCCATGCCAAGGGCACGTTTTTGTAAAGTTGAACAACGTAATCTCTGTATAATGTTTTCATAACTATGTAATCTCTTATTATGTGTGGGGATGTGTTTATGAGTATGGATCATATGCAAGCGTTTTCAGGACAAATACAATGTTTGCATAGAACCTGAGCACAATGTCAGTACAAGATTCAAAACATTCTAGGGTTCATATGAAGAATTATAGACTTCGCAGATGATTGTGTTTATGTATTAAGTTTATAGACTAAGGTTCAAATCCTATTAACTCAAATGGTTTCGCAGATGATTGTGTTTATGTATTAGGTTTTTAGATTAAGGTTGTCAGAACATATTGAAGGTTTACAGGTTGTATTGAAGCTTTACAGGTCGTGTTTATGTATTAGGTTTTCCTCAAGCAAATGATCATGTCATGACATATACGTTGTTTTACAGGGTGTTGTAGAGTCTTACAGTTTTTTCTTGTGAGTTTAACAGTGATGATGAGAAGTAATCAACTCTTAAGCAAAGATGACAAGTAATCAACTCTTAAGCAAATATTGAATTTATCAAGTTTATATCCCAGCCAAAAGGGGAGCCCCCACAAAAAGAGGTGTGGTTTAAGACTATAGAGACTTAAACCATACATCTTTTCCCTGAAACACCCAACAAAAATATACTCAATATTTATGCGACCACGTTTACTAGCATAAACGCCCAAAAAACACCAACATGGTGACAATTCTAAACAAAAAAACACTAACCCATTCTCTTCCTATAATCCTTCGTCAGTCCTTCTCCTCCTACAGTACTGCTTGTTGTGGCCTTGGTTGCCGCAATACGAACACCGCCTCTTCCTAGTATAGTTCCTCTCCCACGTCGCCCTGTATCGGTTAATACGTGGCCTTCCAGGAGGATGTTTTACTTTTGGTGGATAGCATCTTATGGATGACACGGCTTCAGGAACTGACCATCGGCCTGTGGGAGGAACAAGATGCACAGTTTCCTTGTACACTTCTCTCACGCACTCGTTCTTGAACATGGGATGGACGAGATCAGTGAGTCGCACTCCCCTATCACTTGCAACCGCTATGGCATGAGCACAAGGAACTTTAT
The DNA here is from genome assembly GCA_027886185.1 of Rheum nobile. Classification (NCBI taxonomy): domain Eukaryota; kingdom Viridiplantae; phylum Streptophyta; class Magnoliopsida; order Caryophyllales; family Polygonaceae; genus Rheum; species Rheum nobile. The sequence goes on along the minus strand of WOAB01000761.1, from coordinate 14,306 downwards.
CAATATGGAACATGTTACAATCACATGTACGAGCATTAAGGTTCACCGAGTATCTACAAGTTCCTTGCATGACCTCTGCTTCAAAATGGCTTAGTCTTCGAACACTCATCTTTGCTGACCTTCTGTAGTTCACCTCTACCAGCGTGTACACAGAGGGTGACAAGTATTGGTCCCAATTTGAAGTCGCTTCCCTTCTTTGACAAAACCTGATGTGACTATGGGAACCATCATTTTTGTGAGGAACCTCGAGAAGATCGAGGACATGTTGCGCCAATATGCTTCACAACAAGAAATACCACTTAAAGGGGATGAATCGCCTAAGGAAGAAGTGTGTGAATCTTCCATTGGCTTTGTTGTTGAAAAGCAAGTGCTTGATGATGAGCCAACCCCGAGAGTTGTGAAGGAGAAGCCACAACCAATGGAAGAGCAGGTGCCACAACCAAAATAAGAGGAGGTCGAGTCCACTATCCAAGAATCACTTGTCAAGACTACCCGTGGCATAGAGGAAAGGAAAGACATGTCATATCTCGTACCTCTTAATAAGAAATTTTTTCTTTATCATTTGGATTCTAAGACGAATCCTCTTAAAGGAGGAGAGGATGATGTGACTATGGGAACCATCATTTTGAAGAAGGTCAAAAACTTGTCCCGAAGAAATGGTTCGAAACTTGGAGGGTGTCAAAACCGAAGAATCTGTCTCGTCGACACCTACTCAGTATTCTGGCCATATCCGGAGCTACGAAAGTCCAATGGAGGCCCATGAGAAGTCATTGGAAAGCTAAGGAAAATATCTACAACTATCATGTTAAGGTCTTCCTCAAATTCCCGGCAAATAAATCCAGAAATCGTTGTCTTTACGACAGTCCAGCAGAAGAGCCCAAGAGTTCACATTCAATGCAAGGGAGGCCAAGGGGGAAGCATTAAGTGGACGAAATTAAGCCATTTTTCTTATAAATCTGATGCTCCTAATAAAGGGGAGACTCTTCCCTTCTTCAACATTGAATCCAAGCCAATTGAAGAGTCATCCAAGTCAGCCATCTTCAATGTCGAGCAACCGAAGAGACTATTTTTCTTTGTTTTTGTTTTCCTATATATTTGGCTTTGTTCTACCATTGTAAGGACGTCAATTTGATTAAAAAAGAAGCCTAAAACTGAGTGTTTTATGAGAGAATTTCTCTTGTTTGCTCGTGAGTCATATCGAGTGTGTTCGTGTGTAATATCGAACAAACCGATCTTGTTTCAAGAGTGAGTCATATCTCTTGAATCTCGATCTCTCCTAAACTTGAGTGATGAGTCATATCCACAAGAGTGTTAGGTTCTTATCCCTCTACCAATCCAACTCATCCATCCTCAAGTCCATCACCATTACGAGCAATCCCAAACTCCACTTGCACCATTGCAGATTTCCATCCCGGATATTTCGACAACATCTCAGTAGAACCGGCGTCTCTTTTTCTTCCCCTCCCGGAAAATTCTCAAATATTGAGGGAATAAACTAGACTTCAAGATCTAACTCTGGACTTTGGAATCACTCCATTCCGATCTCAGACGAGCGAGAACGAGCCAGTTGAAGTCAGGCTTGTTTTCTGGGCTTTGGGTTGACAATTGCTTGAAGATCTTTCGAGCCTTTCCTTGCACCGCGTCATTCTCGATCCTTGATTCACATCAAAACCATTTAGAAATGGTCTCAACAATCGCATCAAACATAGCAAGAATAGGCCACTGACGCTGTGTTTTCCACAGGCCATTAAGACATTCGGCGTTGTTGCTTGTCATGATGTTAAACCTGTTCCCATGAAAATGCGCTCTCGCCCAGTTTTTAACTCCAACTTCTTTCAGATATTGACCAATCTTTGGAGATGCAGCTGTTATTTGAGCAAACTGATGATTGAACTCAGTTACTGTGTAACCATGAGCAGCTTTTTTGAATATACCGAAGAGGTCTTGCCTGCCAAACTTCCTCTTGAAGTTTTGGTATATGTGATATATGCAATATCCATGCTTGGTGAAACGATAACTATTTCTCAAACCCTTCCCAATGCTAACATGACGGTCAGACACGAAATACAACTCGGGATGATCAGGAACAACAACCCTCAATTCACTGAAGAAAAATGACCATGCATCATCGTTCTCACTGTTAACAACGGCAACAACAAGTGGATATATTTGGCCGTTTCCATCTTGTGCCGTTGCCAGGAGAAGTATCCCCTTGAACATGGCTGTGAGGTGAGTGTCGTCAACTGATATTACCTACACACGCAAAACTATTTTCTCAGATGTTGCCTTGACAATAGCGTTATAAGGTTTGAAAAAAGATTATATGGCCTGACATATGATGCTTGTTCTGTTTGTCACATATGCAGTCATATAGTAGTTTGACTTGACAAAGCGACTATATGTCCTGACTTAACTACATGAAGGTTGAAGACTGACCTTTTTCAGATATGGCGCTGCCCTTATCCATGGACCTAAAGTCCAGAAGACGTACTTGAAGCGTTGCTCAGCATCTCTGACTATTCTCGTGTGTGTTCCCGGATTAGATTCTCTAACATGTGCATGTAAGAGTACATTGCCTTGTAGCTATCCTCAGCTGTACCATGTGCCATGTCCTGGGCGAAGAGCCGCACTCGATTGGCTTTGTAGTAGCTTGTCCTTATCCCATGCTGTAACATGAAATCCTGAATTTCTGAAGCACGGAGGCCTTTACGGCCGTTTAAAAACCTGAGATGTCACGAAGTGAATCTATAGATGCATTCATATTGGCCTTTGATAACAAAAACTGTTCAAATGCAAGAAAAACATACTTGTGAAGTACTTTCTCGGCAATCAGCCGAGAAGTTGCTCCTTTGTGATGATTGTGGTTTACTCTCATGCCACAGGTATGATCCGCAGCATATTGCCGCACCATAAACAAGGACGTTTTTCGATATAATGAGCCACGACAAACGAAGGTGCATTTGTCATCAACACACTCAACACCATAATTGGACTTATCGGACCTCTTCACACGCATCTCATAGAAATTTTCCATTGCCAGGGAGAAGAGTGCAGCTTTGAACTCTTCCTTAGAATTAAAGAGCTGACCAACCTTCATTGTTGGATATGAGGACTTGTTTTCACTTGTTTCCTCATCTTCAACTAACATGCGTTGCATGTCCCTCTCCGCTGGATAGTACCTCTTTTTAATCTCTCTAAGCATGTCTTCATCAACATCAATCTCTTCTTCTTGGTCCTCCTCTATTTGCTCCTCGTTCTGTGTTCCCTCAATGCCATTTATTTCTTCCTACACATCATCTAGACCAACAGTATTCACATCATCACCTGAAGCATCACCTGAAGCATACCCTAACCCATCACCACCATCAACACGATCATCATCACCTGATTGATAACAGCCCCCGTAGTCAAAGCCATCTTCTATTTCATCCTCCAAAGAATCTCCATTGTTGGCATAATCAGTCATTTTCTCCTTTCCTTTGTTTCTTGATGTAGCAACTTCAATGTCCTCGTCATCGCTACTCAATGATATAATGTCTTCCAGTATCATGGGACACTTTCTCTTGTCTTTCCCCCTCACTTCATCCCTTTTTAATCTCCTTAACTCTGCTTCGTTGTCAGCTTTAATATTTTCATCAACTGACCTGACGTCAGTGTATGGTGCTCTGTCTTTTCTAAAAAATGACCTGACAAAGTCTCTATTGTCTTGGCTCTGAGTTGGTGGTGGAGCTGTTGGAGAAGGAAGAGTATAATGTTCAGCCCTTTCACTTCGAATCTCTTCCTTCTTTAAAAGGTTGGTGTACAGCTCAATATTCCACTCTGATGAATTTTCTCCACAATTGTTCAAGAACTTGAACGCATCAAGATCGTCGTCATCATTTATAAAGATGGGTGGAAGTTTTGGTTTATTTTGATAAGCGTATTGCACAAACAACTTCTCTTCATCAAATGGATTTTTCTCTGTCCATTTGTCGCGTAGTGTAGCCAAGTCCATGTCAGGGGAAAGCAACATGGCTTTCACTATTCTATCACCCTCATACAACCACCTTTTCCCTTGTTGTTTCCATTCTCCACCACTGATGAACTTCACATACACTAGTTTCGTACCTACAAATAAAGAAGGTTTTTGAGCTTCACGTATACAGAGGGGAAAAATAGATTGTTTTTCAGGAGAGTTAACTTACCCATTCAAGCTGTAATGGAAAGCGTCAGGTGTGAAATATCAGGTGTGAAATATCTCACGTGGAGTAAGTGCTAGAGTCAGGCTGCTTTGAAGTTCTCCAGGAATATTCAGGGATTTTTGTCAAGGGAGCTAAGCTGGAGGGATTAAGGGTTAAAGGAGGCCAGTTTTCTTTTGGAGGGAAACTTGCCCGCCAATTTTAATTAGGAGAAATTTAGTCACAATTCAACGAAGACCTATTAGCTTGAAGGTTGATGTGATGGGACGGTCACCGGCGGCTTCAAAGTGATTAAAGAGAGATTAACCCATTCTTTTATCTTATTTGGAGAAAATATTAGTCAACTTTTATGGATTTTCTATTTAAAAGAAAAGATAAATTTCACCCTTAACAATAGCAAAAATACCATAATCTGTACAAAAATCTGGTATTCTTGCAATACTTTTCAAAATATGGGTTTTTTGCAAGTTGCTTTGAAAAATCTGGTATATTTGCTATTACGCCAAAAAAAAAACCATTTACTGGCAAAGAAAATTCTTGAGATTTTCTTTGAAATAAATGAAATAAAAATAAATCAATAAAATAAATAAAATTAATGAGAGATTCAACATTTTTTGTTTGTCGAGCAAGCTTTGCTAGCAGGTGAAAATAATAATTAAATAATAACAAAAAATAAAGTTTTGCCAACCGTAACCACAAGAACACATTCTTGGCTAATACAAGAGTTGGGCCTTTTTAGGCCCAAATCTTTAAAAGTCTATTATTTTTTAAATTACTAGAAGAAATCGTATAGTAACAAGGTTAATGAGCAAAAAAAAAAAACAAGGTTGATTAATTTTTCTTTTCTTGTTCATTGTATTTGGGCTTTGCTTGAATGTAATGAAAAGAGAAATAGGTTAATTATGAAACATTGGTAATAAGATCACCAATACCAATTGTATGTTTGGGTTGAGTTTTTTCACATTTTCATGCATTCTGCGAACTTGTTGTTTCAAGCTTGGATGTCAACACTTCTCTGCAATTGTGGAGCTGATCTAAGGTAGAGGTTGAGATGTTTCGGATGTGATCGTGGTCGTGTTTGAGGCTCATAAAGATCCCTCAAGGCAACGTCGTGGTGATCGAGACTTCTAAAGATCCCTCATTTAGGTGGGGATAACGTCATAGTGGTCCATTCACCATACCCCTATGATATATCATGGTTGACCCGTTTTTCGGTGGCGCTTTCTTTCGATTGTGCTTTTTCCACTCCTCTTCCTCGGCCGTTTATCCTCTTATTTTGCTTTGTTGTATTTTTCTTACTTGTTTGTAGTCTTCTCAAGCCGGTTTGTCCGGTTGCCGATTTATCGGGCTCTCGATTTAACCAACATTGTTATGTCGGATAAATAGAACTCTTTCCTTGTCAAAAAAGAAAAAGAAAAAAGTGTGGGATAGAGTGGGAAGATAAAAAAATGTAAAAAGAACAAAATTATACATGTCCAATAAAGGAGAAAAGAAATGTCAAATGTAAAATTTGCCAAGTGGTGAAATTTTTAACATAGATTTGCCTTCTTCGTTAATGGCTTAGGGTGATATATAAGTTATCAACTATCATCATTGATATGAGTATCAAGATATGGATATGAGTGATATCAAGATATGTGTATGAGTATGAGTGATATTTTTAATATAGCGATTCCATGGAAGATATCAAAATAAAATTCTGATATAACGTCGATATTGAATTTCATATCGATATATAATATACAAAACAACAAATATAAGTATAATATCGATATCGTGATATACTAAATATCATATATGAATATGATTGATATCTATACCATACTTGACATCCTAATATCAATAGCAAACGGGCCCTAAGAGCTCTAACACAAAAAACAAATTCGTAGTTGATGAATTAATTTTTTGGCATAATGGTACAAAAAATATCCAATTAGACAATTAAATCAAGTGACATTATCCAGGTTGGAATTAACAAAATGGTATGAGAAAATACACACACAATAAATTGGTATTTCATTAGTGTCGTTAAGGATTAAAAAACTTCGTAGATCAAATAAGCATATAAAATCGATGAAGGGATCAAATGCGGACAAATCTTACAGTGTGTACTTGGGGATAGAAAACGTGCACAAAATATATACATAAGGTTCATATTTTTATGTCAAAAGGTTTATTTGTATGAGTATGTATTTTTTGTACCATCGCAAAGTTTCATTTTTAATTTGCAAAGGTACGTGTTTAATAAAAAAACTAGCTTATGTTCCGTGCAGAGGCGAAGATGAGGTGTTTTAGTGACCACCTTTTCCTTAAGTCTTTTTTTAATAGAAATAACAACCATTACCCTACCTTACTAATATATTTACACTTTATTTTTTCTAAAACAAAAAAAAAATGAATATATGCACCTTCCACTATCGCATTTAACAGGCAACACTCAACAATACTCTTGGGCTCGCTGACTTTGACTCGTGGACTGAACCACAGACCACCGATTGGCGATTGTCGCTTCCAGATTGCCACCGCTGACCACCGGTCACCTAGACCGCCTTCTGCCTAGTGGTCGCCCCATTCCCCCACCGTGCCACTGCCCCACATCGACACCCCATATACTGTATGTTTTTCAAATTTGTTTGAGAAAAATGAGTTTGAATATTGATCCGTGTCTGAGTTAAGATTAGTTTCTTGTTTGTTTCATTATTTAAGTTTATGAGTTTAGTTTGTTTATAGTTAATTAGTTGGTTAGATTTGGTTATTTTGTTGAATTGAGATTTCTAGGGTTTAGGGTTTTAGATTAGTTTCTTTTTGTCATTAATTAAATATTTGTTTGAATTAATTTGTTACAGATCAAACTTAATTTGATTTGATTAATATATTGAATTGGACTTTGTTAAATTGAATTGTTTTAAGTAGTAAAATGGACAGTTATGTTGTGCGGAGTAAGAGATTGACAATACCAAGTATTGAATCACCATCTATTCCTAATGAATCTGGAAATGTTGTTGGAGATGTAAGTACTTCGAGAGAAGGAGTTCGATAGAGAATACATGTGAGAGAAATATTGATATTATTAGTAACACGATGGGAGATGACTTTCTCACTGATTGTTTGGTATGCTATATCGATAGTGATGTGTTTAGAAGCATTGATAATAAAGTTATTATACAAAAATTTAAAACTATGAGACCCGCAAATTGGATTTACCTACTTTACCGTTGCAAGACATACAATGACCCCATGGTTATCTATTTGTAGTAATGAACTCTTTTATGACTACTTTTGTATAATATTAATTTAATACAATTTTAATTTTGTGACCTCCCTTCCGAGATTCTCTAGCTCCGCCCAGGTTTTCTCTGTTAATAATTATTTGATCTATATAACAATTTGTCATGTGTATAACTTAACCATTTGTAAATTTAATGGGACAATCAAAGTATAATGAATTTCACAAGTTTGCTCTAAGAGAATAAAAAAAATTATGAATTTATTTAAAAGACATAAGTATAGATTGAGTTCTTATGATATATTTGACAATATATCAAGTAATAATCATTTCAAAAAAACATAATGATATTTATTCCAAATTAAGATGAAAAAGTCATTTAATTCCAAAAGAAAAAATGGAATAATATGTTTAAATAAATTTGATTAGATTTTAGGAAAAGATTTGGTAAGATTTTCTAGATATTGGGTACCCAAATACAATCCATCGGAGGAGATAAGAAGAACAAATGGATGAGAGAGTTTAATTTGGAGAGGAGTGAGAAGTGAATTGGGGATAGAAGTTCTTTTTGGAGAAGAAGAAGAAGAGGAAAACAATGGTGAAGATGACGACGATGGATGTGCAATGGCGGATTTGAGAATTTGATGAGGAGAATTATTATTGACCTAGATAAGTATTGGAAATGGCTAGATTGTTTTTTCGGAGATAGAGGTTTGGATGCGCTTCAAAGAAAAAAAAAACACCATTTTGGTTCTATAGAACAAAAATCGTTGGAATTTGATTTATGGGTTTTAGTAGAGTTTAATTCGAACAAATAGAAGATGTAACTAGATTAGATTGTATCTGAAGTGTTTGAGAAAGTTACATGAATGTATCGAGAAGGAAAGAGATTCATAAATTTGGAGATTTAGAGAACATGAAGCACATAGAGCAAATAGGGTTTAACAAGATGAGATGAATGGTGGAGATTAGTAATTGACACAGTGACATGATTCTGACCATGATCAAGAATCATAATGCTCACATCAATGACGAGGTTGTTGAAGACAACATCGAGACTGCTCCTTCGGCTATTTCAACACTTCCCTCGGATCTCATGGGTCCTTTAGTTCTCCACTCCCTAAGGAACATGCCTAAAAAAATTGGTTTCAATCGTAGCCAAAATGACATGTTATGAAGGCTTCTTCAGTTATATCATGGAACACGTCAAAGGCCATACAAGAAGAGGTTTAATCCTCCTTAGGCATGCTCCAACATGAGTCATTAGTTGAGTTGTTATACCTACATGCAAGGGTACGTTGTTTACATGCTTATCTTTATTGTTTTATTTTGACTCTTTTCCTATTTAGATTCTTTCCTTGTTTAGACACTTGTTATAATTTAAGTTAAGAAGGCCTAATTTAGTAGGTTTGATTAACTTGAGTTGTGACATGTTAAGTATTGGTCACTTTGACCATAGACTATAGTTGTTAATACTTGCATTAATATTTTAAGACTAGAATTAGCACAAGAGAGAATTAGGGATGGCCATGCTTGGCTACCACCTATCTTCCTTGCTCCCTACTCTACCTTTTGTCGCCTTAAACTCATGTTTTGCTTTATGAAAAATTAGATATGAAGACTCAGAAACATTGGCATACGTTTTGAGTTTATCGAGCTCTTATCCTCGTACCTCTCTCCTTATTTTCTTGCTTTCTTAATTACATCACTTGTTCATGTGTATTCGTTTCTCGAGTTCCTGTTCGTGAAACCCTAAAGGTGGCCATGTTCATCTCTACCTTCTTAAGGTCCCAAGATCGTGTTCTTGCATCAAGATCGCATGCATGATCACCGAGTTCTTATGCTTGCCATAGACAAGACCAAAAATCAACATCAGAACGAATCCTAACGTATCAAGTAGTATCAGATTTTTCAGTGTTGGGGCAAGTTCAAATTCGTGTTTTTGCATGTTTCAATTTTTTATTTTCAGGAAAAACATTGACATTGTAGTTCTTAGCCGCAATCACCATAAAGAGCCATTAAAACACATTTAAGGGTCGAATTCTACCCATATGAAAATTATCGTTTCTGCAATTTTTTGTAATAATCTTGTAGAGCATCTCACTACGAGTCCACAATTTTAAAAACTCACCCAAATCGAACATCGTTTGACCCCCCAAAAAGCCCCGAAAACACATTTTTTGTACAATTTCCAACAACGACCGTCGAACCACCGCCCGACCACCACCGAAGACCACTGCCCCATTGCGCTCATACCTAAGGGAAAAATATCCAAAGTTGAGTCAAAATGGCAACCTTTAGCCCTAGGAACACCCTTGCCCTAGTTTGACACATCTTTAATGTTTTACAGCTCTTTGTTGATTTTTTTAGGGTTGTTTCATTTTTTACAAGAACTTAATTTACCCTGGGCATTTATGCTTTTTTTTGTTTGGTTGTTTTTGTGTCCTTTATGCATTTTCATATTGTCCAACCATGCATACCAAGGAATAATTTGAAGTGCTCATACGGTCCATGACAACCAAGGAATGGGCACCTATACACCAAGCTATGGCTGACTTGCGCCATGATATTTCTCAGTTGATGCCATCACCATGCCCCTTTCATTGTCTTTATATCCAAACAGATGATGAGGATGAGGAGTAGGACATCATGGATGTTGCTAAGCCATGCAAAGTGACTACACCCTTGCAGAAGGAGGACGAGAACATTTCGAAAGAGATGGAGCACCACTTGGAGGAGAAGGAGGACACCAAGGTTGTTGTTGCACCATATACACCACCTAAGGGAGAGCTTGCTGCACCTACAGAGTCCCACTTCGGTCCCAATGGGTCCACAACTATGACCCTTGTTGTGCCTTTAGAGATGAAGAACGAGAAGTTGTCCATTCTTGTTGTGCCAACACCCCATGCTTATTTCAAGTTCAAGGTGATTAATATATCTCCATACACTTATGCTAACTACGATGGCGTCGAATTGAGGACGATTTGAGGCCATGTGGTGGATAATGATGACATGTTATCAAGGCTTCTTCAGTTATATCATGTAAGATGTACAAGGCCACCCAAGAAGCGGTTTAGTCATCTTATGCCTTGGAGGAAGTCCATCAATAATGATGATAACTTTCTCCTTATGAAGTATTTCTTTATCTGTGACCCCATGAGTAGTGAGGCAAGCGGTAATTCCCTCAAATCTAGATTGATATGAGGAAACAGTTTCACCGTCGATCATGGTGAAGTTGTAGAAGTCCTTCTTGGCTTGAAAGCGAGAGATCTCACAGAGGTCTGTACTTCCCATGTACATCTGCTCCTAAGCTGCTCTGATACCAATTGTTGTTGATGAGCATGCTTGCCTTGGACTTTTTCTCCATGATTTTGAAATCATCTCGACTCCAAAGTGGTTCCTTTTGAGAACAGCTTCCTCAACCGTCTCATCACAAATTTCAATGACTCTCCAACATTGGTAGTCATTGCTCTTCATCCAGGATGTGAAGAGATCCTTCCAAGTTTGGTACCGTCCTTCATTGAGGAACGAAGGCTTGTTGTTTCCAATCCCAACTTCGTGACTTGAAGACATTGTTACCCGTGGATCTGAAAAATAAACACACAATCTAGAGCGAACTTGTTCTGATATCAGTTGTTGAATCGTATTGGGTTAGACAGTGAATGGTAGGACTGTTCCCTAAACAGCGGAAATAATACTTCAAAAGGTAACGGCACGACACATCCTTTATAGAGGAAACTCAATCAACCAAATATATGGATTGAGAAAAACCTCTACCTCTAGGTAACACCTAGGTGGATGTCAAACGTATACTTGTATTATTGATAAGTTGTACAATTACACAAGTCTTCTCTCCACCTATTCTCACACAAATCCTAGGCTTATAGACTTTATGTGTAATCAACTTAACAACAAACAAGAACACAAGAAACCCTAAGCAAGTATTCATAAGTTCGTACCTTGACTTTGGATCTCGATCTCAATCTTCAGTAAGCTCTTCGTTGTTGTATGTCTTTTGTTGTGTGTGCTGAGATACCTTACTCTAAGGTATGCACACATATATATAGTACTAGTAAAGATCTCTTACCAAATTACCAGATAGCTAACAGATCTCTATACAAGGTAATGGTGAAAGATTTCTACCTAAACTGAAAATCACAGCATGACAACTCATTGTTTCCATATATAAACTATCCTAAGACATGCTAAATACATCCCCTTTCTTTAAGGAAATTGACACATATTGTTTCCATAAATAGCAGTCTTCTAAAGTTCCGAGCTAAGCAATCCTACATCACCGCATCGTTCCTTTCCACATTGTTCCCTTTGTTATTTTTCCTTCACAACACGAGTATCACAATTCAGTTATGCTCAGGGTCACTGTTCCATTGTTGTCTCAATGTTCCTCGCACTCCTCTGTTTCTCTTCTTCACATGGTTTCCATTGTTCTTTAATTCTTTCATCAAGCCTAAAACTCATAGAGACAATATAAACCATAAAACGTAATGGTGTTTATCATCATCAAAACCAGAGGGAACGTCATGGTTACAACAAGTTGTATCTCTTTGTATTTGATCTTGTTCATGAAGTAATGGTGGGTTAATTCCACGAAATTCTTGATCAATTATCCTTCTATAAATCATATACATATCCATCGTCAAGTATTTGTCCATCAAATTCACAAAAATTCTCACAAACCCCTTAAAAATCACTTCTTTTGTTAAGAACGAACCGAGATCACGTCTTGGATTGCTTGGATCAAAGTTTATCTTTTTTCTTTAGAATACAATTGTGACTGGTATCATATAATTTGATACTAGAGCACATCGAAGAGGTTAGTTTTTCAAGCTAAAGGGTTACAAATTACCACTTTTTGATTCAGATTTTGCATGCATGCTAGAAGTTTTCCTACCCATGTCGTCTTAGATATGACATTGTTGATTTATTAATGCAATTTTCAGATCTTTGTTCGCATCTACACCTTGGCCAAAACTGAGTACAAAAATAAACCTTGTTATCCCCACAAGTTTAACCATTTTGGATGCACGACCGAACCATTTTTCATTGCCTTTGTGTGTCTTCGATTTGCTTCTGAATTTTTTGGGCTTTGTTGTTATTATTTATGTCCAACCATTGAAGGTTCAAGATAACTTTTTGTGCATCCAACTTCTTTTCAAACCATTTTCCTTTTTCCTATCTTGTTTGATTTATGAGATCTGAAATAAAATTATCTGATGTGCACCTTAGTTTCATTATATCTCATGCAATTAAATCTAATGTATTGTTGGTTATATAGTATTATTTTGTCGTTTTATTCTTTGTTATTCAAGAAATTGCCATTTTTTAATTTATCTTATAAATTTCTTAGCCTACTTTTCAATTAAAAATCAGATTCGACTAAGAAAGATAAAACAAAGTCGAAATTAAAAAAAGAAAGATCAATTTTGCACTTTTTTTTACCATTCATTCCGATAATTGCACACTATTTTTTTAGTTGGTAGATACTCATCTTTAGGTTTGACTTGGTTTGTGGTTTTGGTGCCTTTGATTGCGTTTCAAGTCAGACTTGGAGGCGATCAATTAGCTACTTACAACTGAGTATTGCTAAGTGTTGAATCGAGTTTGTGTTGTTGGATCTTTTTGTACTCAATTATGAAATTTTCGTGTGTGCTTGAGTGGAAATATATGAGTGTGTGGTGTGTGCAAGAAAAAGGTGAGAAAGAAAATCGAGAGCCACAACAAAAGCAAGAAAAGGAGAGAGGTGAGAGAGATCTTTTCGTTCTAACCTTTTAACGTGTGTGATTTTCTTGGTTGGTTCTTTTTGTTTTACTTTTTGTGTGATGTTTTTGCAAGGAAACAAGGAAATGGAAGCCATGTCCACATCTGAAGAAAGGTATATGCCTCTTACCGTGGCTGACTTGCAACAAGTTTCCAAACAAGTGTGAACAGAAGTCTACACTCATGCTATATAAGTGTAAGTAAAGTGTAAGTAAAGTGTAGGGCGAACCTTTTGCGATCCCTGGATGAAATATTTGAGAAAATATTAAATGGATCAAGAACCTTTGGTTCCTATGTTGAGCCAATCCAGTGCGATGAACTAACCTATGTTTATGAGTCACCTCTTTGGAATGAGCCAACTTATGAGGACATTTCAACTCGATGGGATAAACCAACCATATGTGATGAAGTGCTAGAGGAAGGATCCTTCGAGGATTTGAGAATCATCTCCCTTGAAGAGGAGGCACTAGAGTTGATGGAAACAAAGGAGGAACTCATTGAGTAATTGCTTACCTCCAAACATTCGAGCGCTCAAACTTGTCACCATTCCAAGTTGGTCATAGGCAACTCTTGTTAAAGCTCCTTTAACTTCTTCTCCCATATGAAGCAAACTTCTGCCAATTGTCATGCCTTGCTTTTCAAGTTTTGGGTACTTCATGACTGGACACAAGTCCAATTGTTCCATCATGTTTACCATTCCATCTCCATGAAGAGGACGATGCCATTCGTATTTTCTTGGAGGAGAATCACATGGAAGAAAAGGGAGTCCTTACTTCTCTTATTTCTTTCGATCGATTTGCACCTATATTTATTGTATCATGTCCATCTCATAAGGTTCATTTTGTTAGTTCTTTAGGTATAAATCAAAGCATACTCATGTTATATGCACTAGTATACTGATGTTGAATGGGTATATGCTTGGGTTTAAGAAGGAGGGTGTCTTCAACTTTGTTATTCTTCATGAAAACTGAGTACAAAAACATTATGCAGAACGTTATACCCTTTCTTACTAAGGAAAATTAGTAGTTCTTAAATTCTTTATGTTTCATGTAGCTTGGCTAGATTCATTGTTGGAGCCTCTTCATGAAGGGGAGGATGATATGAGTTTAACCATGATCAAGAGT